>CM050448.1:65233842-65839643 GCA_027563935.2 Costus lasius | reverse complement strand
CCAAACAATTCAGTCCACACGATCTGACTTAAGTAAGCCATATCATCAAATTGTGCGACCCTGAGGGTTTCCTTTAAATGTCGGTAACGATAACTCACGTCATCACGATCAGTGAGGGGTATCTAGCAACACATCACTGTCTCCCGATATAAAGAAAAGAGTCTTCCAAGACTACACCCAAACCACAGCACAAGTGTGAATCAATTCACAAAGCATACATATTTCCTTTGCCACTGGATGTTCTTATTGGACAAGCGTGTCAAGCTTGTAGCTCCAATATGATGAGCATGATTAGATCAGATGAACACAGTCACCTGGGTATGGCCATACACTTTCTCAATCATCTCATCCGGGGGGGCCCCTTTAGAACATCACACTCCTTAAACAAGGAGACGGCAATCCTATATCTATCACTAGTGCCCTAACCTGACTCAAGCTCACCATCCAAGATAGTCTATAATCATTATGTTTCAAATGATATTGAACTATCTCAAAACAATGACAATCATCATTTAGAAAACACAAGTGATCTCAAGTCAGAGGAAATGTGCCACTTGTCTCATTCAAGGAATATTCACATTGTGACAAACAATTGAACATCCTAGTAGGGTCTGTCCAGTACATCCAACGTACCCATGAGTCTACACCTTATTCCATGCTCGAAGCATCCTATAAGATTAGAACACATATTAGTCTCAATCATATCAAGGCTGTCTCATGTTCACCAAGATATCTCGACTAAGGACATATAGCATGTCAGCCCAGCTGAACAGCTTTGAGACATTATTCAGAAGAACATATATTGCAGCAGACAATGTAAACAACTGAATAATAACCATGCCTTTATAAACATAACAGTTTATTACATGATACAGATACATTCCCACAGGCCTCAAACATTAGCCTTAAGGGCATACCCCAACAACCGTCTTCTCCTCAGTCTGGAGATGGGGATTGAGGGATCAATCGTCGAATTCGTGTGGAATCTCGCTGGAATATGCTTCGAAATCAAGTTGTCGCCCCTTGTCGCCGTCGTCCTTGTGTTCGTCTGCCAAAAAGCTCCCAAACCCTCCAAAAATCCCATATTTTATAGTTGGACCAGTTTAGAAATCATCAGGGAATGGTTCTGTGAAGTCTGGTTCAATTCCGGGTTGAATCGGTGAAGAGACAAATCAAAAACTCATCGGGTGGAAGTTTTTACGGCCCGTGATGCGTTTACGGCTGAGGCCGTAAATGTTTCTGTGTATAATGTTTTCGGTCACAGAAAGTTTCACGGCCCGTGATAGAATCACGGCTTCACCCGTGAAAGTTTCTGTTCATTCTGACACTTGGTCGTTTTCAACTTCCGTTCGTCGTCGCATTCACGGCCGAATCCATATTTACGGCCAAGCCCATAAAAGTTTCGTTCTTCACCGTCTTTGCCCCAAATTTGACATAAATGCTTGTAATCTTCTTGGGAATCATGCTTTGGCTTCAAAACTCTCGAAATCCTTCATTTTTACGTCATTTTATCTACATTTTCATAAAAACCAAGAAAAGTGAAGATTCCGTGTAAAGTAAAGCAAAAGCACTAAAAATAGCACAAAATCATGTAATTAAGTCCAAAATATCATGTAAAATATAGGCAAAAACATGGTGTAAATGCAACGCATCAAAAACCCTAGACTTAGAATTTTGCTTGTCCTCAAGCAATACATCAATATGAATAAAGAATGTAAAGATAAGAAACACTCATTTGTTTTTGCCCCTAATAATATCCTTAGTTCACAAATTAAGTAATCAATCTTTCAAACTCGGGTAATTCAAGAAAAATCATAATAGAGATAAATTCTCAAGAGGTTACAATCCAAGAAAGATAAAATTCATAGTTCATGTCATAATATCCATTCTTCACACACTAAATATCAAATACCTTCAATTTAATAAATCAATCTTACTCAATAGACAAAAATTTATTTCAAGAATCTTGGTGATGTTAAAAATAAGAGATTTTTAGAGCAATTTGGTCTTTAAACGGTTATCTGCCCTTTCTTGTTGGCATCATAACATTGTTTAAAGTATACCACAGAGTAGTATAGTTTAACTCATAGTCTCAATCATAAAATCAGCATAGTGGTCCACTTGACCTATAGCTTTCTCTTTTTCTATGCTTTTTATTCTTTTCTCCTCTCTTTTTTTTTTGGAGAGAGCCGGTCAGTGGCATGGTATTTAAATCGTTATCGATACTTGATCACAACAGATTTAGAGTATACCAACTTGTGGTATAATATAACTCATGATTTAAGATTTCTCAACTAGAGGAGTTGGAGCAAATCTCAATTTAAAGATATATCACCAATTTTCTATTCATAAAAATTTCCATCGAGCAAAAATAGATAAATTAAACTTCAAGTAGCAACAGTGGCGGAGCCACGTTCACCATAGTGTGGGCAAATGCCCCCACTAAATTAGAACAATTCTATTTATATACATATATTTAAAATATCATATTGATATATATGCTAATGTTTGCCCCCACTCATTATTGATATTATGTACTTTGCCCCCTCTTAAATTTCCGTTTGCCCCTTCTCACTCTAATTTTTATTATATTTTTATTATATTAGACTTAATATATTTATATTATTATATTATTTTTTTTATATTGCCCCCACATACCCTTGGGTCCTAGATCCGCCACTGAGTAGCAAGATACTATGCATGTGTCCTATGAACATATAACAATTCACATATAAACTTTATCAATTCCAGAATTGAATTTACACAACAATTTAAGTCTACATGAAATTTCAAAAATTCTCTAAGTCATCAAATCAATCGCTCAAGATGTTTCCTAAGTCTAAAATTAAGGATTAAACAGATTTGTGTATCCTTAAAAATCATGAACATTCAGGATAAATACCCATAAAGCTTGAATGCAATCAAAATACATGAAGACACCCTAGACTTAAATTGTTGCATGCTTGTAAATATTCAATTAATGAAGAATTTCAGAAAATTTTTTGCAAGAGTTCCCTTTGTAATTGTTGGCGAAATCCTGTTCAGTTATATCAAAAGATGAAAACATGACCCCAAAAAATCTAGAATTTGTATCACATTAAAGATAATCATATTTTACCATGTAAACAAGTTTCAAACATTAAATACCATCTAGTTTCATCAATCAAATCAAATTTACCGTACTCAGTTACTATTCATTCTAAATATCAAGAATATGTATTAAAATAGCTCTCAAATGCAGAAACTCATCAACAAAATATCCAAAATCATCATAGAACACATCATTTATGCGATGAAGACCAAATGTACACAAAACCATCACAACCATATCATGTTCAACATCCTAAGGTCAAATACCGTCTAATATATACAATGCCCAGTTAAATGTCAAATATCCCAAATGGATCTCACAAAATCTTGATACAACGCACACACACAAATAAATCATAAAAAAAAAACTGTGTGTGGTCGCATCGGCATCGAGTCTACTAGATCCTGTGCATGGACGAGATAATTGTGAGATCACTTGCTTAAAATCAACACATAGCTGCCAAGCGCATAAAAATTGAAATACAATACTCACAAAATCAATCAATCAGTTCCTGTGTGCTCGGAATCCTCCTCGTCTCTGGTACGTCTAGTCGATGATGATGGGAGACGACGCCGTAATAACTCCTCTATCACGCGTAAAGAGTCGAGTGCCCTCGACCGTCCCTGCTCAAGTCGTGATATGTCGTCGCGCATCCTCCTCTGCTCGGCTCGCATCTGCTCTAATGAAGGATCTGATCGTGCTGAAGTGGACGGTCTGGCAGATGAAGACGGCCTATCAGCGGCGGATGGAACGACTGGAGGAATGTGCTCTGTAGCCCTCGGCGGTGATGGAGGTGAAGCTGCCTCTCTAGGACCTCCCCCACATGTGGGATCCACGATCCAGTTCTGCTGAACACGAACCGTAGTGCGGTTCATGTTCGGCAGCCTCATGGTAACATCTATGTGCCTGAACATAAGATGGTACGAGCTACCAAGCCTCGTAATCATCTTAATAGCTACACATGCGTCCATGTATAATCTGGGATTACCCTTTGCCTCGTTCAACCCTGAAGGGTCAATACCGAGTGCAAGGGCAATTGTGGTAACCATACCTCCCATAACAAGGACTCCTCTCCGAGCTCTCGCGGCTTTCTGGATCTGCTTCATCAGGAAATTTTCTGGATCTGCTTCATCAGGAAAAATAAAGTGCTTACTCTGAAACCTCTTAGCATGGCCCATAGAAAGTATAGCTCTGTAGACCTGACCATGCCATCACTCTCTGCCCGCCCAAAGATGGTGTGTGCCAAAACTCGATGTATGTATCTGAAGACTGGGCTGGACAAATGCGAGGCTCTGGCAGTCCTAGGGTCAAACCTCCCCTCAGTAGATATCTCCCGCCAAAATGCTCCCTCAGAAAACTCACGGGGGTGGTGTCTAGTTGTATCCGCGGGGAATCCAAAAATGTGACCTAGCTGGTCCAAAGTAAGTACATGGTCTCGATTCCCTAACCGGAATGGCATCGTCCCTGGGTCTCCGTCATCATGGTTCCTCAGTGTAATATGAACAGTACTGAAGAGCTCCAATGTCAGCTGTACGTAAGTAGCATGTCTCTAATGATAAAAATCCTGACACCCTATGTTCGCGAACATCCACTGGACATTATTGAACAATCCTAGGGACTGCAGTACCTGGTCATCCCAATACCGGGTGCTAAACACTCCTCGAGTGGATAGAGCTCGGTGCCTCCTCTCGATCTCTCTACTCCTGTGACGGATCTGACGTGGATAAGGAGCAAGGACAGGAGGCGGTGATCGCGCGCGTCTCCTCTCTAGAATAATAGGCTCTGGTGAAGCAGGGGAGGACTCAGGTGATGATGGCACTGGTGATACAGCTGGGGAATGCCTTGATGATGGCTCTGGTGAAGGCAAATGAACCTCTAGTACTGATACTGGTGGTGGTGCTGGCTATGTCATCGGTGGTATCTCAGAAACTGGTAGTGGAACGGTCTCGAGAGTCGTAGAAGACTCTAGTGCAACCGATGGTGAAGAGCGGAGCTCCGGTATGTCTACTGATATCTCTGGTAGATCCGCAAATATCTCAGGTGATGCCTCCTCCTGATCTGGTAATATGGGTGTAATAGCCTCAGGGACAGGCAGGTCTCCCTAGGCTGAGGAGGGTGATGCAATCTCTGGTGTGTGGACTGTATCATGCGGAGTGTCCACCTCCATGCCCTGAGTATCAGTAGGAGCAGTAGACTCTGGTATATCTGTGGAAGGCACTAGTGTAGTAAGACCCTCCACGTCCGTAAGAGTAACCTCAGTCTGTATCGCCACTGACTGCTCTATCTCTGTCACTACGGGTGCTGACACTGGGGGTGCCACTGAACTCTCTGTAGTCTCCACCACTAGCGATAATGGCCTGGTGGCCCTAGCTCCTCGTGTAGTCATGCCTTTCATGGTACGCTTCCTAGCGTACCGTCTAACGATCCTCTGATCACGGCTCTCTGGCCTATCAGCAGGCCTCTCTGATATAATCTCTAGCTCCGGAGAGCTAACAGGCTCTGGCACAACCGTCTTTGATGTACTGGCCACTGAAGTTGTCCTTGGAGCCTCTGGTGTCTGTGCATGCGTCTCAAGCTCCGAGTCTGAATAAACGATCCGCTCAAATCTCTCCGGGCAAACTCTGGGAATCATCCTATACACGTATCGTGGCTCTGGTCCAGGATATCTACTCTTCATCACTGCCCCGTAGGGCCTAGACCTCACAGATCTCCTCGGTGCCATAATGTGGGTCAAATTATCCAAATATATGCAAATATCAACGCTAAATCGTGATGCTACAGTAACTACAAGAGACGACCATGAACACGGCACAAAAATTCGATCCAAAAGTCCAATCTAATGGCTCCAAATCGAAACGAGGCGTATGTAATCTAGGTGCAAATGACGAATCTCAGGATTGAGCTAGGAAAACTCACAGATCTGTGCGCGAATCGGGCTCGAATCGGTCGAAAAATGGACCCTGGCGACAGCGGCAGACAGACGGCGATTCTCCATGATATGCTGAAATTAATGAAAATTCAGAGCCGCTGGGTTGCCTCCCAGGAAGCGCTTGTTTATGGTCTTTAGCTTGACCAAGATTGTGTTCATGACTTTTCTGGTGGATACAAGGTGCAGTGAATAATTGGCAATTGTTGTTCCTGACATCTTTCCGGTTCATTGTATAGATTTAACTTTATAGTTTTAGGTAGTGTCCATGTCTCAGCTTTCTTCGATTCCCCCTTTTTATGCTTTTCCCAATTTCTGAGAGACGTCTATCGATTTCAAAATCACTTCCTTTATCAATTTTTTTCTCCTTCAACCCTGGAGATTTATCGGGGCCTGCAAAATTAACTCATTTAGCTTCAGCTGAAAAATCAAAGATCAACTTGCTATCATTCAAATTCAAGGTAAGCTTTTGATGCAACATGTCAATTATAGCTCCCGTGCTTGCTAAGAATGGTCTTCCTAGAATGACAGGGACCTTACCGTTTTCTTTCATGTTAACAACCATAAAGTCATTAACGATAGAAAATTTATCAATTTTAACTGTTACATTCTCTAGGATACCAATTGGTTGCTGATTGAAACCATTAGCAAATTGAATATAAGTCTTAGTAGGTTTAAGTTCTCCACTACCTACTTCCTCAATCAAGTATGCAGGTATCAAGCTGATACTAACTCCTACGTCGCACAAAGCCTTTTCAACAGTAAACTTACCAACTTGGCATGGAATTGAAATATCTTCGGGGTCTCTTACCTTTGTTATTTCAGTGTTCTTGCTCACCTATTTTTTCTTTACATCGAACCTACTACCTTCAGGTTTTCTCTGGTCTGTTTTTCTTACCCTCTGGGGAAAAGGAATTGGAGGGACATATGCAGGTGGACCTACATATTTCTCTTCTTCCTCACAAATTTCTTGATCGAAAACGTTGCTTGCGGATAGATCAATAGGTTCTTCATTGGGCTCTCCAGATGTCTCATCGTGTTTGACGCTTATTGTAGTGACCGCGTTGATGTGATCCCTGGGGTTCATCTCAGGCTGTCTCGGTAGTCTCCCTGTGGGTCTGCTAGCTGTACTAGCTTGCTGTGCGATCTAATTCTCCAACATCTTGTTGTGGGTTGTTAAAGCTTCCACACAGGATGTCAGTTGCTTGATGTGGTCAGCAAGGTCTTCAGTTCTCTTTTGTTGCTTCATAACAACTTCCAGCATGGAGTCAAAATTTGACTTCGGGGGCTGCTCGTATTGCCTTGGTTGAAAGCCCGGTGGTGCCCTACTATTCTGCTGCGAATACTGAGGAGGAACTTGCCCTTGATTATTCTTGTAGGACATGTTGGGGTGGTTCCTGCATCCTGGATTGTAGGTTGTTGAATATGGATGATTCGCAGGTCTTTGATTGTAATTCCCCAAGGCATTGACTTGCTCCTGAATCGATTCTTCCTGTGATGAAGCTAGAATTTGACAGTAAGATGAATTGTGCCCTGTTACACCACACACTTCACAAGAAATTGCATTAACCGCAACTGAAGGAAAAGAAATAGAATCAAACTTTTGGACCAAAGAAATTACCTTTGCCCCTAGTGATGTCAAGGGATCATTGTGATACTTACCAAATCCTGTGGAAGTGGTGTTCCGCTCATTCGACCAGTGGTTATGGTTCATGGCCATATCCTCAAGTAGAGCAGTTGCTTCTTCCACGCTCTTGCTCATGATCGTCCCTCCAGCCGCAGCGTCCACCATTAATCTGGTGTTGTAATCCAATCCATTGTAGAAGATATAGATTAGAACCCATTCCTAGAGTTTGTGGTGTGGGCACATGCACTGGAGCTCCTTGAAGCGTTCCTAGGCGTCATAAAGTGATTATCCCTCCTGTTGTGCGAAAGCTGTGATTCTATTGCACAGTTGGACAGTCTTGCTCGGTGGGAAATATTTATTCGAAATGCCTTGGACAGCTCTTCCCACGTGGTGATGGATCCTGCCGACATCGAGTACAACCAAGCTCTGGCGTGATCCCTGAGAGAAAAAGGCAATAATCATAGTCTAATCGCAACAGATGAAACTCCGTTAACCTTCACAGTATCGCAATATTCAAGAAAAATGACTAAATGAAGATTTGGGTCCTGATTTGGGGAACCCCCAAATTGATTTTGCTGGACCATCGTCATTAGCGCTGGCTTTAACTCAAAGTTATTCGCCTCTACGTTAGGTCGAACGATACTAGAATTGAACCCTTGTATGTTTGGTGCCGCGAAGTCCCTCAAGGATTGATTGTTCTGGTTCGCTGCCATCTCTCCTTCTTCAGAGATCTTTTTGGTTGCAAATTGCAATCTCCTCCGAAGGCGAAAGGTGCGCTCAATTTCTAGGTCTTCTGGAAGCAAAACATCTACACGAGAAACTCTGGGCATACAATGTGTAAGTAAACAGTAAAAGGAAAAGAATAGTAAAAATAAATGGCAAAAGAAAAGAAAAATGTCTAATCTCCTAACTTATTAATTAGTCAATATTAACTATCCGTAATCCCCAGCAACGGCGCCAAAAACTTGATAGCTATCCGCAAGTGCACGGATTTATCGAAGTAATAAAAAGATATCGTTCCCAACAAGGATTACGTAGCTAAGTACTGACTTCTTGATATGTTTGAATTTAGGCGGAATCAATACTTGGTTGTTCTAACTTCTAAGCACGACACAAAATCAGAACAGCTTTTTAAAGGACTTGAATTCTAAAGCATCGGGATTTCATGGGTTCGCCACACTGATAAACATGAATCGTGTAAAATAACTCAGTCAATAAACTTATCTATCCTGAAAGGTACTTTTCCTAAGGTACATATCACTTCCTCCCAGAGCATGATATGGTATCTAATTAGATTAACTCCCTACTCTCGTGACAGTTAACCTAATTAAATTCCTTAAGTTCTGTGAAAAGTAGGTTTATCCCTTCAAACGAATCCGAACTACTCTCATGATCGGATTCGTAGGTTTAATCGAAATAGATCGGACGTTAGCGATTCACTTCCCGGTCCTTCTCGCAACGTCTAAGACGTAAAATTACTTGGCTAGGGTAAATTACGGGGTACATGCAATTTCAATCAAATCAGGAAGATAAAATTATATTGAAAGAGCAAAAGTATTAATCAATCCATGCATATCAGTGGGCTACGCCCAATCAATCCCGAAAAAGGTATCTACCCGCTCATATTATCAAGAGAATACATGTTTTTGATGAACAAGAGAGATCTCATAAGAATCGCAAAGAGATCACAAAAAGGATGATGAAACCGTCTTCTCCTCAGTTTGGAGATGGGGATTGAGGGATCAATCATCGAATTCATGTGGAATCTCGCTAGAATATGCTTCGAAATCAAGTTGTCGCCCCTTGTCACCATCGTCCTCGTGTTCATCCGCCAAAAAGCTCCCAAACCCTCCAAAAATCCCATCTTTTATAGTTGGACCGGTTTAGAACTCATCAGGGAACGGTTCTGTGAAGTCCGGTTCAATTCCGGGTTGAATCGGTGAAGAGACAAATGAAAAACTCGTCGGGCAGAAGTTCTTGATGCTCAGTGGGATTCATCCTATAGTGGGGGCAGATTGGGTAGGGTTGAACCTGGGACAAGATCTATTGCATGTTGGATGTCCCTAAGGGGTGGAAGTCCTTTGGGTAGTTCTTCAGGGGTAAGCTCACTATATTGTTATAAGAGGGCTTTTACTTTAGGGGGTGGCTTACTTTCTTCTTCTTGGTTGACTTCCTTGAAGACTAAGGTAAACAAAGGTTGATCAGGCTTATAATCCTTAGGTCTCATGAGCTGAAGGGTTGGTTGTATGGGTTTGGTCTCTTCTATTTTTCCCTTATTGGTTGAGGCCTTAAGCTCTCTAGGCATAGAGGGTTTCAGCTTGATCTTTTGACCTGCATGACTAAAGACATAGGAGTTAGTCCGACCGTAGTGGACTACATCCATGTCATATAGCCATGGTCTGCCTAGAAGGACTTGAGCGACGTCCATAGTGATAACGTCACACCAAATTTGTCCCTCATAGGTACCAAACTGTAAGGGAACTAGACTCCTATGGGTTACAGGCACACTGGATTGGTTGACCCATGAGATGCTATGAGGGGTTGGGTGAGCTTCTATCTTAAGCTTGAACTTGGTAGCAGCAGAGTGGGAAACAGCGTTGAGACTACTACCCCCATCTATCACTACTTTGCACATGTTTCCATTGCATTTCGTGTAAGTATGGAAGATACTAGTTCTTCGCCAATCATCAGTGGGTGAGGGTTTGATTAAGGTACACCTAACAACTCCTAAGGTGTTTTGGGTAGGTTCCTCACTACTATCATATTCATGATCTTCTAGGATTTGGCAGCCAGAGTCAGGGTCATTAATGTCTTCCAGTCTAGGGGTTTGTGTTTCCTCACCTAAGTACAAGACCCTTTTAGGACAGTCTTTCATATAGTGCCCATATTGTTGGCAACCATGGCATTTGACCCTAGATGGTTATGGGTAACTAGAGGGCTTGGGTTTAGGAGTGCTAGAGCTTTGGGGTTGGGTTGGTCTAGGACTTTGTCTAGAGGCACTAAACTCTTTCCTAAAGGCAGACTTAAGTTCTTACTCTATCTCCTTGGATCTAAGATGGGCAACCTCTATGGAGCCTATTTGGTAGTAGGTAAGGCCCTTTCTAATCTCAGATCGGAGACCATTTTTATACCTACTAAGAGTGAATAGGGGATTTTCTCCTGGGTTTCCCCTAAGGAGGAATTCCTCAAAGCTAGCAGTGTATTGATCAACAGTCATAGATCCTTGGGTTAAGCTAGAGGCTTGGTCAAACAACTTACTCTGAAAATATGAGGGGACATATTTCAGTTTAAGTTGTTGGCGCATTTCTAGCCAAGTGTCTATGGGAGGTAGGTTGAGTCTCTCTTGGTTGTTCTCTACATTGGTCTAGTACAACCTAGCATTTCCCTCAAGAAGGCACTTTGCAAGTCGGACTTTGCTGTGCTCAGGGATCATGCTCCACTTGAAGTATTGTTCGAGCTTGGTTGTCCAATCCAAGAACTCTTGGGGTTCTAAGGAGCCATTCAAGGTTGGGGGATTGAGTTTGATGGCGCGGTGCACATCATCCTCCCTAAATCTAGGTTGAGGTGGGGTTTGAGTAGGAGGTCCATTCCACATGTTTGGTTGAGGGATTCCTACATGGTTTGGATTGGGATATCCATTCCATGTTGGATAAGGATGGGTTCCTACATGGTTTGGATTGGGGTATCCATTCCACATAGGTTGGGTTCCTGCATGGGTTGGGGTTTGATGCCCATTCCACGCAGGTGGTTGTTGGGGTCCTATAGAGGTTGGGTTTTGATGCCCATTCCAAGGTTGTTGGGTTTCCATATGATGAGGACTAGGTGGTGGTTCACTAGCATGGTTAGAAGACCTTTCCTTAAAGTCATGGAACTCAGTGGAAAGTTGGTTAAGGCTTCGGGTAAGGGTTCCTATTTGCTCAGTCAAGAAGTCAAATTTCTCATTCACGGCAACATTATCCATTGTGTGGTTTTGTTCCTGTTGTTGAGTTTTAGACCGGGTTTGCACGGGTGTTTTGAAAAAAAAATACAAGTTTTGAAAATAGAGCAAATGATAGGTAGATACGTAGTCAAGTTCTTTTAAACACCTAGTTCCAAAGACCGCTTAGAAGTAGAAAATAAGTTTTAAGGCTTAAAAATCTAGTCTAAGAGCCTAAGCTCTGATACCAAGCTGATGTAGGACAGAGGGGTCTAAAGCATTCAAACAACGAATTTCAAAATCGGTTTTGATAATATGTAGATAATAAGAGAAACCCGATTTTGACTAACGAGATTTGAAAACTAATTTTTTTTGTATTTTATATAGTAACGGGAAATCCAAGAATTAAACTAAGGAAAGCTGTAAATGCTGAAAGTAAATTGCTGGAAATAAACTTACAGAGTAGTCCTTGAGAATAGAAGGACTGTACTTCCCGATCTTCACTGGTCCAACTCTGATGGAAGGTGTAGGGTGGAGCTTACAAGCAATCACAGAAGATCCGTACAAGTCACGGATTTTAATACAGACGAAGATCAAGGGGTGAGGTTAAGCCTCACAAGTTCCCTTGCTAATCCTAAGTTAACTAAAGAGAGGGGGGGGAGAGAAGGAAGGGTGGCGCTCCTCCTAGACCCACTCCAAGTGCAAGCTACAAGTTATGTAATCAAGAATTAGTGTAGAGAAGAGTTCTCAAAAGCAAATGAAGAGATTAAGAGAAGAGACTTAGCCGAAGAGGATGAAGACTCCATGAGGCCGAGGGGTGATCTCCTTCTTGCTCCAAACTGAGGGTGAGAGAAGTTCTCCTTGTGGTTGCACACATGAACAAAGGGGAGAGCTTCTTAGGGTTTCAGTGGAAGAGTTGGAAGAAGGAAGAGGGGCTCGGTTAAAGGAGAATTCTACCACTAACACAAGCAATTAACCTAGGAAACTAATAGACAATGTTATTTCATCAAAAGTTAACGAGAGTACATGAGGGAGGTTACATTTATAGGCAAGATAGAGGGTGGGCAAGGTGGTCATTTGCCCCTAGGCGCCAATTACAAAAGAGGAGAGAAAATTTTAGCATTTAATGAGAGGTGTGAAAGTAATTAATTGTGGAGATTCTTCCTTTCTTTGGTGATGCTCTTATGGGAATTCTGATGTAGGGGTAGGTCACAAACATGCAAACAACGATTTTCGAAAGTATTTTTGGTATTATCATAAACTAGAGAAAACCGATTTAACTAACGAAGTTGGAAAATAATGTTTTTGTATTTTTTTAAATAGAAAAGATCGAATATTAACTACTTGCAGGAAAGAAATGACAATAATTTAAAGGAGACTCACCTCGCGGCCCTTGAGAATAGAAGGACCGTCCTTCCCGTTCTTCACCGGTCCTACTCTGATGGAAGGTGCAGGTTACACACAGGGCATTCAGCAACCCCACACAGGCGTGGGTGAGTTATAAGCAGATTAAACTTAACAATGCTTTAAAATCAAGAGGGAGGCTAATCCTCCAAGTTCTCTTGCTAACAAAACAAAGGACTATCTAAAGAGGGGAGATCAAGAGAGTGGGATGCGCCAAGCTTCCTTGCGCCAAGCCCTACAAATCCGAAAAATGTGTAGTAAGATGTTCTTGAGATGTATAAAAAGAAGACACAAGAAGATGGAATACTTAACTCAGGGAATCGCCTTGAAGGAGACCAAGGGATGCATCCATGTTCTTTGCGCCAACTTAAGCTCTTATTCTCTTTGATGCTTATGGACTTGAAGATGGAGACTCTCGGCCTTGCTTTGATGAATGGAGGGCGAGGAGAAGGAGAGGGGAGGCTCGGCTCTTGAAGGAAGAAGGGGGAAGATGAGGGGACTTGGGCGACACAAGCACCCAAAGAGGAAGAGGTGGGCGACACAAGCACCCTTAGTTTGGCTAGGAAACTATTCAACAATATATTCAACAATGCTATGCACATGATGCGATGGGGATACATTTATAGGCAGCTTAGGGATGAGGATAAGATGAGGGCAAGGTGGTCATTGGCCCCTTGCGCCCCTTACATACTTGGAGACAATTCAAAAATGGAGAAAGGCATTAAGTGGGCTGATTCTTGTTGCCTTCTTTGGATGGCTGAATTGGCAAGTCTTTGAATTCGAAAACAGCTATCTTCCTTGAAGGTGTTGGCGCATATGAGATGGAGTTTGAATTTTGAAAACCTTCCTTGTTGTCTTGGGCGGCAATGAGAAGAAGGAAATAAGCCTTCCCCTAATTGTGGATCTTGATGGCGCAATTCCTCTAATTGTGGATCTAGATGGGCGCCTCCTTGATTGGTGGATCTATATGGGCGCCTCCTCTAATTGTGGATCTAGATGAGCCTTCTTGATGGTGCAAATGATTCCATGAGGTGGCCTCTCTTCAATTGGAAGGGAATGATTGAAGTGGAGCTTGATGTTGAGTTGAGTTGGAAGTCTCTCTTTGAACTACTTTGAAGTGAACCTTCCAAAATGGGAGCTAGCTTCTTGGAGTGTGGTGAGCTAGCTGATTTGTATCCCTTGTGCTGAATATTAATGTATCCAACTACATGCACTAACCTACCATGACATTACAATGCACAACCTACCAACAACATTTATAAAAATAAACTACATGATAGACTTTGGGGTGGAACTAACCTATCATGCCATGCAATGCAAATAAGGAAAGTACTGAAAAAGGAAAGTGGACTCTAAGTGAAGCCATACCTGATGGGCTTCCTCCGAGCCCTAGTGGATCTTCTAAGAGCTGTGTTAGGTCCTCCATCAAATTCTTTGAATTTCGAATAGGGTCTTCAATACTCCTTTGTGTTGACGAGATGGTTTCTTTCCATGATGGTTGTGGGCGCATGAATGAAGAGTTCAAAATTTGAATCCCTTCCATAAGTGCTTGGGCGGCAAGGTAAGATGGTAAGTCCTCATAAATGTCTTCCTTTGATTTTGGATCTTGTTGGATGATAATTTCGAATTCTTCCCTTGCTTGGGCTGGTGTGTTGGTGCATATCCATGGATGGATGGCTGAGGTGGCTGATAGCTTCATTAAAGAGGCGCCCAACAAAGATGGAAGTTGTGCTAGCAAGTGAGTTGATCCAAGGCTTGAGTTGAACTTTGAGTTGAAGGGGTTGAAGTCTTCTTTCCTTTCTTGAACTGAGTTTGTTGAGTGGGACTTGAGATAACCTTTGAGTGAGGCTTGAGCTGATCCTTTAGCTAAGAATGACCTGCCAAAATATAACCAATGCAAGGATGCACTATCCTACCATGATGCAAAGTACATAAAAGATTCATGCATTACAATGCACAAACCTACTACATTTGGACTTGCCATAATTGACTATATGATGCATGACTTTATTGAAAGGTAAACTAACCTAAATGCAATGCAAGAAAGGGGACTCTAAGGGAACCCATATCGAAGGGGTTTCCTTCGAGTCCGAACAGATCTCCTCAGAACAGGGCTACTGCCTCCATCAGTTTTGGCTTCAAAACTCTCGAAATCCTTCACTTTTACGTCATTTTACCTACATTTTCATAAAAACCAAGAAAAGTGAAGATTCCGTGTAAAGTAATGCAAAAGCACTAAAAATAGCACAAAATCATATAATTAAGTCCAAAATATCATGTAAAATATAGGCAAAAACATGGTGTAATTGCAACGCATCAGGGCACGGCTATGCCTGGTTGCACCGAGGGCTTCACGGCCGTGACTTCTTCACGGCCTAGGCGTGAACGTCGGTGCAGAAGTCCATTTGGCCTTGAATTTTCGGTGTAGCCTCCTTAGATCCTAAGTAGTCCTCCCAGGTGCCTTCCAGGGGTGTTTGGCAACACCTATATGCATCCGTGACTCCGTCAATTCCCCCGAGGTGGGGAGAGCTCGCCTCTGAAGAACAAGGCACTGCCATATCGTTGGGAGGGGCACTGGAGGGCAGGGGTTGATGGAATGGAATGAGGTCAGAGACATTGAAGATCGGGCCGATGAGAGAGTCCTCCGGCAAGTCGAGGACGTAGGTGTTAGCGCTGACCCTTCGCAGGATCGTGTAGGGCCCATCGCAACGCTCATGAAACTTCCAATTGGCTATAGTCCTCAGGATCGTGTGGGACCGAAATCAGCGCATGCTGCGTACTCATCGTGGATGTGGTCGAAGGCGGTAAAAGACGAGGACAAGATGCAGAGTAGGAACCAGATGCGACTAAGGGCGTCGGCCACAACATTGCCCTTACCGGCCTTATGGGTGATTACAAACGTGTACTGTTGAAGAAACTCTTCCCACTTCACATGCCGAGGGACCAATTTCTTTTGGGCGTTCAGGAAGGAGTGGGCCTAGTGATCACTATAGAGGATGAACTCTGTGTGTAGGAGATAATGATGTCATTGCCTAAGGGACTGGACAATCACGCAAAACTCCTTGTCCTAGGTGGAGTAATGTTGGCACACTTCATTCAGGTTCTCACTCAAGAAGGCGACGGTGTGACCTTCTTGACTAAGTGTGCCACCGATGCTAGTACCGAAGGCATCGCAAGTGACCTCAAAGACCTTGGAGAAGTCAGGGAGTCTAAGGACAAGGGCAGAAGTCACGATGTCCTTAAAGGCTAGGAATGCACGTCTAGCCGCGGGGGTCCAAGTGAAATCTGTGTGCTTGGTGCATGCCGTCATGGGGGATGCTATGGTGCTGAACCCCTTGATGAAGTGGCGGTAGAAGGCTGCATGGCCGAGAAAACTGCAGATATCAGTGACAGACTCAGGTTCGGACCATTGACAAATGACTTCAATCTTAGTGGGGTCGGCCATAAGGCCTTGGGCCAAAATAATAAAGCCCAAGAATTGAACTTGGGTGTCCAGGAACGCACACTTCTTTGTGTTAAGGAACAGGTGTTCCTTGCACAAAAGCTCAAAAGTCCCGGGTACGGCTATAAATGAGAATGTCATTGAAGCAGATGACGAGGAACTTCCCCATGTATGGTTCCAGCACTTGGCTCATTAAGCGCATGAAAGTCGAGGGGGCGTTGGTAAGGCCAAAGGGCATAACCAACCACTCATAGAGACTGTCCTTCATCTTGAAGGCCGTCTTCCAATCATCCCCTTCGCGGATGCGGACTTGGTGGTAGCCGCTCCAAAGGTCAAGCTTGCTGAACTAGCATGACCCAGATATAAGATCGAGCATGTCATCGAGTCACTAGATGGGAAACCTATTTTGATGGTGATGCAATTGATTGCTCGGCAATCGATACACATATGCCAAGAGCCATCTTTCTTAGGCGTGAGAAGGGTCAGGATAGCACATGGGCTCAAGCTCTCACGGATAAAGCCTTTGGACAACAAGTCGTCAACTTGCCGCTTGAGCTCCGTGTGTTCAATGGGGTTAAGGCGATGGTGGGGCAAGTTGGGCAAAGATGCCCTGGGGATAAGGTCAATCACATTCTGAATCTCACGGGCTGGAGGAAGGCCAGTCGGAAGGTCAACTAGGGAGATGTCTGAAAATTCATTTAAGAGGGCTGCGACTTCCTCGGGCACCGCGGGTGCCAGAAGGGGCGGGTCGCAGGAAACCTCGTGCACCATGAGACCGTAAACCACCTTGGTCTCATGGGCTGGTCTCATGGGCCTCATGGATAAGGGAGCTGGGCCGCACAAGGGCGATCGGTTGGGGCGAAGGCTAGGCCAGATGGGTGGGTGTGATGAGGCCTTTGGAAGTGGAGGCCCTCAACTCCTTGGGCGGAGCCAGGGTCAAGCAAATTTTACGCCCATCGTGCTGGAAGACGTAGGTGTTGGAATGACAGTAGTGGATGATATCCCGGTCGTAGAGCCACGGCCGGCCAAAGAGGACATGAGCGATGTCCATGGAGGTAACATCATACCATACTTTGTCAGTGTAATTCCCAAAGAAGATGGGGACTTGGCAACGGTGGGTGTGTTGGGAATCCCCGGGCTATAAGAAAATAAAAATAGCGGAAGCGAGCCCGAAACGAGATTCCTAATTCAACAAGGACTGACTTACGAAGAATATAAGGGATGTGATAGGGGCAGTACCTTATCAAGCAACTTTTAGAAGCGGCCGATGATGAAGACGCGCAAGGGCCCGTCCTCTACAATCGCGCACACACGGACTCCTCGAATCCTCTCCAATCTCCGCGCTGGGTGCTAGCCCCGGAAGATGAGATCCACACCTCTAGCCTTCTCAACTTGTGCCACTACCAAGGAGAAGAAGGGATGTTAGCGACAAGGAGTGGGTAGCACTGTCACTTGTCCCAACCTTTGATGCCGAAAAACTTTTATTGTCGTCACCTCCTAGACCCTCACGCCAAGGAGCAGAGGGGAGGCGACAACTAGAGACAAGAGAAGAGTCTGGTACAAAAGAATCTCCCAGGTGGACCTCTCTATTTATAATAGCAGAGCCAAACGCACACTAGAGATACTTCCCATGTGGGATAATGAGCATAGGCGCCTACTCATAATTAAGCGTCATGGGTTCGAATCCCCGCATATGCAATTAATTGTAAATTGTGCCCAAGCATAGGCGCCTACTCACAATTAAGCATCATGGGATTGAATCCCCGCAGACGAAATTAATTGTAAATTGTGCCCAGGCTTATTAATTAGCCAAGAGAAAAATTCTCTTGCCAATTAATAATTTTATTTTATTCATGTGACTAAAGTGCCAAGCCCAAACTTGCACCCAGACCCTTGTTTAACTCATTTTGACAACATAGGTCAATAGAGGTCAAATGTGGTCCACTAGGGTCAACTAGTGGTCAAACATGAATTAAAATAAAATATCATCCTCTCTATAAAAGTCTCAATGCATTAGTTCCCCAAAAGATCCGAATCACACAATGATTCGATCAGAGGCTAAACGATCAGTATGAGAACTCGAGTGTCAAGGTGTGCGACCCTGTAGGCTCTTCAGACATTGGCAGTGATGACTAAATCATCACAAGCAATGAGTGGCACCTAGCAGTACATCATTGCTACCCAAGTCATCAGAATGGTGTCATCATCGACATCCCCTAAAACTGCGACAAAATACAAGTGCAGCCTTGTCCTTTTGCCAACTGATGTCCAGATTGGGCAAGTGTCACACTTGTTAATCCAAATAATATGGCATGACTAAATCAGGTTCTCACCTGGGTATGGCCATACACTTTCAGTCATCCATATAGGGGGGGCCATGGACAATCAAGCTTCCCCGTAAGGAAGGGGCAAATCCTCTATTGGCACATTGAATCCCTCATGTAGGTTATGACATACCCAATGACAACCGTTATGATTTCCCTTTTACGGCGAAGCATTAGGTTGCATCAAAGTACATCAATCACTATATAGAGATACCAATGCCCTCAAGTCTAGGACAAGCGCAACTCTGTCACTGTGATATTCATCTCGTGACACTGAGATGAATCCTCACGGCGGGTCGATCCAGTATATCTCCCTTGATATACCCATATGCCTGCGTTAGCAACCCGTGCTCAACCAGCGCATATACTAGTCTCAAGTGAATCATAGCTGTCCCATATCCACCATGATTCTCGACTAGGGATAAACACAGAGACTAGATAAAATCTATCTCTTAGGGACATTGTATATGCAAATGTACATATGCGCAGATGTACAAACTTGCATGACAACGACAATGCCAGGATAACTCATCTATCAACTAGATGTGATACACATATCCCAATGGACCATCCTGAGGTTGATGCAGGAGCATCTTCGGGTTTAATTATGCTTATCTTTACTTTCATGTTCTTGCTTTAGAATAGGATTAGCCTAGGATTTTATTTTCTTTAAGCATGTTTTATTTTCCTAGATTATGTAGTAGGTTGTTCTTAGCCTAGGGTTTATTGCACATGTAATTCACTACAAGGCACCAACTCCTTCCCAAGACTCAAGATCAGCTCTCCATCTAGCTCCCCAATGATCCAATCAAGGTCCACCATCCATCAAAGGCAACAATCCACTCAAGATCAGCCCTTCATCCAACACTTCAAAAATCAAGTCAAGATTCAATCCAACAAAGCAACAAATCATTCTATGCCACTTGGCCGCCACCTCAAAGGGATAATTCAGCATGTTGACATGTCATGGGCGCCAACACAAGTCAAATCCACCTCTTAGGCGCCAACACCAACCTAGCATTCAATTTCAGCCTCCACACTCCACCAATGATCATCAAGACAACTATTCACACACCAATAGGATGTGCATGCACCAACCAGCCCCAAAGCCATTCAAAGAAGTTTGCATGCGCATCTATGCATGCAGCCAATGCATGCCATGATACCACCAGCAACTTAGGCGCCAAGCAATTGAAGACCAATCCCCATCATCCATTTAAAATCAGCCCACATCTAGCCATTGATTTGAATTTCGAATGAGGGCAATTTTGTAACTCCACATATGTGAACGTTGAGGGAAGGAGAGGGTTTTAAGTCCTTGTATTCTCACTTTGCACCTTAGTCTATGCTATTTTGAAAAAGAAAACTAAGTGTTGATGCGTGAGCAATGTTTTGGTATGGTGGCTTCCAACCAAGTATCTCCTCTTCCCCTTCTCTTCCTCTAAGTCTTATGCGAGAGTTGTCTTCTTCCTCTTCTCTTCTTCTTCTCCACCAAAACTATCATTCTCTCCCTGAAGTTCTTTGAGTATTGACGCCATCAACATGCTGATCTTCCTCCATCTCGAACGCCATGTCAAGGGAAGCAACAATGAAGCCATGATCAAGAACCCCTAAGGACACTACTTGTAGTTTAGGGAGGTTTGGGACTTGTCTCTTTACCGACCTCCCCTTGTTGTTTGATTTGATTGTTGGACATTTAACTACCCATTCTTAGCCTCATCGCCAAGATCCGGGAGCGAGGACAAAGAAAGGGGTTTAGGCCCCTTCCCTAATAGGGGCCACAAGGTGATTCCTTTCCTCTTCTCTTCTAATTAGTTCTTTCCTTGCTATTTCATAGAACCGCATGCCCTAGTTTTCTTGATGTTTTTTGAGATCCATACCTAGAGATGATCTTAGGTTTTAACCCATATAATCATCCCCTACTTCAGAGGTCCTAGGGCATAAATACTGACAATCTCCCACTTGCACTAGGACCTTGCATTGAGAAACCTCAACACCGTGTCCTAAGCACGACCTGCCACGCTCCTGCTGCGCCAGAGCATTAGTCTATGGGGCTATCACAATTGTATCAGTGTTCATATCTGCTATATATCATGTGCCTCTGTCCCCAAGACAAGGTATAAGCATCTGAGTACGCCTGCGAGGTTCAACAAAGAACTCCCACTACTTCCCAAAAGCACTTGCATACTCTGCTTTCAAGTAGCCTGCTCTGAAGCTCCCAAAGCTTCTAGCACCACTACAGGAACAGCTAGAATGTCATTGGTCTGACTGGAACAAGCTACCAAGTGAATCCACTGAGCTTTTCCTTTCATTACTGACTAAGAACCACCTTTTAGTTCTACATAGAACCAGAGTGTGTTCTTCATTCCTTATCCAGTGCCATGCAGCTGGATTGGACCTAGTATCGATTGGTTATGCTCTCGGCACAAACCACATCTAGTCTATAACATACCATCATCGATGTATGTTATTTGACTTAGCACTTAGATTTTCTTGGACTTATCCAAAAACTCTCACACCTACCCCATAGGTGATTTTCACTAAGTCATTCATCACAAGACATTTCCCAATCACCTATTCACCAAGTGAAGGATCAGGATATCGTCTTTGATGATCTATATGTCCCCAACATACAAGACCAAAAATGTCATCAAGCTCCCACTGAACTCAGGTACTATAAGGTGAAGATTCTTTGTCCAAGTTAGGAGTTACCCATAACAGTGGCACACATGAATCGATTCAGCCTTTTTCCCATACTTTCTGAACCTAGGTCACCCCACAACCTATATACGAGGCTCAGATTTCATCTTTGACCATCTGTGCTAGGTGGTTGACCTTGGACTGAATCCAAGTCACAATTTCCTCCCACTTGCCATTTTCAAGGAAATACATTTCCAAGAAAACTAGCAACAAGAGCAACAATCATTTATTTTCCTGTGGGTCTGTGGAAATTAGTATCCCTAAGTCAATTTAGGATACTTCACCTACACTTATCAGATCTTGATTCTATATCACTAGATTCAGATGTATGACCCCCAATGTCTCACATCTATAGATCCTAATAATTAGTCATGTCATCTCCTTACTTGGAGATACATTTAAGATGAAATAGTTCAGTGTTGAAGAAACTATCAGCATAACCTCAGTAGAGATATGGATGACTTTCAATTCCTCCCACTAGAACCACCTGCCAAGGTGTTCTTCAGGAGTTATGAGCTATGAGCAAACCTCATACTCACTATGATAGTCACCTATGGCTCAAGTACTCTTCATCCAACCTAGACTGAAGATCACTTAAGAATTTTGATAAGCTGATTCCATAAATATTTTGGTTATCACGAATTCCTATCTTTTGACCTTTTAGTCCACTTCACCTCACTTGGTGAAAAACATTTATCAGCAAACTAGTCTTTTGCCCATCTACAACATCTCGAAAGAGGTTAAGATAGTCAACTCCTAGAAGGAGTTCGAATCCAAGAATTCATGTGCATGAAGTCAGTGGATGCATTACTTGTTTATGATAAAATGTCTGGGTCAGAAGATTGGCATTCAATTTGAACCACTTATTTAATTCAAGTTATTTTATTACCTCATTATTTTTGCACAATGTAATGACAAAAGATTTGCAAATGAAAAGAATAATAAATTCCTTTATTCCAAATATCTCTATTCCCAAGGAATAGATACAATGTCAATTACATGTTTGCAAAAATAAAACAATCCTATCAATGACAAAAGAAAAAATAGCTCGGTAGCATCAATGCTCCAGCAGGATCTTCTTACTGTCATCCATGTCCGATTTCTCTGGAGCTCCTGCATATTTTTGCAAATATCAGTCTCACCATGCGGTATAGAATACCCATGTACGGAAATAGACAATATAGGATTTGGTAATAAAATTACCTGAGCCTGAAGACGAAGGGTTACTTCTCTTCATCTCTTTCTGAGGATGCTTGCAGTCTTTGCGCCAATGGCCCTCCTGGCCACAGTTGAAGCACTTGTTCTCCCTCACCCTGCCTTTCTTCAGTGCCTTGGCCTTGGACTTGCCCTTACCCCTTTTCTGCTTCTTATTGTCCTTTGAGACTATAAGAACGGACTTGGGTTTGGACCTGACCATTTCCTTCTCGGTCAATTCCAACAGTTTAAGCAGCTCCTCATGAGTACAAGCAATTTTGTTCATATTGAAGTTAATGATAAAAGAGCTATAACTCGGAGGCAGCGACTGCAGGATAAGGTCCATAGCCACATCCTGATCCATCGGGTGTCCTAGCCTAGTGAGATGTGACAAGTACCCAAGCAACTTGAGTACATGTGGTCCCACTGGAGCACCTTCAGGCATCTTGCACTGAAAAGCAGCCTTGGATGTCTCAAACCTTTCTGTTCTAGCCTGCGACTCGAACAGTTGCTTTAGATGTGTGATGATCTGAAATGCATTCTGATCCTTGATGACACCAAAATTCATAGTATATTTTGTGTCATATCATGTGTCTTTTTGTGTCATAATTATGCTCTTTTGCTTGTTTTTAAGCCTTAATTGTCAAATATTATAGAATCTACACCACTTCTTATTTTTGATCATTTTCAGGTTAAAAGTGCCATATTTTGATGGATATTGGAAGATTTGAGCACACCAATGGATTCCAGACGTCGAAACGAAGCTACCCATCAATTTTCATGAAATTCGGAGCTAAATTGCAAAAATACAGCACTAACGTATTTTCTGGACAAACTCTCACGGTACCCGTATTTCTCAGCAGAAGACTTGGGTGAAATACGGCACTACCGTATGGAACTACATAGTGCCATATTATTCAGCATTTTAGACTAGAAAAGTTTGACACGAATACAGCACTGCCGTATGAAACTACACGATACCGTATTTTGTAGCAATTTTGACCAAAAGGTTTTAGCAAAAATATGACACTGCCGTATAATTGGGCAACATTGTCACGGTACTATATTTGCTACCCGGAACTTACAGAAGGAAAATATGGCGCTGCCGTAATCCGAATACGGTACCGTATTTTGAAACCCAGAATTCTGAGTTTTCCGCCACAAAATTAAAAAGATCATATCTTTTGATCCAGAAGTCTAAATTGAGATCTGAAAGAAGTGGCGGACTCGTCTTTAAGAGGAGAAGATGCACAAAGTAAAAGAGGGAATTTTTATCCAGTATTCGGAGAGCAATTGATAGAGAGGCGGTTAGGGTTTGGCCTCACACCGAGAGGCGTAGAGGGCACCTCCGGCCATGATTTTTACACAGAAGCTTCGTTTGGAGGAGGGGAGGACACCACAGAAGTTTCAAGGCCAAAGGATCTCAGACAAAGGAGAAATCAACAAAGGAGCGTCGCCATCACTATTCACCACGAGTTCACAAGCATATTACGGCTGTAATTTCTATTACAGCCGTGTTGTAATGTTGTTTCTTCTTCTTCTTTGATTCCTAAATACTTTGATACTATAGCTTATTGTATTTCTTCCTCTATGCAAGCTTAAACATATTTTAGGACATGGGGTGATATCCCCTTAACTTCTTAATGACTAGATTTCTTTTCTTTTGTCATGATAGTTTTGTTATGGTAATTTTACTTATGTAATGATTGTCTTTAATTCTCCTTAGTTTTATAAGCATCAGCATGTTTTAGAGTTTTGCAAAATAGACTGAGAGGTTGATTGTGAAATTCAGAACCCTAGAAATTATTGAGTTTGGAACTTATCGTAAGAGATTAGGTTTGTTCTTTGAATTCTAATTTTTAGAGAGTTTTAATGCCTTGTTGATTTTATGATTCTTTGGATTGAGTTATTGTATTAGATGAGAAGATCATGCACGAGAGTGAGGATCGGAACGTTGGAAAACCTTAAGTTGAACCTGTGTTGAGACTAGGATGCACGAGAGTGATCCTTGAGATTCCACATGAGATGTTTGACTTAGAATTCGGATGCACGAGAGTGATCCTTGAGTTCTTTGCTCAATGATTTACTTATTTTCAGCATTGGATAGATCTTGCACGAGAGTGAGGATTGGTCCTTTGTATGATTGTCTGCGCGAGAGCGAGATAATCCTTTCATGAAGTAAATTAAATCTTTATCATAATGAAATTTGATTGACAACCTTTATTTCCCTCTAGTCATTAGAATTAAGGTGGATGAAACCCTAGTCCCAATGTTTCTCTCTGATTATCTGATTTTGTGTGTTTTCCATCATTGCTTTGCTATTATTCAATCGTTTAGCTAGTGTGAATACAACTATTTGGTACTTAACACGTAGGTCCCTATGGATTCGATACTTTATTTATTACTTTGAGTATACGTACACTTGCGGACTACAACAATCCTCATACTGCATCTGCAACTCAGATGACATCGTGGCTAACATAAGGCAGCCAACATCCAAGGCATCATCCTGATGCTTGCGAAAAGCATCCCGTTCAGCCGTGCGGGCTGTGGATGACGGTTGAGGAGGAAGCGCTTGCTCTAACACATACAACTTCTTCTCCTGCTTGAGGATTATCCTCAAGTGCCAGTACCAGTCCATGAAGTTAACTCCAGTCAACTTCTTCCTCTCAAGGAAGGAACGGAATGACAGTCCGCTGTTGTTATTGCTTGTAGAAGCCATCTACAATACAAACAAGAGCAGATCAGTATCACATTTCAATCATTTATTCTGGCCTTTTATAAATGACTGTTTCTCACTATTTTATTCGAATCGATAATCCTCAAAAATCGATCGAGAAGTCGCCTGACTTCCTTAGTGAGATGGGATCCTCATTTCGTACACGGCCTTGCGTCCCACAAGAGTGGGATGTAGTGCACAAGGTGACGCATGCTTCCTGAGGTAGGCTCGCCGGCCAATTGCTACTCAGCAATTCCCCTTCTCAAGACCGTTCAGGCACTTTGTGTCCAGCGAGGGCTGGATACAGCACAAAGTCCTAACCTCTTTGAGGCTGCCTCTAGAAATTTCATCATATGAACCACCACATATGAAAAATCCTAGTCAAGTCCGACCTGACCGTTATACCCAAGGCCAACGATTTCCTTGCGGAAGGCGCATCTAGAGTTTTAACTAGACTGGGGAAATCATTGTCACCACATGCCTCCTGAAGATAAATGGGTGTGTCCCACGAGGGTGGGAAACAGTGCACAGCACCATTGATCGACAGTTTGACGAGGGTTACGCGTCAGAAGGCTAAGTATCGAGACTTGATATAATTTATTGAGGATTTTTGTGGTCTCAGCACCACGGCTTTTTATCTTATTCTACCAATACATACATGCAATCCTATGGTGGAATAAAACAAAGCAGTAAAGGCATGCTGAAGTAGAAAACAGTAAAGATGATGTGATCAAAGCCCAAAACATGGGTAACAAGCCCCTAAACCTAGTCCTAGCCACCTAGCACTACCAAGGGTAATGAGCCATGGGCCCATGCCAACAAGTCCATAGCTCATCCCTGAGTGCCCTAAGGGCTCTGCTCCAAGGCCCCGAGGTGCGCCACCTAGGTCTTCAGCTCCATGGGTCAGCTCGCGAACCCCAAAGGCACCATCCAGGAAAAACCCTAGACCCCCTTTAGGTTCGGCCAGCCCGAGTCTTCTCCGTGAGCTAGCTCGCAAATCCTAGGCTCCTCTTAGGATTCGGCCAACTCAATCTCTTCCTAGAGGATAGCTCGCAAGCCCTAGGCTCCTCCTAGGGTTTGGCCAAACATCCATGTGTCATCTCTATGCTAGGTATCTCACCTCAATGCTTGATACGAATCATCCTTTGCAAGGTGTGCCACCTAGAGGTGCGCCCCCTTTGCTTGGATGTGCCATCAAGCATCATTGGCGCTCGACCTTCCTCCATCAGCCCATGAACTTAAGAAGCGTCCAATGGACCTTCAAGCTCTTGGCTAATGATAGAAGACCAGCCCTTTGCAAGCTTGGAGTGCCAATCCTCTTCCTCAACCCTTGAACCTCAATATGAGCCACTAGGAGACCTAGAAGGCATCAAGGTTCGGTCAAAGAGTTAGATCAGCCCCCTTAGGTGGCTTTTCCTTTATCATTAGCCCTTGAACCCATGCATGCGCCACTAGGAAGCCTAGAATCCATGTGGATTCGGTTGAGGATGAAGGTTAGCCCCCTTTGCTTGCTTAACTAGGTTGCACCATCTCCTTATCCAACCATCATCCCTTAAGTGAACCAACTAGGTAACCCTAGAAGTTACTTCAAGGTTAGGTCAAACAAGGGGATGTGCCACCTTGGGAGGTGAGGTGTGCCAACCCTAACCCTAGCCGCCACCCCCTTAGATGAGCCCCTAGGTTTAACCCTAGAAGCCACCCTAGGGTTCGGCTAGGTGAGAGTTGCGCCACCTTGAGAGATGCGCAAGGGAGAGAGAGAGAGAGGAAAATGCCATAGAATGTCATCAAAGCTTTCTATTTGATTTACAATGTAAAATTGAAAACACACGATTGAACTAACAAGGTGATGGGTAGGCTAGAGGCGTCGACCCATGCAATCGAGTAAGGTTTTGGGTGCGGTACTAAGGTGAGGCCGAAGCAGGTGACTACTAACCTCGACACAACATTAAGGCTACTACCCCTGTCAATCACAATTTTACACGAGTGGCCATTACACTTAATGTAAGTGTAAAAGATACTCATGCATTTCCAATCCTTGGACGGAGGAGGGTTATGGACAAGAGTGCAGCACACTACGGCCATAGTGGGCCGAGGGCTCAGCTCCTCATCCGAGTAGCATTGTGGTCCAACCTCTTGGGCCAGAGGTGGGCCGCGAGGTGCAAGGGGTTGAGGGTCGTGTCACTTGGGCGTAATGTGCAAGGAGAGTTGGGGACAATCCCGGTTGAAGTGACTGGTTTAGTTGCAATGGCGACATGGACTGGGAGGGATGGCTGCAAGGGGAGCCTTGCCATTCTCATTCCATATTAAATGTGGTGGGGGTGCATCGCGGGGTGCATCCCGCAGAAGCCAGCGAGGACTAGCGTGGATTGGCCGCGGTGGGGCCTTGAAACGAGGGGGTTGGGCTGGCGCCGTAGGCGCATAGGTCGGTGGCGCAAAGGGGTCAGCTCAACACGACGGTGTTGAGCGCGTAAATCTTGCTCAATCTCGCGAGCATGATGGAGCACTAGGATGATCGAGTCAAGCCCATAGCTCGGTAAGTCATGCTGGATCTCCTCGCGGAGACCATTGCGGAATCGGGGTAAGGTGAATGCAGAGTCCTCCTTAAGGTTGCAGCGAATTCCGAGTTCATTGAAGTGACTGTGGTACTCGTTGACCGAATCGAAGCCTTGGGCTATGGTGCAATAGGAGTCAAGGAGGTGCTGCCTATAAGTGGGTGGGACATACTTCTCCTTAAGGAGGTAGCACATCTCCTCCCATCGAGTGATAGAGGGAAGGTGCTGATCTACTAGCCGATGCTCCACGTTCGTCCAATACAATTGAGTGGGTCCGGTTAGTAAAAGACGGATGTAACTAACCTTAAGGTGATCAGAAAGAGCACTCCATTCAAAGTAGTTATCTATGGCTACAGCCCAATCAAGGAAAACTCGGGGGGTCGAGACTACTGTTAAAGATGGGGGGGGGGGGTCAATGTGCGTGAGACGATGGATCTCATCATCTTTCCGGTTGCGTGGGTTCGGGTGCCGCGGGGGAGCAATGTCCTCAGCCCACGCGGACTCATCCTCAAATGGGTCAAATTGGGTAGACTCGTTGGCATGCATCCGTAGCAGAGCCAACAGAGGGGGAACACTAAGTGAGGGTTCTGGACCGTGGTCATAAGGCGCTGAAACATGACTTCCATCGCTTCCAAGCGTGTGGACAGCGATTCGACCGACTCTACTATTGGTGGAGTACCTTCTTCATTCGTTACGAGCACTTGGGTAGTGGGGTTTTGGTAAGGGACTCCTGATTTAGTTGTCATGATGAAAAATGTATGCCGAAAACAAAGCTGAGAAAACCGGTATGGAATGTAGTGGGGAGACCAGCAGAGCTAGACAAGAGTTAGCTCCAACCTCGCTCTGATATCAAATTTGACGCAGTGGAACTTATGGGAGGGGTGGTCCTTAGTTTAGTACTCTAAGGAGGTGGAGACGATATTGTAGAAAACGTGAGAGGGTCTTGAGATGAGGGAAGAGAAAATGCGTCAGAGGGAAATCCAATGAAAATGTGCCATGTTGATGCAACTTGAGCAATACCAGCAAGCTGAGAAAGCAACAACACGATGCTACAAACTCAAATTACTAATCTCACTTGTAGAGCCAATTTTCTTAGCATGCACGCGTAGTCAGGGTTCCTTCACGATGCAGCGAAGAGAGGGGTGTTCGTTCATCCTAGATGCAAGGTGGAGAAGCAGTGGGCTGTTTGGACGGGGCTAGAAGATAAATCACAAGCGCTAAGAATCGCAGTGGAGAAAACAAAGAGGAGCCCAACGCAAGTTGGTGTCGCGCTGGCGCTTTTGATTGAATGAAAGGAGTACAAAATGAGAGGCGCTCACAGGCGAGGCTCTCGGAGTTAGTGCTGGACTTAGGCTTCACAAGGAGGAAGATGCTACTACAATAAGAACTAACTAAACAAGCTAGCTCCTCTCCCTCTTTTATAGATCAAGAGGGGATGAGTCACATGAGAAACATGAGGGAGGGTTGTTAGAGATGCTAACTACCTTCTTACGCACAAGATAAAGTAAAAGATGCTAGGAATAACATCCTAACTAATATAAAGTAAACTTCTACCAACTAAAGCAAAGAACTTTCCCCTAAAGCTGGCACATGGGACTAGAATTTGTGGGCTGTGGTAGGGGCCGTCATTCGGCTATTGCGGGTGTTCAGACCATCTCCGAACAGGCCACCATGAAACAATAGAACCTGCTGACCATGGGTTGGTTCTGCATGGTGTTTGCCGACTCCTGCGCGGTGTTGAGAACTCGGTTGTGGTAGTGGTCATAAGTTGGTTCTTGGGAAGGTCCTCTTGGGAAGCTTGATAGGTTGATGGGATGGATGGGCTCCGTTGAGGAAGAGGATGGGCTCACAATCCCCACAAAATGGTCGGGAGGATGCGAGGACCGCTGAGAGTGTCGAACGTCATGAAGAACGGGGCCCTTCTACATTGTCGAGCTATTCATGGCCTGGCCGTGCTTGCGTTCACGGGCGTGAATGGATGCTGGGAAGTCTACCGAGTCTATCACGGCTGGGCCGTGCGCCAGGTTACGGTCGTGAACGGTCTTGTCGAATTCTGCCAAAATCCGGGCCATGCGTTGATGCACGGGCATGACGAGAGGTGCTGGTCTGGGCCGTGCACATCACGACCCGGTGCATGGCCATGCTTTCTTCCGCGTGGGGCGGGGACCACATCATGGGCGTGCTTGTGTCGGTCACGACCGTGACGGGCAATGCAGCTGGGACTCGATTTTGCGCCGAGCTCGTCATGGTCAGGGGCATGGCTGTGCCTGGGGCCGTGCTTCATTGCGCCAAGGGCTTCATGTCCGTGACTTCCTTCACAGCCTGGGCGTGAACGTTGGTGCAGAAGTCCATTTGGCTTGGAATTTTTGGTGCCTCCTCAGATCCTGGGTAGACTTCCCAGGTGCCTTCCAGGGGTGTTTGGCGACACTTATATGCATCTGTGACTCCGTCAACGACCCTATAGGTTCTTCAGACATTGGCAGTGATAATCTCATATCATCATAAGCAATGAGTGGCACCTAGCAGTACATCATTGCTACCCAAGTCATTAAAATGGAGTCATCATCGACATCCCCTAAAATAGCAATAAAGTATTTGTACACTTTTATCCTTTTGCCAGGATGATGTCCAGATTGGACAAGTGTGTAACACTTATTTATCATAATCAAATGGTCATGACTAAATCAGGTTCTCACCTGGGTATGGCTATACAGTTTTAGTTATGCAACCATATAGGGGTGTCATGGACATCAAGCTTCCTTGCAAGGAAGGGGCAAATCCTATCTTAGCCCATTGAATCCCTCCTATGGCTTATGATATACCCAATGACAACCATTATGATTTCCTTACTAAGGCGAAGCGTTAGGTTGTATCAAAGTATATCACTTACCATATAGAGATGTCAATACCCTCAAGTCAAGGACAAGCATACCTCTATCACTGTGATATTCATCTTGTGACACTAAGATGAGTCCTTATGGTGATCGATCTAATATATCTCCCTTGATATACCCATATGCCTGCATTAGCAACCCTTGCTCAACCATCGTATATACTAGTCTCAAATGTATCATAGCTGTCCCATATCCATTACGATACTCGATCGGGGACAAAAATAGAGACTAGATAAAATCTATCTCTAGGGACATTGTTCATGCAAATGTACATATGTGGTAGATGTACACAACGCATAACAACGAGAATGCAAAGATATGTCATCTATTAAATATAGATGTGACACACATCACACTAGACCAACCATAGGTCCTAGGGCATCAACACTAACACACTAGTTGTGCTTGTCACAAATTGTCTTCACAAAGGAACTTTTGAACTAACTCCTATGGCTAAAAAGGCACTCAAGACTCTTAAAACACAAATCACCACTACACCAATCATAGGGCTGATAGCACCACCCCCCCCCCCCCCCCCCCCCGATATAGGTAGGCGTTACCCGCAAGTGCACGGGTCTATCGAAGTAATAAAATATCGATCCCACAGGGACTAACTGGCAAGTACCGATAGATCTCGAAATGACTAGCTAGACAAAGTCAAAATTGGTGAAGTTTAAGATAACGAAATAATTAAAAGTGCAGGAATGTAAACAGAGGGAATCACACGAGAGAATTATAATGAGGAGATGTATTAGGATATGGGTTCACCTCTTGACTCCTTATGGTTGGATAGTTAAACTCTATTACCAGCGTCCTGCCTAGTTCAAGGGGGTCAGCTTCCTTGTCACGTAGGTAGCTCCCCTCTGGTAATCTCGGCCGCTTCCACGAACTAAATTACCGATCCAATCCGTAGGGTTCTAACGTGCAGTCAGACGAATGTCTTTCCATAACGTCTAAGATTCTTATAATCCCTGCAAATATGTATAGACCCGCAAGTGAGGTTTTACCCTCCTAGAGATGCTGAACCATACTTGAGGTGATTAAAGACTCAAATGCCCTCTCTCGGGTAGCGTAGGGATAACGTACAAACGGAATGGATAAACTCTCAACCAAGAGGGTCGGGCGCGTGGTCGGACTGGAGTCTCTCCGACGCGTCTAAACTCCTACAGTCACGCGAGCGAGTACGGATCTGCGAGCGAGTTTTTCTTCCGGAGATCTGGTTAACAAACCATGCCTAGAGTGTTTCCCTAGGTGAGTACAGTCTAGCGGGCAAGTTTTCTCCTCCAGATCCGATTGACAAACCTCACCTTTGCAACACAAGGCTCAAGCATACCTTTTGGAATAATGCTCTCCTTTAATCCTACGAGTAAGTACAGCTATGCAAGCGAGTAAACTCCTAGAAAAGCTGATTTACAAACCTCACCCGAGGGATTGAAAGTCGAACATATTCCTTCGGGTACACAGGCAAAGCACGCACACTAGGTCAAGTGAGGATTTTAGTAAGTAAATCTAACTATCACAACTAATAAATTGTCAAGGGCTACCCCACATCCTGATTTAGTGTTTAGCCAAGCATTCTCATGATAACAATGTAAGCAATGTATTCAGCCATGCACATTACAAGTGGTGACAATCCTTGCGCAAGAGTTGCTAAGGGAAGATGGATCATGCAATATTCTCTTAAGATCTTACAATAGATGCAGCAACTCAAAGATATATGCTAGGTCTTACAGGTATGCGTTTAAGAAGCTTACGCAACAGATGATTTTTGCCAAGAGATGAAAGTGCGCAGCTTCCTTCTCCTCTCGCCTTTCACCTCCTCTCGTTCCTTTGCCCGTGTCAATCCTCTGATGGACCGAACCCCCCTCTTTTTTTGGAACAGAGAAAGCCTTTTATCCTCTTCTCTTCTGAATCTTCTTCTCCTCCCCATGCCCTGCAAAAAGAAGCCTGTTGCAAAGCTTCAGCCGAAAGGTTCCTGCCAGCCTCCATTTCCTGCCATGCTTTAGCCGCCCATACCTCACGAAATGATGATTCCGTGAGCAAATCCTCCCCTAAAAACTACTCTACGCCTCCTTCGTCAACAGGGGAGAAAGGTCCTAGGTGCCCTTCAGCTTCCCCTTTGGTCAGATCAAAGAAACGTGGGAGAAAATGGTGATTTCGTAGCAGGCGGGTCCGCGATCTCGGGCAAGAATTTGGTTGTGACCCGGTCATGATTTGTCGATTTCAGCTTCAGGCATAGCGACGATCACGGCCATGATTCTGATCGGGACCCGGTCGTGATTTCCAACAAAGGCTTCAATGAATCCAAAAACTCCTAGTTAGGATCATCTTGAGTTAGGATGAGCTCCTCTGCTACCAAAGTGTCAGAATCTACCCTTTATGTGGTCAATTTGACCTGAAAATGTGAAAATATCGAAACAAGTGTAGATTCCATAAATGTATCCAAATATAGGCAATAGTAAGGCTTAAAGTCGTGAAATAAGCATGATTCCATGAGTAAAATGACACATGAAACTCTATATAAATCTGTGTCAACAGAATACCTACGACTTAAACCTTTGCTTGTCCCCAAGCAAATAGAAAGAAAAGGAGTTTCATGGGGATTGTTCAATCAAAGTCATATTCCCAAATGATCTATTAATGCTTAAAGAATCACAACTAGTCACAAGAGGCGCAAATCACTATAGACTTGAGAGATGTCGATATGAAAAGCAGAAAATCTAGGTCAAATCTATGTGTGACAATTGTACAATAGCATTGGATAAAAATAGATCCTTACCACATGAGGCACGAATACACTTAAAAGCACCAAGAGGGTAGATTCCAAAGTGGTAGTAAAGGTCTTACTCATGGCTTTGGTACCACCGCACTTTTCTTTCTTCTTCTCTGCAGTGCCAAGCCTAAGCTTCGGTACCACCGCTTTCTCTTTTTTTGAGTTCCAGTGCCAAGTCACGACTTCGGTACCACTGCCCTTCTTTCCTTCATTTTCTTTTCTTTTGACGGCAGCGCCAAGCCTAGGCTTCGGTACCACTGCACTTCTTCTTCTTCTTCTTTCTTTTTGTTGGGCAGTGTCAAGTCGCAACCTAGGTACCACTGTTTCTTGTTTTCCATTCTTTTCTTTCTTTCTCCCTTTTTGTACAGTGCCAAGCCAGAGGATCTCATATCAAAGCTAACACCAGGAGTTACCAAAGGTGGTAAGTGTGTATCCAGTGGTTTGGTCTATAAACTCCCAAATAAATAGCACTCATGTTGAAATAGATTCTTCCTAGATGCAAAGCTCGTCCAAGTTCAATCCCTAAGTTTCCAGTGTATAGGGAATCGAGTGACTAGTTGTTCAATCAAGAATGTGATCTAAATGCACTGTGGGGGATTGAATCGACTATAAATCAGACCAATGAACAAGTATCAATCTCAAATGAGAAAATATCAGGCAATAAAGAAAATCTCGGCTAGGACCTACGACTTAGGTCCTCACGTATTTGGGAAGTAGCCATCAATCATGGTTTCAAAATGTATCCATAAAGTTATGTCGAAAGAGTAGCAAAAGGGTGTGGGCGTGATAAATGTGCTACAATATAGATGTCTTTGTAGAGTTAAAGTGTCTAAGAGATGACATAGTGTGATGATAAGACTTCAAGAAAGCAAGTTATAAAAAATGTTACTCATGTTCTACATATGTTCGGCAGTTGTGGTTTAGAATCATGGTAAAGCAATCAAAGCATCACATCAAACAGCAATAGTCTAACGATATACATAATATCAGAAAGATGAAATATTACTTTTGTACAACTATTCCATCATCAAAACACGAGCAGTCAAATCATTATAAAAGTAGAGCATGTTAAAGTTCAGTAGTGGGGCAGGTTTTAAGTCTCAGCTAATTTGGTACAACAGCACAGCACAACATCAGTTTCATCACATCCCAAGATTCTCCAGACAGTGCATACATCATCATATATAGAAATAGTAGACGACTTTATCAAAATGTGTAAGTACCCTCACCCAAAGCAAAAGATGCATCATCCAGATGCATATAATATAGGTATATATCAAAAGGGGTGAGGGAGAACTTACTAGAGTGCAGCCCTACTCACTGCACTCAGCCGGGTCGTCATCATCATCGTCGTCGGCTGGCTCAGAGGAATCAGAGACATGGATGGTGTCGTCGACGTCCTCATCTTCATCTCGCGGTGGTGGTGGAACCATGTTGCTGTGGAGAAAAACTTCAATGCAGTTCACCGTGTCCATTAGGGCTGCTAGCTGCTTCCCTTGGTGGATCTAGTCTTGGCGAAGCAAGTGGAGCAAATCTTCCGTAGAAGGGCGCGCGGCAGTCCGAGGCTGTCCACCGATAGAGGAGCCAGGATCCATGTCAAGAGGCATAGCCTAGTCGTCCGGTGCAGCTGAGTCGGGATGAAGGCGCCAGTTGGCGCTATCTCTGATGTCAGTCCGCGCGGTATTTAGTAAAGCCATGGTGACAGTGGTGTCCGTGAAGGTCAGATGATATATGTCACCTCGCTGAACAATTATTTTCATCGATAGAAGATGCTCAATATCCAATCATCGGCTGCCCACCGCCTCTGGATGTCCAAAAGGGTTATGCCCAAGAGATAGTGCAATCATAGTTATCATACCTCTGATGCAGATATTTCCCTTTGTGGCATGGGCGACGCGGAGGAATTGCCGAGCAAGGTGGTACCCGGCGTTGATTTGGAACTGATGCAAGAGTCCCCATAAGCAGAGTAGTTCGGGCTGTCGCACTATCCCATCCCCATCTCTAGCAAAGATAGAATGAGCTAGGAGGCGATGTGCGTATCTGATGCAGGGATTCGATATTGTGGAGGCCCTTGCATTCCTAGGCGAGTAAGCAGTCATAGAAGAAATACACTTCCAAAAGATGTCCTCATTGAAGTTAGGAGGGCCAAGTCTAGATGCATATGCCGGAAATCCAAATATGTCATTGAGGTCGGCGATCGTCAACCGGTATTCAGTATTAGAAAGCTGGAATGTAACCAGGCCAGGGTCTGTCTCTAGGGCCGAGACTTTCACTTCTATTGAGTTGAGAAACTCAAGAGTAAAGGGGATGTAGGTGGGCTGTGCGTATTGCAGAAAATGTCCCCAGCCAAATTGTCTAAACATCCAGAGGAAATCGAAAATTCCGAGTGCAGCAAGTGAAGGCGGGTCAATGTACCGTGTATTGATTATACGGCGATTTGAAAGAACTTGGTACCTTGCCGCTTGGTGATCAACAAAAATTTAGCACTTTTTACCAACTTGATGTTAAGGAATCTCCGCACCTAGAAATTCATTTCGTACAATTGAACCTTTTCAAACTGTTTCTTTTTAAGAACCAGAAAAATTTGTGCCAAAATAACAGATGCCAAGTATTCATCGAAAGGAACAAATGAAAATGAAATTGGTTTGAGTTTTCCCAATTGAGATATCTGGAATAATATTTATTTCTTTTTCTCATTTTTATTCGATTTTTATCCGAAAAGGACTCTTATTATCCCTTCATCTGAATTTATGGTGGAGCGGCTTGCTGTGGCGGTGCTGCGGGTCGAGGGCTGGCAGCTCCGGCCGGTCACTTTCCTGTATTCTTCTGACGCGGTGGCATGGTTCTCGAGTTGAAGCAGAGGTTGAATGAAAAATAGTGTACGCAGCGAGAAGAAAGTCGATAATTTGAAGTGAGAGCTCACCGGAGGTTGCCTGACGTTGCCGGAAGAGTCACCGGAAGTCGGTAGTCGGCGGTGAAGTACCCGGTGACAGCAAGTGGGGCACACAGTGGGGTCGACGAAAGGTACGAAAACAGAAAAATTGGGAACCCTAACGAAATCCCGGGCGAGCAGCTTAGGCGAAATCTCTTAATGGGTTTCCTAACGTGTCGGGCTGGCCAGGCGAATCCGCTAAGTGTTAAGGTTCAGAGATCTCGCCAAAGATTTTCGTCAGGACCCAGTCGTGATTTTACCGCGGTCTTTGAATTCAAAATCTTCACGGCTGTGTCTGTATTCACGGGGCAGCCGTAATGTCCTCGTCAAATTTGTAAGCATTCTGTCCTCTGAAAGATCCTGCCCGTGATTTTCGTCGTGACCCACCCCTGATTGTCCTCTGTTCGTTTGTGCATAAATTTCACGGTTGTACCTCTAGTTACGGCCTTGCCGTGTACCTTTCGACGGATAGTACTTATTTTGCCTCTTCGGAAAAATCTCGGTCACGATTTTCAGCGTTCCCCGGTCATGACTTCTTCGTGAAATTCTTTGGTGTTGATTAGGGCCGTGGCTTCAGTGTCTTTCCAGCCGTGATGCTCTCGACAAATTTTCTGATGTTTAAGCTGAGCGAGAATCACAGTCGGGATTTTTGTCGGAAGTCGCCCGTGATTTTAGAAAAACTGATAGAAAATGCCTCTCCTTACTGCATCAGTTTGCGATATCCCTGTGTCATTCCAAATCAAGTAAGGGCATCAGCATTCATAGCAAAATAGGTAGGAACACAACAACTAATGCAAGTAGAGAAAGGGTACAGCAAAGCCCAAATGTCGTTTCCAATTCTCATGAAAGCAAATTTCCAACGCTGAAGCTAAACAAGATCAATGCACGGTTGTACAGTATGCTCTCATATTCAAAGATCATTAGAAATCAATTAGTGAAAATACAATGCATTTGATTCTTCAAAACATAGGATGAAATTTGTTAAAAGTTGGTAACATAGGCGTTCAAAATCGGTAGTCAGCAACGTCGTAGTTCATGCGCGTTCTTTGCAAGAATATCATCAATATTAGTCATCAAAACCATGTGTCGGAACGAAATGACTACAACTTAAGAGATGAAATTCAAACTCATAGTAGAGAAGGTTCAAAACATTCTAAGGCTGGGTTGGTGTGTCCTATCATGCGATTACAAAGATTTTAATGCTAATTATCAAAAGAGCTTCTAAGGATATGCAAACTAATTGAAGCTTTAACAAAACATGAAAACGAAAAAGGGAAAATGCTGAAAATAATTTTAACTAAAGTAAGATGCTTGGGTTGCCTCCCAAGAAGCGCTGATTTAATGGTCCGTCAGCTTGACCATAGTTTGTGTCATTCTGGTGAAGGAGGGTCCGTGAGGAGCAATGCAGTGTCCTCCGGTATCGGTTCATGGGAGATGTAGTGCTTGAGTCTCTGTCCGTTAACTTTGAATGTCCCAGTTGACTCGCAGAAGATGTCTACAGCACCGTGAGGGTAGACCTTTTGCACCTCGTACGGTCCTGTCCATTTGGTACGAAGTTTACCAGGGAAAAGTTTAATCCTGGAGTTAAACAAGAGCACTGATTCGCCTTCGCGAAATTCCCTCCTCATAATCCTTCGATCGTGCCATCTTTTGGTACGTTCTTTATAAATCATGGCATTCTCATAGGCTTCTTGTCTAAATTCGTCGAGCTCGTTAAGTTGAAGTTTTCTGACCTTCCCAGCTCGGTCCCCATCAAAATTCAGTCGTCGTATCGCCAATAAGCTTTGTGTTCGATCTCAATCGGTAAATGGCACGATTTACCATATATTAGCTAAAATGGGGACATACCAATTGGAGTTTTGAATGCCGTACGGTAGGCCCATAATGCATCGTCAAGTTTAAGTGACCAATCGGTGTGAGTACGCGACACAGTCTTCTCAAGTATGTGCTTAATCTCTCGATTTGATATTTCCACTTGGCCGCTAGTCTGAGGATGGTAAGCAGTGGCAACTTTGTGCAATACTCTGTATCTTTTGAGAAGTAATTCAAATCCTCGCTCAATAAAATGAGATCCCCGATCGCTGATTACCATGTGAGGCGTTCCAAATCGTGGGAGTATTAACTTCTTGAAAAATCTAGTGACTACCTTGGAGTCATTTGTTGGTGCGGCTAAGGCTTCTACCCACTTGGAAACATAATCGACTTCAACTAAAATGAATTTGTTACAACAAGAAGGTGGGAATGGACCCATAAAGTCAATCCCCCATACGTCAAAAATTTTGATTTCAAGGATGGTATTCAAGGGCATCTCATTCCTTCATGATATTCCACCCATCCGTTGGCAACGATCACAAGACTGTACATAGTCCCTTGCGTCTCTGAATAAAGTTGGCCAAAAGAAACCACACTGGAGAATCTTATGTGTTGTCTTCTTACCATTGAAATGCCCTCCATAAGAAGAAGAATGGCATTGGAACAGGACATCTGGAATCTCCTCTTCCGGTAAGCATCTTCGGATGATATAATCAGCACAATGCTTAAACAAGAGTGGTTCGTCCCAATAATAGTGTTTTTCCATAGATATAAACTTCCTTCGCTGTTGGTACGTGAGCTTCGGAGGCATAATACCGGCTGCCAAGTAGTTCACCAGATCGGCATACCATGGTTCTTTCACAGCGGTGATAGCTCGTAATTTCTCATCTGGGAATGTATCGTCGATCTCTTCTTCCAAATTGTTTTCGGTAGTAGATGTCAGACATGAGAGATGCTCTGCTACCAGATTATCGGCTCCCTTCTTATCTTTGATCTGAACGTCAAATTCTTGCAACAACAGTATCCATCTGATTAGCCTTGGTTTCGCGTCTTTCTTTTTCATGAGATATCGGATCGCCGCATGATCTGTATAGACGATAACATGCGAGTTAACCAAATATGATCGGAATTTATCAAAAGCGAAAACTACAGCTAAAAGTTCTTTTTCAGTTGTGGCTTAATTGTTCTGTGCTCCATCCAGTGTTTGGCTGGCGTAGTAAATGGCGTGTGTTCGATTGTCTTTCCGTTGTCCCAATATAGCTCCTACCGCATAGTTACTAGCGTCACACATAATTTCGAAGGGCAGTGACCAATCCGGAGGTTGTATTATTGGAGCAGAAATCAACGCCTTTTTCAGTTGTTGAAATGCAACCATGCAGTTCTGGTCAAAAACGAATGAAACATCCTTAGCAAGTAAAGATGTTAAAGGCCTAGAGATTTTAGAAAAATTTTCAATGAAACACCTATAAAAGCCTGCATGGCCTAAGAAACTTCTTATTCCTCTGACGGAGTTCGGAGGTGGCATTTTCTCTATCACACTGATTTTTGCTTTATCGACTTCGATACCACGCTCCGATATCAAATGACCAAGAACAATTCCTTCTTTTACCATAAAGTGACATTTCTCCCAATTTAACACCAAGTTCGTCTCTTCACAATGCTGCAAAACACGAGTCAGATTAGATAGACAAGAATCAAAACTATACCCGTATACTGAAAAGTTATCCATGAAGAAGTCCACGATGTCTTCAATCAGATCAGAGAAAATAGCCGTCATGCAACGCTGAAAGGTGGCTGGTGCGTTACATAAACCAAACGGCATTCGCCGATAAGCGAAAGTACCGAAGGGACATGTGAACGTGGTTTTCTCCTGGTCATCTGGATGTATCGGTATTTGGAAAAATCCTGAGTATCCATCCAAGAAACAAAAATAAGAGTTAGTGGCTAATCGTTCAAGCATTTGATGAATGGAAGTGGTAAATGATCCTTGCGGGTGGCCTTGTTCAGTTTCCGATAGTCGATACACATGCGCCACCCGGTAACGGTTCTTTGCGGGATCAATTCATTATTTTCGTTTTTTACCACTGTCACTCTTCCTTTCTTTGGTACCACATGTACCAGACTTACCCATTGGCTATTCGAAATGGGGTAGATGACCCCAGCATCTAACAGCTTCAAAATTTCTTTCTTAACTACCTCTTTCAAATTTGGATTCAAACGTCTCTGGTATTCGATAGATGGTTTGCTGTCCTCTTCAAGGTGTATCCTGTGCATGCATAAAGAAGGGTTAATACCTTTTATATTATCCAAAGTGTACCCAATTACCTTCTTATATTGTCGAAGCTTATCTAGGAGAAGGCTTGTTTGCTCTGGATCAAGATGGTTTGCTATGATGACAGGATAAGTAGAGTTCTCAACCAAAAATTCATACCTGAGGTTGTTCGGTAAGGATTTGAGCTCTAAGTTAAGTTGTTTACAAACCTCAGATTTCGGTATAAATGGTCTCTCACGCCTTTCTTCTTCTGGCTCAATGGTTGCGCTCGAGTCGAGAATATCAGCATAGGCACGGACTTCCTCCTCTTGTTCTTCGTCATATTCACCCAGTAGGCATAATTCGAGAGGGTCGACGTTTGTCCGAGGTATGTAAGATGGTCAAATTCATCGTCGACGACTCCGATACTATAGCAGGAATCTACAAAAAGAGGTTTCTTTAAGCTCTTGGTAATATCAAATTCAACCGTGTCTTCTCCTACGCGCAGTGTCAACTTTCCATTTTTAACGTCGATTATGGCACCGGCAGTGGCCAAAAATGGTCTGCCCAATATAATAGGAAGTTTGGAGTCTTCTTCCATCTCAAGTACAACAAAATCAGCTGGAATGAAAAATTTACCGACCTTTATTGGCACATCCTCAAGAATTCCTACCGGATGTCGTACAGAACGGTCAGCCAATTTCAAAGAGATGTTCGTCGGCTTCAAGTCTCCGATGTCTAGTTTCTTGCATAGAGAGAGTGGCATCAGACTTACACTGGCACCAAGGTCGCATAAAGCGCGGTCAAAAGGTGTGTCTCCGATCAGGCATTGAATGGTAAAGATGCCTGGATCCTTCAACTTTGGCGGTAACTTATTTTGGATGATTGCGCTGCATTCCTCAGTTAACGCTACTGTGCCATGTTCCTCCAATTTTCTTTTATTTGACAAGATCTCCTTCAAAAACTTAGCATAGGATGACATTTGTGATAAAGCATCGGTAAATGGTATATTGATATACAGTTTCTTCAAAATTTCTAAAAATTTACCGAATTGATGATCGAGTTTTGCTTTTGCCAACCTCTGGGGAAATGGAATTGGCGGTTTGTAAGGTGGTGGAGGCACATAAACAGGTTCTGTTTCTTTCGTTTGTGGTTCACTCTCAACAAGTTCATTTGTTTTTTCAGATTCAGGGGTTCTGGTCTCATTCTCATAATGGTCATCATTTGGCATTTCTGGTTCTTCAAGTTGCTTGCCACTGCGTGTGGTAATGGCATTGCAATGTTCTTTGGGATTCGTCTCAGGCTGTCCAGGTAATCTGCCCGGCGGTCTAGTAGATGTACTAGCTTGTTGGGAAATTTGGTGTTCCATTATCTTCTGGTTTGTTGTTAAATTTTTGATTGCCTCTAACATGCAGTCCATTGCTTTGGTTTGCGCTGACACGAAGCTGTCAAAGCGCGACTCTAAGTTTTGTTGTTGTGGTACTGTGTTGGTGCTTGGTTGTGGTGGTTGGTCAAATTGCTTAGGCTGATACCCAGTGTTGGATGAATAAAATCCAGGGGGTTGCCTATAGTTCGATGGTTGAGCTGCATTATTATTTCTATAGGAAAAGTTGGGATGATTTTTCCACCCAGGGTTGTAGGTGTTGGAGTAAGGGTTGTTTTGGACCCTTTGGTTAAAGTTCCCTACAGCATTTACCAAGGCGGGTGGGGTATCTTGTGATACCAAATTTCCTAATTGATAAGTGTCAGAAAGATGACCTTCCACTCCACAAATTTCACACATAGTAGTATTATGACGCATGTTCATGGAATCAAGTTTATGAAATAATGAATCTACTTTCGCAGCAAGAGAATTAAGAGCGTCAAGTTCATATTTACTGGCTTGTCGAGAAGAAGTACCTCTTTCGCCCGACCATTGATAGTGGTTGAGCGCCATTTCATCGATTAAATTGTAGGCTTCATCGACTGCCTTGTTCATCAAAGCTCCTCCAGCGGCTGCATCAACGGTAAGACAAGTATTATAAAGCAGTCCGTTATAAAATGTATGTACCAGTACCCATTTCTCGAGGCCGTGGTGAGGACACATTCGTTGTAATTCCTTGAAGCGATCCCACGCCTCATATAGTGATTCACCTTCTTTTTGAGAGAAATTGGTAATCTGGTTTCTCAGTTGTGCGGTTTTGCTTGGAGGAAAATATTTTGCAAGGAAAACATGTGAGAGTTGATCCCATGTGGTAATGGTTCCAGATGGTAGTGAATGTAACCAAGCCCGCGCTCTGTCTCTTAGTGAGAAAGGAAAAAGTCGTAGCCGCAGAGCGTCAGTGGTTACACCATTCATTTTAAGAGTGTCACAGTATTCAAGAAAAATAGATAAATGCATGTTTGGATCTTCAGTCGGTGATCCACCGAATTGGTTTTGCTGTAACATTGATAAAAGTGACGGTTTTATCTCAAAGTTTTTCGCTTCTATTGGTGGACGTGCAATGCTCGAATGCAGTCCTTAAACATTTGGTGCAGCGAAGTCACTAAGTGATTTGTTGCCGTCCATTTTTGATGTTTGTGAATTCTTCTTTGGTTGATATTTCTGAATATTTCTACGACGCCGGAACATTCTTTCAATTTGTGAATCAAATGGTATTGCAGGTTCCGGTCGCGGAGTTCTATGCATAAACTAAAATTCTAACAAGCAGATGTTTCGTTAAATCAAATAAGGTGTAAAATGAAATGAAGAAAGTATATTAAATAGCTAAAAATGTCTAGTCTAATAACTCCTTAATCTAGTCAATATTGCCAAAATTAGTCCCCGGCAACGGCGCCAAAAACTTGGTAGCACCCCCCAGTATAGGTAGGTGTTACCCGCAAGTGCACGAGTCTATCGAAGTAATAAAATATCGATCCCACATGGACTAACTGGCAAGTACCGATAGATCTCGAAATAACTAGCTAGACGAAGTCGAAATTGGTGAAGTTTAAGATAACGAAATAATTAAAAGTGCAGGAATGTAAACAGAGGGAATCACACAAGAGAATTATAATGAGGAGATGTATCAGGATATGGGTTCACCTCTTGACTCCTTATGGTTGGATAGTTAAACTCTATTACCAGCGTCCTCCCTAGTTCAAGGGGGTCAGCTTCCTTGTCCCGTAGGTAGCTCCCCTCCGGTAATCTCATCCGCTTCCACGAACTAAATTACCGATCCAATCCGTAGGGTTCTAACGTGCGGTCAGACGAATGTCTTTCCACAACATCCAAGATTCTTATAATCCCTGCAAATACGTACAGATCCGCAAGCGAGGTTTTACCCTCCTAGAGATGCTGAACCATGCTTGAGGTGATTAAAGACTCAAACGCCCTCTCTCGGGTAGCGTAGGGATAACGTACAAATGGAATGGATAAACTCTCAACCAAGAGTGTCGGACGCGTGGTCGGACTAGAGTCTCTCCGACGCCTCTAAACTCCTACAGTCACGCGAGCGAGTACGGATCTGCTAGCGAGTTTTTCTTCCGGAGATCTGATTAACAAACCACTCCTACAGTGTTTCCCTAGGTGAGTACAGTCTAGCGGGCAAGTTTTCTCCTCTAGATCCGATTGACAAACCTCACCTTTGCAACACAAGGCTGAAGCATGCCTTTAATTCTACGAGTAAGTACAGCTATGCAAGCGAGTAAACTCCTAGAAAAGCTGATTTACAAACCTCACCCGAGGGATTGAAAGTCGAACATATTCCTCCGGGTACACAGGCAAAGCACGCACACTAGGTCAAGCGAGGATTTTAGCAAGTAAATCTAACTATCACAACTAATAAATTGTCAAGGGCTACCCCACATCTTGATTTAGTGTTTAGCCAAGCATTCTCATGATAACAATGTAAGCAATGTATTCAGTCATGCACATTACAAGTGGTGACAATCCTTGCGCAAGAGTTGCTAAGGGAAGATGGATCATGCAATATTCTCTTAAGATCTTACAATAGATGTAGCAACTCAAAGATATATGCTAGGTATTACAGGTATGCGTTTAAGAAGCTTACGCAACAGATGATTTTTGCCAAGAGATGCAAGTGCGCAGCTTCCTTCTCCTCTCGCCTTTCACCTCCTCTCGTTCCTTTGCCCGTGTCAATCCTCTGATGGACCGAACCCCCCTCTTTTTTTGGAACAGAGAAAGCCTTTTATCCTCTTCTCTTCTGAATCTTCTTCTCCTCCCCATGCCCTGCAAAAAGAAGTCTGCTGCAAAGCTTCAGCCGAAAGGTTCCTGCCAGCCTCCATTTCCTGCCATGCTTCAGCCGCCCATACCTCACGAAATGATGATTCCATGAGCAAATCCTCCCCTAAAAACTACTCTATGCCTCCTTCGTCAACAGGGGAGAAAGGTCCTAGGTGCCCTTCAGCTTCCCCTTTGGTCAGATCAAAGAAACGTGGGAGAAAATGGTGATTTCGTAGCAGGTGGGTCCGCGATCTCGGGCAAGAATTTGGTTGTGACCCGGTCGTGATTTGTCGATTTCAGCTTCAGGCATAGCGACGATCACGGCCATGATTCTGATCGGGACCCGGTCGTGATTTCCAACAAAGGCTTCAATGAATCCAAAAACTCCTAGTTAGGATCATCTTGAGTTAGGATGAGCTCCTCTGCTACCAAAGTGTCAGAATCTACCCTTTATGTGGTCAATTTGACCTAAAAACGTGAAAATACCGAAACAAGTGTAGATTCCATAAATGTATCCAAATATAGACAATAGTAAGGCTTAAAGTCGTGAAATAAGCATGATTCCATGAGTAAAATGACACATAAAACTCTATATAAATCTGTGTCAACAAGGGCTACCTGATTTTACCAAAGTTTTTTCTGTTGATTGTCATGCCTCTTGTCTAGGTGTAGGTGGGACACTTAGCCAATAAGGGAACCCCATTACTTTTTGCAATGAAAAACTGATTGAGACAAGACAAAAGTATTCCACATATGACAAAGAATTTTCTGCTATTATTCAATCTCTGAAACACTAGAGGCATTATCTAATACATAAGGAATTCATTTTAAATAGTGACCACCAGGCCCTAGTATACTTGAATAGTCAGACCAAACTAAATCCTAGGCATGCCAAGTGGGTTGAGTATCTATAGTGTTTTACATTCATTCTGAAACATAAGGCTGATACGTTGCATTTACATCATATTTTTTTTATATTTTCTATGCTATTCCGTGCTAAATTGTAAGGTTTTATACCAATTTATAATGTTTTCATCTCATACTGTATAGAATCTTCACTTTTCTTGGTTTTTATGCAAATGCAGGCAATACCACTTTAAAACGATGGATTTAGCGAGTTTTGATGCCACAGAATGATTCCCGATGAAAAGACAAAGCCACACATCAAATTTTGAGGAAAACAAAGGATAGATATTCACTGTCAAAGCCATGAGTCCATTCATGGGCAGTGAATATCTCGCTGCACAAGTAGATAGTTCTGTGCCAAAATTGGGTTTTGCACATAAACTTTCATAGCCACACCCGTAAATCATTCACAAGCCATGAATAACTTGGCATACAAAAACCATAAGCTGATTTCTTCACATAAACTTTCACAGCTGTAGCCGTGAACCCGTGAAGACTTCCACCCAACTCAAAATTCTCTTCGATTCAGTCCCAAATCGGATCGAAACTTAGACAAATCATGGGGAAACCTTCTTAGAGGGGTCCCACACAGATTAAACTATAAAAGGAAAGATTTTGGGCTGGATTCGTGATGCAAGAGCATGGGCTCAATATGATAAGCTTGGGCCATTTGATCCAGGATGATTCAGTATATGCCAATGTTGATTTTACCTGCATATTTATTTGCAAGGCATTTTGGACAATCATGCTATAAGCATGATCTATGTTTCATTTCAGCATTTTGTAGCACCTTGTGTGCATGGGGTAGCATTAGGAGGATAGCCTAGGATTTATTTTCTTTTAAGTATTTATTTTTGTTGTGATTGTAGTAGGTTGCATTAGCTTAGGTTGGGTGTGTGTATGTGTACAAGGCACCTCCTCTTTCCCAACACATCCAACCAAGATCAGCCCACTTAAGTAGCCTAGAAGACTAGTGTCACGTCCAATTTTACCGGATGCCCTCCACATCACCCTTCCTCCTCGTCACACGCACCGAATGCCGAAATTTCAATTTCACCAAAAAATTGAAATGCCGTCATCCACCTGAAAACACTCTCACCCGAAATTGATTTTGATATAGTCAGTGTAGATGAAGGAGAGGATCCTGATGATTTAGACCTCTATTCGTTTTCTGAGGATAATGGTGATCGGAAACCAGAAATAGTATTAATGATCCATAATGTTTTGGCCAAAAACATTATGGAGTGTATGCATCAGTGGCTTTTTCACCCTGAAATAAAGCCATATGAAAACAAGTGTCGGTGTTGTCCAATTAAAACTGTGCAATGGGTTAGGGCAAAGTGTGAATTGTGTCATATCTTGGTATGCTCTTTTTGTGCCAAGTTAAAGTTTGTGTTGGAGATTCCCTTAGCGTCTCAACCCCCTAAGCGGCCTACTGCTAACCTAAGAACCCTAACTGTTGAACAAGCTAGGCATATAGTGGATTTAGAAAATCAGATCAAATCACTGCAGCAAAGTCAGAACAAAGGAAGGGGAATATTGATTGAAAATGATCACATCACTGAGGAAGTGATCAAGAAAGTTGAAGAGAAATCAATACGGTATGCAAGTGTGAGTAATAACTTGCTCAACATGACTGCTACCTTAGTAACAGAGGGTAAAACCTACAATGTTCAAGCCATACTTGATACGGGTGCCTCTAAGTGTTGTATCACACCTACGGCCTTACCTTCCCACTGTTATGAGGAAACAGGAGAATACACTATTTATGGTGTAAATAGCGTGCAAGTGACCACAAAGAGGTTAAAAAATGGATTTCTGATATTAAATAAAGAAAAATATACTATGTCGTTTACATACGCACTTCCTTTGAGTATTGGGGATCAAACTCAGCTCATCATTGGGATGAACTTCGTTCATAGTTTCCGGGGAGGATTGAGAATTGAACAAGGAACCCTGACTTTCTACAAGAAAGTCGAGGTGATTCAAACTACTACAATTAGTGCGAAAGTAGCACTAAATATTTTTCATGAAGAAGAGGAATTGGATTATTGTACCATGACAGAAATCCAGGAACTTTGTTATTACAATTTGGGCCGACTAACAGATTATGAACAACATATTCTACCTATTCTGAAACACTTAGAAGAAGCCCAATACATTGATTTTCTCATTGCCAAAATCAAAGGGAAAGAGATTTTTAGCAAGTTTGACTTAAAGTCTGCTTTTCATCAGGTACTAATGGCTGACAATAGTATTGAATGGACTGCCTTTGTTTGTCTGCAAGGACACTTTGAATGGCTGGTGATGCCATTCGGGTTGAAAAATGCCCCCTCTATTTTTCAACGAAAAATGGATTAGATTTTCAGAGAGTTTGAGGATTTTATTTGTGTCTATATAGACGATATATTAGTTTTTTCTTATGATAGCATCTGTCACATTTGAGAAAGTTTTTTGATATAGTGAAAGCAAAAGGATTGATCATTTCTAAAACAAAGATGAAAGACCTGAATTAAAAGAGTAAAAGAGTACAATCCTCCTTCTGTTGAAAGACTTGCCATGGCAGATGATGAGGGCAGTAGTGTTGTCGTCCCAATGTCCAGAATTACTAGGCAACCTCCTGCTTTTTCCCCTCCTTCTACTATTGATCCATCATTCACACAAAGAGTCGCTGAGTTATTTCTTGAGGTGGGTTCCTCACAACCTCGGTATCCTAAACCTCCATGAATAGAATCGTGACTGGCTTTACCTACTGCCAATGCTACTACAGGCTCCATTTTACAATTAGGAAATGATATTTCCTTATGGGAAGATATTATTAGAAGATGGGAGTCCAATACCATTACTCACTGTGCAAACCGTCAGTTCACTGATAACACTGACAAAGTCATGTATGTAGAAAATCTTCTAGGAGAAGTCTCTAAACTCTATTTCCAAAACTAGGGTACTACTTTCCCAGAGGAGTTTCAGAGGAGTTCCAAAACTGGCATCCGCAGTCATTGTACTCATGGGGTGTTAGCAATAAAAGGAAAGAAAATTTCATGACAATAGGGGTTGCTCCAAGAATAAATTTCACATATCAGGTCTTGCAAGAAATTTGTAAGAACAATGAGGTTAATAGGCGAGCAAAAGATTTCTCTTTCTGCCAGTCTATTTCTGTACTAGGAACATACCAAGAACTGCCAGAGTTTAGTTGATATGATGAGTCGGATTTTCTACCAATGGTTTCTTATGATGAAGAACCTCCGGAATTCATTTCACCTCCAGAACCTATACCTTGTGGATTAAAAGAGTACAATCCTCCTTCTATTGAAAGATTTGCCATGGTCCGTAATTACAAAAGGTTAAATGACAATACCCACAAGACCAATATGTGCTGCCACATATTGACTTCCTCATTGCCAAAATCAAAGGGAAAAAGATTTTTTAGCAAGTTTGACTTAAAGTTTGGTTTTCATCAGGTACTAATGGCTGATGATAGTATTGAATGGACTGCCTTTGTTTGTCTGCAAGGACACTTTGAATGGTTGGTGATGCCATTCGGGTTGAAAAATGCCCCCTCTATTTTTCAACGAAAAATGGATCAGATTTTCAGAGAGTTTGAGGATTTTATTTGTGTCTATATAGATGATATATTAGTTTTTTCTAATGATATCACACAACATCTGTCACATTTGAGAAAGTATTTTGATATAGTGAAAGCAAAAGGATTGATCATTTCTAAAACAAAGATGAAAATAGGTGTCTCGCAGATTGAATTTCTAGGATTAGAAATTGGAGACAGAAAGATCAAATTGCAGCCTCATATAGTAGCCAAGTTGCTCGAATTTCCTAATGAATCACTTGAAACTTTAAAAGGGCTCTAGAGAATTTTAGGAATCTTGAATTACGCTCGCAATTATGTGCCCAATCTTGGCAAGTATACTGGACCTCTTTACAATAAATGTTCTAAAATTGGTGAACGCTGATTCAACAGACAAGACTGGGACTCTATTAGATAGATCAGAAAAATTGTTGCAGCTTTACCAGAATTAGAGTTACCTCCTAACGATGCATGCCTATATCATTGTGGAAACAGATGGATGCTTAACAGGCTGGGGTGGTATTCTAAAATGGAGATCGGCTAGAGGTGATTCACAGAGCAAAGAAAAGGTTGCTAGATACTGCTCGGGTAAATATAAGACTGCAATATCTGCTATTGATGCTGAAATGATGGCATGTATATATTGTTTAGACATGTTTAAGATATTTCTGTTAGACAAATCTGAATTCACACTCCGCACAGACTGTCAGGCGATTGTTTCATTCTTTTAAACTGTTATGTCAAATTGACATCATCAACCCGGACTTGAAGATACAAGACAAGCCTATTATTCCCTCTATAGAAATGAACGAAGAATTCAAAAAACACATATCTTTAGAAGAAATTTTCTTTCCTTTTATTGCTAACACCCCATGAGTACTAAGGTGTTCAAGAACATCAGTTATTTGCAACTTAAAGTTGCAATGCTGATCCTTTCAACCAAGGCTTTGGTGATCATCAAATTATGTCCGTTCATGAAACTTTAATAACCCTTGGTTTGAACTAAGATTTGGATGTGTTTGCTGGAATATTTTATTGTTATGAGAAAGTCAGGAACAAAATATATCAGTTCTTTGTTAGTTGACATATCAACCTCCATTGTTCCTATTATAGCCTTTTCCAAATCAGAAAACCTGGTATCTACCAAGGTGATTAAACACTTACACCCTATTTGCGAGCGGTGTAATCCATGAATACCAATCAAACATAATCCAAGATGAATGGTTTTGTATCCTTGAAGCATTAGTTTCTTCTTTGATTCTTCCATAATAAAATTGAGTTGTTGTTGTTTGTTGGAAGTGCAATTCAGGGTAATTTCAGAATAGTGTTGATACACTTTCTGCTTAGTTTCTATAAGCTTGTGCTTATATAAAATTTCAACGGGAACCAATTCCACTTTCTTGAAACGACTCAGTTGAAGTTGTTTTCTAGGTTGACTAGGCCTGTACTGAGATGACAAAGTCATTTTTGATGAGAAAACCTCATAACTGGGAGAATCCTGCAAAACATAAATATTGTTAGTAGCAATTATGCGGGACAGTTTATCGGCTCCCATGTTGTTTGAGCCCTTAATGTGTTCAATCTTGACAGAAACTCTAGTAGTCGTCACATAATTGATGAAATTCACCCAGCGGTTCCTTGCAAGCTTGCTACTTGTAACAGTCTGAAAGAATGAAAACAATCGCCTGACAGTCTGTGCGGAGTGTGAATTCAGATTTGTCTAACAAAAATATCCTAAACCTGTCTAAACAATATATACATGCCATCACTTCAACATCAATAGCAGATATTGCAGTCTTGTATTTACCCAAGTAGTACGTAGACCCATGAAAGTCCCCTTCAAGGGGGAGCGCAAGGAGATGAAACCCTAAATAAGGGGGGGCGCATGTAATATTTCTAGGGAATTCATCATCAAGATCGCATGTAGTTCATATGATTAACTTGTATAACCGAAAAGATCTCAAAGGGATCATACCAATGCCATTAGATTGGATGTCGGTTTGGAAGCAAAGACCAAACGAGAGCTTCTCCACAAGTGACGCACACAAAATGATGTCGCCTACCCCTTGTGATCCTTGTGCTAGCAAGATTCTTCAAGGGTCCTTGCCGTATGGAAAAAGGGGGGAGAACTTCTTGCTTGGCGAGACCTCCTCGTCGTTCACCACTTCTCTACACGAGAATGCAACGTCGAGCGCAAGAGGGAGAAGAGAGACGTTACTCTCATAAACATGTGGAGGCGTTACCATCTATTGGAATAATGCACCTTCCAAATATGGCAACCCTTCAATGTGTGATGCGTTCACACCAAGTGAACCGATCACCATTTCTTCCCCTTTGAACCATGCGCTCATGTAATGAGCCGATTCAATTTGATTTGGTTCAAAGACCAAATAACCCAAGCCATTGGTCTAGATCACAATAAACCCTAAAGGTTCAAGATCTAACCGTTCATCTCCTGATGCTCCTGATCTCACCGATCTAGCATCCAATCTCTCGATCGAAGCTTACCGATCTCAAGCCCTAATCAATCAAACATGATCAGACCAGATCTCACTTACAATCAGAGACTAAATCCCTTCAAACTGAACCCAAACAATTCAGTCCACACGATATGACTTAAGTAAGCCATATCATCAAATTGTGCGACCCTGAGGGTTTCCTTTAGATGTCGGTAACGATAACTTTCGTTATCACGATCAGTGAGGGGTATCTAGCAACACATCACTGTCTCCCGATATAAAGGAAATAGTCTTCCAAGACTACACCCAAACCACAGCACAAGTGTGAATCCACTTCACAAGGCATACATGATTCCTTTGCCACTGGATGTTCTTATTGGACAAGCATGTCAAGCCTGTAACTCCAATATGATGAGCATGATTAGACCAGATGAACATAGTCACCTGGGTATGGCCATACACTTTCTCAATCATCTCATTTAGGGGGGCCCCTCTAGAACATCACACTCCTTAAACAAGGAGACGGCAATCCTATATCTATCACTAGTGTCCTAACCTGACTCATGATCATTATCCAAGATAGTCTATAACCATTATCTTTCAAATGATATTGAACTACCTCAAAACAATGACAATCATCATTTAGAAACACAAGTGATCTCAAGTCAGAGGACATGTGCCACTTGTTGCAAACAAGGATTATTCACATTGTGACAAGCAATTGAATATCCTAGTAGGGTCTGTCCAGTACATCCAATGTACCCATGAGTCTACATCTTATTCCATGCTCGAAGCATCCTATAAGATTAGAACACATATTAGTCTCAATCATATCAAGGCTGTCTCATGTTCACCAAGATATCTCGACTAAGGACATTACAGCATGTCAGCCTAGCTGAACAGCATTGAGACATTATTCAGAAGCACACTCATTGCAGCAGACAATGTAACATACTGAATAACAACCATTGCCTTTATAAACATAAGAGTTTATATACATGATACTGATAGAATCCCAAGGCCTCAAACATTAGCCTTAAGGGCATACCCCAACAATCTCCCACTTGCACTTAATCTAATGGTTGAGAAATCTCAAACCCATATTATTACAGTGCTTCTCATGCTTCTGCTGCGCCAGAGGCTTGGTAAGCGGGTCAGCCAGATTGTCATCTATATGAACCTTGCAGATTTTGATCTCGCCACGATCAATGATCTCCCGGATCAAGTGAAACCGTCTCTGTATGTGCTTGGACTTCTGGTGCGACCGTGGTTCCTTTGCTTGTGCGATTGCTCCAGTGTTATCACAGAAGATAACCAAAGGATCTGCACTCAATGGAACAACACCAAGTTCTTGAACGAACTTACGAATCCACACTGCCTCCTTGGATGCTTCCGAGGCTGCAAAATACTCGGCTTCTGTTGTGGAATCAGCAATGATAGACTGTTTGAAACTCTTCCACACCACTGCTCCTCCATTCAAGCTAAAAACATAGCCTGATTGCGATCGGAAATCATCCTGGTCCGACTGGAACGAAGCGTCAGTATATCCTGCTATACTGAGTTCTTCCTGACCACCATATATCAAGAACATATCTTTGGTCCTCCGTAGATATTTCAAAATGTTCTTGACCGCAATCCAGTGTGCCTGACCTGGATTACTTTGGAACCGACTGGTCACGCTTAACCCGTAAGCGACGTCTGGGCGAGTACATAACATCGCATACATAATGGACCCAATAGCCGAAGCATAAGGCGTATTGTCCATTTCATCTTTCTCAGTCTGTGTTTGTGGACACTGACTCTTTGAAAGATTCAGACCATGTCTGACTGGAAGATATCCTCTTTTAGAATTCTCTAAATGAAATCTCTCCAGGACTTTATCGATGTAAGTACTCTGGCACAGCCCGAGAAGCCTCTTAGATCTATCTCTGTAGATCTTCACACCTAATACATAGGCTGCTTCTCCTATATCTTTCATCTGGAAACATTTTCCTAACCATGCTTTAACAGCATGCAGTTCAGGAATATCGTTTCCAATGATTAAGATATCATCGACGTAGAGGACTAGGAAAGTAATCATGCTCCCACTAAACCTTTTATATACACACGGGTCATCTTCGTTCTTGATGAAACCAAACTCACAGATTGATTCATCAAAACGAATATTCCAGCTTCTAGATGCTTGTTTAAGTCCATAAATGGACTTCTTTAACTTGCATATTTTATGACGATCTGATGGATTAGTGAAACCTTCAGGTTGTGTCATATACACATCCTCATCCAGTTTTCCATTAAGGAAAGCGGTCTTCACATCCATCTGCCAGATCTCATAATCGTAATATGCTGCTATCGCGAAAAGAATCCGAATAGACTTAAACATGGCTACAGGAGAGAAAGTTTCATCATAATCTATCCCGTAGATTTGTTTGAAACCTTTCGCAACTAGCTTGCCTTTATAGGTAACCACGTTACCATCCATGTCAATCTTCTTTTTGAAGATCCATTTACAGCCTATAGGGATTACTCCCGGAGGCGGATCAACCAAATCCCAGACCTGGTTATCTGACATGGAGTCCATCTCGGCTCGCATAGCTTCAAGCCATCTAGCTGACTCCGGTCCACTGACCGCATCCGCATAAGTGAGGGGTTCATCATTTTCAATGATGTAGACTCCGTCATAGCGCTCAGGCTGTCGACGGATCCTTCCCGATCTACGCGGTTCCCGTGATATCTGAGCCTCAGGTTGTTCAATAACCTGATCAACTGGCTCAGGCTCATCCAACTGAGCTTGACTACTTTGTCCTTCCTCTGGATTCTCATCCAGCTTTATTTCTCTCCCACTGGCCTCTTGCAGAAGAAACTCCTTCTCAAGAAAAATGGCCGTCCGAGCAACAAATACTTTGTTCTCTTTGGGATCGTAGAAATAATAACCCTTAGTTTCCTTAGGGTAACCGACAAAGATACATTTCTCAGATCTGCTCTCTAGTTTCCCAGAGGCGAGCTTTTTGACATAAGCCTCGCAACCCCAGATCTTAATAAATGTCAAGCTCGGCTGTTTCCCATACCATAGCTCATATGGAGTCTTAGAAACTGCCTTGGATGGCACTCGGTTTAGTACCTTTGCAGCTGTTTCCAGTACAAATCCCCAAAAGGAGTAAGGTAGAGTAGCCTGACTCATCATAGAACGAACCATATCCAGTAAGGTTCTGTTCCTCCTCTCGGACACACCATTCCATTGCGGTGTTCCTGGCGGAGTGAGCTGTGAGATAATCCCACACTCCTTCAGATAGTCAGTAAACTCTCGACTTAGGTATTCTCCACCTCGATCAGAACGAAGTGCCTTGATATTTCGGCCTAGCTGATTTTGTACTTCATTTTTGAACTCTTTGAACTTGTCAAAAGATTCACTCTTATGTCTCATTAAATAGACATACCCATATCTACTGAAATCATCAGTAAAGGTAATGAAGTACGAATAGCCACCTCTGGCATGTTTACTAAATGGCCCACACACATCACTGTGTATAAGGTCAAGTAAACCCGAAGCCCTTTGACCTTTGTGAGGAAAAGGAGCCTTCGTCATTTTACCCATTAAACAAGCTTTGCATGTATCAATCTCCTCATTGGAGAATGATCCCAGCAGTCCATGATCATGCAACCGTTTAATGCGTTTCTTGTTAATATGGCCTAAACGACTATGCCATAGCAAGGTGCTGTCATCAGCATACTTGGCTTTCTTATTATCAATGTTTTGTATAGAACATTCCATGTCCAACATGAATAACCCATTGTTAATTGATCCAGAAGCATAAACAATATTATCATAAGAAATTACACACTTTGAAATATTGCATTCAAAGGAAAATCCTTTCCTGACAAGAGCAGGAATAGAGATAATATTTTTCGTAATACTTGGAACAAAATAACAATTGTCAAGTTCTAGTACAAGTCCAGATGGTAATGAGATGTAATAAGCCCCTACAGCAACAGCAGCAACCCGTGCCCCGTTTCTAACTCGTAGGTCCACCTCATGCTGTCCCACCTGTCTTCTTCTCTTGAGTTCCTGTACATTTGAACAAATGTGAACTCCACATGCAGTGTCCAACACCCATGAAATAGAAGAAGAGGATATCATGACTTCAGTCACAAATATACCTGAGCCAGAAGCGATGCTTCCCTTCTTGTCTCCTTGGAGCGCTTTACAGTCCTTTTTCCAGTGACCCAGCTGGCCACAGTGGAAACATCTGTTGTCCTTCGTCCGCTTCACCTTCTGTTTCAGAGCCTTGCTGTAGTTCTTGACAGGGGCCTTGCCCTTCTTCCCCTTCTTCTTGTTCCTGGAAGGAACCATTAAGACAGAGGTTGAAGGCTTTCCCTTCAGAGTTTCCTCAGTAGTCAAGAGCATATTCAGCAACTCTGCCGGAGTACAATCGATTTTGTTCATATTAAAGTTAATAATGAACGCATCGAAAGAAGGCGGAAGAGACTGCAGAATAATGTCTACAGCAAGCTCCTGATTGATGGTATGCCCCAGTTTTTCTAGAGCCTCCTTGTGCCCAATCATCTTGAGCACATGAGCTCCCACTGGACTCCCTTCAGTCAGTTTGCTCTGAAAGAAAAGCTTGGTCAGATTATAGCGTTCAGTCCTCGCCTGTGCAGCATACAGCATCTTGAGGTTTGCTATAATTTCTATAGCAGACATATCCTCATGCTGACGCTGCAGCGGTGGCGTCATAGACGCTAGCATCAGGCAAGCGACATCAATGCTATCATTGACATGCTTTTCATAGGCATCGCGAACCGCCCTTGCGGCGTTCGCAGCGGGTTGAGGCGGTATAGCCGTCTCGAGGACATACAGTTTCCTCTCTGCCTTAAGAACAATCTTAAGGTGTCCGTACCAGTCTGAGAAGTTTGGCCCAGCAAACTTCTCCCTTTCCAGTAGGGATCGCACATTGAAGCTCATGGTGTTCGTTGCTGCAGGAATCTACAACAATGCAAGAACAGCAAGGTCAGTATAAATGTTTAGAATCAATCCAGGACTTAAGAAAGATTCTTTTCTCACTATTTTATCTGACTGAAAAATCCATTAAAACAGTCCGAAAGAGTAAAACTCTTTTAGTGAGATGGGATCCAGATTTCATACTTGGTCTCCGCGTCCCGCTCAGGCGAGATAAGATGCACAGAGAGTACAAGCATTAATTTCTGGTAGGCAGTCCCTGCCAATCGCCAACCCGTGCGATTCCCCTTCATCTGGGCAATCCAGCAGACTGTGCCAACTGAGTTGGTACAACACAGTCTCTGATCCCACAGATGGCTGCCTCCATGTGCTACCATATGCGCCACATATGTATCCTACATGGTCAAGCTGACCTGACCTACTCCCTGGACCACCACGTGCTATGCTGAGCAACGAGAAGCGATAAATCCCTTCTCTGTAACACGCAGGTGAAATCACACACCGTCTGAAGATAGATGGACGTGCCCACTGAGTGGGTACAACACGGCTCCAACGATAGTCAGAACAGTGAGGTCTCGCGTCAGAAGGCTATCGAGCTTGATATTTTAGCGTTGGATTTTAACGGTCTTTTATCTTCTTAACTATCATGCAAACCCTATGGTGATAGCAGAAGATAAATAAATCATGCAATTCTAATTATAAACCATAAGTAGAAAGCATGCTGATCTTATGTGGTAAAAGCCCATTAACCCTAAGTAAGACCTTAAGTTAACTTAAGTCTTCACTTTAGCTCTTCTTGGGTCTTTTGCCTCTCATCTGGCCCAGACCAGGGCCTAAGCGCTTTCTGCAGCTTAGGTGCACCCACCAGGTAGATGCGCCTGTCATAGGGTCGAACCCTAGACCTCGCACCTGGTCAAGCCTCTACTGCATGCGCCTCTGCCAACTGTGCTATGTGCTCATGTCTGATTAAACTTACAATTTAATCTATCTAGACATGATTGACTCGCAGGTCAATTACACATTATAAATTAAATAAAAGTGATAAGCAGATCACAATATAAATTAATTTACAATTTTAATCCAGGCTCGCAGGCCCCAGCACAGCAGACATTAAAAGGGCAACCCACATAAGATGAAATAAACATATATCATGGCATCCAATCAACATGTGATCCTTTAACAAGAAAATAAAATTTTTGAAAACCCCATCGGCATCAATTTTAATTTTCTTATGTGCCCTACAACCTTACAACGGTCCATTGATAGGGATCCACTCATCCATCTAGTCAGATCCACTGCCCTTGCATGCACCAAGTCCTAACTGACTTGAGTTGACCTAATGGTCAACCATGCATGTGCAAAGGGCTGAACAACCCTCATGAGTTTCGGCAAGCGGGTGTGACCCCGGGCCTAACTCATGTGTGTTCACTAGTCGTCTCAACCAGACCTCGCTACACGCCCTTGATGCAGTCGACCTATAGCCACCTCGTGCTTGCGCACAGGTGCTATCTGGTCAACCCATCTAGGCTGTCAGATGGTCTGATCAGACTATTTGGATCTAACCTAGAGGATGCTTTCAACCCCATCAACCCGTCTAAGGGTTTATAGTAGGCGCCACTTAGATCTAGTGAGGCGCGCATATGATAAAGTATGTTAAGAAAAAACTACAACAATCAATATGCGCCACCATACATCATACATGCGCAAAGGAGTAAAACATACATCATGTATTTTCACTAGTTAACATGTAGATGCGCAAGATGCTTCCTACTAGATCTACTTATCAAACACAAACAAGGATCACAAATCCTCAAGCAATCATATGATTCTACAAGAACCAAACCTCTGATACCAATTGAAAGTCCCCTTCAAGGGGGAGCGCAAGGAGATGAAACCCTAAATAAGGGGGGGCGCATGTAATATTTCTAGGGAATTCATCATCAAGATCGCATGTAGTTCATATGATTAACTTGTATAACCGAAAAGATCTCAAAGGGATCATACCAATGCCATTAGATTGGATGTCGGTTTGGAAGCAAAGACCAAACGAGAGCTTCTCCACAAGTGACGCACACAAAATGATGTCGCCTACCCCTTGTGATCCTTGTGCTAGCAAGATTCTTCAAGGGTCCTTGCCGTATGGAAAAAGGGGGGAGAACTTCTTGCTTGGCGAGACCTCCTCGTCGTTCACCACTTCTCTACACGAGAATGCAACGTCGAGCGCAAGAGGGAGAAGAGAGACGTTACTCTCATAAACATGTGGAGGCATTACCATCTATTGGAATAATGCACCTTCCAAATATGGCAACCCTTCAATGTGTGATGCGTTCACACCAAGTGAACCGATCACCATTTCTTCCCCTTTGAACCATGCGCTCATGTAATGAGCCGATTCAATTTGATTTGGTTCAAAGACCAAATAACCCAAGCCATTGGTCTAGATCACAATAAACCCTAAAGGTTCAAGATCTAACCGTTCATCTCCTGATGCTCCTGATCTCACCGATCTAGCATCCAATCTCTCGATCGAAGCTTACCGATCTCAAGCCCTAATCAATCAAACATGATCAGACCAGATCTCACTTACAATCAGAGACTAAATCCCTTCAAACTGAACCCAAACAATTCAGTCCACACGATCTGACTTAAGTAAGCCATATCATCAAATTGTGCGACCCTGAGGGTTTCCTTTAGATGTCGGTAACGATAACTTTCGTTATCACGATCAGTGAGGGGTATCTAGCAACACATCACTGTCTCCCGATATAAAGGAAATAGTCTTCCAAGACTACACCCAAACCACAGCACAAGTGTGAATCCACTTCACAAGGCATACATGATTCCTTTGCCACTGGATGTTCTTATTGGACAAGCATGTCAAGCCTGTAACTCCAATATGATGAGCATGATTAGACCAGATGAACATAGTCACCTGGGTATGGCCATACACTTTCTCAATCATCTCATTTAGGGGGGCCCCTCTAGAACATCACACTCCTTAAACAAGGAGACGGCAATCCTATATCTATCACTAGTGTCCTAACCTGACTCATGATCATTATCCAAGATAGTCTATAACCATTATCTTTCGAATGATATTGAACTACCTCAAAACAATGACAATCATCATTTAGAAACACAAGTGATCTCAAGTCAGAGGACATGTGCCACTTGTTGCAAACAAGGATTATTCACATTGTGACAAGCAATTGAATATCCTAGTAGGGTCTGTCCAGTACATCCAATGTACCCATGAGTCTACATCTTATTCCATGCTCGAAGCATCCTATAAGATTAGAACACATATTAGTCTCAATCATATCAAGGCTGTCTCATGTTTACCAAGATATCTCGACTAAGGACATTACAGCATGTCAGCCTAGCTGAACAGCATTGAGACATTATTCAGAAGCACACTCATTGCAGCAGACAATGTAACATACTGAATAACAACCATTGCCTTTATAAACATAAGAGTTTATATACATGATACTGATAGAATCCCAAGGCCTCAAACATTAGCCTTAAGGGCATACCCCAACAACCCACAAGATTATGACTTCGTTGAGAGATTATATAATTACGGGATGATTCACCAATTAGAACTGGAGTTTGACACACCCAACTTTTTATCTCCCACTTTAAAAGAGGTGGTCACACAAGATAATTTCCGAGTATTAACCATTCATTCATCCTTTCCTAGAATGGTACAGAATAGGTTTCAACCTATCAATAGGTATATTACGGTACATTTCGATCGTATTTGGGCACAAGATCTGGTTTCTCCTTGGTATTCGAACATATACGACCCTCAGACGTATGAAGTCAATGTACATGACAAAGAACCAACTTATTTTAATATTTGGTCAAATTGTTTTGATCAAATTTTAGACAGAGAATATCTTAAAGTTTGGTTCTGTAATGATCTGGATCGAGATGCTGAAGACCTTTATCATTATGAAAATTCTGATAATGACATGGGTGACGACTTTTAAAGATGGCCGACAAAAGAAGAAAGATTCTCGTAAGGTGGCCACGATGCTATGCTACCCACTACTAAAAGACATGATGCTAACGTAAAGAAGATTCTCGTGAGCTGGCCATAATACTACCGACACAAAGCGGTATTGTAAAGAGATTCGGACTTCAAGTGATTGTTAATTTTAGTTTGTGTGAGGTTCTATAAGCGTGTTTATCTCTAGCTGAGAGGATATGTCGGAGAATTGTAAGGTGTTTTGGTTAAGTTCTTACTCCTGTGTGTACTTTCCACTTGTTTCCTGCGTGTTTCGAAGATTTGGTATCAAAGCAAGATGCTCTTGGTGATTTGTAAGACAGTGCTTTCAATATATACTACTTACGTTGTCTTTTATTACTTGCACTTCTACGATTTAGTTATATCTTTATGCTTGTACTGCATAATCTAAGTTTGAAATAACCAAAAGACGTAAGGGTAAGACTCGTAGAAATGGGCACTGAGAAGGTGAGGATATTTTCAAATTATGATGCATGTCGTATAAGCATTTAGATTATCTAAATATGGAATATGAACATAGTTCTGTTCAATTAAGAGTTGACAACAAGAAGTATTATTGTTTTGCACCTCTCCAGTCACCTCAGTTTAAACACCAAAGTCATAGTGATTCTGAACCACAACTGAACTTCATTTGTGATTTGCTTCTTACTTTGTTAAACAATCAACAAGTTACTTTCTCAGTTCACTCACGATCTTCTGTTAACCGGTAGTTTACAGAAATTTCAGAAAAACTTGAATTCCTTAAGGCATCAAGAGAACTTAAATTTTTCTAAAAATTAAAAGAACAAATCGAAACTGTAATGCTGAATCAACAGATAAGACGGGGAACTCTGTTAGACAGATCAGAAAAATTATTGTAGCTCTACCAGAATTAGAGTCAAAATCGAGGCCGGTTCGAACGCCTCGGTGGATGAACTCAAAGTACATCAGCTAAAGAATGTATCTAAAGAGAAAATTGATAAGCTTCAATACACATTTTCTATTTGGGAACACGTGTTGCAAATGTATATTGGACACAAGAGCGTTTATATAGATTTGAAGAATCTACATTAGAATATTACCATTTTTATTACTAAAGAAATATTTGATAGAAATTCCAAGAATACTAAGAAAAATGTATAATATTAAAAAAATAAATACAACTAATTTATATAGACAAGTATGATCTTTTCATTGTGAAATAGATCAAATATATGCTTAAGAATATGACAAAATTAGAAAATAAATCATAATATGAATAAAAAGAGAAAATAAATATTAAGAGCAAGGCATTTCTTTTACATTATTTACTATAAAAAATAAAGTGACTAATTTAGATGACAAATTAAATGAATATATATAAAAGAGTAAGCCATTCCAATCGTTTGGTAGACACCGATCCGGGGAAAGGCGAGTCGGAAGGGCAGCGGTTTCACCGGAAATCGGCCGCAGGAAGCGGCGACCGGACTCCGGCGAGATCTCCCGAAACTGCTGCAATCCTCCAACGACTTCGAATTGGGCAGCGGTGACGAGCACAAGTAAGATTAGAGCCGGCGTAGATGCCAGAACCTGCGGCTGGGTGAAGAAAGAGGAGCGAAGGTAAGGAATAGAGGAAAGGTTGGATAACGCTGGTTTCTCTTCCTCTTCCTCCTTTTGCTGTCCCCAGTTTTGTTTTCTATCACGGTGTCTATCAATCGCCTTCTGATGGTGGCCATAGGAAATTGGTGGACGTCACTGAGACGTGGTTGGTCCGGTCGTCTACCTTAACTGTATGATTGATGGATCTATATGCTAGATTGTGAAATGTAAGGAATTTCTAAAAGAAATATACATGTTAACATTTCTCAATAACTTATCTGTATTTTGATTTTGAAATCCAGTTAAAATGATACACGATATATCCAGAAGAAGATTACAGATCAAATGTGATCGGCCATCTCTAGTCGGACAGCCGGGATCCAATAAGATTTTGAACTGAGATGGAGAAGGGGAATTAAGAAAACTTCACTTGAAGCAATGGAATGAGATTGTCCTATACATAGTTAGTGATAACAAAATTGAATTCTATGGCATGGAACAATCGCACTAGCCATCTTTAAGTAGTTTGGTATTCAGTGTGTGTCATTCTTGTTACATGGTTGGGTACGTCCTAGCCACTTTTCATGGTTTGAAACTTCGGGTGTTTTAAAATAATAATATGATAAGCAAAGTTTTGCAAACTTAATCTCAAGAAATCTCTTTGCTTATATGCATGAAACCTGTCCCTTTATTCTATTATGTAGGTTGTTATCCTCTTTTTCATTCATAATATTCCAATTGGTTCTGTTGTCTCTCCAGTTGTTGACATGGAATTACTTCTATCTTTGGAAGAACAAACATTATTGGCTTGAGGTTACTTCTATCATTTGAAGACATGCATTATTTTTGGTGCCTTGCTTAAAGAATTCAAATATTCCTTCAATGAATAAACACTATATATACTGATGCTTGTCCTTTTGAGCACTTCTAACATTGCGTTGTCAACAAATCTTTTTAATCTCCAACCATACCAATATACCAAAATATCAGTGTCTCAACACAAAAGATCCATCTACTAGTTATATCTCGATCTAGTTTGTACAAAGCTTACCTCCACTACAAAACAAGATTAAAAACATTGGTTATCAATGTCCATGAGTTGTGGGTATATGTTTAATATTGTATGTTGTTCAGGTATTTCATTCATAATGCTTTATTTAGGCATAATGTGATCAATGATGAATACCCTATGAGCAAAGTGGTATGTCTCACAACATTTGAGGGAGAACAGATAAGACCTACCTACTATCACGCTTGAAATACTATGGGCAGACTGTTTTTTTTTTGTCTTAGAGAATTTTGAACCAAGTGCACAAATAAGATGTTATGAGTAAAATATGTGAATTTTGTAAAATATCAAACTAACACCCACAACACAAGACATGACACAAAACAAATACACTATATAGGAATATACACAAGTGTAATAAACAAGACAATCAGAAGGGCTAAAGGCAAAAAATGGGAAAGCTTCAATTTGAAGTTCGACAAGCACAAGATCTACTTTATCCAACAATTTCAGCCCTCAGATACTCCTCTTCCGGTGTTGAAAGAAAAAAGGAGCATCATGCTTCACATTCTAAAAAGCTGAACAAGAAAAGAATAATAGGAGAGATTCTACCTTTGTGCTATTAGTTCTCCACCTAAAATTAGCATTATTTAGCTTCTTTTGGTGGTTAACTATGAATGACAGTTTAAGTAAGAATGGTAATTTGTGATGATGCCACATTTTGAAATTCCATAGGAAGATCTTTAGATACTAATTATATGGTTATACCAACCATCAAAGTGGTCATTTATAAAATCTAGATATAAAGAGGAAAATAAAGTCACTTTTACAAAGTGTATATTTGCATGTGCTTGCCATGTTTGAGACCTGAGATGATCTCTCCTCAAAATGTATATTTAGCATTTCCTATCATGAATATTTTGGCTTTGATCACTAGAATCTAATTTTTATCCTTTAAGGAAAAATTCTGGTTCTCTTTCATTTGAAGTATACTCAGACTGTTGACAGTTTAGAGGTACAGGCATGGAAGATAGTTTATAAAAATCCGATATAGCACAAGTTGCCTTGATATCATTAGCAAAATGTATTGGTACTTCAGTCCTGTTAAATAGTATTTTGTTTGTCCTTAAGTTTGGTTTTCAGTTCAAGTATGAGTTGTTGATTTTTTATCATTATCAGTATGTAGCAAGTTTCTAATTATGGAAAAGTGCTTTATATATCTCTTATATTTAAAAAAGGTAGATCTTAGCAAACCATAACCTTTCTAGTCAACTTTTTCCTTACTGCTGGTACCAAAGTTGTGCGATTTTCCTAACTAATTAAACTGAGGTTAAGATATTTTCTCTATGTTACCTCCAGCTCCTTTAGGTTTCTCTCTAGTTATTGTTCAATTGTCAAAATTTTGAGCACTTAGTGTTTTGTCCTGCATTTGCACATGATCTATTTGTTGGTATTTTTGGTACTTTAATTTTTTATATAACTTCAGGTTCATCCTCAGTGAAATTATTGTGCAACTTCTCGAAGAGTAACATCTACTGGCATGAGTCGATAAATATTGTGGACTTCAATATCCAATACATTATTATATAATGTCCAGGAAGCAGCATATTGCAATATTCACAACTGCAAGTCTCCCATGGATGACTGGGACTGCTGTCAACCCTTTATTTCGGGCTGCTTATCTTGCAAAACGTGGTGATAGAGATGTTACATTGGTTATCCCTTGGCTTTCTAACAAAGATCAAGAATTAGTTTACCCGAACATCATTTTCAATTCAGCATCAGAACATGAAGTTTATGTTCGTCACTGGATTGAAGCAAGGATTGACTTTCAACCTAACTTCAATTTAAAATTCTATCCTGGAAAGGTAAAAGGAATACATTAATATAATAAATAAATAAGAATAGCTTTTGATCTTATTGCTTAATATTTCCTCTTTGATCTTTGCTTTTCCAATAAAAGTACTATATCGTTTTTGTTTTCAGTTCGTTATTTAAACATCCACACTTTTTATGCTTGAAATCTTTTCAAGACCTGAGTATTATATATGTGGTTTATCTTTGGTTCATTTTATCATTTGCGTTATTTTATACAAGGTAGTTGGTTAGTCTTGTTACTTTAAAGGATTTTTTTTTCAATGTGACACTTAAGCTTTTGTTTGATAGATCCATACAACTTACTGTACGCTTTCTTCTTATTTTTAAAAGGAGTATTTTATCATTATTAGTAATAATAGATAGATTAATCTAATGAAATAATATCCTTTGATCTAAATGTTGAATACTCACTTTTGTCTTTTGCTTTTCCAACACCAGTGCTATATGTGCTTATTTTCAGTTTATTCTTTGAGTATGCACATTTTTTGTGCTTGAAATCGTGTCGAGGCCTGCACATTTTTTGTGCTTGAAATCTTGTCGAGGCCTGCACATTAAAGTATATGCTTATCATTTGGGTTATGTTCTAGAAGTTTTGCTAATTAGATCCTCACAACTTACCATGAGCGTTCTTATTCTTTTAACAAGGAGCTTTTGATCATTACTGCGACAGTTTTCAGTAGATAAACGAAGTATTTTACCTGTTGGAGATATCACAACCATTATTCCTGATGAAGAAGCAGACATTGCTGTACTTGAGGAACCTGAGCATCTTAACTGGTATCACCATGGTCGCCGGTGGAAATCCAAATTCAGAAGAGTGATAGGTATTATCCATACAAATTATCTGGAGTATGTTAAGCGTGAGAAGAATGGAGAATTGCTATCCTTCATCATAAAATATGCTAATACATGGGTTACACGTATCTACTGTCACAAGGTAATTTTCACGATAAGCATATACGTTTTTGTCAGCCATCTATGTGGTGCTTTTGGTGAAGGAAATTTTGATATGATGCATTACACATATGTACAGGGTAGATTAAGTGGATTGAGCCACAAGTGGAGAGTGAATTGTATCACTAATCAATTAATCCACTTAGAGAAATTACCTTGTGAGGATGCATGCTAAATTCGAGTAAAACATGGTGCAATTGTAAATTAAGTTTAGGTGAATTTAAACTGTGAGTGGCACAAGTAATATGTAACTCTTGAACTCAATTCCTTGCAAGCTAAGTACCATTAAGATAATGAATGAACACAAGAAAATTGCTGAACATAAAAGAGAAAAGATATATAGTGTTTTGTCCTTTAAGGCCCTAAATCTACCTCTTACAATCCATATTTAGTATACTCTGAAATTAAGACTTTTGCTGAAGTCCCATGTAACTGATTCTTACAAGAAATTTTATACAAGTTACCTCTCTTCCAAGGGTACCACAACCTTATTTTTCTAAGAAGTACATGTTTAGGATTTTATATACCTCTATTTAAGAACATATATAAGATTTTCCTTTTTAGTATTATTTCAAAGGAAGTGCTTCATCTTGAAACTCACTATTGATTTGTCACAGCTACTAAACTGATTCAACCTCACAAGTCATACTCCACCATAGTTCAGAAGAGAAAAAAATAATCTGCATATGATAAACATGCAATAAAGAAAAATAACAAGAGAGTTTTTATAAATGTTTAATCAAGTCAAAAGTTAATATTTTTTCTCAAAACTCCAAGTAGTTATCACCTTCCGAAAGTACCATAACTGTACCTTTATCTAAGTACACGTTTACGATTTATGAAAATGTTTAAGGATTTTTATTTGTAGTACTATTTCCGAGGTAGTGCATCATCTTGCAAGTAACTACTCATTTATCAAGATATGTCATTCTATTATCATGCCACTTACAACTTGATAAGTCTCAATATCCTTGACCACTCCAAAATTCAAAAAACTAATAAACTATGCTTAATGAACATGCATTCACAGTTTGAAATGTTGGTATACTCCACGCAATAAGCTGGATATGTATCTATCATATCCTATATTAGTACGTAGACAAGGATCGATGGCTATCTAATTTATATATATTCATACACATACATAGGATCGATGTCTATCTAGTTTGTTATACACACACATGCATACATATATGTGTATGTGTATGTATTGGGCAGTATTGATTGATATCATGAATGTTAGTATATACTGGACCTTACCAATTTGGGCAAATACTGAGTTACTAATATGGATTAGTATTTTAAACTTAGCTTGTGATCAAACAAAACTACATGCGAAAGTCTCATATAAATGTTTAATCAAATGAAATATGTCTTGACGTGATTAGCCCTTAGATAAGTTAAAGTGCTTTCTACAACATGGCATTTTGGGTAAACTTGAAAGCTTGAACGATCTTAGCGTTCGATACAACTCATGCCATTTAGATAATGGTTTTCATTGGGTCAACAAAGTATATTTCTTGTTTAGATCTATAATAGGGTTTAGAGGTTTTATTAGATCTATACAACTCATGCCATTTAGATAATGGTTTTCATTGGGTCAACAAAGTATATTTCTTGTTTAGATCTATACAACTCATGCCATTTAGATAATGGCTTTCATTGGGTCAACAAAGTATATTTCTTGTTTAGATCTATAATAGGGTTTAGAGGTTTTATTAGATTTGAAGCAATCAAGATGATGAATTATGGAAGTCACCATTGGAAAAGAACATTTGAAGTGTCACTTTATTGCACCCAATTGCAACTGGAATTATATCTTTTTGTTGATGTTCTCAATGGTTTTACATGTACATTGTCTTGTAGTAATTAACATGGATTTAAATACAATATCGACTAACACTTTCTCATGAACACAAATTTTTCATAGAAATGCTAAACAAATGCCCCCAACATGATGCTCATTGAATAGCAAAAAGATTACAATAGAGAATACTAAATTACGATGCAAAGATGAACAGCTGAATCAAAAGCAAATAGTGGGGAACCTATGGCTTTAAACATGGACTAGATCAAGAACAGCACCTTCAACCCTGAGAGGATGATTTTGTGCATTCTCTACCCGGTGCATTTTTCCCCAATTTCACTTGCTCTTGTCATAGAAATCTAGTTATTTGACTAGTTGTGGATCACTAGCAACTTTCTCAAAAAAACCTATATATATATATATATATATATATATTTCATAACTTGACTGTGTAGATGGCGTAATGGACTTGTACATGAGTTATGATGAGCATTGTCTAGTCCCTAACGACAAGCTTTATTGTGGATATGTGAGTTTTGTTGTGCTAGTTTGTCATGTACTTAACTAATTAAGAACTTTACATATTTCTTCTACTATGCTCTTATTTAGTTTTAAGGGTCAAGTAGATAATTTTATATTCTCTGCTATTTATGTTATATAGCATATCAGTTTCTCTACTTGGCATGATTTTAAATATCAGTGTACTGGTCCGCTATTAGACTAGTTCACATTAACATACTTTATTGATGGTATTGGGTTGATACTATTTATATAAATATGGTATTGATCTTTGTACGGGTACTAATACAAGGTCTAATCAGTATGGGTTGTATGAAGGTACATACTGGTTTGACTTGTAAGTACACATGTTTGTCACTTATGATATTTCAGAGTTAACACTGTGTTTCCTAAGAGGGATAGAAAACACAAGAGAAAGGAAAAGTAAAGAGTAAAGAAAACTGAAAGGGTAGAGATTTTGCATATTTTTCCACCCTTGTGTTTCCTTGTGAGGAAAGAAACAAGGAAGGAAAGTCTAGGGCAAATGCCAGTCGGCGGATCTCCAGCGGTGAGCTTCATCATCGTCGCACGACGTTGTGAGCGAGCGGATGAGCTCCGTCGTCGCCCGGCATCGTGAGCGAGCGGACGAGCTCTGTCATCACCCTTGTGAGCGAGCGGGGGCATCGTAAGCGAGTGGGCGAGCTTTGTCGTCGCTCGATGTCATGAGGAGAGAGTGGGTGAGCTTTATCACCGCCTAGTTGTGACCGAGCAAGCGAGCTCAGTCGTCGTCCAACGTTGTGAGCGAGCGGGCAAGCTCGGTCGTCGTCCAGCGTTGTGAGCGAGCGGGCAAGCTCCATCGTTGCCCGGCATTGTGAGCGAGTGGGCAAGCTCCATCGTCGCCTGGTGTCGTGAGGAGAGAGCAAGCGAGCTCCATTGCCACATGGTTGTGAGCGAGCGGGCGAGCTTCGTCATCACCCAGGGTAGTGAGCGAGAGGGTGAGCTCTGTCGCTACCCGGCTTCGTGAGCGAGTGGGCAAGCTCTGTCTTCACTCGGGGTCGTGAGCGAGCGAGCAAGCTTTGTCTTTACCCGGGGTCGTGAGTGAGCGGGCAAGCTCCATCGTCGTCGGCATCGTGAGTGAGCAGGTGAGCTCAGTCGAAGGCATGAGAGAAAAGGGCGAGAATGCTGAAACTCATCCCCGTCCTTTTCGGCCCAATTTGGGAGGATAAGAAAGGGAGGAAAAAAGATAAACTTTTCTCTTTGCTTCTCCATTCAAGTTTTTCCGTCCACCCAAGGAAACGGAAACATAAATTTTCTTTCCTTTCCCTGCACTTTTCCCTCATAGGAAACACAGTGTAAATATAAATTAGGGATCTGTTTATGCCCAACATAGCTATGAAACCCAAATTAAATCAATGTATATATAGGATTAGAGTGGGTGTCTAAAAATTTAATAATCCTTGTCTAGCCTGTAATCCACTTAATTTTTTTAATTTTTATAACATTTTTGTTTTAAATTTTTATATGAAAAAAACACCAAAATGGAAGTTTTAAAATTTTAAATTAGGACTACCTATGAGAACCAAGAAAACTAAAAAATGAAACCAATAAAAAACCCAAAAGTGTATAGTTAAAAATACAATGTATACAATATGTATATATGTATGTATGTTTGTATACATATCTATATATCTATGTATACCCGTTCGGTCTAGGACCAGTATTGGACTTGTGTTATGAACCTTGTGTTCATGCGTAAATTTTTAGCTCTTTTCTTCTTAACCTAAATGATTAAAAAGAATAAAAATCTGTACAAAGCTAATCTAATCCACTTAATGATTAAGCACAAGTTACAAAGTTTGATTATTAGCTTGTCCTTTATTTCTCTATTATTTTTGCTTAAGTCTAGAGGTGAAAACCATTGATTAGTTCTTATGGCAATTTTTATTCCACAAGCTTATAGATTGGTCTCTTTTGAATAGCTTTGTTAAAGGTAATAATGTTATGCCCCGGCGAAGGGCTTCGCCAAGAATGTAAGAGTTTAAAAGATAAAAGCCATCACAATAACATTTCTCACACCCTATCACCACAATATAACATTTACTAACAAAAACTTGTATAAGCTTCAAATCTCACAATCCATACTAAAAACAAATCAAAATATGCTTATTACAATATCTTTCAACACTTTCAACAAAATTCAAAGTTTGGCTAACAATGCAAAAAATACAAATGCCACAACTCAAGATAAACCACTTTAGCTATTTATTTCCCCATGATTGCAGTCTCTATCTAGCTATTCATTTTGTGGTTGCGCTGGACCTGGACCTGGAGGCAAAATAAGGGAGTTAGCAAGAAGAGCCAAGTAGGAATCTCAAAATGCATGCAACAAGGAAAGCTTATTAAAAACAACTTTTCTATTCTATATGTAAATATCATATCCACACAGTCGTGTAAATCAAGAGCATAACTATAAATAACTTCACTCTCGAGTCCGCACTCTTTATTAGAGTGTTTCTATCGTTGCTCAACCGATGCAAAAACTGCCTTCAGACAGCTCGGGGGATGTTGCGTCCAACATCCAGGATCCCGGTTAGTCTAATGACTTCCCGTCAGGTGACCTCTAGCTAGCACCTCTATAGCCAATCCATACTTGGTACTATAGAGTCCACAGTTGTATAGCTGGTATAATATAACCCAGCATAAGATCAATCAATGCCATGACATTAGGCAGTCACCAAAAGTACTAAAATATCATCACAAGTGTATTAACAAAGTAACCAATGCAATTGTCAAACCATGCCATATCCATCACAATGATCATTAAACAAATAATATTGAGTTCAATGGTAATGAAACAATAATTAAAGGAAATGAACTATAAGATATCACATATTTTAAATAAAGCTTAAAATGCTACGATGAAAGGAGAAAGAATAGATTCCTACTTCAATAGTTGATTCTCTTTGTCAAATGATTACCAAGTCTTTGAATCATCTTAGTTTTCAGTCTTGACTTCCATATTACCTTAAAATTTTATAGAAGTTTATTATTTCTCATACATGATCACCAAGTTATGCAAAATCCTAAATATCACCTTAGCCAATTCCCATTTTCTTCCTACCAATATGGTCTTTAGCTTAACTTTCTAACTTATCAAACCTTAGCTATCCTCTTTTTCTAATCATTTCAAGGAGATAGGATTATTGAGTGCATATAATTAAAATTGCTTTATTAATTCATTCAAGAAAAAATTATGCATGTATTTAATTATTCCTTAATGACATGGATCTTAAAGTTCTTTCACAAGGTTCATTCTAGATATGCTTTAGTTATATTAGTATATTAATTATTATCCAATTCTGTTTGTTTCCAATCACTAATTCTATTTCGTTAGATAAACATGTATTTGATATTCTTTACCATTTATAATTGATTCCTAAAACTTTCCTTATAATTCTAACTAATTGTACACACATGCAGAAATATAAAGAGAATCAAATCCAAACATAAATAAGTTTTCAGCCAAATGAAACAATACAAATCTTAACAATTAAACCAACTACTTAAGTGTTCAACTTCTATACTTATTTTTATAAAAAAAAAATGTCAAAGTTACCTGGTAAGTTTTCTTCTCATTGTATAAATTCATGAATCTGAAATTTATTCTACTCTACTAGTTTCCACGGCACTAAATTAAGCTCTATTCAAGAACAGAATCCAACGGTAGATTTATACATGCATCCTAGTTCCATGATGTGAATCTAATAAGGCAACACTAACAACATCAATTCTTCAAACAAGAGCCTCACATTATTAAAAGTTAAACTACAATTATTTAATTTCTAATCCTAAATAACAAATCCAACCCAAAATGATACGTATGTACTTTGAATGAATTAACAAAATACATCATAATCCCAAAATCTAATTAACACATTCACTTAGGCAAAATAAACCAATTCAGCAGTATAAGAATTTTCAACAAACCTTCCACGTAAAATTCCACTAAAGATTAGCAATAAGTAGGTGACAATTTAAGAGAAGCTTTATGAATCCAAATTCGATTATTCTATTGTCCAACACATATGCCCTAAAAATTTTCAATTGGATCTGCACACTTGTCTTTAGCAAAATCCTTCTGCTCAAATAATTAAAATCTCTTAAAACAACATATTTATATATATACTCTAATGAAGGTGTAAATGCTGCCTAAGAAGACAAGTGAGAATTAATTATAAAAAGTACTTACGAACATGGAAAAATATGGTATTACAGGTGACCAACTCAAGAACAACTTTATCCTCTAGAAAAGCATGAAAGTTATAGGAAATACTATGGTTTGCAAGCTTGATTCCCTTTCCATCTTTGATATGCACGAAATCTATTTTTCTAATTAGTTTAGTGAATTCCTATATTTCAAATGTACAACCAACAGATTTATCATGTTATATCCACACAAAGTAATACGTGACAATAATACCAATGATTCTTTAATTGTAACCTTACATCAATATCAAATGATAATGGCGCATATAAAAAAAATATCAAACTAAAGAGCACAATACTCAGCTAACTAGTGATCTAATTTTATTATAAAAGAAAAAGATCTTGGTGTTGAATGGAATTAAGGAATTAAAGGGAAAGGGTTAAAGCTATGAAACTTCATAAATAATATTTATCAAAATAAACCTGAACCAGAACTACCACTTAATTCAGTTAAGCAATTGCTATGACTTATTTTTTTTTCAATCTGTTATGTACTCTACAAAGAACGTTTGAGTGCTCCAGTTGCATACAAGCAATAAAAACAAATTCTATTGTAATTTCCACAAGGCTTAACAAGAATTACATGCAGCTCAAGTAATGGCAAGAATCCAAAAGCGTTGGCAGGGGGTTAATGAGGTGAAAGATTAACTAGGAATTCAACGTGATTTAATCCCAATTATACAAACCCTAATTGACTAACATTAATTAGATGTAACTGCAACAAGACCAGCACAAAAATCCAGAATCTCGTTGCCAAAACGACAAAGCACACGAAGGACGTGCCAAATCAAGAAAAGAAAGATGCGGCGAGAGATTTTTACCTTGATTCAACCAAGAGAATAGAAATAAGAGAGAAGAATAGAAATTTGCCCCAGGAGTTGAGTAGCTCGTTCAGAAGAAAAATAAGAAAGCATTGACACCGATGCTCGCCGAGATTGAGACACCGCCCAAAGTGAGAGAGATAATTATCGCGAGGACCTTTCTAGAAGGTTGAAGAAGAAAGACCTCCGCCGGAATCAATCGCTGATCGCACGGAAGATCGCCGCACATGAAAAGGGAAAAGCATAAAGTGGAAAGGAAACAAAAGAAACCCTCGGCCAAAGAGAAAAGGGTTTTAAAAGGAATTTTATACAATGGCCCCTAAGTTTCTACTAATTGCAACTAGGTCCTGCAAAATAAAAAAATAAAATAGAAAGTTTAAATTAAATTATAACATTCTTCCCAAAAAAAATTTGGTCCTCTAAATTAGCTTACCCTCCTCGAATAAGTCGGGGTACTGAGCTTTAACGTCTTTTTTGCGTTCCCAAATTGCTTCGTTTTCTAGATGATTTTGCCATTTGATCTTGATTAACTTGACTGCTTTGTTCCTTAGTTGATGTTCTTTCCTGTCATGTACCTGAATAGGATGCTCGGTAAAAGATACATCTGATGCAATCGGTGGATAACTCTCGCTAAAGACATGAGCCGGGTCTGGAATGTACTTCCTCAACATAGAAACATAAAAGACATTATGCACATGACTAAGTGAGGGAGACAATGCTAATCTGTATGCTACCGCACCCACTCTATCTAGTATCTGTTATGATTCGAAGAATCGAATCGTCCCTCAAGCCGTCACCGGCGAGAATTCATGCGAAGCATGCCCTAACAATAGAATAACTAAACACTCAATATCCCAACTCTAAACTCTGGACCCTTATTTATAACACTATCCTACTTAGCGGGTCGGGTATAACAAACCAACCTGGATCCGCTTTATTAAATATCCAACTACTAATATTGGGTCCGTAACAGTTGCCCCCTCTCTAAATAAGCCTTGTCCTCAAGGCTGCTCAAAATTTATTTAAGAAATCTTCATCTCGTGCTTCCTCCAGGTTCCCAAGTCGCTCGAGTTTCTCCCTCTAGCTCCTCATCAGCAAGGTTCTTCTCCTCATCTTCTGCTAAGATCATGAGTCTCAAGCTTTTGTTCGCACAACGATGCATTGGATGGTATGACTAATCACATTTAAAACATAACCCTTTTTCTTGTTTAGATTTAAAATCTTAGTAAGAGAGGTATCATCCTCCTCGGTTTTTATTAGTTGTCTGACTCCCCTCTTGTGTCCGTTGAAGTGTATTCTCGCTAATTGGAAGTTGAGATCGGTTGCCCGCAGCTACATTGGCCTTGGATGATATAGTATTCTCTAGCTTGTCTTCTATATTAGTTCTCGCTTCTCCTGAATAACGTCATTCTGTCCTTGTGGCCCTCGGCTGTGTATATGATGAAATAGTAGTCCTTCCCCTTACGGTGCCTTCAGACTGTCTAGTAATGTTTTCTGTGTCAGTTAGAACTCCTTCAAAATTTCTGGCCAGTTGTATCGCCTTCCTTACTGTGGGAGGATTGAAAGTGCGCACCCACCTCCTGATCTCCTCCTGCAATCTACTGAGGAAATAACTCAAATATTGTGAAGCAGGTAATCTTGGAACTCTTGCCACCAATCTTTCAAATAGCTCAACATATTCGCCCACTGATTTAGACCCTTGCTCCAATGAAGATAACATCTCAAAAGGGTTGGCCGCATTAGATTCACTGAACCGTTCCATAAGTTCTTCCTACAAAATATCTCAAGTGAGATTGAGTCCCATTCTCTTCACCCGGCTAAACCAATGAACAGCTGGACCTTCCATACTCACAAATGCCAAAGGAACTCAATGGTGATTAGCAGTTCCTTGCACCATAAAATATTGTTCAGCCCTTGTGATCCACCCTAGTGGGTCTGTCCCATCAAACACAGGTAATTCCACTTTCCGACACATCAGTCTACGCTCCTCCTGATTGTGCATGCCCCACTCCATAGAATCAGCCATAAATTCATCTGCGTCATTCCTTATATAAGTCTCGTGGCGTGGTTCATGACGTCTAGTAACCCCTCCCATCAAGGAACTTCTCCGCCCATTACCTCCATCAGATGCTGTTGGATTAGCTCGCTTCGATCGCCACAAATTATCTTCTATCACATGAATTTGCTCATCCTGCCAATCTCTATCTCTGATACTAGCCTCACGTGGAATAACTCGTGCTCGTTCCCTAGATTGTTGCGTAGGATCACCCGTGCCTTCAGCCATTTTTGATTTTATAAAGGTTGAGAACGTCTCCTTCAGATGAGCCATATCTTCTCTTAACTTCTTTCTATCTTCCTCTACTGCCCGATATCTCTCCTCATTTGCTGCATGCTCTTCTTTGCGCTTCTCCAGAATTTTTGTTACACTTTTCTCTAATGCTTCTAACCTCGTCTCAGATCGTGTTGACGCTATGAAACCTGCAGAAGAATCACTCCTTCAACGTCCCTTCACAGGGTTCTCTTTTTTTTTTACTACTGCGAACAGTAACCGTGAACAGTACTGTCAACAGTTTTTTTTTTCCCGCTGTGCTACCGTAACCCTGACCCAGCGCCCGCGTCTTGGCTTCACCTTCAACTGATCCCCGTCAGTCGCCTCCTCTCCCGTCGCCGGCTAGGGTTCCGGCGGAGGAAGCAGGAGACTTGTCTTCGCCGGTCGGCCGTTCCTGTCGCCGGCTAGGGTTTCCGGTGGAGGAATTGTGCTCTCCTTGAAAGTCGCCGCTGCCACCTGGATCTGCGCCAGACGCCGCCGGGATCCACGCGAGATGCCGCTACTGCTGCCTGGATCTGCGTGAGACGCCGCCACTACAGCTTGGATCCATGCCGAGGATGCTCGCCAAGGATGGCTACCGATGGTGTCCTTGGCAAATGGTTGCCACGAATACGTTGATGAAGCAGCGTCGAGAAGACACCTATTCCGCCCGCAGATTCCTTGCCTAGGGTTCCGCTTGTCACCGGCTCCCTACGTCACTCACAATGATGTTGTTCCTCCTTCGTCACGCTTTAGGGTTTCATGGTTTGCCCACGATAATAGATCTGCCGTATAGATCTATTACCGATAACCGAATTTCTTCTACCCTTATCTGTCGTCGTTCCACCGGTTTCCTGATGATCGATCCAGCAGGTTGGACCACTGTTACGATTCGAAGAATCGAATCGTCCCTCAAGCCTTCACCGGCGAGAATTCGTGTGAAGCATACCCTAACAATAGAATAACTAAACACTCAATATCCCAACTCTAAACCCTGGACCCTTATTTATAACATTATCCTACTTAGCGGGTCGGGTATAACAAACCAACCCGGATCCGCTTTATTAAATATCCAACTACTAATATTGGGTCCGTAACAGTATCTCAAAAGGTCCAATATAATGAGGGGCTAGCTTTCCTTGCTTTCCAAATCTCGTGACTCCCTTGACTGGAGAAATTTTCAAAAACACATGATTTTCAACCGCAAACTCAAAGTCTCATCTCCTCCTATTTGCATAACTCTTATGTCTACTTTTTGCAGTCTTTAACCTTTAACCTTTACCGGATCTGTTGAATTGCCTCTACACTGCCTTGTAAGATCTGAGGACCCAATAACTGTTTTTCGCCTGTCTGCTCCCAAAGCACAGGTGATTTACATCGTCTTCCATATAGTGCTTCAAATGGTGCATCTAAATTGCTGAATCGTAGTTGTTATTATAGGCAAATTCAGCTAAATGTAAGTGACAACTCAAGATAAACCACTTTAGCTATTTATTTCCCCACGACTGCAGTCTCTATCTAGCTATTCATTTTGTGGTTGGGCTGGACCTGGAACGGGAGGCAAAACAAGGGAGTTAGCAAGAAGAGCCAAGTAGGAATCGCAAAATGCATGCAACAAGGAAAGCTTATTAAAAATAACTTTTCTATTCTACATGTAAACATCACATCCACACAGTCGTGTAAATCAAGAGCATAACCACAAACAACCTCACTCTCGAGTCCGCACTCTTTATTAGAGTGTTTCTATCGTTGCTCAATCAATGGAACAACTACCCTCAGACAGCTCGGGGGATGTTGCGTCCAACATCCAGGACCCCGGTTAGTCTAATGACTTCCCGTCAGATGACTTCTAGCTAGCACCTCTATAGCCGATCCATTCTCGGCACTATAGAGTCTACAGTGGTATTGTTGGTATAATATAACCCAGCATACGATCAATTAATGCCAATTAATGCCACGATATGGATCTTAAAGTTCTTTCACAAGGTTCATTCTAGATATGCTTTAGTTATATTGGTATATTAATTGTTATCCAATTCTAACCGCAACAAACCTGTTTGTTTCCAATCACTAATTCTATTTGGTTAGATAAGTAGGTATTTGATATTCTTTACTATTTATAATTGATTCCTAAAACTTTCCTTATAATTCTAACTAATTGTACACACATGCAGAAATATAAAGAAAATCAAATCAAAACATAAATAAGTTTTCAGCCAAATGAAACAATAAAAATCTTAACGATTAAACCAACTACTTAAGTGTTCAACTTCTATACTTATTTTTTTTAAAAAAAATGTCAAAGTTACCTGGTAAGTTTTTTTCTCAATTGTATAAATTCATCAATCTGAAATTTATTCTACTCTACCAGTTTCCGCATCACTAAATTAAGCTCTATTCAAGAACAGAAATCCAACTAGTAGATTCATACAAGCATCCTAGTTCCATGATGTGAATCTAATAAGGCAACACTAACAACATCAATTCTTCAATCAAGAGCCTCACATTATTGAAAATTAAACCACAATTATTTAATTTCTAATCCTAAATAACAAATCCAACCCAAAATGATACGTATGTACTTTGAATGAATTAACAAAATACATCATAATCTCAAAATCTAATTAACACATTCACTTAGGCAAAATAAACCAATTCAGCATTATAAGAAACTTCCAACAAACCTTCCACGTAAAATTCCACCATTAGCAATAAGTAGGTGACAATTTAAGTGAAGCTTTATGAATCCAAATTCGATTATTCTATTGTCCAACACATATGCCCTAAAAATTTTCAATAGAATATGCACACTTGTCTTTAGCAAAATCCTTCTTCTCAAATAGAATATCTTAAAACAACATATTTATATATATACTCTAATGAAGGTGTAAATGCTGCGTAAGAAGACAAGTGAGAATTAATTATAAAAAGTACTTACGAACATGGAAAAATATGGTATTATAGGTGACCAACTCAAGGACAACTTTATCCTCTAGAAAAGCATGAAAGTTATAGGAAATACTATGGTTTGCAAGCTTGATTCCCTTTCCATCTTTGATATGCATGAAATCTATTTTTCTAATTAGTTTAGTGAATTCCTATATTTCAAATGTACAGCCAATAGATTTATCATGTTATATCCACACAAAGTAATACGTGACAATGATACCAATGATTCTCTAATTGTAACCTTACATCAGTATCAAATGATAATGGCACATATATAAAAAAATATCAAACTAAAGAGCACAATACTCAGTCAACTAGTGATCTAATTTTGTCATAAAAGAAAAAGATCTTGGTGTTGAATGGAATTAAGGAATTAAAGGGAAAGGGTTAAAGCTATGAAACTTCATAAATAATATTTATTAAAATAAACCTGAACCAGAACTACCACTTACTTCAGTTAAGCAATTGCTATGACTTATTTTTTTTTCAATCTGTTATGTACTCTACAAAGAACGTTTGAGTACTCCAGTTGCATACAAGCAATAAAAACAAATTCTATTGTAATTTCCACAAGGCTTAACAAGAATTACGCGCAGCTCAAGTAACGGCAAGAATCCAAACGCGTTGGCAGGGGATTAATGAGGAGAAATATTAACTAGGAATTCAACGTGATTTAATCCCAATTTTACAAACCCTAATTGACTAACATTAATTAGATGCAGCTGCAACAAGAACCAGCACAAAAATCCAAAATCTCATTGCCAAAACGACAAAGCACATGAAGGACGTGCCAAATCAAGAAAAGAAAGAGAGGCGGCGAGAGATTCTTACCTTGATTCAACTAAGAGAATATAAATAAGAGAGAAGAATAGAAATATGCCCCAGGAGTTGAGTAGCTCGTTCAGAAAAAAAATAATAAAGCATTGACACCGATGCTCGCCGAGATTGAGACACCGCCCAAAGCGAAAAAGAGATAATTATCGCCAGGACCTTTGCTAGAAGATTGAAGAAGAAAGACCTCCGCCGGAATCAATCGCTAATCGCACGGAAGATCACCACACATGAAAGGGGAAAAGCATAAAACGGAAAGGAAACAAAAGAAACCCTCGGCCAAAGAGAAAAGGGTTTTAAAAGGAATTTTATACAAAGGCCCCTAAGTTTCTACTAATTACAACTAGGTCCTGCAAAATAAAAAAAATAAAATAGAGAGTTAGTTTAAATTAAATTATTACAAATAAAACATTAACATAACACTAGAATACATCTTATTTTCCATATTAACATCTAGTCCCCCATTGTGGGCCTATGCATGCAAAGATAAATCTTCGAACTTCTTAAATATGTTTGGTAATTAAGTTGTAGCTTAATCAAGCATACACAAATTGGATACTTCGTTATTAGTTTAAGCTTTTAGAATAATGCTTGTTGAAACTAAGGTTTTAAAAATTAGTCTAACACATGGTGTCAGTTGACTAGTATGTACCGGTTTGTGTTGACGGAACTAAACATAATTGGGAGAAGAAGAAGAGGCAGAAAAGATAAGAAGATTACTGTCGCATTGGTCCCTCATTATGGGCCTCTCTGTGAAAACATAAATCTTTGAACTCCTTAAATATGTTTGGCAATTAAGCCGTTGGCTTACTCAAGCATACACAAATTGGACACTGTTATTAGTTTAAGCTTTTAGAATAATGGTGGTTGAAACTAAGGTTTTAAAATTGGTCCGAGCGCTAGTTCTAGTCTAGGCTTAGATTGGTCCAAGTACCAGATCGAACCGGATGGAGCCGGACGAAAGTAGCATTACAGCAGACAAGTCTGGTACTGAATGAAAACAATGCCACGATGAAAAGGGAAAGAGACTTCTTTCTATTCCACCTAGACTGATTTTTAAAGCATTAGTTGAAACAAATGTTATTTTGACAAGTTTGATTGACTGATTTTTAAAACACTAGTTATGAGAGAATATCAGCGGCTGTGGACATGTGGCAGATAGCTGCCACATGGCGGACACCGAAGGTGGGCGCAAGAGGCAGACAGTAGTACTCATCTCCTCCCTCCTCCTCTTCTTTATTGCTTTAGTCACCCATTGCCGGCTTCTTTTTTGGTTTGTCCTATTCCGTCGAGTGCATACCGATACAGTACTAGTGTGAGCAGTGAGCCTGAACAGGACAATAGCTCGGACCAAGTTTTGGAACCTTGGTTGGAACAAATGTTAATTAGAGATTTGAAAAATGTGCAAATTACGCAATTTACTAATTGGTAAAGTTTTTGATGTGTTATCTAAACAAATATAACATTATTTTTTTGTTGAATTCAGTTAATAGATCCTCACTGTAATATCAGTATCCATGTCAGTATATGAGGAATAGATAAATCTACCTCTTTTATAATATATGGGTGTAAATCATAAGCCATTTATCTTATTTCATCTAAGCACCTAGCTCATGAAATGTAATTACTTCAGTCTACAATGTTTTTTTATATTTATATTAAGTACAATAAATGTTTGGCGTAAAATTGTCATATGAAATGATAATCACCATTTTTTAATTTACTCTATATGAACAACGTTACGACATCATGTAGTTTGTGGCTATTATCTTATTCCTCTCCAAATGCCTCGTGTCAATAGTTACATATTTTCTCTTTTTTTGCTTTCCTTTTGCGACCTCTTTCGTTTCTCTTTAGCCTTAATTAATCCTTGCCGACATTTTTGACGAGCTATTGGTGACACAGATTTCTATTCTCGTCCAGGATTGGTCCTTGTTTCTCCAAATTTTCTGATGTGTATCCACAACGAAACCTTTTCACTACCTAGAGGCATGCTATACTTAAAAGCCCTATTTGTGTGCCCATCTTCTTTCTTCCCACCTATCAGATATGCAGGACCAGAACCATATAACTAGCAGATCTACAACTAAATATTGTAGATTTAGATAAGCTCTGAATGGGGTTTGCTTTTGTTTGTTGCTGACCTAATTTCATTAAGAGACATGCGGATGGCTCAACCTGCTACCTGTAAGTTTATCTATTGATGGTCGTTTTCAGCCTTTCGGTAGCTTTTTAATGTGCAGAAAATAGCATAGAAGAAAAGAATTATTCTTGATACTGAAATTTTATCAGTACAATCTTTTCTCATTTTTTTTCATTGACAACGTTATCTTTTTTTTGCTTGGAAACTAGTCTTTAAAATAAATTGAACTTCACATAGCTGTATCTTGAAAAAATCAAGATGAATGTCTCAAATAACATCACCACCCTATTATTATAGATTATCAGGTTGTCCGCTGCTACTCAAGATTTCCCGAGATCTGTTGTTTGCAATGTTCATGGTGTCAACCCAAAGTTTCTCGAAATAGGCAAACGAAAGCTTTTGCAGCTCCAGAGAGGCGAGCTTGCCTTCACCAAGGGGGCCTATTACATTGGAAAGATGGTGTGGAGTAAAGGCTACAAAGAGCTGCTCAATTTGCTCTCAGAGCACCAAAATGAATTACCCAACATTCGAGTCGATCTATACGGAAGTGGGGAAGATTCTGATCAAGTTCGCCAAGCTGCTGAGAACTTGAGAATGGTAGTGAAAGTTTATCCTGGTTGTGATCATGCAGACCCGCAATTCCACGAGTAAGTTTCCCGAGAAGTTTTTCAAGTTCAGTTCTTGTATTATTGTACTTTGTAGCACTGGAAGGTTAGTAAATAGTGGTTTGCAAGATAGTGTAGTTTCCACTTTCGATGAGTCCTCGTTTAAAATATTTATTCTGCTATTGATTGAGAATGGATTTTTTTTTTCTGCTTGGACAGCTACAAGGTGTTCATTAACCCTAGTACGACTGATGTAGTTTGCACGACTACAGCAGAGGCACTTGCGATGGGCAAAATTGTCATTTGTGCCAACCACCCGTCAAACGACTTCTTCAGGCAGTTTCCTAACTGCCACGTTTATAACGATGAAGAAGAATTTGTGAAGTTGGTTCTCAGAGCTTTAGCTGACGAGCCTGCTCCTTTACCAGAGCAGCTGCAGCAGGAGCTTTCCTGGGAAGCAGCAACAGAGCGATTCCTTGCAGTTGCCGAGCTAAATGAGGTGTCTCAGGAAATACCGCCATCATCTATGCGTTCCTCGTCTTCTTTGAAGACGAAGAAACAGAAAAAGAACATAGAGGATGTGTCTGCATACTTGCATCAAAAGATGTCTGGAATGGAGGCCGCTCGCCGCATGTTCGGTGCGATTCCGAAGAGCTTGAAGCCTGACGAGCAACAGTGCAGAGAGCTTGGATTGGTTCTGACGACAAAGAAGTCCAGCCGCAAAGGCTGACGGTGCTCCCTCAAACATTCCATCTTATGTACGATATTAGTATGAAGTCAACGTATTCTCTTGAATTATGTTTAGACACGTAAGTAAATAGAATATGGCAGGAAGATGGAAGTTCCAGTTAGCATACGCACCTGATGCAGGGTCCAAATGTTTATCATCTCCATTTCTATCAATGAAAATGCACCGATGCGAGTTTTAGCATATTTAGTTGTACAAACGTGAGGCAATATTTGTGCTGCTTCACCTGCTTTACATTTACATTTTTGGCGGATAGCTAATGAAAATATCTTATAATGGGAAAATACCCTGCACCGGTAAAAATAACTCTTCAAATGCTAAAATATGTTTGTATTCGCATGCTAAGAAGTCTAGAGTTAATTAAATAATAAAAAAAAACAAAAACTCAATGCTAAAAGTATTTTCCATATCCAAACACTCCACAGAATCACTAAAACATTGAACACTTATAAAATCCCTCTTAATTTTGTATTCGCATGAATTTATGCCTTGTAATAGGATGCCTACGAGTGAATAATACACTCAAATAGATCATTTTTAAAAATACATTATCGTCCTTTTTTTTAAAAAAAAAATACATTATCGTGTCTAAAATATTGTGTAGTGGGATGTTAAAATATTTTCACCTTATAAAAGGACTCTCGAATTAATGAAACTCCTCTAGCATCATCTTTCTTGACATGACGGGATGCCTTGACTAAATTGAAATGTAAAGCATGGTAGCATCAGCTAATTCTTTTAGAAAAATGTACAAGCTAAAAACAACATTTAAAATATAATAAACTTTGCAAAGTGACACTTGAATGGACTCTTCTAATTGTCATATGCACGAGATATAATGCTTTAGAGTAAGCTAAACTATAAAAAGATGTTTGAATAACAACTATTTCTATAAGTATGCCATGATTTCTAGGAAAAAAATTAATTAATTATGTTCTATTATAATATGAACTTTATATTTTATCGAAATAATATTTCTATTCAAAAGTAATCCAACCTTCCAATGTCCTTGATTATATTGTTTGTGTAAGAATTTTAATGTGATAAATAGTACCAAATTTTAGAATTTTAGAATTTTAGAATGACAAAGGATACAAAGTGCATTGTTTAAGAGAATTCCTCTAGCCAAGTTCAAACTTCATATGATATGTGAACACTAAAAACTCAAAGATAAATTTGAATTATACAACTTTCAAAGATGTTTTCTCTTAAAGGGTTTATGACCATTAGGATTTGGAGGTCTATTGGCAAAGCTTTATTCTAACAAAGTGGAAAATGCTTTGGACCTCAGCTAAGTCATTATAATGTATGTATTCTTTATAATTTATTTTCTTCCTTCCAAAGTTAGAATACACAAGGGATTAATTATAACAATGATTATGTTGATGAATTAGTTGTATACAATTATTCAATGGCCACATTTGATTTGTTGTCTAATAGAATTTTCTTAACTTGAAAAATGATTAGATGGAAGCTAATGACATATTCCAGAGAAAATACTTTATGTGCTCAAGGATACGTCAATTTAGTGACAATTTAATTATTTTCCTATCTCATTCTCCACCTAAATGTTTTAATTTTTTACTCAATTAGGTCAAGACTAGTTTACTATCTTTTCTTTAGATAGAAATATTTTCATTAAGTAAAGATTATGCATTTAAGTGTATTTTACTAACCATATGATATTGGCATTAGCAACTATTTAACTTTATTTAATTATTTTTTTAAGTTTAATTATACTAATATTTTTAATTTTGTGGGAGATTATTGGAATAAAATTTTTAAAAAATAAACCATACCTAGTCAAATGTTAGCATTTAATGCTAACATTCCTTTTTTGCTTGCCGAATAACATTAGCAAATATGCTAATGTTAATATTTGGATTAAGCCTTCACAAGTTCTAAATCTTAGCTGAGGGAAGATGTACCTTTTATGTTAGTGTGTATGCCTTTGAAGGCCAATTGTACTATATAATATTTATTCATTGAATAAAGACAATTGTGGTTATCAAATTGGTCGTATGCTTGCATTAAAGAATTAGATAATATGATAATATCCCTAGAGATTGATTTACTCAATCACATAAATGAGTCTCTAGTCGAAGTACATTAGTGGGCAAGGGACAACCTTGGTATATGTGAGACTGGTATGTAGGCTGGTTGGATGTCGGGCATCAATGCAAACATATAGATGCATTAAGCAAGATGCACTAGACCGACGCACTATGAAACTATGACTTAGTGTCACAAGTCAAAGTTCACAAGTGATAGAAGGCACTCTGATTCTTAAACTTGAGGTCATCAGTGCTTACCTAAAATAATTGTCATACTTTGATACAGCCTAATGTTTCTAGGTAACTAGAGAATCATAAAGACTGTCATTGGGTATGTCATAAGTCATATATGAAGTAATAGTGATAAATAGAGGATTTAAAGTAACATACTTTGATGCCACATAACACTTCTACGTAACTGGAGAGTCATAATAGTTGTCATTGGGTATGCCATAAGTTATATGAGAAGTACAAATGATCGACAAAGGATTTGCCTCTTCCTTCACAATCTAGGGTCCCCTCCATGGGTTTTTAACTGAGAGTATATGACCATACCTAGGAGATTGGATTTCCTACTTGAGTCACCCCACATGATTGGAATAGCAAGTGTGGCACACTTGTCTAGTCTATGATTATTAGAAGACAAAGGGATTGTATTGCTGATGCCTTATATTTTTATAGTATTTTTTATTTGATTTTATCTCAAAATAAGGAAAATTCAATTATTTTTATATCATATTTTGACTTATTTACTTGTTTATTTCAGAATATTCACTTTTTCTTCTTTTTTTAAGAAATTTAGGTGAAATCACTCAATTCTAGAGCTTATTTGATGATTCTTAAGCCACCGAGTGATTTAGGATGAAAAAAAAAATGAGTTAACACTGTTAATTTGAAGTCAAACATAATTTTTTATATCCATCATCGCATGCCATGACATACATCAAGGCCATGATGAGCATTTTATAAAGAACCTAATAACGGCTGAAACTTGACGAACATCACAGCCATGACAAGCTTGAATCAAAATTTGACGAGTTTTTCACTGAGAAGATCACAGCCTGACGGTGAGTAGCTTCATGGTCGTGATCACTTTGTCCATTTTCCATAGAATGATTCACATCCCAGCCGTGATCAACTTAATAGCCATGATACACATGCCAATTTTTCATAAAACACTTCATGGCTCATGATACGCACACCGCAAAGTGCACAGCTTATCGACGTAGTACTTCAGATGTCGATCCCACAAGGACAAGTCTGTTGGTGTTTATGCCCTAAGACCTATTTTTGGTCTACCTTTGTACTGCTTGACATTGATATTTATTATATATCATTCTAGCATTGTCGTTATTATGCTTTGTTTACATCTGCGATTATGTACATGCATGATAATGTCCCTAGAGACAGATTGGATCTGTGCTCAAACTGTTGTCCTCGGTCAAGTATCTAAGTGGATATGAGATAGCTTTGGCACATGTGAAACTAGTATATGGGCTAGTTAGGCACGAGATGCTAATGCAGACATATGGGTATATCAGTGGCAGATATACTGGACCGACCCGCTGTGAGGCAATAACTTGGTGTCATGAGTTATTCTCACATGTGACAGGAGATTCATTGATCCCTTGACTTGAGGTCATTGACTCATCTATATGGTTAGGGACATACTTTGATACAACCTAACACCTCACCGTAGTTGGGAGGTTATAGTGGTTGTCATTGAGTATGTCACGACCCATATGAGAAGGTCAATGGACAGACAGAGGATTTGCTCCTTCCTGAGGGAAGCTTGATATCTATGGGGCCCCCCTATGGTTCTATGACTGAAAGTGTATGGCCATACCCAGGTGAGAACCTGATTTAGTCATGACCATGAGATTGGGTGAAAACAAGTGGTGACACACTTGTCCAATCGGATATCAGTTTGGTAAAGAGACTGTAATGCATTTGTACCTAGTTGTGATGATGGGGATGTTGATGTCGATATCCATTCCGATGACTTGGGTAGCAGCAATGCACTGCTAGGTGCCATTCACTGCTTGTGATGACTTTAGGTCATCACTGCCAATGTTAGAGGAACCTGCAGGGTCACACATCTTAATACTCGAGTTCTCGTATTGATGGGGAAGCCTTATGATTGAGTTATTGGATAGCTTGGATCTATTTGGGAGATTTCATTAGTGCCAATGAGCCTGATGAGATGGAAGAGACTTATTAGAGTCAAAATTTATTTTTGGCAGGTTGACTCGAAATTGACCATGGTTGGCCACATTTGAGTTAGGGTTGCATTGGATTGGATCTAATGGCTTAATCAACATATGTAATGAAGTTTGGGTTAGCTCATTACCCAATGAGGCCCAATAATAAGTTGTCATGAAGAGATAAGAGGGCATAAGGGTATAATGGGGAGAAAACCATCCCCATTGGCGCCTAAGGGCATAATGGGGTGAAGATAGAGCATGAAGTTACATTTGGAAGCTTTTGGTGCCTAGCCCTTCTACCTTGGATGGAAAGCTAGCCTCTATGGCATGCCATGGGGCGAATATGGCTTCATGGACTTATTTGGTAAGTCTTGGGCGCATATGGTTGATGGGTGAAAGTTTATGTTAAAGTCTTGGAGGCTTTCCTTAACCCTAACCCTAATTGCTATCCCCTCATGCCCTAGCTGCATGTGTCTTCATGTGTTGCGTCATTATACCCACTGTGAGGCAATGACTTGGTGTCATGAGTTATCCTCACAAGTGACAGAAGACGCATTGATCCCTTGACTTGAGGTCATTGACTCTTCTGTATGGTTAGGAACATGCTTTGATACAACATAACACCTCACCGTTGTTGGGAGGTCATAACGGTTGTCATTGAGCAAGCAATGACCCATATGAGAAGGTCAATGTACAGATAGAGGATTTGCCCCTTCCTGAGGGAAGTATAATATCCATGTGGCCCCCTTATGGTTCTATGACTGAAAGTGTATGACCATACCCAGGTGAGAACCTGATTTAGTCATAACCATGAGATTGGGTGAAAATATGTGGTGACACACTTGTCAATCGGATATCAGTTTGGCAAAGAGAATGTAATGCATCTGTATCTTGTTGTGATGATGGGGATGTCAATGTCGATATCCATTATGATGACTTGGGTAGCAGCGATGCACTGCTAGGTGCCACTCACTGCTTGTGGTGACCTTAGGTCAACACTGCCAACGTCAGAGGAACCTACTGGGTCGCATACATGATACTCGAGTTCTTGTATTGATCGGGAAGCCTTATGATCGAGTTATTGGATAACTCGGATCTATTTGGGAGATTTCATCAGCGCCAATGGGCCTGATGAGATGGAAGAGATTTATTGGAGCCAAACTTCATTTTTGGCCGGTTGACCCGAAATTGACCATGGTTGGTGTTGGGAAACCCTGGGGATATTTTACAATTTTACATAGAGATTACATTTGCATAGTGGAAGAATATCCCCGAAACAGGCCGGTCCCAAAAACCCAGTGAAGATCGTCTTGCGAGGGGGTCGACACGATGAAATAGTAAATACCTTAGGAGCAAGATGAGCCCGATGTCGAGGTAGGCGCCCAAGTGCTGGATTGCTTGAAGCTCTTCCAGTATACAGTGCCTCCATTCATCTTGAACACATAGCCGGCCTGCGATCTGAAGTCGTCAGGATCAGACTGGAACGATGCATCAGTGTAGCCCTAAACACTGAGCTCTTCCTGTCCCCCGTTGACCAAGAACAGATCCTTAGTTCTTCTCAGATACTTAAGGATGTTCTTTACAGCCACCCAGTGCTGCAGACCTGGATTGGATTGGTATCGGTTAGTTATGCTCACAGTATAAGCCACATCTGGTCTAGTATACAGCATTGCATACATAATCGATCCCACTACCGAAGCATAGGGCACTCGATTCATGTCATCCCTCTTACCATGTGTGGTGGGACACTGACTCTTTGAGAGAGTAAGGCCATGTCTAACTGGAAGGTTCCCCTTCTTGGATCGCTCCAAGTTGAACCTCTCTAGGACCTTATCAATGTAGGTACTCTGACTAAGGGCCAGGAGCCTCTTGGATCTATCCCGGTAGATCCTTACGCCTAGGATATAGGCAGCCTCCCCTAAGTCCTTCATCTCGAAACACTTCCCCAACCATGTCTTCATAGACTGAAGACTAGGGATGTCATTTCCAATGAGAAATATGTCATTGACATACAAGACCAGAAAAGTCACCAAGCTCCCACTGAATTTTCTGTATACATAGGCGTCATCTTCGCTTTTGATAATGCCATAATCTCTCATAGCCTCATCAAACCGAAGATTCTAACTTCGAGATGCTTGTTTTAATCCATAAATGGATTTCTTTAGCCTGCAGACTTTATTGGCATCTGCAAGATGGTTGAAACCATCAGGTTATGTCATATACACATCTTCTGTCAGCCTCCCATTAAGGAACGCTGTCTTAACATCCATCTGCCATATCTCATAGTCATGATATGCAACAATAGCAAGCATAATCCAAATTGATTTGATCATGGCAACTGGCAAGAAGGTTTCATCATAGTCCACCCCGTGGATTTGTTTGAATCCTTTAGCCACTAGTCTACCCTTATAGGTAACTATATTGCCATCCATGTTAGTCTTCGTTTTGAAGACCCATTTACACCCTATGGGTTTTACCCCATCAGGCAGCTCAACCAAATCCCAGACTTAGTTAGCTGACATGGAATCCATCTCGGATCGCATGGCCTCAAGCCATCTCTCGGAGTCCGGTTCATTGATTGCCTCATCATAAGTCCTGAGCTCATCCTCAATGATGAAGATCCCGTTGTGTTGGGTCGGCAAAGACCCATACCTCTCAGGTGCACGACGAACCCTCCTAGACCTACGTGGGACCTGTGTCTGAGCCTCAGGCTGCCTAGCAACCGGTGCAGGTGGCTCAGGTTCCATCTTTGTGTCTTGTGGTTGCACTTGGACCTCGTCCAAGTCAAACTTCCTCCCACTGACTTCTTTCATAAGAAATTCTTTCTCTAGAAAGACAGCACCCTGTGCAACAAAAACTTTGTTTTTGGTGGGAACGTAGAAGTAGTATCCCTTAGTTTCCTTAGGATACCCCCACAAACACACATTTATTAGATCTAGGTTCTAGCTTGCTAGAATCCTGACATTTGACATAAGCCTCACATCCCCAGATCCTGATAAATGAGAGGTTAGGGTGTCTCCCACTCCATACCTCGTATGGTATCTTGGAGACACTCTTAGATGGAACGTTATTTAGTATAAGAGAAGCTGTCTCAAGTGCAAAACCCCAGAATGAGGGTGGCAGAGTTTCATGACTCATCATGGATCGAACCATGTCCAACAAGGTTCGATTTCTCTTTTCAGACACACCATTCCATTGAGAGGGTTCTAGGAGGAGTGAGTTGGGATAGAATCCCACACTCTCTTAGATAGTCAAAGAACTCACCGCTCAGGTACTCTCCACCACGATCTGATCAAAGAGTTTTAATGGATCTTTCAAGCTAGTTCTCTACTTCATTTTTGAACTCCTTGAATTTCTCAAAGGATTCAGACTTATGTCTCATCAGATAGACATAACCATATTTACTGAAGTCATCAGTAAATGTGATAAAGTAGTTGTACCCTCCTCTGGCTTGTTTACTGAATGGCTCACACACATCACTGTGTATAAGATCCAATAAACCTCCTGCCCTCTCACTGATCTTGGTGAAGGGCACCGTTGTCATCTTCCCTAATAAACAATGCTCACAAGTATCAAATTCCTCCAAGGAACTTGAATCTAAAAATCCATTTGTATGGAGTTATTGGATGCGATTCTTGTTTATATGGGCTAATCAACAATGCTATAGGAAAGCACCAACTGAACCACTCAGTTTGATCCTTTTGTTATTTATGTTACAAATAGAACTATCCATGTCCAAAACATATAACCCATTGCACAGAGTACCCTTCCCATAAAACATGTTTGCAAATGAGAAAGAACAAGAGTTCTCCTTTATTTCAAACTTAAATCATTTCTTTGCCAAGCAAGGAATGGATATAATATTTTTAGTAAGTGAAGGTACATAATAGCATTGATCTAGTTCTAATATAAGTTTAGAAGGCAGGGAGAGAGTCAAAACTCCTACAGCAACAGTAGCAACTTGTGCCCCGTTTCCAACCCATAGGTCAATCTCTCCAGGCCGCACTGATCTACTTTTCTTGAGCCCCTGCATATTTGTGGAAATATGAGCTCCACATTTGGTATCCAATACCCATGACATAGAAGTAGAAAGGTTGACTTCAGTAACATAAATACCTGAGCATGAAGACGAAGCCTTGCCTCTCTTCTTCTCATTATGAAGTCGCACTATGTCTTTTATCATGTGAGGTAGTCCTCCACATGAGTAGCACTTGTTATTTCCGACTCTTTCCATCATTATCTTCAATGTCTTAGTTAAGCCTTTCAGCTTAACACATTGAATATCTACTTTCGGAGGGTTGAGCTCAACCAATTCATCAAAGAGCTGCCTTAGATTAGAAATAATCTCAGAGGCACTCTTAGATTCATATTGCCCTTTAAGTTCGGGTGACATGTTAGTTAGCATCAAATTAGCAACCTCCAAAGTATCAGCCTAATACTTATCAAAAGCATCCTTCTCAGTCACTGAGGCCGAGCATGGAAGTGGCTCAGGAATAGGCTGCTCAAGGACATGGAGCTTCCTCTCGAGCTTAAGCACATTTCTCAAGTTTATATACCAATCCAGTAAGTTGGATCCAACCAACTTATCCCTTTCCAAGGTAGATCGTAGTGACCATCTGCCATTGTCCACAGCCATTGTTCTACAACAACCAAGAAACAGCAGAATAGTACTACTTCAAATCATTTAAACTGGACCTGTTTTAAATGATTATGGCTCCCACTATTTTATTCGAATTGACAACCCACAAAGTCAATCGGGAAATTCAGGATTTCCTAGTGAGATGGGATCCTTATTCCACATAGGGCTTCGTGTTCCACGAGGGTGGGATGAGATGCACAAAGTGACCCATGTTTCTTAAGGTGGGCACACCGGCCAATTGTGCTTGGCAACTCCCCTTATCATGACAATCTAAGCATCTCATGTCCAGCGAGGGCTGGATTCAGCATGAAACCCTAACCTCTCAACGATGCCTCTAGAGTTTCATCATGTACCCCGCACATATGAAAATCTAGTCAAGTCCATTCCTAACCGTTATGCCCAGGGCCAACGAGTTTCCTTGCGAAGGCACGTCCAGGGTAAAACTGGACTGGGGAAACCATTGCTACCACATACCTTCTAAAGATAAGTGGGTGTGTCCCACGGATCGATAGCTTGGTGAGGGCTATGCGTTAGAAGGCTACTAGACTTGATATTTGGATTGAGGGTTTTTGAGGTCTCATCATTTCAATTTTATCTTATGTCTAACATTACAGGCATGCAATCCTATAGTGATAACATAATGATAAAAGATCACAGGCATGCTTTAGCTTTTGTAAAGAAAGTAATAAAAGGATGATGTGATCATAGCCCATTCAAGACATTGAACCAACCCATGCCAAAAAGGGGTTCAACTCTTGACCTAGGTCTCAAGCCCCTAAGACTAGACCTAGCCTAGCCGACCTCTAGCTTGTTCTTTAAGGTTGGCCCCAAGGTCCTCCTTTCCATGGTTTAGCTCTCAAACCCTAGAGGTACTTTTAGAGAAACCCTAGAAGCATTCATGGGTTCGGCCAATGCCATGGATCCTCCTCCAAGGAAAATGCGCCACCTTGCAAGCCATAAGAGGGATAGCATACAAGCACAAGGCTCGGCCAAACCCTTACTTGGGCCCCCATCCAAGGATGCACCCACCTTTGATGAAGCTTGTTGCGCCACCATGCAAGGTGCGCAAGCTTCATGCATGCGCCATGCTCCAAGTATATGCGCCACCCTAATCTTCTTCTTAGTTAAAAGCAAAAAGAAAAGTGGCACGCAGGCCTCACAAGGATACATCACAAGCAAGCTAAGGGGCTTGACATATGACCACAACATCATGCACAAACAAGGTATTTACACATGCAATTCTACATGCTCATGGAAAACTCAAAATCTGAAATTTTAGTTTCTCATAAAACAAGTCTCCTTTCATCATCTTCTTATCACAAATCTTTTGGTTATTTGTGATTAACTTTTCATGATGATTTCATAGATCCTATCAGTTGGCAATTTTGCCAGTTCAAGAGACCTGACCAGTCCGTAGACACAATGCCCGTCCTACTTGACAAAACTACGTGCGCCTTTGATCTTAAATCAATCAAGAAAAATAACCCAAAATTCCAAAGGAGATTGACAAGATGATAGGAACAAGAAACTATAATTTTTCCTACTTAGAAAAATCATGCGCCATGTGATCATGCAATTTGTGAAAATTGAAACATGGCATGTGAGCATGGAAAAGCATGAAATTACATCATTCGAGGCTCGCAAGTTGCTCTGATACCACTGTTGGGAAACCTTGGGGATATTTTATAATTTTACACAGAGATTACATTTGCACAGTGGAAGAATATCCCTGAAACAGACTGGTCCCAAAAAACCAGTGAAGATAGTCTTGCGAGGGGGTCGACACGATGAGATAGTAAATACCTTAGGAGCAAGATGAGACCGATGTCGAGGTAGGCGCCCAAGCGTGCGCCCTCTACAGTCTCACACACACAGATGCCTCGAGCTCTCTTCTTCCACGCCCAGTGCTAGCCTCGGGAAGAAGATCCAAGCCTTTGTGCTCCTTCTCCTATGCTTGCGCCACCTCCAAGGATGATGCGCCAATGAGAAGGATGAAAGGGAGATGATGCCGCCAAGCTTTCCTCCAACTTTGCGCCAAGAGGAGGAGATGGAGAGGACTTGTGGCTAGGAAGAAGAAGCCGCCAACCTCCTTGTTGCGGCTATGGAAGAGATTGCACCAAGACCTTGCACTTGCCCCCTTTGAAGTTGCTCACGCCAACTAGAATTAATTATTATGGGTTCACGCATATCATATGATATATAGAGCCAAGTGAGTGGCAAGGCAATGGTGTTGGCGCAAGTCATGAAGTGTGTATGCGGATAGGGTTAGGGTAAGGGAGGAATTAGGGTTTTAGGCAAGGAAAGTCTCCAAGACTATTCCATAAACCTCTTCCCCTCTTCTATATGCGCTTGCCACTTACCAAATAAGTTCTACAATCCATATGCGCCCCAAGCGTTGCCTTAGAGGCATGCTTTCCATCCAAGGAACAAAGGGCTAGGCGCCAATTGCTTCCTAATGAAGCATTAGGCGCCTACATCACCCCATTATACCCCTTAGGTGCCAATGGGGATGATTTCTCTCCATTAAACCCTTTTAGCCCAATTCTCTTATCATGACAACTTGTTATTGGGCCTCATTAGATAATGAGCTAGCCCAAACTTCATTACATGGGTTGATTAAGCAATTGGATCCAATATAATGCAACCCTAATCCAAATGTGACCAATCTTGGTCAATTTCGGGTCAACCTGCCAAAAATAAAGTTTGGCTCCAATAACTCTCTTCCAACTCATTAGGCCCATTGGCGCTGATGAAATCTCCCAAATAGATTCGAGATATCTAATAACTCGATCATAAGGTTTCCCGATTAATACGAGAACTCGAGTATCAAGGTGTGCGACCCTGTAGGTTCCTCTGAAGTTGGTAGTGGTGACCTAAGGTCACCACAAGCAGTGAGTGGCACCTAGCAGTACATCGCTGCTACCCAAGTCATTGGAATGGATATCGACATTGACATCCCCATCATCGCAACTAGGTACAGATATATGATAGGTATCCGCAAGTGCACGGATTTATCGAAGTAATAAAAGTTATCGATCTCACGAGGACTACGAAGCTAAGTACTGACTTCTCAACTTGTTTGAATTCAGGCGGACAAAATCAATGGTTCTTCTAAACTTTTACGGACATGCAAACTCGAAAATAGATTTTTAAAGGGTTCAGTTTCTAACGAGTCAGGAATTCATAGGTTCGCCACATTGACAATTATGAGTTGTTAAAAGAATAACTAAATCACAGAAATTATCTAACATGAAAGGAACTCTTCCTAATGTGCACACTACCTCCTCCCGAAGCGTAGTACGGTATTCAACTAGATTAACTAAGTACTCCCGTGCTAGTTAACCCAATTGAACCCCTTAAGCTCTATGAAGCATTTGTTTAACCCTTCAGACAAATCCAAACTACTCCCGTGATTGGATTCGTAGGTCTAGTTGAAATAGATCGGACGTTGCGATTCACCTCCCGGTCCTTCTCGCAACGTCTAAGACGTAAAAATACTTGGCCAGGGTAAATTACGAGATAGGTAAAATTTCAACTAAATCATGCAGATAAATTCTAATGAAAATAGTAAAAGCATGAATTAACTCATAAAAGTCAAAGGGCTACGCCCAATCATCCCGACAAAGGTTTCTACTCACTCATGTTAATATGAAAATACATGGTGTTGTGATGAACTAGTAAATGCATAAAAGATTGCAAGAAATCACTAAAAAGACTACAGAACTGCCTTCTCCTTGATCCGAGGATGAGGATTGGCTGATCTATCATGCCTTCAGGGGAAATCTCGCTGGAAAAATGTTTGAAACCAGGTTTTCGCCCTTGTCGCCCCCGTCGTTTGCTTTCGTCCGTCGAAGCCCTCTTAAACCGATCAAAATCCCATCTTTTATAGTTAGACCAGTTTTGAACCCATCAAGGAATGGTTCTGCAAAGTTTGGCTCAAATCCGGTTCAAAACGAGTGAGAATCGAGCGAAAAACTCGTCAGGCGGAAACTTTTACGGCCCGTGATGTGTTTACGGCTTCGGCCGTAATTCTTTCAGCGTATAATGCTTTTGGTTATATAAACTTTTACGGCCCGTGATGGAATTACGGCTTCACCCGTGAAAGTTTCGGTGGACTTTTATACTTAGCTAATTTTTACCTCCCGCTCGTCGTCGTGTTTACGGCCGAACCCACAATTACGGCCAAGGCCGTAAATGTCCTGTTCTTCACCGTTTTTGCTCCAAATTTGACATGTGGGCTCGTGATCTCCTCGGGAATCATTCTTTGACCTTAAATCTCTCGAAATCCTTCATTTTTATGCCTTTTTACCTAAATTTTTAATAAAATAAAAAAAAAGTGAAGATTCTGTGCAAAGTAAGATAGAAGTAACACAAAATCGTGCAAATAAGTCCAAAATATGATGTAAAACATAGGCAAAAACACTATATAAATGCGACGCATCAAAATACCCTAGACTTAGAATTTTGCTTGTCCTCAAGCAATACCAGAATATGTATGAAGAATGTAAAGATAAGGAACACTCATCTGTTTTTTCCCTTAATAATATCTTTAGTCCACAAATTAAGCAATCAATATTTCAAACTCAAGTAGTTAAAGAAAAATCATAATAGAAATAAACTCTCAACAGGTTACAATCCAAGAAAGATAAAAATCATAATTCATGTCATAATATTCATTCTCCACACACTGAATATCAGATACTTTCAATTTAATAAATATATCTTACTCAACAGATACAATTTCTACTTCAAGAATCTCAGTGATGTTAAAGATAAGAGATTTTTAAAGCAATTTGGTCTTTAAACTGTTATATGTTGTTACTGTCAACATCATAACAAGTTTAAAGTATACCACATAGTAGTATAATTTAACTCATAGTCTCAATCATGAAAGTCAGCGGAGTTGTCCACATAACCTACAGCTTTCTCTTTTTCTCCTTTTTTTTTAAATTTTTTTAATAGACTTCAACTCATGTCTTAGGTACCACTGTCAGATTTAACAGTGCCAAGTAGAGGAGTCTTTTCTCTTTTTCTTTTTATTTTCTGGAGAAAGCCGATTAGTGGCATGGTATTTAAATCATTGTTGATACTTGATCGCAACAGATTTAAAGTATACCAACTCGTGGTATAATATAACTCATGACTTTAGATTTCTCAACTAGAGGAGTTGGAGCAAATCTCAATTTAAAAAGATAAATCACCAAATTTCTATTCATAAAAATTTCTCATCAAGCAGAAATAGATAAATTAAACATCAAGTAACAAGATACTATGCACGCGTCGTTTGAACATATAACAATTCGCATATGCATTTTATCAATACCAGAATTGAATTTACTCAACAATTTAAGTCTACATGAAATCTCAAAAATTCCCTAAGTCATCAAATCAATCACTCAAAATGTTTCCTAAGTCCAAAATCAAGGGTAAAATAAATTTGATTATCCTTAACAATCATAAACATTCAAAATACATATTTATAAAGCTCTGAAGAATAAGCATATCATGAAGGACACCCTAGACTTAAATTGTTGCATATATATATAAATATTCAACAAATAAAGAATTTCAGAAAAAATTTTGCAAGAGTTCCCTTTGTATTTGTTGGCGAAACCCTGTACAGTTATATCAAAATTTAAAACATGACTCAGGAAAAAATCTAGGAAATATACCACATCAAAGATATTCAATTTTTACATGGTAATCAACTTTCAAATATCAAATACCGTCTAGTTTCATCCGTCAAATTACAGTTTTACCAAACTCACTTACTATTCATTCTAAATATCAAGCATATGTATCAGAATAGCTTTTAAATGCATAAACTCATCAACAAAATATCTAAAATCATTATAGAACACATCAGATATATGATGAACACCAGATGTACACAAAACCATCACAACCATATCATGTTCAACATCCTAAGGTCAAATACCGTCTAATATATACAATGCCAGGTCAAATGTCAAATATCTAAATAAATCGCATAATATCTCAATACAACGCACAGACACAAATAAATCATAAAAGAGCTGTGTGCGGTCGCATCGACAACGAGTCTACTAGATCCTGTGCATGAATGAGATAATTGTGAGATCACATGCTCAATAATTAAAACATAGCTGCAAAGCGCGAAGAAAAAAAATGAAATACGATACTCACAGAATCAATCAATCTGTCTCTGTATGCTCGGAGTCCTCCTCGTCTCTGGTATGTCTAGTCGATGATGATGGGAGACGACGCCGTAATAACTCCTCTATCGCGCGTAAAGAGTCGAGTGCCCTCAACTGTCCCTGCTCAAGTCGCGATATGTCATCGCGCATCCTCCTTTGCTCGGCTCGCATCTGCTCTAATGAAGGATTTGATCGTGCTGAAGTGGACAGTCTGGCAGATGAAGACGGCCAATCAGCGGCTGATGGGGCGACTGGAGGAATGTGCTCACTAAATCTCGGCGGTGATGGAGGTGAAGCTGCCTCTCTAGGACCTCCCCCACGTGTGGGGTCCACAATCCAATTCTGCTGAACACGAACCGTAGTATAGTTCATGTTTGGCAGCCTCATGGTAACCTCTGTGTGCTTGAACATAAGATGGTACGAGCTACCAAGCCTCGTAATAATCTTAATAGCTACACATGCATCCATATCTAGTCTCGGGTTGCCTTTTGCCTCATTCAACCCCGAGGGGTCGATACCGAGAGCATAAGCAATCGTAGTAACCATGCCTCCCATAACAAGGACTCCTCTCCGAGCTCTAGCGGCTTTCTGGATTTGCTTCATCAGGAAAAATGGAGTGCTAACTCTGAAACCTCTTAGCATGGACCATAGAAAGTATAGCTCTGTAGACCTGACCATGCCATCACTCTCTGCCCGCACGAAGATGGTGTGCGCCAAAACTCGGTGTATGTATCTGAAGATTGGGCTGGACAAATGCGAGGCTCTGGTAGTCCTAGGGTCAAACCTCCCCTCAGTAGATATATCCCTCCAAAATGCTCCTTCAGAAACTCACGGGGGCGGTGTCTAGTCGCATCCGCGGGGAATCCAAAAATGTGACCCAGCTGGTCTAAAGTAAGTACATGGTCCCAGTTCCCTAACTGGAATGACATACTTCCTGGGTCTCCATCATCATGGTTCCTCAGTGTAACCTGAACAGTACTAAAGAATTCCAAGGTCAGCTGTACGTAAGTAGCATGTCTCTGATGATAAAAATCCTGCCACCCTATGTTCGCGAACATCCACTGGACGTCGTCGAACAATCCTAGGGACTGCAGTACCTGGTCGTCCCAATACCGGGTGCTAATCACTCCTCGGGTGGACAGAGCTCGGTACCTCCTCTCGACCTCTCTACTCCTGTGATGGATCTGACGTGGATAAGGAGTAAGGACAGGAGGCGGTGATCGTGCTCGTCTCCTCTCTGGAATAATAGTCTCTGGTGAAGCTGGGGAGGGCACAGGTGATACAGCTGGAGAATGCCCTGATGATGGCTCTGGTGAAGGCAAATGAATCTCTGGTGATGTCGATGCTGGTACTGATGGTGGTGCTGGCTATGTCATCGGCGGTATCTCAGAAACTAGCGGTGGAACTGTCTTAGGAGTCGTAGAAGACTCAAGTGCAACCGATGGCGAGGAGCGGAGCTCTGGTATGTCTACTGATATTTCTGGTAAATCCGCAAATATCTCAGGTGATGCCTCCTCCTGATCTGGTAATATGGGTGTACTAGCCTCAGGGACAGGCTGGTCTCGCTGGGCTGAGGAGGATGATGCAATCTCAGGTGTGTGGACTGTATCGTGCGGATTGTCCACCTCCATGCCCTGAGTAACAGTGGGAGCTGCGTACTCTGGTATATCTGTGGAAGGCACTGGTGTAGTAAGGCCCTCCACGTCCATAGGAGTAATGTCAGTCTGTATCACCACTGACTGCTCTATCTCTGTCACTATGGGTACAGACACTGGGGGTTCCACTGAAGTCTCTGCAGACTCCACCATTGGCAATAACGGCCTGGTGGCTCTACCCCCTCGTGTAGTCATGCCTCTCGTGGTACGCTTCCTAGCGTACCATCTAGCGATCCTCTGACCGCGGCTCTCTGGCCTATTGGCAGGCCTCTCTGAAATAATCTCCAACTCTGGAGAACTAACAGGCTGTGGCTCTGCCATATGTAATGTGCTAGGTACAGAGGATGCACTTGGAGCCTCTAATGCCTGTGCATGGGTCTCAGGCTCTGAGTCAGGATAAACTATCCTCTCAAAAGTGTCTGGTAACACTGCGGACACCATCCTATACATGTAACGTGGTTTCGGCCAAGGATATCTGCTCTTCATAACTGCCCCATAGGGCCTAGACCTCACAGATCTCTTCGGTGCCATAGTATCAAGCAGATCAATTCAAAATATGTAAACCTAACTTGAAAATCGTGGTACTACAGTAACCGTGGTATTTGGCCGTGAAGGTCGTGAATGAAATCATCCCAGAATTTGAACAAAATAACTCCAAATCGGTGCAAAAGGTATGTGATCCAAGTTCTACTGATGAATCACAAGTCAGAGTAAAGAAAACTCACGAATATGTGCGCAAATCGGGCTTGAATCGGCTGGAAGACGGGTTTTGGCGACTCGGCGGATGAGCGTCTATTCTTCACGAAATCCGATGGAAATTCGGCGAAAGGTCATCGGAAAGCACTCTCTGGAAGTGGAGGAACACTGGTGGAAAGTTTTCCTCGCAGCTCGTAGGAAGAATCGTCGAAAATCGGTGAATTACAAGCGTAAACGTAAACCCTAAACCGCCTGTGAGGTTTAAACCATAAGAACTTACGGCCCGTAAACATGTCACGGCTTGGGCCGTAAACTCGCCTTAGCGTACAGCGTCCCGTTAACTTAGTCATCTTTGCGTTCACGGCTAGGCGATAATTACGGCTCGACTCGTAAATGTCGCGTTTTACCTTAGCTTTTCATTAGAAAAATCCGCAAAAATCTCTGAAAAATTTCTGCACATAAAACATCGAATTCAAAAGAATTTCTGTATGTAATAGTTCATCAAATGATATGGAGAAAGCTTAAAACAAATATAAAAATTGAGAATACACTCCTAGGGTTTATAAAAAAAAATTCAAAACTAAAATAGAAAGGTATGCTGAAATTAATGAAAATTTAGAGCTGCCGGGTTGCCTCCCAGGAAGCGCTTGTTTATGGTCTTTAGCTTGACCAAGACAGTGTTCATGACTCTTCTGGTGGGTACAAGGCGCAGTGGATAATTGGCAGTTGCTGCTCCTGACACCTTTCCGGTTCATTGTACAGATTTAACTTTATAGTTCTAGGTAATGTCCATGTCTCAGCTTTCTTTGATTCCCCCTTTTTATGCTTTTCCCAATTTTATGAGAGACATCTATCGATTTCAAAATCACTTCCTTTATCAAAGTTGTTCTCCTTCACCCCTGGAGATTTATCGAAATCTGCAAAATTAATTCATTTAGCTTCGAATGAAAAATGAAGGATCAACTTGCTATCATTCAAATTAAAAGTAAGTTTTTCATGCAACATGTCAATAATAGCTCCTGCGCTTGCTAAAAACGGTCTTCCTAGAATGACAGGGAACTTAACATTTTCCTTCACATCAACAACCATAAAGTCAGTAACGATAGAAAATTCATCAATTTTAACTGTTACATTCTCCAATATACCAGTTGGTTGCTGATCAAATCCATTAGCAAATTGAACATATGTGTTAGTGGGTTTAAGTCTTTCACCATCTATTTTCTCAATCAAGTGTGATGATATCAAGCTAATGCTAGCTCCTATGTCGCACAAAGCATTTTCAACAGATAACTTACCAATCTTGCATGGAATCGAAATACTCCCAGGGTCTCTTACCTTAGTTATTTCAATGTTCTGACTTACTTGGTCCTTCTTTACCTCGGTTTTACAACCATTTGAGCACAGATCCAATCTGTCTCCAGGGACATTATCATGTAAGTACATAATCGCAGATGTAGACAAACATTGATAATGACAATGCCAGAATGATATATATATATCTATGTTAAGTAGTACAAAAGATAGACCAATACTAGGTCTCAGGGCATGCACACCAATAGTTGGTCACATTTGTATTAGGGTTGCATTGGATTGGATCCAATGGCTTAATCAACTTGTGCAATGAAGTTTGGGCTAGCTCATTACACAATGAGGCCCAATAAGAAGTTGTCATGAAGAGATAAGAGCCCACAAGGGTATAATGGGAAGAGACCTTACCCCATTGGCGCCTAAGGGCATAATGGGGTGAAGGTTGCACATGTTGCTTCATTAGGTAGTAAAAGGCACCTAGCCCTTCTACATTGGATGGTAACCTTGCCTCTATGGCAAGGGATGGGGCAAATATGGCTTAGAGAACTTATTTGGTAAGTCCTTGACGCATAAGGCTAATGGGAAGGGTTTTATGGAAAGGGGCTTGGAGTCTTGCCATAACCCTAACCCTAATTTGTCTCCGCAAAACCCTAGCCGCTTATGCCTTCATGAATTGTGCCTAACCTCTTGTCTTGCCGCCCCCTTGCCTCTTTATATCAAGTGATATGCGAGAGGTATGAGGATGATATCATTGACGTGAGCAACAAGGGGCGATAGCAACAAGGGTGGTGCAACTTCTTCTTCCATCACATAACCGCAAGCTTCCTCCTCTTGTTCTTCTGGCACAAGTGTGACTAGAGCTTGGCGGCATCTCCTTCTTCCTCCTTCCTCTTGGTGCTTCTTCCCTTGAAGGTGGCGCAAGTGGTGTAGGAGACACATAAAGGCTTGGATCTTCTTCTAGAGGCTAGCACCGGGCGTGGAAGAATAGGGCTCGAGACATCCGTGTGTGTGAGACTGCAGAGGGCGCACGCTTGGGCGCCTACCTCGACATTGACTTGCTCTTGCTCTAGGTACTTTCTCCTCTCATGGTGTCGACCCCCCTCGCAAGACAATCTTCATTGGGTTTTTGGGACCAGCCTGTTTTGGGGATATGCTTCCGCTGTGTGTGTATTGATTGATACAATTTATTAATATCCCCGGGGTTTCCCAACACCGACTCATCACCATTCGTGTAACACTCGGCCTCAACATCATGCTCTGTGCGCTTGTGGGTAATAGTGGCTACACGAGTGTGAACTTTGTCCGCAGAAGCGGACTTCTTAGGGCAGTCCCTAGAATAATGTCCCAGTTGAAGATAGTTGTAGCAATGGACGCGCTCGGATGATCCCATGACGGGGGCCTTGCCTTTCTCTTCCCAAGTGGGGTCAGAGGAGGAGGTCTCCAGTGCTAAGCGGCGAGGAAAACTATGGGCTTTGGGTATAGGACGTGGGTCGGATTGAGATTCGGGGCGCTCAGCCTGAGGGTGGGTGTGTGGGCGTTCGCTACGGTGGGGGCGCCACGATGGAACAAACTCGCTGGATCGGGCCATAGCACGGAGGTCTCTCTCAATATTTAAGGCACGCTGAAATGTTTGGTCTAAAGATTCAGAGCCATATGCAGGTAAGGCTCACCGGATGTCGGCGCAGAGCCCGTTCTTAAATTTAGACAAAACCAACTCGGGGTCCTCTTGCAAGTTGCAACAAAGTTGCAACGTGTCAAAGGTCAAGCGATACTTCGCGACGGTACTCGACCCTTGTTGTAGGCTGCTATATTGGTCGAGGAGACGCTGCCTATATGAGGGGGGTACGTATCTGATGACACAAAAATTCATAGTATATTTTGCGTCATTTTATAGGTCTTTTTGTGTCATATCCATGCTTTTTTGCTTATTTTTATGTCTTATTTATCAAATATTGTGGAATCTACACCTTTTTGTGTTTTTGATCATTTTCAGGTAAAAATGCATTATTTTTAAGCATTTTCAAGCAATTCGGATGCATAGATGAATTTCCATCATCAAGAGAAGATTACATGTCAAATTTCATGACGATTGGAGCTTCAGACCAAAAATATGGCAGGGCCGTAATCAAAATTACGGTACCGTGGTTTTACTGAATCTACGGAATAAACCATGGCACTGTCGTAATTTTTGAGCACTGCTGTATTTTGGGTCAATTTCTGTACTGAAAGTTTTCTAGATTTTACGGCACCACCGTAAACCATATTACGGGCCATAATTTGGGTTGATTTCCGACCAGAGAGTTTTGTAGCTTTTACGGCACTGCCGTAAACCAAATTACGGGCCATAATTTCAGGAGATTTTCTTACAGAATATTTTGCACGATCACGGCACTACCATGGTTATTTTCATGGCCCGTGTTTCTTTCCAGACTCTTCACAGAATGAAAATACGGCACTGCTGTAACCAAAATCACGGCCGTAATTACAACCCACGCGGCCGATTTTCCCGGACTTATTGAAGCCTGATTCTTGTGCGAGTGATTGCGGATAATCTAGACCATCAATTGGAGATTCATAAAAAAGGGAAAGACTCGACAGATTGAGAGGAGGTGACACACATGAAAAGCCCTAATTTTCATCAACGATCGAGAGAGAAATCACAATCTTCACTGTTGCCCTAGGTTTCGCTGCTGGGAAGCGTATAGTGCATCTCCGACCATGAAATTTGTAGTGAAGCTGCGCCTAGAGGAGGAGAACATACTCCAGAAGTTTTAGAGTGAAAGGAGATCGATCGAAGGAGAAATCAATAAAAGATGCATCGCCGCCACTATTCATCACACGAAATTACAGCTGTGCTATTAGTTGAATTTCCTATCTCTCTTTGATTTCTGATCCTTCGAAACTATGGTTTATTGTAATTCTTCGACTATGCTAGCTTAAACTCTTTTTGGGACATGGGGGGTGTAATCCCCTTAACTTCTTAATGACTAAATGATTTTATTTCGTCAGGATAATTTTACTATGATAATTCTACTTATGTGATGATTGCCTTTAATTCTTTCTAGTTTCATATTATCATCATGATTTAGAGTTTTTGTGATATGGCCTGAAAGGTGATTTACGAGAACTTGAAACCCTAGAATCATGATTTAGGAACTCATCGTAAGAAATTAGGTTTGTTCTTATTTCTAGATTTTAGAAGTTTATTGCCATGTTGATAACTTGACCTAGGATTGAGTTATTGAAATAAACATGATGATATTGTAAGAAATTAAATATCGGATCGTTGGAGAACCTTAAGTAGAACCTGTGAAAATTAAAGTATGAAAGTATTTAGTTTTCACTTGAGATGATTGACTTAGAATTTGGATTCACGAAAGTGATCTTTGAGTTCTTTGTCAATGATTTACTTTTATTTAACATTGAATAAATCCTGTGCGAAAGTGAGGATTGGCTCTTTGTAAATTATTTGCGCAAAAGCAAGATAATTTCTTTATGAAGTGAATCATATCTTTATCATAATAAAATTAAACTGACAAACACTTATTTGGATCTAGTCATAGAAGTTAAGGTGGATGAAACCCTAGTCCCAGTTTCTCTCTCTGACTTTTTCATGTAGTTTCTGATAGTTTGCTTTCATCATTTTCGATTGCCTAGCTAGTGAGAAATCGATTATTCGGTACTTGACAAACCAGGTCTCTGTGGTTTGATATCTTAATTATTACTTTGAGTATCCGGGCACTTGCAGACACAACAAGTTTTTGGCGCCGTTGCCGGAGACCTTGGTTTTTGTCAATATTGAAGATATTGAAAGTATTGCTAGATTAGGTTTTATTTTATTTTCTATTTTCTATTCATTTCTGCTTATTTTGAGTAATTTGATCTATCTGCTTGTGAATGCACAGGAATCTTAGATCAGGACCTCTAGTTCCTCTAGACCCTGAGATTAACAAAACTCTTAGACTATGCAGGAAACTCAGATTTGAAGGAAGACAGGAAGAAGAAGAAGTCATGGCGGAAAGAAGATCACTTAGGGACTATGCAGCCCCTAATCCACAGGAGATACACTCTAGCATCGGTAGACTAGTTATAGAGGCTAACAATTTTGAGATCAAGCCTGCTTTCCTATCCATGATACAACAAAATCAGTTTGGAGGATCTCCAGTTGAAGATCCTAACCAACATCTTGCCTTATTTCTTGAATTATGTGATACAATTAAGATTAATGGTGTTTCTATTGATGCATTGAAACTGAGATCGTTTCCTTTTTCTCTTAGGGACCGAGCGCGTTCTTGGCTTCAAGCTCAACCTACCGGTACCATCACCACATGGGAACGACTATCAAATGCTTTCTTGATGAAGTACTTTCCACCCAGTAAGACTATCCAGTTGAGAAACCAGATTACAAGCTTTGCACAGCGGGATGACGAGTCTTTTAGCGAGGCATGGGAGTGTTTTAATGATTTACAATGGAAGCGTCCTCACCATGACCTTGAAAATTGGGTTTTAATACATACTTTTTACAATGGTTTGCTTTATAATACCCGACTGACTGTTGATGCTACTGCAGGAGGAGCCCTCATGAGTTGAACCATTGAAGATGCTTTCAAGTTGCTGGAAGAGATGGCTTTGAATCACAACTAGTGGACTACAGAGAGAGGAGTGCTATATCGTCCTCCTCATGGTAAGAATGAAAGTTATAACTGGCGCACCTTGGCTGAAAAGGTAGATTCTTTGTGCAATAGATTTGATTCTTTTCAAATGCAAACTGCTATAGTTTCATCTACTGTTGTGTGTGATATTTGTGGTAATAATGGTCATATTTATGAAGAGTGTAAAGTCATTGTTAATCAGGGTACTAAACAAGTTAATGCTTTGGGGGGTTATAATCAAGGTAGACAAAACAATGATCCTTATTCTAGTACTTACAACCCTGGAAGGAGGAACCACCCCAATTTATCTTGGAAAAGCAACAATAATGTAGGGGGACAAGCTGAGAATAGAGGATATCCACAAAGATAAAATCAGAATCAAAACCAGCCCCAAAATTCTAGTGTTGAGTCCATGCTTGAAAAATTTATGGCTAGTCAAAATCAATTCATGACAAATCAAAATAAGGAGATTGAGGGTCTTAAGGGATTGGTTAGCCAACTTGCTTCTCAAGTAGGATCTTTAGCAGCCCACAATAAAATATTAGAGAATCAAATAGCATAACAGGCTAACACTCCTTATAGACCCCCAGGAAAATTACCTGCTAAACCTGAACCAAACCCTAGGGAGCACTGTAATGCGATCATTACTAGGAGTGGGAGGCAATTAGTTGAACCTAAAGGGAGAGTTGAGGATAATGAAAAAGAGCCTGAGATTGAACATAACAATGAATTAGACTTGGAAAAATCTCCTGTGCATGAGTAGTCCCAAACTACTTTATCACCTCACCAGGGTGATGAACCTAAAGGTGATGAGACATGTCAATCAGATCTTCCTAGACCTAGTTCACCTGCACCATATAAGCCACCTATACCCTTTCCCCAAATCCTAGTGTAAGCCAAATTAGATAAGCAATTTGGGAAATTTCTTGATGTCTTAAAAAAGCTTTATATTAATATTCCATTCACTGAAGCTTTATCTCAAATGCCCTCATATGCTAAATTTTTGAAAGAAATTTTGTTAAATAAAAGAAAGATAGAGGACTATGACATTGTGGCTTTAACTGAAGAATGTAGTGCTATTATCCAGAACAAATTGCCACCAAAATTAAAAGATCCAGGTAGTTTCTCTATTCCTTGTTCAATTGGGAGTGTGGCTTTTGACTGAGCCTTATGTGATCTTGGTGCTAGTGTAAGCCTAATGCCTTTATCTATTTGTAGGAAATTGGACATGGGAGAGCTTAAACCAACTTCAATATCTTTGTCGCTCGCTGATTCATTGGTAAAGTATCCAGTTGGTATTTTAGAAAATGTTCCAGTTCAAATAGGTAAGTATTTCATACCAGTAGATTTTGTGGTGTTAGAAATTGAGGAAAGTTCCAAAAACCCAAATTCTTAGTAGACCGTTTTTGGCCACAGCCGGAGCAGTCATTGATGTTAGGAAAGGAAAACTTACATTTGATATTTGTGAAAATATAATTGAGTTTGATTTAACAGATTCTTTGAAAAAAGCATCATATTCAGGGTCATATTGTAGTATTGATGTAATAGATGATGTTGTTAGTGATATGCATAATTTATTTGATGAGCCCTCTAATATTGAGACCGACACTTTTTCTGAGTGTGTGAGTAGAGGATTTCAGGAGAATGCTGATTCAAAAACTGAAAAGAGAAAGAAGAAGAGAAAGATTAAAACCGCTTAAGAAAGGAAAAAGGTTCTTGGGTAAAGTTGGACACTGCTTCTTGAATGAGCCTTATGTTATCAGAGGCGGTGAACAAAACAAAGAGAAATCAGAATGGTGATTGAAGGCACCGCCACGATCAAATCCGAGTGCAGAACGGTCAAGCTAATGACCTTTAAATTAGCGCTTCTTGGGAGGCAACCTAAGCACTCTTACTTAGCTTAGTTTCTTTTATTTTAGTTTATTTTTAGAGTAAATTTTTCTTCTCTTTTTGCAGGTAAAATCAAGTTTGGTACAAAAATACAGCACTACCGCAATAAAAATTACGGGCCGTAATTTCTGTCCATTTTCAACTAGAAATTTTTGAGGCTATTACGGCACTGCCGTAAGTATCATTACGTGTTGTATTTTCGCTTGGAAATTTTCCAGAGAGTTTTATCACTTTTACAGCACTACCGTAATGCTTTTCATGTGCCGTATTTTGTGTTGATTATTTTAAAAAAAATTTCTTTTCGATTTTACGGTACTACCGTAACTGATTTCATGGTGCCGTATTTTCGAGCGTTTTTTCTGCCGAAAGTTGGTTGAAGTTCTGTGGAAATTACGGCAGTACCGTAATAATTTTTATGGTACCGTAATCTCTGCCGATTTTTGACTCGAGAGTTTTGAGCGTTTTACAGTGGTACCGTAATCATTTATATAGTACCGTAATTCAAGCACTTTTTCGACCCAAGAGTTTTGGATGTTTTACGGCGGGGCCGTATAGATATTCCGGCCCTTGTTCCTCGAACTGATCACATTACGCCACTGTCGTAATGAAAATTACGGCTGTAATTCTATCGGCCCTACATGATTTACTTTGCCATTTTTAGGGTTTCTGTACAGTGTTTTAGGGTTTTCCCTCATTCTCTTGCGCCGACCTCGTGCTTCCGACCTTCCATTGCCTTCAGAGCTCACCGGCGACCCTTCCCATCCAGCTCCAGCCGCCGATCTGGTATTTTCTTGCCCGATTTCTTCATTATGGCGAGTGTTTGCGAGATTTCCATCCTTTCTCATTTTCTCCCATTTCTCAGTCAATTTTTTAGAAATTTTTGCTTGCATTTGCGTCCTTGATCACCGGCGAAACTTCCTAGAGTAATTTCCAAGATTTTTGACTAATATTGGGATGATTTTGAGCCTTGAATGAGCTCATTCGTTGTTTTTCCTGCTTTTCGGCCAGCACTGTTCCTAGTGAAATTCATTGGGTTTTAGCTTCGATTTGGTTGATGCCTACTTCTAGAATGAGTGCTAAGAAGAGGTTTTTGTTCTAAGGGAGAATTGAAGGAGTTATTTCATTTAGAACTAGATTTTGCTTGAGGTATTGTGTACAAATTTCAATTTGTAGCTTATTTCAACATAAGTGGAAATTAGATTCATCGAATGACACCTAGAGTCAAATTAGTGGTTTCAAAGAAGAAGGGAATGGCACCAGCTGAACCGTCAACTCCCCCAAATCCCTATGGCATCATTTTTAGGGATGAAATCCAAGAAGCCAGGTACAACCAATTGGTAGCCAGGAGAGTTGTCAACACTAAGTATGCAGATCGACGTACATTGGAGGCACTAGGGCTATATGAAAATGTGTTCTAGATGTTCGATCAGATAAGGACCAAGAAATTCTTTCAAATGACACTGGCCACATATATTGCTTTGGTTTTGGAGTTTTTGAGTAGTATGGATATGGAGCTTGAGGAATTCACTAACCGACATGCTGATGGGGAGATCACTTTCAGATTAGCTAACATTGAAAGGAAGCTTACTTTAAGAGACATCAGATCTATTTTTCACTTAGCATCAGGGGGATACACCCAAGTGCCAGTGGGTTTCATAGAAAATGTTTTCTGGAACCAAATCACTAGTGAAACCCATTTTTTTGCAGTTTCAGCCCATGCCTCAAAGATTTCAAATCCTTGCATTAAATATGTTCATAGAGTGTTGGCTCACACAGTTTTCAGGCGAGGGGATAGTGACGGCATGGTCTGTCAATCTGAGTTATACTTCTTGTGGGGGATGTTACTAAAAGTCCCCTAGAACAAAGGGGGGGGGGGGGGGGGGGGGCGAAACCCTAATAGGAGGCGCAACAAAACTCTAGCGGAATCTAGGGTTTCTAACAGGATCGCATAGCATGTAATATATTCAACTTTCAATGAAAAGCGATTCTTACCATTGCCATCGCTTAGATGGTGTCTTGGAAGGAAAGGCGCAAATGCTCCTTCTCCTAAGGTGACGCACACAATTGATGTCGCCTACTCTTCTCTTGGTGCTCCTTGTGCTAGCAAGGCTCCAAGAGGTCCTTGTCGTATGGAAGGGAAGAGAATCCTTTGCTTGGCGATTTCTTCCTTCTCCTTTTTCGTCAAACTCTTCACCACTCTCAAGAGAGCTTGTTGGCGACGAGAGATGAGGAGAGATGAGAGATGAAAGCGTCTTAGGCGTGAACGTGAGGCGTTCCCACGTTTAGAAGTCATGGCTTCTAAATTTAGTAAACCCCAAACGTTCATGCGATCATGGGTTCACCCCATGCGCAAACTCATCTTCTCTTGAACCATGCGCTCAATCAATGAGCCGGTTCAATTTGGTTTGGTTCAAAGACCAATCAACCCAAGCCATTAGTCCAGATCCTATTAAACCCTAAGGCTCTTGATCTGACCGTCGATCTCTTGATGCTGCTGATCTCACTGATCTAGCATCCATTCTCTCGATCGAAGCTTACCGATCTCAAGCCCTAATCAATCAAACATGATCAGACCAGATCTCACTTACAATCAGAGATTAAATCCCTTTAAACTGAACCTGAATAATTCAGTCCACACGATCTGACTTAAGTAAGCCATATCATCAAATTGTGCGACCCTGAGGGTTTCCTTTAAATGTCGGTAACGATAACTCACGTTATCACGATCAGTGAGGGGTATCTAGCAACACATCACTGTCTCCCGATATAAAGGAAAGAGTCTTCCAAGACTACACCCAAACCACAGCACAAGTGTGAATCAACTCACAAGGCATACATGTTTCCTTTGCCACTGAATGTTCTTATTGGACAAGCGTGTCAAGCTTGTAACTCCAATATGATGAGCATGATTAGATCAGATGAACATAGTCACCTGGGTATGGCCATACTCTTTTCTCAATCATCTCATCCAGGGGGCCCTTTAGAACATCACACTCCAATTAAGGAGACGGCAATCCTATGTCTATCACTAGTGCCCTAACCTGACTCAAGCTCACCATCCAAGATAGTCTATAATCATTATGTTTCAAATGATATTGAACTACCTCAAAACAATGACAATCATCATTTAGAAACACAAGTGATCTCAAGTCAGAGGACATGTGTCACTTGTTGCAATCAAGGATTATTCACATTGTGACAAGCAATTGAATAACCTAGTAGGGTCTGTCCAGTACATCCAATGTACCCATGAGTCTACATCTTATTCCATGCTCGAAGCATCCTATAAGATTAGAACACATATTAGTCTTAACCATATCAAGGCTGTCTCATGTTCACCAAGATATCTCGACTAAGGACTTTATAGCATGTCAGCCCAGCTGAACAGCTGTGAGACATTATTCAGAAGTACACTTATTGCAGCAGACAATGTAACAAACTGAATAACAACCATGCCTTTATAAACATAAGAGTTTATTACATGATACTGATACATTCCCAAGGCCTCAAACATTAGCCTTAAGGGCATACCCCAACAATCTCCCACTTGCACTTAATCTAATGGTTGAGAAATCTCAAACCCATATTATTACAGTGCTTCTCATGCTTCTGCTGCGCTAGAGGCTTGGTAAGCGGGTCTGCCAGATTGTCATCTATATGAACCTTGCAGACTTTGATCTCGCCACGATCTATGATCTCCCGGATCAAGTGAAACCGTCTCTGTATGTGCTTGGACTTCTGGTGCGACCGTGGTTCCTTTGCTTGTGCGATTGCTCCAGTGTTATCACAGAAGATAACCAAAGGATCTGCACTCGAAGGAACAACACCAAGTTCTCTCACGAACTTACGAATCCACACTGCCTCCTTGGATGCTTCCGAGGCTGCAACATACTCGGCTTCTGTTGTGGAATCAGCAACAGTTGACTGTTTGAAACTCTTCCACACCACTGCTCCTCCATTCAAGCTAAAAACATAGCCTGATTGCGATCGGAAATCATCCTGGTCAGACTGGAACGAAGCGTCAGTATATCCTTCAATACTGAGTTCTTCCTGACCACCATATATCAAGAACATATCTTTGGCCCTCCGCAGATATTTTAAAATGTTCTTGACTGCAATCCAGTGTGCCTGACCTGGATTACTTTGGAACCGACTGGTCACGCTTAACCCGTAAGCGACGTCTGGGCGAGTACACAACATCGCATACATAATGGACCCAATAGCCGAAGCATAAGGCGTATTGTCCATTTCATCTTTCTCAGTCTGTGTTTGTGGACACTGACTCTTCGAAAGATTCAGACCATGTCTGACTGGAAGATATCCTCTTTTAGAATTCTCTAAATGAAATCTCTCCAGGACTTTATCGATGTAAGTACTCTGGCACAGCCCGAGAAGCCTCTTAGATCTATCCCTGTAGATCTTCACACCTAATACATAGGCTGCTTCTCCTAGATCTTTCATCTGGAAACACTTTCTTAACCATGCCTTAACCGCATGCATTTCAGGAATGTCATTTCCAATGATCAAGATATCATCGACGTAGAGGACTAGGAAAGTAATCACGCTCCCACTAAACCTCTTATATACACACGGGTCATCCTCGTTCTTGATGAAACCAAACTCAGAGATTGATTCATCAAAACGAATATTCCAGCTTCTTGATGCTTGTTTAAGTCCATAAATAGACTTCTTTAACTTGCATATCTTATGACGATCTGATGGATTAGTGAAACCTTCTGGTTGTGTCATATACACATCCTCATCCAGATTTCCATTAAGGAAAGCTGTCTTCACATCCATCTGCCAGATCTCATAATCATAATATGCAGCTATCGCGAAAAGAATCCGAATAGACTTAAACATGGCTACAGGTGAGAAAGTTTCATCATAATCTATCCCGTAGATTTGTTTGAAACCTTTCGCAACTAGCCTGCCTTTATAGGTAACTACGTTACCATCCATGTCAATCTTCTTCTTGAAGATCCATTTACAGCCTATAGGGATAACTCCCGGAGGCGGATCAACCAAATCCCAGACTTGGTTATCTGACATGGAGTCCATCTCGGCGCGCATAGCTTCAAGCCATCTCGCTGACTCCGGTCCACTGACCGCATCCGCATAAGTGAGGGGTTCATCATTATCAATGATGTAGACTCCGTCATAGCGCTCAGGCTGTCGACGGATCCTTCCCAATCTTCGCGGTTCCCGTGATATCTGAGCCTCAGGTTGTTCAATAACCTGATCCACCGGCTCAGGCTCATCCAACTGTGCTTGACTACTTTGTCCTTCCTCTGGATTCTCATCCAGCTTTATTTCTCTCCCACTGGCCTCTTGCAGAAGAAACTCCTTCTCAAGAAATATGGCCGTCCGAGCAACAAATACCTTGTTCTCTTTGGGATCGAAGAAATAATAACCCTTAGTTTCCTTAGGGTAACCGACAAAGATACATTTGTCAGATCTGCTCTCTAGTTTCCCAGAGGCGAGCTTTTTGACATAAGCTTCGCAGCCCCAGATCCTGATAAATGTCAAGCTCGGTTGTTTCCCATACCATAACTCATATGGAGTCTTAGAAACTGCCTTGGATGGCACTCGGTTTAGTACCTTTGCAGCTGTCTCCAGTGCAAATCCCCAAAAGGAATATGGAAGAGTAGCCTGACTCATCATAGAACGAACCATATCAAGTAACGTTCTATTTCTCCTCTCGGACACACCATTCCATTGCGGTGTTCCTGGCGGAGTGAGCTGTGAGATAATCCCACACTCCTTCAGATAGTCAGTAAACGCATGACTCAAGTATTCTCCACCTCGATCAGAACGAAGTGCCTTGATATTTTGGCCTAGCTGATTCTGTACTTCATTCTTGAACTCTTTGAACTTGTCAAAAGATTCACTTTTATGTCTCATCAGATAGACATAACCATACCTACTGAAATCATCAGTAAAGGTAATGAAGTACTGATAGCCACCTCTGGCATGTTTACTAAATGGCCCACACACATCACTGTGTATAAGGTCAAGTAAACCTGAAGCCCTTTGACCTTTGTTAGGAAAAGGTGGCTTCGTCATTTTACCCATTAAACAAGCCTTGCATGTATCAATCTCCTCATAGGAGAATGATCCCAGCAGTCCATGATCATGCAACCGCTTAATGCGCTTCTTGTTAATATGGCCTAAACGACTATGCTATAGCAAGGTGCTGTCATCAGCATACTTGGCTTTCTTAATATCAATATTGTGTATAGAACATTCCATGTCCAACATGAATAACCCATTGTTAATTGAACCAGTAGCATAAACAATATTATCAAAAGATAAAACACACTTTGAAATATTGCATTCAAAGGAAAATCCCTTCCTGACAAGAGCAGGAATGGAGATAATATTCTTAGTAATGCTGGGAACAAAGTAACAACTGTTTAGTTCTAATACAAGCCCAGATGGCAAAGAGATGAAATAGTCTCCTACAGCAACAGCAGCAACCCGTGCCCCGTTTCCAACTCGTAGGTCCACCTCATGCTGTCCCACCTGTCTTCTTCTCTTGAGTTCCTGGACATTTGAACAAATGTGAACTCCACATGCAGTGTCCAACACCCATGATATAGAAGAAGATGAAACCATGACTTCCGTCACGTATATACCTGAGCCAGAAGCGATGCTTCCCCTCTTATCTCCTTGGAGCGCTTTACAGTCCTTTTTCCAGTGACCCAGCTGGCCACAGTGGAAACATCTGTATTCCTTTGACCGCTTAACTTTTTGCTTCAGAGCCTTGCTGTAACTCTTGACAGGGGCCTTGCCCTTCTTCCCCTTCTTCTTGTTCCTAGAAGGAACCATTAAGACAGAGGTCGAAGGCTTTCCCTTCAGAGTCTCCTCAGTAGTCAAGAGCATATTCAGCAGCTCTGCCGGAGTACAATCGATTTTGTTCATATTAAAGTTAATAATGAACGCATCGAAAGAGGGCGGGAGAGACTGCAGAATAATGTCTACAGCAAGCTCCTGGTTGATGGTATGCCCCAGTTTCTCTAGAGCCTCCTTGTGCCCAATCATCTTGAGCACGTGAGCTCCCACTGGGCTCCCTTCAGCCAGTTTGCTTTGAAAGAACAGCTTTGTCAGATTATAGCGTTCTGTCCTCGCCTGTGCAGCATACAGCATCTAGAGGTTTGCTATCATGTCTATTGCAGACATATCCTCATGCTGACGCTGCAGCGGTGGCGTCATAGATGCTAGCATCAGGCAAGCGACATCAATGCTATCATTGACGTGCTTTTCATAAGCTTCCCGAACCGCCCTTGCGGCGTTCGGAGCGGGCTGAGGCGGTATCGCCGTCTCGAGGACATACAGTTTCCTCTCTGCCTTAAGAACAATCTTAAGGTGTCCGAACCAGTCTGAGAAGTTCGGCCCAGCAAACTTCTCTCTTTCCAGTAGGGATCGCACATTGAAGCTCATGGTGTTCGTTGCTGCAGGAATCTACAACAATGCAAGAACAGCAAGGTCGGTATCAATGTAAAGAATCAATTCAGGACTTAAGAATGATTCTTTTTCTCACTATTTTATCTGGCTGAAAAATCCAGCAAAATAGCCCGAAAGAGTAGAACTCTTTTACTGAGATGGGATCTAGATTTCATACTTGGTCTCCGCGTCCCGCTCAGGCGAGATAAGATGCACAGAGAGTACAAGCACTAATTTCTGGTAGGCAGTCCCTGCCAATCGCCAACCTGTGCGATTCCCCTTCATCTGGGCAATCCAGCAGACTGTGCCAACTGAGTTGGTACAACACAATCTCTGACCCCACAGATGGCTGCCTCCATGTGCTACCATATGCGCCACATATGTAGCCTACATGGTCAAGCTGACCCGACCTACTCCCTGGACCACCACGTGCTATGCTGAGCAACGAGAAGCGATAAATCCCTTCTCTGTAACACGCAGGTGTAATCCTGCACCGTCTGAAGATAGATGGACGTGCCCACTGAGTGGGTACAACACGGCTCCAACGATAATCAGAACAGTGAGGTTTCGCGTCAGAAGGCATACGAGCTTGAAATTTTAGCGTTGGATTTTAACGGTCTTTTATCTTCTTCACTATCATGCAATTCCTATGGTGATAGCAGAAGATAAATAAATCATGCTATTCTACTTATTTAAACAATAAATGAAAGCATGGATCTTATGTGGTAAAAGCCCATAGCCTAAGTAAGACCTTAATTAACTTAAGTCTTCACTTGCTTTTCTTCATGGGACTTTTGCTGCTCATTTGGCCCAACCTAGGGCCCAAGCGCCAACTGCAGCTCAGGTGCGCCCACCAGGGAAAATGCGCCTGTCCTAGGGTCGAACCCTAGACCTCCCGTCTGGTCAAGCCACTGCTGCATGCGCCTCTGCCAAGTGTGCTCTGTGCTCTTGTCTGATTAACTTACAAATTAATCTATCTAGACAAGATTGACATGCAGGTCAATTACACTTTATAAATTAAATACAATGTGATACGCAGATCACAATAATTAATTTACAACTTTAAATTCCAGGCACGCAGGCCCCAGCACAGCACACATTAAACATGGGTAGCCCACATAAGAATAAATAAACAAACATAGGCATCAATCAACATGTGATCCAATCATGAAAATTAAATTTTGAAAAACCCCATAGGCATCAATTTTAATTTCCTTATTTGCCCTACAACCTTACAACGGTCCATTACTAGGGATCCACTCATCCTGCCTAGTCAGATCCACTGCCCTTGCATGCACCAAGTCCTAACTGACTTGAGTCGACCAAAAGGTCAACCATGCATGCGCCAGGGCCGAACAACCCTCATGAGATCTGGCAAGCGGGTGTGACCCCGGGCCTAACTCATGTGTGTTCACTAGTCGTCTCAATCAGACATCTCTACACGCCTGTCTGCAGTCGACCTATAGCCACCAGGTGCTATCGCACAGGTGCTATCTGGTCAACCCATCAAGGCTGTCAGATGATCTGATCAGACTGTCTGGATCTCACCTAGGGGATGACTTCAACCCTAATAACCCGTCTAAGGGTTTAAAGCAGGGCCTTAGATCTATAATGAGTCACGCATGTATCATAAGTTTTTGAGAAAACATACATATGCGCCAACAAGAAAACATGCGCCTAGGAGAAAAACATCTCTAACAAGCATGTAAACTTCGCTTATCAAAACTAGCGCATGTAACATATAGATCATTGCATAGGATCACAAAGAAAGCAAACATATTATCATGCAATAACCGGCTCTGATACCAATTGAAAGTCCCCTAGAACAAAGGGGGGGGGGGGGGGGGCGAAACCCTAATAGGAGGCGCAACAAAACTCTAGCGGAATCTAGGGTTTCTAACAGGATCGCATAGCATGTAATATATTCAACTTTCAATGAAAAGCGATTCTTACCATTGCCATCGCTTAGATGGTGTCTTGGAAGGAAAGGCGCAAATGCTCCTTCTCCTAAGGTGACGCACACAATTGATGTCGCCTACTCTTCTCTTGGTGCTCCTTGTGCTAGCAAGGCTCCAAGAGGTCCTTGTCGTATGGAAGGGAAGAGAATCCTTTGCTTGGCGATTTCTTCCTTCTCCTTTTTCGTCAAACTCTTCACCACTCTCAAGAGAGCTTGTTGGCGACGAGAGATGAGGAGAGACGAGAGATGAAAGCGTCTTAGGCGTGAACGTGAGGCGTTCCCACGTTTAGAAGTCATGGCTTCTAAATTTAGTAAACCCCAAACGTTCATGCGATCATGGGTTCACCCCATGCGCAAACTCATCTTCTCTTGAACCATGCGCTCAATCAATGAGCCGGTTCAATTTGGTTTGGTTCAAAGACCAATCAACCCAAGCCATTAGTCCAGATCCTATTAAACCCTAAGGCTCTTGATCTGACCGTCGATCTCTTGATGCTGCTGATCTCACTGATCTAGCATCCATTCTCTCGATCGAAGCTTACCGATCTCAAGCCCTAATCAATCAAACATGATCAGACCAGATCTCACTTACAATCAGAGATTAAATCCCTTTAAACTGAACCTGAATAATTCAGTCCACACGATCTGACTTAAGTAAGCCATATCATCAAATTGTGCGACCCTGAGGGTTTCCTTTAAATGTCGGTAACGATAACTCACGTTATCACGATCAGTGAGGGGTATCTAGCAACACATCACTGTCTCCCGATATAAAGGAAAGAGTCTTCCAAGACTACACCCAAACCACAGCACAAGTGTGAATCAACTCACAAGGCATACATGTTTCCTTTGCCACTGGATGTTCTTATTGGACAAGCGTGTCAAGCTTGTAACTCCAATATGATGAGCATGATTAGATCAGATGAACATAGTCACCTGGGTATGGCCATACTCTTTTCTCAATCATCTCATCCAGGGGGCCCTTTAGAACATCACACTCCAATTAAGGAGACGGCAATCCTATGTCTATCACTAGTGCCCTAACCTGACTCAAGCTCACCATCCAAGATAGTCTATAATCATTATGTTTCAAATGATATTGAACTACCTCAAAACAATGACAATCATCATTTAGAAACACAAGTGATCTCAAGTCAGAGGACATGTGTCACTTGTTGCAATCAAGGATTATTCACATTGTGACAAGCAATTGAATAACCTAGTAGGGTCTGTCCAGTACATCCAATGTACCCATGAGTCTACATCTTATTCCATGCTCGAAGCATCCTATAAGATTAGAACACATATTAGTCTTAACCATATCAAGGCTGTCTCATGTTCACCAAGATATCTCGACTAAGGACTTTATAGCATGTCAGCCCAGCTGAACAGCTGTGAGACATTATTCAGAAGTACACTTATTGCAGCAGACAATGTAACAAACTGAATAACAACCATGCCTTTATAAACATAAGAGTTTATTACATGATACTGATACATTCCCAAGGCCTCAAACATTAGCCTTAAGGGCATACCCCAACAGTTACATGGGTTTCTAGTTGATGTGGCTTTCTTTCTAATCAAGCATATGGATAAGGTTGCCAGGGCAAAGAGAGGGGCGATTGTGATAGGAGGTTTGATCATTCCTATAGCCCTTCATTTCGGGCGTTTAATGATTTACAACGGAAGTGTCCTCACCATGGCCTTGAAAATTGGGCGTATTTCTATATAGAAAGTGCACTTGCGCCAAAAACTCTCAGAAAGAGTTTAAGCTAGCATAGGAGTATCCGTGTACTTGACAAACGAGGTCTCTGTGGTTCTATATTGGTCAAGGAGACACTGCCTATATGAGGGGGGGTACATATGCTCATGAAGGCGATACTTCATCTCCACCCATCGCGTGATAGGAGGGAGAGTGAGGTACTCATTTTGGTGCTCGACATTTTGCCAATGTAAGCGCATGGGTCTATCAAGTAAGGTTCGGACAAGCCAGACTCGCATATGCTGAGGGTAATCACTTAAATCAAAGTAGGAATCCACAGACGCAACCCAATCTAGGAATTGCGTGGAGTCTAATCTGCCCGCGAAGTGTGCGGGAGTGTCGCGAACGAAGTGACGAAAATTGTCGTCCGCCCGGGTACGCTCATAATGGGGCTAGGTGGAGGCCTTTGTGTAGCCTAGATGTCATCCTCATCTAGGGGCTCGTCCTCATAGACCCGGCTGAAAGTCCCCTAACAAGGGGGAGAGAAACCCTAATAGGCGCATATGGAGGTTTACATGCAGCGGAAGGGGTTTCTAGGGATCGAATGCATGATATATGATCAACTTTAAAATCAATCGCAATAGAATGGTAATGACTCATACCATGGCCATCGCTTAGATGGTGTCTAAGAAGAAGAGAGAACGATGGGGTTCTCCTCCAAAGCGCCACACACAAGATGATCGATGGCTTGCTCCTTGGACGCTCCTTGTGCTAGCAAAGTTCCCCAAGTGACCTTGTCGTGTGAGAAGGGATGAAGAAGATGAGATCCACACTTGGCGATTCTTCCTTGTCGTCAAAACCTCTTCCACGAGAGTGCCTCCCAAACACACGAGAAGAGAGGGGCGACAACAACAGGCGTGAAGAGGTGAGGCGTGGTCACGTATGTGATCATGCTTTCTAAAAATAGAAAGCCACTCCTCAACATGCGATCAAGGGTTTTTCCCAATCGCATATTTCTCTTAACTTGAACCGTGCGCTCACATGATGAGCTGGTTCAATTTTGGTTTGGTTCAAAGACCAATTAACCCAAGCCATTAGTCCAGATCACATTAAACCCTAAGGTTCTTGATCTGACCGTTGATCTCTTGATGCTCCTGATCTCACCGATCTAGCATCCATTCTCTCAATCGAAGCTTACCGATCTCAAGCCCTAATCAATCAAACATGATCAGACCAGATCTCACTCACAATCAGAGATTAAATCCCTTTAAACTGAACCTAAACAATTCAGTCCACACGATCTGACTTAAGTAAGCCATATCATCAAATTGTGCGACCCTAAGGGTTTCCTTTAAATGTCGGTAATGATAACTTACGTCATCACGATCAGTGAGGGGTATCTAGCAACACATCACTGTCTCCCGATATAAAAGAAAGAGTCTTCCAAGACTACACCCAAACCACAGCACAAGTGTGAATCCACTTCACCAGGCATACATGATTCCTTTGCCACTGGATGTTCTTATTGGACAAGCGTGTCAAGCCTGTAGCTCCAATATGATGAGCATGATCAGATCAGATGAACATAGTCACCTGGGTATGGCCATACACTTTCTCAATCATCTCATCCAGGGGGGCCCCATTAGAACATCACACTCCAATGAAGGAGACGGCCATCCTTTATCTATCACTAGTGCCCTAACATGACTCAAGCTCACCATCCAAGATAGTCTATAACCATTATGTTTCAAATGATATTGAACTACCTCAAAACAATGACAATCATCATTTAGAAACACAAGTGATCTCAAGTTAGAGGAAATGTGCCACTTGTTGCAATCAAGGATTATTCACATTGTGACAAGCAATTGAATATCCTAGTAGGGTCTGTCCAGTACATCCAATGTACCCATGAGTCTACATCTTATTTCATGCTCGAAGCATCCTATAAGATTAGAACACATATTAGTCTTAAGCATATCAAGGCTGTCTCATGTTCACCAAGATATCTCGACTAAGGACACATAGCATGTCAGCCAAGCTGAACAGCTTTGAGACATTATTCAGAAGCACATGTATTGCAGCAGACAATGTAACAAACTGAATAACAACCATTGCCTTTATAAACACAAGGGTTTATACATGATACTGTTACAATCCCAAGGCTTCAAACATTAGCCTTAAGGGCATACCCCAACACCGGCCTCCATGGGCCATATACAGCCTGCATCGGCTTGATTCGTCATCAAAGGGTGGGTGCTAAGTGGGCGTGGCTACCGGGGGTAACTCTCTACTGGGGGCGGGGTATGTGGACGAAAGGGGTTGACTCGGGTTAGGGCACCTTTGCTCTGACGCATTAATGACATCAGTGAGGTCCCAGAGACCAGCCAAGAGTTGCTGGACCGCGATATCTGTCGACAGCTTAAGTTGCTGGACTGTGGTATCTGTCGACTCCTTATAGATGGCAAGCTGCACGGTTAGCACATCCACTCGTGTTGTTAGTGCAGCTATAGACTCTAAGTGGGTGTTAGTCCCTTCCGAGGGTTGGACCGAGTCTTGAGTCTCGGGAATAGTGTCAGGGAATTGGGATGACATGACTTGTGACCTCGTAGTCACCATACACAATCAAGGTAAAATATTTTAAGTGTAGAATGAAGAAATCCGAGGAAACTATGCTGAAATATGCCAATGCAATGGAGTTAGAGCGTGTGAGCAATAAGAATTGAACGCGCAACTCCTCTGATACTAGAAATGATGGAGCTACAGTAGGTAGGAGGGTCCTTAATGTTGTACTCTATGGTGACAATGCACGAAAAAATGAGAGAGGGTCTTTAGACGAGGGAAGTAAAAATGCTCATAAATATAGCAGGGAAATGCAATGAAATCAGCGACAAACTCGTTTCGGGGCAACACCAATGCAAGAAAACACAACGACACTCAACTATAGGAATTAAACTCACTAACCTCATAGCAAATTTTAAGCTCAGCATGTTTAGGGGTAGCGGGTTTGCGGGGCTTAGCTTGTGCACCTATATCCTGAAATCGCACCAAGGAAACAACAAGAATCCACGCCTCTGATGAACAGATACTCGTGGGGTCAAGGGATGAAAACAGAATTGCAGCGACACAAAAACACAATGAACGTCGAAAGACAGGCGAACCTGACCCACCGGAGGCAGTGGGATTTACTTCTGCAAAGCTGGAACAAGGTTGGAAATACAACGAGGAGTCGAGACTCCGACCAAGATTCGTACAAACACCGGAATCGAAGCACCGGCAATGATCCCCAAATGCTGGAGGCTCTCGCAGCTCACCAGGAGAACTCTAACTCTATGAGAGAACTAAGGAACTAAGTAGCCTATCCTCCTCTTTTATAGAATAAGAGGGGTAAGAACAAGAAAAAATAGAAGTTGCAATAACTACTTACTTTTGCAGCCCCACAAGTGGTCAAGCTGTAGCTAAAGACAAAATGAAACAAACTCCTAACAACTAAAGAGAAGCTGGCGCATGTCCTTTGATTCTTCGTCCTTGTGTGCAACCGGGTGGTTAGACGTGTTCGGAACACGCCGCGATAAAGCAGCAGAACTTGGATGTTGTGGGCTGGGTCACAACTGTCGTTGCACGCTCTCGTGCTGTATTGTTGAGATGGTTATGCGGTCCATCTTGGGCTAGGCCTTCATGAGGTTGGGTTGCTGTTGTGTCCGCAAGTGCATGGATACTCGAAGTAATAAATAAGATATCGAACCACAGAGACCTTGTTTGTCAAGTACCGAATAATCGATTTCTCACTAGCTAGGCAATTGAATATGATGAAAACAAACTATCAGAAACTACACGAAAAAGTCAGAGAGAGAAACTGAGACTAGGGTTTCATCCAACTTAATTTTTATGACTAGATCCAAATAAGTGTTCGTCAGTTTAATTTTATTATGATAAAGATATGATTTACTTTGTAAAGAAATCATCTTGCTTTCACGCAGACAATTTACAAAGAACCAATCCTCACTTTCGCACAGGAAATTCCCCATCTCCTCCATGTAGTTGTCTAGCTCTTCAACATCCTGATGAATATGATCCATGGAGTCAGTCATTCTCCCCATAGAATCAAGCATCCTCTCCATGAGACGACCCTGACAGTACCTCTCAACACCAGAGAGGGCTTGAAACCCTGGGTCATGGGCACTGGACCATCCCCCTCCAGCTCTGTGTGAGGAACCTGTAGCATGATGAGAAGAATCTGCAGCATGATGGGAAGGTGAGTCCATACCCATATCAAATGGGTCATCTCTTCCACCCCAGGTGGGTGGTAGTGGTACAGAGTCCAAAGGTGGTGTGAAGGCAGCCTCGGCATCGCTTGGTGAAAGCCTCCAATTAGCTTGATTTTTGACATTGGTCTTCTCAGTGTGAGGCAAAGGCAAGGTGGGGGCTCTAGGTCCAAGAACCAAACAGAAGGTATCCCCCTCTATGACAATCATCTTCATGGCTATGCAAGATTCAATGTCTAATCTTGCATTTCCTTTAGCCACCTCAACTCCATAGGGTTCGACATTCAAATGAAGGGCTATAGGAGTAATCAAACCTCCTATCACAATCACCCCCTTCTTTGCCCTGGCGACCTTGTCCATGTGCTTGATTAGAAAGAATGCCACATCGACTAGAAATCCATGCAACATCCCCCACAAGAAATATAACTCAGATTGACGGACCATGCCGTCATTATCACCTCACCCAAAGACTGTGTGAGCCAACACTCTGTGAACATATTTAATACATGGATTTGAGATCTTTGAGGCACAGGCTGAAATTGCAGAAAAGTGGGTTTCATTGGTAATTTGATTCCAAAAAACATTCTCAATGAAACCCACTGGCACTTGGGTGTATCCCCCTGATGATAAGTGGAAAATAGTCCGGATGTCTCTCAAAGTGAGCTTCCTTTCTATATTAGCCAATCTGAAAGTGATCTCCCCATCAGCATGTCTGTTAGTGAACTCCTCAAGCTCCATATCCATGCTGCTCAAGAATTCCAAAACTAAAGGAAGATACGTGGCCGATGTCATTTGAAAGAATTGTTTTGCCCTGATATGATTAAACATCCAGAAAACATCATCATATAGTCCCAATGCTTTTAATGTGCGTCGATCTGCATATTTAGTGTTGACAACTCTCCGGGTGATAAGTTGATTATACCGGGCCTCTTGAATCTCATTCCTTAAAATGATACCGTAAGGATTAGAAGGTGTTGAAGATTTAGCGGGGGCCTTTCCTCTTCTCTTTGAAACTACAGTTTTGGTCTTGGGTGCCATCTGATGAAACTACTTATCACTTGTGCTGAAATAGGGCTACAAACTGAAATTTGAACACAATATAGCAAAATCGAGTTCTAATTGAAATTACTCTTTCAATTTCCCTAAGAATGAAGATCTGTACTTAGCAAGCATCATAGAAGCAAGAATCAGCTAAATCCGAGCTTAAACCCAAAAATTTTCACTAGAAGAAGTGAGGGTGTAAGAACATGCTAAAGAAAAACAACCGATTAAGCTCATTCAAAGCTCAAAATCACTCCAAAATCAGTCAAAAATTTCTAGAAACGAACTAGGAAGAGTCACCTGTCATCTAAGGAGCAAATGCGAGCAAACATTTCAAAAATCGACCAAGAATCGGAAGAAAACAAGAAAGGGGCGCTAAAATTCGCCAAAACGACTAGAGGCAAGTTAATACCAAATCGGCGGTCGGAGCTGGATGGGAAAGGTCGCCGGCAAGCTCTGAAGACAGGGGAAGGTCGGAAGCTCGAGGTCGGCGCAAGAGAACGAGCGAAATCCCTAAAACATAGTACAGAAAGGACAAAAATGGCAAAGTAAATCGTGTAGGGCCGATAGAATTATGGCCATAAATTTCATTACGGCAGTGCCATAATGTGGTCAGTTCGAAAAACACGGGCCGTAATATCTATATGGCCCAGCCGTAAAATGCTAAAAACTCTCTGGTCAAAAATCGACCGAGTTTACGGTACCGTATAAATGATTATGGTACCGCCATAATGTTCACAAATTTTGAACAAACTCTCGGCAAAGAAAATCACATGAAAATATGGCCCGTGAAAAGCATTACGGTAGTGCCGTAAAAGCGATAAAACTCTCAGAAAAATTTCCAAGCGAAAATACGGCAAATAATGATACTTACGGTACTACCGTAATGGCCTCAAAACTTTCTGGTCAAAAATGGACCGAAATTACGGCCCGTAATTTGCATTACGGTAGTGCCGTAATTTGTACCAAAACTCGACTTTACCTACAAAAAGTGAAGAAAAAATTAGTTCTAAAAGTAAAAATGAAAATAAAAATAAAGTAAAAGAGAATGAACTAAAGTTAGAGTGCTTGGGTTGCCTCCCAAGAAGCGCTAATTTAAAGGTCATTAGCTTGACCGTTCTGCACTCGGATTCGATCGTGATTCCTTCAGTCACCTCTCTAATTTCCCTTCATTTTGTGCACCACTTATGACTACATAAGACTCATTCAAGAAATAGTGTCCAACATTACCTAAGATCTTTCCTCCTTTATCAAGCAATTTCGATCCTCCTTTTCTTCTTTGTCTCTTCTTCTTTCTCTTTTCAGTTTTTAAATCAGCTTTCTCCTGAAATTCTTCATTCACACACTCAAGAGAGATGTTTCTTTCAAAATTAGAGGTTTCATCAAATAAATTGTACACATCACTAACAACATTATCTATTACATCAATACTACAATATGATCCTGAATATGATGCTTTTTTCAATGAATCTATTAAATCAAACTCAATTATATTTTCACAAATATCAAACGTGAGTTTTCCTTTCATAACATCAATGACTGCACCTGCTGTGGCTAAAAACGGTCTACAAACGATAATTGGGTTTTTAGAACTTTCCTCCATTTCTAACACTACAAAATCTGCTGGAATGAAATACTTACCTATTTGAACTTGGAACATTTTCTAAAATACCAACTGGATACTTTATCGATGAATCATTGAGCTGCAAAGATATTGAAGTTGGCTTAAGCTCTCCCATGTCCAATTTCCTGCAAATAGATAAAGGCATTAGGCTTACACTAGCACCAAGATCACATAAGACTCGGTCAAATGCCACACTCCCAATTGAACAAGGAATAGAGAAACTACCTGGATCTTTTAATTTTGGTGGCAACTTATTCTGGATAATAGCACTACACTCTTCAGTTAAAGCCATAGTACCATAGTCCTCTATCTTTCTCTTATTTGACAAAATTTATTTCAAAAATTTAGCATATAAGGGCATTTGAGATAAAGCTTCAGTGAATGGATTATTAATATAAAGCTTTTTAAAGGCATCAAGAAATTTCCCAAATTGCTTATCTAACTTGGCTTGCACTAGTCTCTGGGAAAAGGTATAGGTGGCCTATATGGTGCAGGTGAACTAGGTCTAGAAGCATCAATCTGACATGGCTCTTTACCTTTAGCTTCATCACCCTAGTGAGGTGACAAACTAGCATGGGACTGAACATGAGCAGGTTGCGTTTCCATGCCCAGTTCACTGCTATGTTCTATGTTGGGCTCTTCCTCCTTATCATCTAATCTACCCCTTGGTATATCTAATTTCTTCCCACTCCTGGTAGTGATAGCATTACAATCCTCCCTAGGGTTTGGTTCAGGTTTCGCAGACAATTTCCCTGGGGGTCTGTAAGAAGTGCTAGCCTGTTGTTCTATTTGGTTCTCTAGAATTTTATTGTGAGATGCTAAATATCCTACTTGAGAAGCAAGTTGGCTAACCAATCCTTTAAGATCTTCAATTTCCTTATTTTGATTTGTCATGAATTGATTTTGACTAGCCATAAATTTTTCAAGCATGGATTCAACACTAGAATTTTGGGGCTGATTTTGATTCTGATTTTGTCTCTGTTGATATCCACTATTCTCAGCTTGTCCCCCTACATTGTTGTTACTTTTCCAAGATAAATTGGGGTGGTTCCTCCATCCAGGGTTGTAAGTACTATAATAAGGATCATTATTTCTATTTTAATTATTACCCCCCACAACATTAACTTGTTCAGTACCTTGATCAGTTAATACCTTGCATTCTTCAGAATAATGCCCTCGATTACCACATGCTTCACAAGTAACAGAGGATGAAACTACAGTAGTTTGCATTTGAAAAGAATCAAATCTGTTGCACAAAGAATCTACCTTTTCAGCCAAAGTGCGCTAGTTATCACTTGCATTCTTACCATGAGGAGGACGATATAACACTCCTCTCTCTGTAGTCCACTGGTTGTGATTCAAAGCCATCTCCTTCAGCAACTTGAAAGCATCTTCAATGGTTCTACTCATGAGGGCTCCTCCTACAGTAGCATCAACAGTCAGTCAGGTATTATAAAGTAAACCATTGTAAAAAGTATGTATTAAAACTCAATTTTCAAGGCCATGGTGAGGACACTTCCATTGTAAATCATTAAAATGCTCCCATGCTTCGCTAAAAGACTCGTCATCCCGCTGTGCAAAGCTTGTAATCTGGTTTCTTAACTGGATGGTCTTGCTGGGTGGAAAGTACTTCATTAAGAAAGCATTTGATAGTTGTTCCCATGTGGTGAAGGTACCGGTAGGTTGAGCTTGAAGCTAAGAACGCGCTCGATCCCTAAGAGAAAAAGGAAACAATCTCAGTTTCAATGCATCATTAGAGACACCATTAATCTTAATTGTATCACATAATTAAAGAAACAAAGCAAGGTGTTGATTGGGATCTTCATTGGAGATCCTCCAAACTGATTTTGCTGGATCATAGATAGGAAAGCAGGCTTGATCTAAAAATTGTTAGCCTCTATAACCGGTCTAGCAATGCTAGAGTGTATCTCCTATGGATTAGGGGCTGCATAGTCCCTAAGTGATCTTCTGTCTGCCATGACTACTTCTTCTTCCTGCTTTATTTCAAATCTAAATTTCCTGTGCAGTCTAAGAGTTTTGTTTATCTTAGGATCTAAAGGAACTAGAGGTCCTGATCTAAGAGTTCTGTCTGCCATGACTACTTCTTCTTCCTGCTTTATATCAAATCTAAATTTTCTGTGCAGTCTAAGAGTTTTGTTTATCTTAGGATCTAAAGGAACTAGAGTCCCCCCTGCTTCACCAGAGACTATTATTCCAGAGAGGAGATGAGCGCGATCACTGCCTCCTGTCCTTACTCCTTATCCATGTCAGATCCGTCACAGGAGCAGAGAGGTCGAGAGGAGGTACCGAGCTCTATCGACTCGAGGAGTTATTAGCACCCGGTATTGGGACGACTAGGTACTGCAGTCCCTAGGATTGTTCGACGACGTCTAGTGGATGTTCGCGAACATAGGGTGGCAGGATTTTTATCATTAGAGACATGCTACTTACGTACAGCTGACCTTGGAGTTCTTCAGTACTGTTCAGATTACACCGAGGAACCATGATGACGGAGACCTAGGGAGGATGTCATTCCGGTTAGGGAACCGGGACCATGTACTTACTTTGGACCAGCTGGGTCACATTTTTGGATTCCCCGCGGATGCGACTAGACACTGCCCCCGTGAGTTTTCTGAGGGAGCATTTTGGCGGGATATCTCTATTGAGGGGAGGTTTGACCCTAGGACTGCCAGAGCCTCACATTTGTCCAGCCCAGTCTTCAGATATATACATCGAGTTTTGGCATACACCATCTTCGGGCGGGCAGAGAGTGATGGCATGGTCAGGTCTACAGAGATATACTTTCTATAGGCCATATTGAGAGGTTTCAGAGTTAGCACTTCATTTTTCCTGATGAAGCAGATCCAGAAAGCCGCTAGAGCTCGGAGAGGAGTCTTTGTTATGGGAGGCATGGTTACCACGATTGCCCTTGCCCTCGGTATTGACCCTTCAGGGTTGAACGAGGCAAAGGGTAATCCCAGATTAGACATGGACGCGTGCGTTGCCATTAAGATGATTACGAGACTTGGTAGCTTGTACCATCTTTTGTTCAGGCACACAGACGTTACTATGAGGCTGCCGAACATGAACCGCACTACGATTCGTGTTCAACAGAATTGGATCGTGGATCCCACACGTGGGGGAGGTCCTAGAGAGGCAGCTTCACTTCCATCACCACCGAGATCTACATAGCACATTCCTCCAGTCGATCCATCAGCCGCTGATCGGCCGACTTCGTCTGCCAGACCGACCATTTCAGCACGATCAGATCCTTCATTAGAGCAGATGCGAGTTGAGCAGAGGAGGATGCGCGATGACATATCGCGACTTGAGCAAGGACAGTCGAGGGCACTCGACTCTTTACGCGCGATAGAGGAGTTATTACGGCGTCGTCTCCCATCATCATCAACTAGACATACCAGAGACGAGGAGGACTCAGAGCACACAGAGACTGATTGATTGATTTTGTGAGTATTGTGTTTCATTTTTACGCACTTTGCAGCTATGTTTCGATTTAAAGCATGTGATCTCACAATTATCTCATCCATGCATAGGATCTAGTAGACTCGTTGCCGATGCGAACACACACAGCTCTTTTATGATTCATTTGTGTGTGTGCGTTGTATTGGGATATTATGTGATTCATTTGGATATTTGACATTTGACTTGGCATTGTATATATTAGACGGTATTTGACCTCTAGGATGTTGAACATGATATGGTTGTGATGGTTTTGAGTACATTTGGTATTCATTGCATGTCTGATGTGTTCTATGATGATTTTGGATATTTTGTTGATGAGTTTGAGAGCTATTCTGATACATATGCTTGATATTTAGAATGAATAGCAACCACTTTATGAGTTTGACAAACTATGATTTGATTGATAAAACTAGACGGTATTTGATATCTGAAGGATGATTACCCAATCTCATTGTCATGACTAATTTAGGTTCTCACCTAGGTATGACCATACACTATAGGGGGCCCCCATGTATATCAAGCTTCCCTCAGGAAGGGGCAAATCCTCTGTCTGTACATGGACATTCTCATATGGGTCGTGGCATACTCAATGACAACCGTTATGACTTCCCAATTATGGCGAGATGTTAGTTTATATCAAAGCATATCCCTAACCATATAAAGAATCAATGACCTCAAGTCAAGGGATCAATGCATCTCCTGTCACTTGTGGGGATTACTCATGACACCAAGTCATTGCCTCATAGCAGGTCAGTCTAGTATTGTTGGTGTGTATGCCCTGAGACCTAGTATTGGTCCATATTTGTACTACTTGACTCTGATATTTATATCATACTGGCATTGTCGTTATCATTGTTTGTCTACATCTGCGATTATGTACTTACATGATAATGTCCCTGGAGACAAATTAGATATGTGCTCAAATGGTTGTCCCCAGTCGATGTACTTGAGTGGATATGGGACAGCTCTGGTACTTGTGAGACTGGTATATGGGCTGGATAGGAACAAGGTGCTAACGCAGACATATGGGTATATTAGTGGTGGATATACTGGACCAACCCGCTGTGAGGCTATGACTTGGTGTCATGAGTTATTCTTACAAGTGACAGGAGATGCATTGATCCCTTGACTTGAGGTCATTGACTGTTTTATATTGTTAGGGACATGCTTTGATCCAACCTAACACCTCGCCATAGTTGGGAGGTAATAACGGTTGTCATTGAGCATGTCACGACCCATATGAGAAGGTCAATGGATAGACAGAGGATTTGCCCCTTCCTAATGGAAGCTTGATATCCATGGAGCTCCTCTATGGTTCTATGACTGAAAGTGTTTGGCCATACCCAGGTGAGAACCTGATGTAGTCATGACTATGTGATTGGGTGAAAACAAGTGATGACACACTTGTCCAATCGGATATCAGTTTGGCAAAGGGACTGCAATGCATTTGTACCTAGTTGCGATGTTGGGGATGTCGATGTCGATATCCATTCCAATGACTAGGGTAACAGCGATGCACTGCTATGTGCCACTCAGTACTTGTGGTGACCTAAGGTCAGCACTACCATTGTCAGAGGAACCTACAGGGTCGCACACCTTAATACTCGAGTTATTGGATAACTCGGATCTATTTGGGAGATTTCGTCAACGCCAATGGGCTTGATGTGATGGAAGATAGTTATTGGAGCCAAACTTCATTTTTGGCAGGTTGACCCAAAATTGACCAAGATTGGTCACATTTGGATTAGGGTTGCATTGGATTGAAGCAACCCTAATCCAACAATGGGCTAAAAGGGTATAATGGAGATAAATCTTATCCCATTGGCGCCTAGGGGCTCATTGGGGATAAGTTGCGTAATTTGCTTCATCAGGAAGCAATTGGCGCCTCCCCCCTTATTCCTTGGATGGAAGTCTTGCCTCTAAGGCAAGTGTTGGGGCTGATATGGCTAGAAGAACTTCTAAGGAAGGTCTTTAGCGCATATGGTTAATAGGAAAGGGTTTATGGAAAACTCTTGGAACTTAGAATTTTTCCTTAACCCTAAACCTTAATTGGCCTCCCTTCTTACCCTAGCCGCTTATGCCTTCATGAGTTGCGCCCACACCTTGTTCTTGCCGCCCTTCATGCCTCTATATATCAAAGGGATATGTGAGAGGCTTGAAGAAGTATTCTAGTTGGCGTGAGCAACAATTGAGGGGCAAGAGCAACAAGGAGTTGGCGCAATCTTCCTCTTCCACTTGAGGGCCTCAAGTCATCTTCTTCTTCATCTCTTCTTGGCGCAAGGAGACTTGATGTTGGTGGCTTCTTCTTACTAGCTGCAAGTCTTCTCCATCTCCTCCTCTTAGCGCAAGATTGGAGGAAGGCTTGGCAGCATCATCTCCCCTTCCTCTTCACCTTGGCGCATATTCCCTTGAAGGTGGTGAAAGTGGTGAAGAAGGTGATATAAGGCTTGGATCTTCTTCCCGAGGCTAGCACTGGGCGAGGAAGAAGAGAGCTCGAGGCATCCATGTGTGTGAGACTACAGAGGGTGCACTCTTGGGTGCCTACCTCGACATCGGCCTCATCTTGCTCCTAAGGTATTTACTATCTCATCGTGTCAACTCCCTCACAAGACAATCTTCATTGGGTTTTTGGGACCAGCCTATGAAAAATTATAAAATATCCCTGGGGTTTCCCAACAGTGGTATCAGGGTGAGGTTGCGAGCCTGGAAGGATGTACTTTCATGCTTTTCCATGCTCACACCCCATGCTTCAATTTTCATAAATTGCGTGATCACATGACGCATGATTTTTCTAAGTAGGAAAAATTATAGTTTCTTGTTCCTATCATCTTGTCAATCTCTTTTAAAATTTTGGGTTATTTTTCTTGATTGATTTAAGATCAAAGGTGCACGTAGTTTTGTCAAGTAGGACGGGCATTGTGTCTACGGACTGGCCGGGTCTCTTGATCTAACAAAATTGCCAGCCGATAGGATCTATGAAATCATCATGAAAAGTTAATCACAAATAACCAAAAGATTTGTGATAAGAAGATGAGGAAAGGAGATTTGTTTTATGAGAAACTAAAATTTCAGATTTTGAGTTTTTCATGAGCATGTAGAATTGCATGTGTAAATACCTTGTTTGTGCATGATGTTGGGGGTCATATGTCAATCCCCTTAGCATGCCTCTGATGTATCCTTGTGAGGCCTACGTGCCACTTTTTTTTTTTTGCTTTTAACTAAGAAGAAGATTAGGGTGGTGCATATACTTGGAGCATGGCGCATGCATGAAGCTTGCGCACCTTGCATGGTGGCGCAATAAGCTTCATCAAAGGTGGTGCATCCTTGTATGGGGGTGCAAGTTAGGGTTTGGCCGAGCCTTGTGCTTATGAGCTATCCCTCTTGTGGCTTGCAAGATGGCGCATCTTCCTTGGATGAGGATCTATGGCATTGGCCGAACCTATGAGTACTTCTAGGGCTTCCCTAAAAGTACCTCTAGGGTTTGAGAGCTAAAGCATGGAAAGGAAGACCTTGGAGCCAACCTTGAAGACCAAGCTAGAGGTCGGCTAGGCTAGGTCTAGTTTTAGGGGCTTGAGTCCTAGGTCAAGAGTTGAACCTCTTTTCGCATGGGTTGGTTCAATGTCTTGAATTGGCTATGATCACATCATCCTTTTATTGCGTTTTTTACAAAAGCTAAAACATGCTTGTGACGTTTTACCATTATGTTATCACTATAGGATTGCATTCCTGTAATGTTAGACTTAAGACAAAACTGAAATGATGAGACATCAAAAACCCTCAATCAAAATATCAACTCATGTAGCCTTCTAACGCGTAGCCCTCACCAAGATATCGATCAGTGGTGTTGTGAACTGTTTCCCACCCTCATGGGACACACCCACTTATCTTTAGAAGGTGTGTGGTGGCAATGGTTTCCCCAGTCTAGTTTTACGCTGGACGTGCCTTTGCAAGGAAACTCGTTGGCCCTGGGCATAACAGTTAGGAATGGACTTGACTAGATTTTCATATGTGCTGGGCACATGATGAAACTCTAGAGGCATCGTTGAGAGGTTAGGGTTTCATGCTGTATCCAACCCTCGCTGGACATGAAATACCTAGACAGTCTGAATAAGGGGATTTCTTAGAGCAATCGGCCGGCATGCCCACCTTAAGAAGCATGGGTGACTTTGTGCATCTCATCCCACCCTCGTGGGACACGAAGCCTTGTGTGGAATAAGGATCCCATCTCACTAGGAAATCCCAAATTTTTGATTGGCTTTGTGGGTTGTTAATTCGATCTAAATAGTGGGATCCATAATCATTTAAAACAAGTCCAGTTTAAATGATTTGAAGTAGTACTAATCTGCTATTTCTTAGTTGTTGTAGAACAATGGCTATGAACATTTGCAGATGGTCACTACGATCTACCCTGGAAAGGGATAAGTTGGTTGGATCCAACTTACTGGATTGGTATATGAACTTGATGAAAGTCCCCTAAACAAGGGGGGCGAAACCCTATTGGCGCATATGGAGGTTTTAAAGCAGCGGAATGGATTTCTAGGGATCGATAGCATGAGATATGATCAACTTTTAAACCAATTGCAAACAAGACTGAAGGAATCGATTCTTACCGAAGCCATTCCTTGGATGGCGTCTAGGAAGAAGAGACTCAAGCGCTTCTCCTCCAAATGGTGCGCACACAAGATGATGTCGCCTACTCCCTTAGTGCTCCTTGTGCTAGCAAGGTTCTAAGGAGTCCTTTTTCGAATGGAAAGGGAAGAGCAGAAGTTTTGCTTGGCGAGACCTCCTTATTGTCAACCCCTTCAACCACGAGAATGCTCTAATGTTGAGAGCAAGAGCCAAGGCGACAATAGGCGTGAAAAGGAGAGTAACGTGAGGCGTGGTCACGTAAGTGATCATGCCTTCTAAAAATAGAAAAGCCACTCCTCAACATGCGACCATGGGTTTACCCCAATCGCAAATTCCTCTTCACCCTTGAACCATGCACTCACTTGATGAGCTGGTTCAATTTGGGTTTAGTTCAAAGACCAATTAAGCCAAGCAATTTGGTCTAGATCACAATAAACCCTAAAGGTTCAAGATCTAACCGTTCATCTCTTAATGCTCCTGATCTCACCGATCTAGCATCCATTCTCTCGATCGAAGCTTACCGATCTTAAGCCCTAATCAATCAAACATGATCAGACCAGATCTCACTTACAATCAGAGATTAAATCCCTTTAAACTGAATCCAAACAATTCAGTCCACACGATCTGACTTAAGTAAGCCATATCATCAAATTGTGCGACCCTAAGGGTTTCCTTTAAATGTCGGTAACGATAACTTACGTTATCACGATCAGTGAGGGGTATCTAGCAACACATCACTGTCTCCCGATATAAAGGAAAGAGTCTTCCAAGACTACACCCAAACCACAGCACAAGTGTGAATCCACTTCACTAGACATACATGTTTCCTTTGCCACTTGATGTTCTTATTGGACAAGCGTGTCAAGCTTGTAACTCCAATATGATGAGAATGATTAGATCAGATGAACATAGTCACCTGGGTATGGCCATACACTTTCTCAATCATCTCATCCAGGGGGCCCCTAAAGAACATCACACTCCAATGAAGGAGATGGCAATCCTATATCTATCACTAGTGTCCTAACCTAACTCATGATCATTATCCAAGATAGTCTATAACCATTATGTTTCAAATGATATCGAACTACCTCAAAACAATGCCAATCATCATTTAGAAACACAAGTGATCTCAAGTCAGAGGAAGTATGCCACTTGTTCGCATACAAGGATTATTCACATTGTGACAAGCAATTGAATATCCTAGTAGGGTCTGTCCAGTAGATCCAATGTACCCATGAGTCTACATCTTATTCCATGCTCGAAGCATTCTATAAGATTAGAACACATATTAGTCTCAATCATATCAAGGCTGTCTCATGTTCACCAAGATATCTCGACTAAGGACTTAACTGCTTGTCAGCCAAGCTGAACAGCATTGAGACATTATTCAGAAGTGTACATATTGCAGCAGATGATGTAACAAACTGAATAACAACCATTGCCTTTATAAACATAGAGTTTATACATGATACTGAAAGAATCCCTAGGCCTCAAACATTAGCCTTAAGGGCATACCCCAACAATCTCCCACTTGCACTTAATCTAATGGTTGAGAAATCTCAAACCCATATTATTACAGTGCTTCTCATGCTTCTGCTGCGCCAGAGGCTTAGTAAGCGGGTCAGCTAGATTGTCATCTGTATGAACCTTGCAGACCTTGATCTCACCACGATCTATGATCTCCCTGATCAAGTGAAACCGTCTCTGTATGTGCTTGGACTTTTGGTGCGACCGTGGTTCCTTTGCTTGTGCGATTGCTCCAGTGTTATCACAGAAGATAACCAAAGGATCTGCACTCGAAGGAACAACACCAAGTTCTTGAACGAACTTACGAATCCACACTGCCTCCTTGGATGCTTCTGAGGCTGCAACATACTCGGCTTCCGTGGTAGAATCAGCAACTATAGACTGTTTGAAACTCTTCCACACCACTGCTCCTCCATTCAAGCTAAAAACATAGCCTGATTGCGATCGGAAATCATCCTGGTCAGATTGGAACGAAGCGTTAGTATATCCTTCAATACTGAGTTCTTCCTGACCACCATACACCAAGAACATATCTTTGGTCCTCCGCAGATATTTTAAAATGTTCTTGACCGCAATCCAGTGTGCCTGACCTGGACTACTTTGGAATCGACTGGTCACGCTTAACCCGTAAGCGACGTCTGGGCGAGTACACAACATCGCATACATAATGGACCCAATAGCCGAAGCATAAGGCGTATTGTCCATTTCATCTTTCTCAGTCTGTGTTTGTGGACACTGACTCTTCGAAAGATTCAGACCATGTCTGACTGGAAGATATCCTCTTTTAGAATTCTCTAAATGAAATCTCTCCAGGACTTTATCGATGTAAGTACTCTGGCACAGCCCGAGAAGCCTCTTAGATCTATCCCTGTAGATCTTCACACTTAATACATAGGCTGCTTCTCCTAAATCTTTCATCTGGAAACATTTCCTTAACCATGCCTTAACCGCATGCATTTCAGGAATATCATTTCCAATGATCAAGATATCATCGACGTAGAGGACTAGGAAAGTAATCACGCTCCCACTAAACCGCTTATATACACACGGGTCATCTTCATTCTTGATGAAACCAAATTCACTGATTGATTCATCAAAACGAATATTCCAGCTTCTTGACGCTTGTTTAAGTCCATAAATGGACTTCTTTAACTTGCATATTTTATGACGATCTGATGGATTAGTGAAACCTTCAGGTTGTGTCATATACACATCCTCATCCAGTTTTCCATTAAGGAAAGCGGTCTTCACATCCATCTGCCAGATCTCATAATCGTAATATGCTGCTATCGCAAGAATAATCCGAATAGACTTGAACATAGCTACAGGGGAGAAAGTTTCATCATAATCTATCCCGTAGATTTGTTTGAAACCTTTCACAACTAGCCTGCCTTTATAGGTAACCACGTTACCATCCATGTCAATCTTCTTCTTGAAAATCCATTTACAGCCTATAGGGATTACTCCCGGAGGCGGATCAACCAAATCCCAGACTTGGTTATCTGACATGGAGTCCATCTCGGCTTGCATAGCTTCAAGCCATCTTGCTGAGTCCGGTCCACTGACCGCATCCGCATAAGTGAGGGGTTCATCATGATTAATGATGTAGACTCCGTCATAGCGCTCAGGCTGTCGACGGATCCTTCCCGATCTTCGCGGTTCACGTGATATCTGAGCCTCAGGTTGTTCAATAACCTGTTCTACTGGCTCATGCTCATCCAACTGTGCTTGACTACTTTGTCCTTCCTCTGGATTCTCATCCAGCTTTATTTCTCTCCCACTGGCCTCTTGCAGAAGAAATTCCTTCTCAAGAAAAATGGCCGTTCGAGCAACAAACACCTTGTTCTCTTTGGGATCGTAGAAATAATAACCCTTAGTTTCCTTAGGGTAACCGACAAAGATACATTTTTCAGATCTACTCTCTAGTTTCCCAGAGGCGAGCTTTTTAACATAAGCCTCGCAACCCCAGATCTTAATAAATGTCAAGCTCGGCTGTTTCCCATACCATAACTCATATGGAGTCTTTGAAACTGCCTTGGATGGCACTCGGTTTAGTACCTTTGCAGCTGTTTCCAGTGCAAATCCCCAAAAAGAGTAAGGTAGAGTAGCCTGACTCATCATAGAACGAACCATATCCAATAGGGTCCTGTTCCTCCTTTCGGACACACCATTCCATTGCGGTGTTCCTGGCGGAGTGAGCTGTGAGATAATCCCACACTCCTTCAGATAGTCATTAAACTCATGACTTAGGTATTCTCCACCTCGATCTGAGCGAAGTGTCTTGATATTTCGGCCTAGCTGATTCTGTACTTCATTTTTGAATTCTTTGAACTTGTCAAAAGATTCACTTTTATGTCTCATTAGATAGACATATCCATACCTACTGAAATTATCAGTAAAGGTAATGAAGTATAGATAGCCACCTCTGGCATGTTTACTAAATGGCCCACACACATCACTGTGTATAAGGTCAAGTAAACCTGAAGCCCTTTGACCTTTGTTAGGAAAAGGAGCCTTTGTCATTTTACCCATTAAACAAGCTTTGCATGTATCAAGCTCCTCATAGGAGAATGATCCCAGCAGTCCATGGTCATGCAACCGCTTAATGCGTTTCTTGTTAATATGGCCTAAACGACTATGCCATAGCAAGGTGCTGTCATCAGCATACTTGGCTTTCTTAATATCAATTTGCTATATAGAACATTCCATGTCCAACATGAATAACCCATTGTTAATTGACCCAGTAGCATAAACGATATTATCATAAGCAAGAACACACTTTGAAATATTGCATTCAAAGGAAAACCCTTTCCTGACAAGAGCAGGAATAGAGATAATATTCTTCGTAATGCTTGGTACAAAGTAACAACTGTCTAGTTCCAATACAAGCCCAGATGGTAATGAGATGTAATAAACTCCTACAGCAACAGCAGCAACCCGTGCCCCGTTTCCAACTCGTAGGTCCACCTCATGCTGTCCCACCTGTCTTCTTCTCTTGAGTTCCTGTACATTTGAACAAATGTGAACTCCACATGCAGTGTCCAACACCCATGATATAGAAGAAGAAACCATGACCTCAGTCACGAAAATACCTGAGCCAGAAGCGAAACTTCCCTTCTTGTCTCCCTGGAGCGCTTTACAGTCCTTTTTCCAGTGACCTGGCTGGCCACAATGGAAACATATGTATTCCTTCGACCGCTTTAGCTTTTGCTTCAGAGCCTTGTTGTAGCTCTTAGTAGGGGTTTTGCCCTTCTTCCCCTTCTTCTTGTTCCTTGAAGGAAACATCAAGACTGAGGATGAAGGCTTTCCCTTAAGAGTCAGCTCTGTAGTCAAGAGCATATTCAGTAACTCTGCCGGGGTACAGTCGATCTTGTTCATATTAAAATTAATGATGAACGGATCAAAGGTAGCCGGAAGAGACTGAAGAATGATGTCTACAGCAAGCTCCTGATTGATGGTATGTCCCAGTTTCTCTAGAGCCTCCTTGTACCCAATCATCTTGAGTACGTGAGCTCCCACTGGACTCCCTTCAGCCAGTTTGCTCTGAAAGAAAAGTTTTGTCAGATTGTAGCGTTCAGTCCTAGCCTGTGCAGCATATAGCAACTTGAGGTTAGCTATAATATCTATAGCCGATAGATCCTCATGCTGACGCTGCAGCTCTGGCGTCATAGACGCTAGCATCAGGCAAGCGACATCAATGCTATCATTGACATGCTTTTCATAAGCATCCCGAACCGCCCTTGCGGCGTTCGGAGCGGGTTGAGGCGGTATAGCCGTCTCGAGGACATACAGCTTCCTCTCAGCCTTAAGAACAATCTTAAGGTGTCCGTACCAGTCTGAGAAGTTTTTGTTGGGGTATGCCCTTAAGGCTAATGTTTGAGGCCTGTGGGAATGTATCTGTATCATGTAATAAACTGTTATGTTTATAAAGGCATGGTTATTATTCAGTTGTTTACATTGTCTGCTGCAATATATGTTCTTCTGAATAATGTCTCAAAGCTGTTCAGCTGGGCTGACATGCTGTTATGTCCTTAGTCGATATATCTTGGTGAACATGAGACAGCCTTGATATGGTTAAGACTAATATGTGTTCTAATCTTATAGGATGCTTCGAGCATGGAATAAGATGTAGACTCATGGGTACATTGGATGTGCTGGACAGACCCTACTAGGTTATTCAATTGTTTGTCACAATGTGAATATTCCTTGAATATGACAAGTGGCACATTTCCTCTGACTTGAGATCACTTGTGTTTTCTAAATGATGATTGTCATTGTTTTGAGATAGTTCAATATCATTTGAAACATAATGATTATAGACTATCTTGGATGGTGAGCTTGAATCAGGTTAGGGCACTAGTGATAGACATAGGATTGCCGTCTCCTTGTTCAAGGAGTGTGATGTTCTAAAGGGGCCCCCTGGATGAGATGATTGAGAAAAAGAGTATGGCCATACCCAGGTGACAGTGTTCATCTGATCTAATCATGCTCATCATATTGGAGCTACAAGCTTGACACGCTTGTCCAATAAGAACATCCAGTGGCAAAGGAAATATGCATGCCTTGTGAATTGATTCACACTTGTGCTATGGTTTGGGTGTAGTCTTGGAAGACTCTTTCCTTTATATCGGGAGACAGTGATGTGTTGCTAGATACCCCTCACTGATCGTGATAATGTGAATTATCGTTACCGACATTTAAAGGAAACCCTTAGGGTCGCACAATTTGATGATATGGCTTACTTCAGTCAGATCGTGTGGACTGAATTGTTTGGGTTCAGTTTAAAGGGATTTAATCTCTGATTGTAAGTGAGATCTAGTCTGATCATGTTTGATTGATTAGGGCTTGAGATCGGTAAGCTTCGATCGAGAGAATGATTGCTAGATCGGGCAGATCAGAAGCATCAAGAGATTAACGGTCAGATCTGGAGCCTTAGGGTTTATTTGAGATCTAGACTAGATCATTGGCTTGATTGGTTCTTAAACCGAACCAATGTGAACCGGCTCATGAAATGAGCGCATGGTTCAAGGCTTGGCGACTTGTTCACTTGGCGTGAACATTGGAGCGAGTGGTGTGGCTATTTTTAGTAACCACGATCTCCACTTGGAGATAACGCTCACGTTCGAATAGCTCTTGCTATTCTCGCCTCTCAAGCGACCTCTCTCTCGACACTCGTTGTGTGTGGCGACGCTTGGAAGATAGAGGAGGTTTTTGGCCAAAAGAGATAAACACATCTCCATCCCTTTTCACTTGATCAAGGACTCCAAGGAACCTTGCTAGCACAAGGAGCACCAAGGGTAGGCGCATTGATCATCTTGTGTGTGAAACTTAGGAGAAGGCTCGCTTGCGTCTTTCCTTCCAAAGCTTCATCAAACCGATGGCAATGGTATGAGTTTATCTTCATCTATTCAAATATTCGAAAGCTAGTTATATGACATATATAGATCCTTTGAAATCCTAATATCCCATGCAAAATTTTGTTGCGCCACCATTAGGGTTTCTACCCCTTAGTTAGGGGTTCCCTTCAGTTTTGCCCAGCAAACTTCTCCCTTTCCAGTAGGGATCGCACATTGAAATTCGTGGTGTTCGTTGCTGCAGTTATCTACAACAATGCAAGAACAGCAAGGTCAGTATCAATGTTTTAGAATCAATCCAGGACTTAAGAACGATTCCTTTTCTCACTATTTTATCTGGCTGAAAAATCCAGCAAAACAGCCCGAAAGAGTAACACTCTTTTAGTGAGATGGGATCCAGATTTCACACTTGGTCTCCGCGTCCCGCTCAGGCGAGATAAGATGCACAGAGAGTACAAGCATTAATTTCTGGTTGGCAATCCCTGCCAATCGCCAACCCGTGCGATTCCCCTTCATCTGGGCAATCCAGCAGACCGTGCCAACTGAGTTGGTACAACACAATCTCTGACCCCACAGATGGCTGCCTCCATATAGCTACCATATGCGCCACATATGTAGCCTACATGGTCAAGCTGACCCGACCTACTCCCTGGACCACCACGTGCTATGCTGAGCAACGAGAAGCGATAAATCCCTTCCCTGTAACACGCAGGTGTAATCCTGCACCGTCTGAAGATAGATGGGCGTGCCCACTGAGTGGGTACAACACGGCCCCAACGATAGTCAGAACAGTGAGGTTTCGCGTCAGAAGGCTTACGAGCTTGATATTTTAGCGTTGGATTTTAACGGTCTTTTTATCTTCTTAACTATCATGCAATTCCTATGGTGATAGCAGAAGATTAAATCATGCAATTCTAATTATAAACAATAAATGAAAGCATGATGATCTTATGTGGTAAAAGCCCATTAAGCCTAGGTAAGACCTTAATTTTAACTTAAGTCTTCACTTGCTTTCTTCATGGGGCTTTTTCTTCTCATTTGGCCCAACCCAGGGCCCAAGCGCCCACTGCAGCTTAGGTGTGCCCACCAGGTAAATGCGCCTGTCCCAGAGTCGAACCCTGGACCTCCCACCTGGTCAAGCCACTGCTGCATGCGCCTCTGCCAAGTGTGCTCTGTGCTCATGTCTGATTAAAATACAATTTAATCTATCTAGACATGATTGACACGCAGGTCAATTACACTTTATAAATTAATTAAAAATGTGATTCGCACATCACATTAAATAATTTACAAATTAACATCCAGGCACGCAGGCCCCAGCACAGCACACATTAAGATAGGCAGCCCACATAAGATGAAATAAACAAGCATCATGTATACAATCATCATGTGATCCAATCAAGAAAATAAAATTTTCGAAAACCCATTGGCATCACTTTTATTTTCCTTATGTGCCCTACTACCTTACAACGGTCCATTAATAGGGATCCACTCATCAGATCTAGTCAGATCCACTGCCCTGGGATGCACCAAGTCCTAACTGACTTGAGTCGACCTAATGGTCAACCATGCAAGCGCCAAGGGCTGAACGACCTCATGACTTCTAGCAAGCGGGTATGACCCCGGGCCTAACTCATGTGCGTTCACTGGTTGTCTCAACCAGACATCGCTACACGCCTGTCCGCAGTCGACCTATAGCCACCTCTTGCTTGCGCAGAGGTGCCATCTGGTCGACCCATCTAGGCTGTCAGATAGTCTGATCAGACTGGTTAGATCTTGACTAGACTGTGACTTCAACCCTAATAACCCGTCTAAGGGTTTACAGTAGGCGCCTCTGATCTAATGGTAAGCGCGCAAGTAATATAGTTTTGTGAAAAACCAATATGCGCCAAGATACATGCGCCAAGAAAACATATACATTAAGTTTTCGCCAACTAACATATCATGTCGTTTTTCGCATGTAAGCATTAGATCTAGTGAATTGCACAAACAAGGATCACAATAAGCATCAAGCAATCATAAAACATGTATAAAACTTGGCTCTGATACCAGTTGAAAGTCCCCTAAACAAGGGGGGCGAAACCCTATTGGCGCATATGGAGGTTTTAAAGCAGCGGAATGGATTTCTAGGGATCGATAGCATGAGATATGATCAACTTTTAAACCGATTGCAAACAAGACTGAAGGAATCGATTCTTACCGAAGCCATTCCTTGGATGGCGTCTAGGAAGAAGAGACTCAAGCGCTTCTCCTCCAAATGGTGCGCACACAAGATGATGTCGCCTACTCCCTTAGTGCTCCTTGTGCTAGCAAGGTTCTAAGGAGTCCTTTTTCGAATAGAAAGGGAAGAGCAGAAGTTTTGCTTGGCGAGACCTCCTTATTGTCAACCCCTTCAACCACGAGAATGCTCTAACGTTGAGAGCAAGAGCCAAGGCGACAATAGGCGTGAAAAGGAGAGTAACGTGAGGCGTGGTCACGTAAGTGATCATGCCTTCTAAAAATAGAAAAGCCACTCCTCAACATGCGACCATGGGTTTACCCCAATCGCAAATTCCTCTTCACCCTTGAACCATGCACTCACTTGATGAGCTGGTTCAATTTGGGTTTAGTTCAAAGACCAATTAAGCCAAGCAATTTGGTCTAGATCACAATAAACCCTAAAGGTTCAAGATCTAACCGTTCATCTCTTAATGCTCCTGATCTCACCGATCTAGCATCCATTCTCTCGATCGAAGCTTACCGATCTCAAGCCCTAATCAATCAAACATGATCAGACCAGATCTCACTTACAATCAGAGATTAAATCCCTTTAAACTGAATCCAAACAATTCAGTCCACACGATCTGACTTAAGTAAGCCATATCATCAAATTGTGTGACCCTAAGGGTTTCCTTTAAATGTCGGTAACGATAACTTACGTTATCACGATCAGTGAGGGGTATCTAGCAACACATCACTGTCTCCCGATATAAAGGAAAGAGTCTTCCAAGACTACACCCAAACCACAGCACAAGTGTGAATCCACTTCACTAGACATACATGTTTCCTTTGCCACTTGATGTTCTTATTGGACAAGCATGTCAAGCTTGTAACTCCAATATGATGAGAATGATTAGATCAGATGAACATAGTCACCTGGGTATGGCCATACACTTTCTCAATCATCTCATCCAGGGGGCCCCTAAAGAACATCACACTCCAATGAAGGAGATGGCAATCCTATATCTATCACTAGTGTCCTAACCTGACTCATGATCATTATCCAAGATAGTCTATAACCATTATGTTTCAAATGATATCGAACTACCTCAAAACAATGCCAATCATCATTTAGAAACACAAGTGATCTCAAGTCAGAGGAAGTATGCCACTTGTTCGCATACAAGGATTATTCACATTGTGACAAGCAATTGAATATCCTAGTAGGGTCTGTCCAGTACATCCAATGTACCCATGAGTCTACATCTTATTCCATGCTCGAAGCATTCTATAAGATTAGAACACATATTAGTCTCAATCATATCAAGGCTGTCTCATGTTCACCAAGATATCTCGACTAAGGACTTAACTGCTTGTCAGCCAAGCTGAACAGCATTGAGACATTATTCAGAAGTGTACATATTGCAGCAGATGATGTAACAAACTGAATAACAACCATTGCCTTTATAAATATAGAGTTTATACATGATACTAAAAGAATCCCTAGGCCTCAAACATTAGCCTTAAGGGCATACCCCAACACTTGAGAAATGTGCTCAAGCTCGAGGGGAAGCTCTATGTCCTTGAGCAGCCTATTCCTGAGCCTCTTCCATGCTCGACCTCAGCGGTTGAGAAAGATGCTTATGAAAAGCATCAGGCTGATACTTTGGAGGTTGCTAATTTGATGCTAACCAACATGTCGCCCGAATTTAGAGGGCAATATGAATCTAAGAGTGCCTCTTAGATTATTTGTAATCTAAGGCAGCTCTGTGATGAATTGGTTAAGCTCAACCCTCCTAAAGTAGACATTCAATGTGTTGAGCCGAAAGGCTTAACTAAGACATTGAAGATAACAATGGAAAGAGTCAGGTACAACAAGTACTACTCATGTGGAGGACCACCTCACATGATAAAGGATATGGTGCGACTACAGAATGCGAAGAAGAGAGGCAGGGCTTCGTCTTCATGCTCAGGTATTTATGCTACTGAAGTCAACCTTTCTACTTCTATGTCATGGGTATTGGATACCACATGTGGAGCTCATATTTGTACAAATATGTGGGGGCTCAAGAAAAGTAGATCGGGGCGGCCTGGAGAGATTGACCTACGGGTTGGAAACAGGGCACAAGTTGCTGCTGTTGCTGTAGGAGTTTTGACTCTCTCTCCCTGCCTTCTGGACTTCAACTAGAACTAGATAATTGCTATTATGTACCTTCACTTACCAAAAACATTGTATCCATTCCTTGCTTAGCAAAGAAAGGATTTAAGTTTGAAATAAAGGAGAACACTTGTTCTTTCTCATTTGCAAACATGTTGTATGGGAAGGGTACTTTGTGCAATGGGTTATATATCTTGGACATGGATAGTTCTATATGTAACATAAATAACAAAAGGATCAAACTGAGTGGTTTAGTTTGTCCTTTCCCATGGCATTGTCGATTAGCCCATATAAACAAGAATCACATTCAACAGCTCCATGCAAATGGGTTGTTAGATTCAAGTTCCTTGGTGGAATTTGATACTTGTGAGCCTTGTTTATTAGGAAAGATGATACCGGCGCCCTTCACCAAGTTCGGTGAGAGGGCAGGAGGTTTATTGGATCTTATACATAGTGATGTGTGTGTGCCATTTAGTAAACAAGCCAGCAGAGGGTACAACTACTTTATCACATTTACTGATGATTTCAGTAGGTATGGATATGTTTATCTGATGAGACATAAGCCTGAATCATTTGAGAAATTCAACGAGTTCAAAAATGAAGTAGAGAACCAGCTTGGAAGATCCATTAAAACTCTTCGATCAGATCGTGGTGGAGAGTACCTGAGTGGTGAGTTATTTGACTATCTGAGAGAGTGTGGGATTTTATCCCAACTCACTTCTCCTAGAACACCTTGTTGGAATGGTGTGTATGAAAGGAGAAATCGAACCTTGTTGGACATGGTTCGATCCATGATGAGTCATGCAACTCTACCACCCTCATTCTGGGGTTTTGCACTTGACACAGCTTCTCTTATACTGAATAACGTTCCATCTAAGACTGTCTCTAAGATACCATACGAGGTATGGAGTGGGAGACGCCCTAACCTCTCGTTTATCAGGATATGGGGATGTGAGGCTTATGTCAAATGTCAGGATTCTAGTAAGCTAGAACCTAGATCTGATAAATGTGTATTTGTGGGGTATCCTAAGGAAACTAAAGGGTACTACTTCTATGTTCCCACCGAGAACAAAGTTTTTGTTGCTTGGGGTGCTATCTTTCTAGAGAAAGAATTTCTCATGAGAGAAGTTAGTGGGAGGAAGTTTGACTTGGACGAGGACCAAATGGAACCACAAAACACAGATATGGAACCTGAGCCACCTGCACCAGTTGCTAGGCAGCCTGAGGCTTAGACATAGGTCCCACGTAGGTCTGGTGATGTGGGACCAAGATAAGACCTTCGGCGATCCGCTCGGGTTCGAAAGAAGCCCTCTAGGTTTGGCTACCCTAGCCCCTAGATAAAGCTTCCTTAGAACCCCATTTTGCTTATTTTGTCTTAGATTAGGTTGCATCATGTGGTAGGTTAGATCCACCCTCAAATTACACCATGTAGTTACATTTCTAGGTTCTGCCACTTATGTATGGTAGGTTAGTGCATGCAATTAATGTAATAGATTAGGTCAACTCCATTTTGGGAATACAAGTCAAAATCAGGTCAAGACAACTCAAAGAGGCACCAAGAGCCCATCAGCCCATCTTATGGAAGAATCAGCCCACCTACCTTATGGAACATCACAACAACTACCCCAAATCCCACCATCCTACTTGGCATACATGTGGGATTTGTCTTCACTCCCCAACCGCCACTTTCCCTTTGGGAGTAAAGGGGACAAAGTCAGCCACCTATCAGCTTTTCTACAGCCCCAAGAAGGAAGTTGTGCCAGCCCATCAATGCAAGGAGCAGCCATCACTCCACCCTTCCATGCGCAGGTTGCTGCCCCTCTATTTCTGGAATTGCTTGCTGCTCTCGCCCACCAAAGCCACCAGGAGATCAGTCCTTTAGCAGCTCAGGATTTGCCCTTGCTATTTGAAGGAAAGCCCCAAGGGAAGCTCGAGAAGACCAGCCAACAAATGGGGAAATTTTCAGCCTTCTAGGCGCCAGCTCATTGTACCGTTGCTTGCTTGCTTGTTTGACTTGTATATGCGCCAAAGGACTTGTTTCCTTGCTTGGATTTGGCATTATAACATTGTAACCTATTTGGCAGAAATCAGAGTTGAATGTTTTAGAAAGAAATCAAGAAGTGTGTCTTCTAGTGGTGTGTGTCACCTCAACTCTCCTTTCGCCCAAACCCAGCCGAGAGCTCCCTCTCTTCTTCCACCTTGTTGCCGAGAGCTTCCCCAACCTGCCACTTCTTCTCCAGCTGAGAGTGGAAGCTCCCTTAGGCTCTTCACATCAAGAGTTCAGTAGTCTTGAGAAGGAGCAATCCACAACTTGCGCAAGATGCAAGGACCTAAGCTTGCAGAGGCCAACTTCCATCATGAGCATCCTCTTGCTAGCTAAGTCTTCTCCCTCTTGCCTTGTGTGGTTTTCTTTGAGGCTGAGCATTCCCTACACTCACGGCATGGTTTTGCAGGTCACGCATGGAGCATGGAACAGCCCAACCGAAGCCCTCCTTCCCCCTCTAGTTAGTTAGTCCCATAGGCTGTTAGTAAGGGAACTTGGAGAGCTAGTCTCCCCCTTGGTTTGCTTGTATTTTGGCCTCTTAATATTCTTTCTAAACTCACCCACGCATGTGTGGGGTGCTGCAATGTTGTGGATGTAAGCTCCTAGGGCCCTACTTCGTGTGATTCAACCATTGGACCGGTGAAGAACGGGATGGACGTCCCTTCTATTCTCAAGGGGCGCATGGTGAGTTCCTCCCTAGTTAAGTTTCTTTCTAGCCTTAGAACAACATGTTTAGGTTTGTCTTTGTTTTACTTCTTGTTTAGAACCGCATCCTAGGATTAGCTTGTTATTTATGAAAGGTCCCCACAAGGGGGCGAAACCCTAAATCATAGGCGCATATGAAGAATGAAAGCAACGGAATGGGGGTTTCTAGATCTTGCATGGTATTATGATTAACAAAACCGATTGTATAGTAGTGATAGAACCATACCATAGCCATTTCTAGATGGCGTCTTGGAAGCTAGAGAACAAGAGAGGTCTCCTCCAAATTGTCGCGCACAAGATGAGGTATAGCTTCTTCTTGTCGTCCCTTGTGCTAGCAAGGATCATCCAAGTATCCTTCTCGTATGGAAGGGATGAGATCTTCTTGGCTTGGCGAAAAACTTCCTTCTCCTTTCGTCAACACCACATGCACTCTCGAATGAGCAAGCGACGAGAGGAAGGAGCGACAATAGGCGTGAGAGAGGAGTAACGTGAGGCGATGTCACGTTTAGGAGTCATGGTTTCTAAAAATAGAAACACTCCCACGTTCATGCACTCATGCGACCATGGGTTTACCCCAAGCGCAAACTTCTCTTCACCCTTGAACCATGCGCTCATTCATGAGCCGGTTCACTTTGGTTCGGTTCAATAACCAAATAAGCCAAGCATTCAATCCAGACCATAACAAACACTTAGGTTCTTGATCTGACCGTCAATCTATTGATGCTCCTGATCTGACCAATCTAGCATCCAATCTCTCGATCGAAGCTTACCGATCTGAAGCCCTAATCAATCAAACATGATCAGACCAGATCTCACTCACAATCAGAGATTAAATCCCTTTAAACTGAACTCAAACAATTCAGTCCACACGATCTGACTTAAGTAAGCCATATCATCAAATTGTGCGACCCTGAGGGTTTCCTTTGAATGTCGGTAACGATAACTCACGTCATCACGATCAGTGAGGGGTATCTAGCAACACATCACTGTCTCCCAATATAAAGGAAAGAGTCTTCCAAGACTACACCCAAAAACAACACAAGTGTGAATCAACTCACAAAGCATACATCTTTCCTTTGCCACTGGATGTTCTTATTGGACAAGCGTGTCAAGCTTGTAACTCCAATATGATGAGCATGATTAGATCAGATGAACATAGTCACCTGGGTATGGCCATACACTTTCTCAATCATCTCATCCAGGGGGCCCCTTTAGAACATCACACTCCTTAAACAAGGAGACGGCAATCCTATGTCTATCACTAGTGCCCTAACCTGACTCAAGCTCATCATCCAAGATAGTCTACAACCATTATGTTTCAAATGATATTGAACTACCTCAAAACAATGACAATCATCATTTAGAAAACACAAGTGATCTCAAGTCAGAGGAAATGTGCCACTTGTTACATTCAAGGATTATTCACATTGTGACAAACAATTGAATATCCTAGTAGGGTCTGTCCAGTACATCCAATGTACCCATGAGTCTACATCTTATTTCATGCTCGAAGCATCCTATAAGATTAGAACACATATTAGTCTTAACCATATCAAGGCTGTCTCATGTTCACCAAGATATATCGACTAAGGACTTTATTGCCTGTCAGCCTAGCTGAACAGCTTTGAGACATTATTCAGAAGAACATATATTGCAGCAGACAATGTAGCTAACTGAATAATAACCATGCCTTTATAAACATAACAGTTTATTACATGATACCGATACAAACCCAAGGCCTCAAACATTAGCCTTAAGGGCATACCCCAACAATCTCCCACTTGCACTTAATCTAATGGTTGAGAAATCTCAAACCCATGTTATTACAGTGCTTCTCATGCTTCTGCTGCGCCAGAGGCTTGGTAAGCGGGTCTGCCAGATTGTCATCTGTATGAACCTTGCAGATTTTGATCTCGCCACAATCTATGATCTCCCTGATCAAGTGAAACCGTCTCTGTATGTGCTTGGACTTCTGGTGCGACCGTGGTTCCTTTGCTTGTGCGATTGCTCCAGTGTTATCACAGAAGATAACCAAAGGATCTGCACTCGAAGGAACAACACCAAGTTCTCTCACGAACTTACGAATCCACACTGCCTCCTTGGATGCTTCCGAGGCTGCAACATACTCGGCTTCTGTTGTGGAATCAGCAACAGTTGACTGTTTGAAACTCTTCCACACCACTGCTCCTCCATTCAAGCTAAAAACATAGCCTGATTGCGATCGGAAATCATCCTGGTCAGACTGGAACAAAGCATCAGTATATCCTTCAATACTGAGTTCTTCCTGACCACCATTTATCAAGAACATATCTTTGATCCTCCGAAGATATTTTAAGATATTCTTGACTGCAATCCAGTGTGCCTGACCTGGATTACTTTGGAACCGACTGGTCACGCTTAACCCGTAAGCGATGTCTGGGCGAGTACACAACATCGCATACATAATGGAACCAATAGCCGAAGCATAAGGCGTATTGTCCATTTCATCTTTCTCAGTCTGTGTTTGTGGACACTGACTCTTCGAAAGATTCAGACCATGTCTGACTGGAAGATATCCTCGTTTAGAATTCTCTAAATGAAATCTCTCCAGGACTTTATCGATGTAAGTACTCTGGCACAGCCCGAGAAGCCTCTTAGATCTATCCCTGTAGATCTTCACACCTAATATATAGGCTGCTTCTCCTAAATCTTTCATCTGGAAACATTTCCTTAACCATGCCTTAACTGCATGCATTTCAGGAATGTCATTTCCAATGATCAAGATATCATCGACGTAGAGGACTAGGAAAGTAATCACGCTCCCACTAAACCTCTTATATACACACGGGTCATCCTCGTTCTTGATGAAACCAAATTCAGTGACTGATTCATCAAAACGAATGTTCCAGCTTCTTGATGCCTGCTTAAGTCCATAAATAGACTTCTTTAACTTGCATATCTTATGACGATCTGATGGATCAGTGAAACCCTCAGGTTGTGTCATGTACACATCCTCATCCAGGTTTCCATTAAGGAAAGCTGTTTTCACATCCATTTGCCAGATCTCATAATCATAATATGCAGCTATCGCGAAAAGAATCCGAATAGACTTAAACATGGCTACAGGTGAGAAAGTTTCATCATAATCTATCCCGTAGATTTGTTTGAAACCTTTCGCAACAAGCCTGCCTTTATAAGTAACTACGTTACCATCCATGTCAATCTTCTTCTTGAAGATCCATTTACAGCCTATAGGGATTACTCCCGGAGGCGGATCAACCAAATCCCAAACTTGGTTATCTGACATGGAGTCCATCTCGGCGCGCATAGCTTCAAGCCATCTCGCTGACTCTGGTCCACTGACCGCATCCGCATAAGTGAGGGGTTCATCATTATCAATGATGTAGACTCCGTCATAGCGCTCAGGCTGTCGACGGATCCTTCCCGATCTTCGCGGTTCCCGTGATATCTGAGCCTCAGGTTGTTCAATAACCTGTTCCACCGGCTTAGGCTCATCCAACTCTGCTTGATCACTTTGTCCTTCCTCTGGATTCTCATCCAGCTTTATTTCTCTCCCACTGGCCTCTTGCAGAAGAAACTCCTTCTCAAGAAATATGGCCGTCCGAGCAACAAAAACCTTGTTCTCTTTGGGATCGTAGAAATAATAACCCTTAGTTTCCTTAGGGTAACCGATAAAGATGCATTTGTCAGATCTGCTCTCTAGTTTCCCAGAGGCGAGCTTTTTGACATAAGCCTCGCAGCCCCAGATCCTGATAAATGTCAAGCTCGGCTGTTTCCCATACCATAATTCATATGGCGTCTTAGAAACGGCCTTGGATGGCACTCGGTTTAGTACTTTTGCAGCTGTTTCCAGTGCAAAACCCCAAAAGGAATATGGAAGAGTAGCCTGACTCATCATAGAACGAACCATATCAAGTAACGTTCTATTTCTCCTCTCGGACACACCATTCCATTGCGGTGTTCCTGGCGGAGTGAGCTGTGAGATAATCCCACACTCCTTTAAATAGTCAGTAAACGCATGACTTAGGTATTCTCCACCTCGATCTGAGTGAAGTGCCTTGATATTTCGGCCTAGCTGATTTTGTACTTCATTCTTGAACTCTTTGAACTTGTCAAAAGATTCACTTTTATGTCTCATTAAATAGACATACCCATATCTACTGAAATCATCAGTAAAGGTAATGAAGTACTGATAGCCACCTCTGGCATGTTTACTAAATGGCCCACACACATCACTGTGTATAAGGTTAAGTAAACCTGAAGCCCTTTGACCTTTGTGAGAAAAAGGTGACTTCGTCATTTTACCCATCAAACAAGCTTTGCATGTATCAATCTCCTTATAGGAGAATGATCCCAGCAGTCCATGATCATGCAACCGCTTAATGCGTTTCTCGTTAATATGGCCTAAACGACTATGCCATAGCAAGGTGCTGTCATCAGCATACTTGGCTTTCTTATTATCAATATTTTGTATAGAACATTCCATGTCCAACATGTATAACCCATTGTTAATTGAACCAGTTGCATAAACAATATTATCAAAAGATAAAACACACTTTGAAATGTTGCATTCAAAGGAAAATCCCTTCCTTACAAGAGCAGGAATGGAGATAATATTTTTAGTAATACTGGGAACAAAATAACAATTGTCTAGTTCCAATACAATTCCAGATGGTAAAGAAATGAAATAGTCTCCTACAGCAACAGCAGCAACCCGTGCCCCGTTTCCAACGCGTAGGTCCACCTCATGCTGTCCCACCTGTCTTCTTCTCTTGAGTTCCTGCACATTTGAACAAATGTGAACTCCACATGCAGTGTCCAACACCCATGATATAGAAGAAGAAAACATGACCTCAGTCACATAAATACCTGAGCCAGAAGCGAAGCTTCCCCTCTTATCTCCTTGGAGCGCTTTACAGTCCTTTTTCCAGTGACCCAGCTGGCCACAATGGAAACACCTGTATTCCTTGGACCGCTTCACCTTCTGCTTCAGAGCCTTGCTGTAGCTCTTGACAGGGGCTTTGCCCTTCTTCCCCTTCTTCTTGTTCCTGGAAGGAACCATTAAGACAGAGGTCGAAGGCTTTCCCTTCAGAGTCTCCTCAGTAGTGAGGAGCATATTCAGCAGCTCTGCCAGAGTACAATCGATTTTGTTCATATTAAAATTAATAATGAACGCATCGAAAGAGGGCGGGAGAGACTGCAGAATAATATCTACAGCAAGCTCCTGATTGATGGTATGCCCCAGTTTCTCTTGAGCCTCCTTGTGCCCAATCATCTTGAGCACGTGAGCTCCCACTGGGCTCCCTTCAGCCAGTTTGCTCTGAAAGAACAGCTTTGTCAAATTATAGCGTTCTGTCCTCGCCTGTGCAGCATACAGCATCTTGAGGTTTGCTATCATGTCTATTGCAGACATATCCTCATGCTGACGCTGCAGCGGTGGCGTCATAGACGCTAACATCAGGCAAGCGACATCAATGCTATCATTGACGTGCTTTTCATAGGCTTCCCGAACCGCCCTTGCGGCGTTCGGAGCGGGCTGAGGCGGTATAGCGATCTCGAGGACATACAGTTTCCTCTCTGCCTTAAGAATAATCTTAAGGTGTCCAAACCAGTCAGAGAAGTTCGGCCCAGCAAACTTCTCCCTTTCCAGTAGGGATCGCACATTGAAGTTCATGGTGTTCGTTGCTGCAGGTATCTACAACAATGCAAGAACAGCAAGGTCAGTATCAATGTTAAGAATCAATCAGGACTTAAGAAAGATTCTTTTTCTCACTATTTTATCTGACTGAAAAATCCATTAAACAGTCCGAAAGAGTAAACACTCTTTTAGTGAGATGGGATCCAGATTTCATACTTGGTCTCCGCGTCCCGCTCAGGCGAGATAAGATGCACAGAGAGTACAAGCACTAATCTCTGGTAGGCTGTCCCAGCCAATCGCCAACCCGTGCGATTCCCCTTCATCTGGGCAGTCCAGCAGACTGTGCCAACTGAGTTGGTACAACACAATCTCTAACCCCACAGATGGCTGCCCCCATGTGCTACCATATGCGCCACATATGTAGCCTACATGGTCAAGCTTACCCGACCTACTCCCTGGACCACCACGTGCTATGCTGAGTAACGAGAAGGGATAAATCCCTACTCTGTAACACGCAGGTGTAATCCCACACCGTCTGAAGATAGATGGACGTGCCCACTGAGTGGGTACAACACGGCTCCAACGATAGTCAGAACAGTGAGGTTTCGCGTCAGAAGGCTTACGAGCTTGATATTTTAGCGTTGGATTTTAACGGTCTTTTATCTTCCTCACTATCATGCAATTCCTATGGTGATAGCAGAAGATAAATTAAAACATGCTGTTCTACTTATATAAGCAATAAAAGAAAGCATGGATCTTATGTGGTAAAAGCCCATAGCCTAAGTAAGACCTTAACCTAACTTAAGTCTTCACTTGCTTTTGCTTCATGGGGCTTTTGCTGCTCATCTGGCCCAAACCAGGGCCCAAGCGCCATTTGCAGCTGAGGTGCGCCCACCAGGTAAACGCGCCTGGTCCCAGAGTCGAACCCTGGACCTCCCACCTGGTCAAGCCTCAAGCTGCATGCGCCTCTGCCAAGTGTGCTCTGTGCTCTTGTCTAATTAAATTACAAATTTAACTACCTAGACAAGATTGACACGCAGGTCAATTACATTTTATAAATTAAAAGCAATGTGATTCGCAGATCACAATCTAAAATTAATTTACAAAATTAATACAGGCACGCAGGCCCCAGCACAGCACAGAATTAACATGGGCAGCCCACATAAGAATAAATAGACAAACACATGGCATCAATCATCATGTGATCCAATCATTAAAATAAAATTTTCGAAAAACCCCATGGGCATCAATTTTATTTTGCTTATATGCCCTACAACCTTACAACGGTCCATTACTAGGGATCCACTCATCCAACCTAGTCAGATCCACTGCCCTTACATGCACCAAGTCCTAACTGACTTGAGTCGACCATAAGGTCAACTATGCATGCGCCAGGGCTGAACAACCACAATGAGGTCTGGCAAGCGGGTGTGAGCCCGGGCCTAACTCATGTGCGTTCATAGGTTGTCTCAATCAGACATCGCTACACGCCTATCTGCAGCCGACCTGTAGCCACCACGTGCTTGCGCACAGGTGCTACCTGGTCAACCCATCAAGGCTGTCAGATGGTCTGATTAGACTTTTGGATCTAACCTAGGGGGTGACTTCAACCCTAATAACCCGTCTAAGGGTTTAATGCAAGGCCTTAGATCTAGTGAGTCGCGCATGTTATAATAGTTTTGATAAAACAACAACAATTAAAAAGCGCCAACATACATGCGCCAAGACAAACTTACAAGTTTCGATTATGACAACTTAACATGTATTTGCGCATGTAATCAAGATCTAAGCGTTATTCACAAACAAGGATCACAAAAGGGCTTAAGCAATCATAAAACATGCGTTAACCATGGCTCTGATACCATTTGAAAGGTCCCCACAAGGGGGCGAAACCCTAAATCATAGGCGCATATGAAGAATGAAAGCAACGGAATGGGGGTTTCTAGATCTTGCATGGTATTATGATTAACAAAACCGATTGTATAGTAGTGATAGAACCATACCATAGCCATTTCTAGATGGCGTCTTGGAAGCTAGAGAACAAGAGAGGTCTCCTCCAAATTGTCGCACACAAGATGAGGTATAGCTTCTTCTTGTCGTCCCTTGTGCTAGCAAGGATCGTCCAAGTATCCTTCTCGTATGGAAGGGATGAGATCTTCTTGGCTTGGCGAAAAACTTCCTTCTCCTTTCGTCAACACCACATGCACTCTCGAATGAGCAAGCGACGAGAGGAAGGAGCGACAATAGGCGTGAGAGAGGAGTAACGTGAGGCGATGTCACGTTTAGGAGTCATGGTTTCTAAAAATAGAAACACTGCCACGTTCATGCACTCATGCGACCATGGGTTTACCCCAAGCGCAAACTTCTCTTCACCCTTGAACCATGCGCTCATTCATGAGCCGGTTCACTTTGGTTCGGTTCAATAACCAAATAAGCCAAGCATTCAGTCCAGACCATAACAAACACTTAGGTTCTTGATCTGACCGTCAATCTCTTGATGCTCCTGATCTGACCAATCTAGCATCCAATCTCTCGATCGAAGCTTACCGATCTGAAGCCCTAATCAATCAAACATGATCAGACCAGATCTCACTCACAATCAGAGATTAAATCCCTTTAAACTGAACTCAAACAATTCAGTCCACACGATCTGACTTAAGTAAGCCATATCATCAAATTGTGCGACCCTGAGGGTTTCCTTTGAATGTCGGTAACGATAACTCACGTCATCACGATCAGTGAGGGGTATCTAGCAACACATCACTGTCTCCCAATATAAAGGAAAGAGTCTTCCAAGACTACACCCAAAAACAACACAAGTGTGAATCAACTCACAAAGCATACATCTTTCCTTTGCCACTGGATGTTCTTATTGGACAAGCGTGTCAAGCTTGTAACTCCAATATGATGAGCATGATTAGATCAGATGAACATAGTCACCTGGGTATGGCCATACACTTTCTCAATCATCTCATCCAGGGGGCCCCTTTAGAACATCACACTCCTTAAACAAGGAGACGGCAATCCTATGTCTATCACTAGTGCCCTAACCTGACTCAAGCTCATCATCCAAGATAGTCTACAACCATTATGTTTCAAATGATATTGAACTACCTCAAAATAATGACAATCATCATTTAGAAAACACAAGTGATCTCAAGTCAGAGGAAATGTGCCACTTGTTACATTCAAGGATTATTCACATTGTGACAAACAATTGAATATCCTAGTAGGGTCTGTCCAGTACATCCAATGTACCCATGAGTCTACATCTTATTTCATGCTCGAAGCATCCTATAAGATTAGAACACATATTAGTCTTAACCATATCAAGGCTGTCTCATGTTCACCAAGATATATCGACTAAGGACTTTATTGCCTGTCAGCCTAGCTGAACAGCTTTGAGACATTATTCAGAAGAACATATATTGCAGCAGACAATGTAGCTAACTGAATAATAACCATGCCTTTATAAACATAACAGTTTATTACATGATACCGATACAAACCCAAGGCCTCAAACATTAGCCTTAAGGGCATACCCCAACAATTTAATTTCCTTCCTTGCCTAGGGTCGCATGCTAGAGTTATTTTCCTTGTTAATTTCGGTTTCCCTATTAAAACAAAAAAAACAAACTAGTTTCCAAAGGCGTTAGAATAATTCGACTTTCACTACTATAAGCTAAATACCAAAACAATTTCAAAATTGCGTTGTTTGAATGCTTGCATGTTGGGCCACCCCATCATCTGGGAGGATCCGTCATGCATATGAGAGTTATGGATCGCTGCCAACCCAACATGACGAGATCTTCATCATTGAGGATGAGCCCAGAACTTATGATGAGGCGGTCAGTGGACCGGACTCCGAGAGATGGCTTGAGGCCATGCGATCCGAGATGGATTCCATGTCGGCTAACCAAGTCTGGGATTTGGTTGAGCTGCCTGATGGGGTAAAACCCATAGGGGTGGACTAGTTACCTATAAGGGTAGACTAGTGGCTAAAGGATTCAAACAAGTCCACGGGGTGGACTATGATGAAACCTTCTCACCTGTTGCCATGATCAAATCCATTCGAATTCTGCTTTCTATAGCTGTATATCATGACTATGAGATATGGCAGATGGATGATAAGACAGCGTTCCTTAATGGGAGGCTGATTGAGGATGTGTATATGACACAACCTGATAGTTTCATCCATCCTGTAGATGCCAATAAAGTTTGCAGGCTAAAGAAATCCATTTATGGATTAAAGCAAGCATCTCGAAGTTGGAATCTTCGGTTTGATGAAGCTGTGAGATATTATGGCTTTATCAAAAGCGAAGATGATGCCTGTGTATACAGAAAATTCAGTGGTTGCTTGGTGACTTTTTTGGTCTTGTATGTCGATGACATACTTTTCATCGAAAACGACATCCCTAGTGTTCAATCTGTGAAGACATGGTTGGGGAAGTGTTTCGTGATGAAAGACTTAGGGGAGGCCACCTATATCCTAGGCGTGAGGATCAACCGGGATAGATCCCAGAGGCTCCTAGCCCTTAGTCAGAGTACCTACATTGATAAGGTCCTGGAGAGGTTCAACTTGGGGAAATCCAAGAAGGGGTACCTTCTAGTGAGACATGGCCTCACTCTCTCAAAGAGCCAGTGTCCCACCACACAGGCTAAGAGGGATGACATGAGTCAAGTGCCCTATGCTTCTGCAGTGGGGTCGATCATGTATGCAATATTGTGTACTAGACCAGATGTGGCTTATGCTATGAGCATAACCAGCCGATACTAATCCAATCCAGGTCTGCAGCACTGGGTGGCTGTAAAGAACATCCTTAAGTATCTGAGAAGAACTAAGGATCTGTTCTTGGTCTACGAGGGACAGGAAGAGCTCAGTGTTCAGGGCTACACTGATGCGTCGTTGTAGTCTGACCCTGATGACTTCAGATCGCAGGCCGGCAATGTGTTCAAGATAAATGGAGGCGCTGTATGCTGTAAAAGCTTTAAGCAATCCACCATAGATGATTCTACAACCAAGGCTGAGTATGTGGCCCCTTCTGAGGCAGCCAAAGAAGCCGTTAGGATGAGGAAGTTCATTTCTGAACTTCAGGTGGTTCCAAGTGCAGTGGATCCCATTGAGCTCTACTGTGACAACATTGGGGCAATTGCACAAGCCAAGGAACCAAGGTCTCATCAAAGGTCCAAACACATGCTCAGAATATTTCACTTGATCAGAGAGATCATTGACCGAGGTGATGTCAAGATTAGCAGAGTTGACAGAGAGAACAATCTGGCAGACCCACTAACCAAGGCTTTGGCGTAGCAGAAGCATGATGGTCACGCTAGGGATACGGGGTTGAGATTCCTCCACCTCTAGGTCTTAGTACAAGTGGGAGATTTTTGGTGTGTATGCCCTGAGACCTAGTATTGGTCCATATTTGTGCTACTTGACTCTGATATTTATATTATACTAGCATTGTCGTTATCATTGTTTGTCTACATCTGGGATTATGTACTTACATGATAATATCCTTGGAGATAGATTGAATCTATGCTCAAATGGTTGTCCCCAGTCGATGTACTTGAGTGGATATGGGACAGCTCTGGTACTTGTGAGACTGGTATATGGGTTGGTTAGGCACAAGGTGCTAACGCAGACATATGGGTATATTACTGGTGGATATACTGGACCGACCCGCTATGAGGCTATGACTTGGTGTCATGAGTTATCCTCACAAGTGACAGGAGAAGCATTGATCCCTTGACTTGAGGTCATTGACTGTTCTATATGGTTAGGGACGTGCTTTGATACAACCTAACACCTCGCCATAGTTGGGAGGTAATAACGGTAGTCATTGAGCATGTCATAACCCATATGAGAAGGTCAATGGACAGATAGAAGATTTGTCCCTTCCTAATGGAAGCTTGATATCCATGGAGCTTCTCTATAGTTCTATGACTTAAAGTGTATGGCCATACCCAGGTGAGAACTTGATTTATTCATGACCATGTGATTGGGTGAAAACAAGTGATGACACACTTGTCCAATCGGATATTAGTTTGGCAAGGGACAATAATGCATCTGTACCTAGTTGCGATGATGGGGATGTCAATGTCGATATCCATATCGTATTGTGATCTAAGGTCAGCACTGCTTATGGTGATCTCTATAGATCACTCACTGCTTATGGTGATCTAAAGTCAGCACTGCCAATGTTAGAGGAACCTACAGGGTCGCACACCTTGATACTCGAGTTCTCGTATTGATCAGAAAGCCTTATGATCGAGTTATTAGATAGCCCAGATCTATTTGGGAGATTTCGTCAGCGCCAATGCGCCTGATGAGATGGAAGAGAGTTATTTGAGCCAAATTTTATTTTTGGCAAGTTGACCCAAAATTGACCAAGATTGGCCACATTTGGATTAGAGTTGCATTGGATTGGATCGAATTGCTTAATCAACCCATGTAATAAAGTTTGGGCTAGCTCATTGTCCAATGAGGCCCAATAACAAGTCATCATGAAGCAACAATGGGCTAAAAGGGTATAATGGGGATAAATCTTTTCCCATTGGCGCCTAGGGGCTCAATGGGGATAAGTTGCACAATTTGCTTCATAAGGAAGCAATTGGCGCCTCCCCCCTTATTCCTTGGATGGAAGTCTTGCCTCTAAGGTAAGTCTTGGGGCTGATATGGCTAGAAGAACTTCTAAGGAAGGTCTTTAGCGCATATGGTTAATAGGAATGGGTTTATGGAAAACTCTTGGAACTTGGAATTTTTCCTTAACCCTAAACCCTAATTGGCCTCCCTTCTTACCCTAGCCGCTTATGCCTTCATGAGTTGCGCCCACACCTTGTTCTTGCCGCCCTTTATGCCTCTATATATCAAAGGGATATGTGAGTGGCTTGAAGAAGTATTCTAGTTGGCGTGAGCAACAATTGAGGGGCAAGAGCAACAAGGAGTTGGCGCAATCTTCCTCTTCCACTTGAGGGCCGCAAGTCATCTTCTTCTTCATCTCTTCTTGGCTCAAGGAGACTTGAAGTTGGTGGCTTCTTCTTCCTAGCCTCAAGTCTTCTCCATCTCCTCCTCTTGGCGCAAGATTGGAGGAAGGCTTGGCAGCATCATCTCCCCTTCCTCTTCACCTTGGCGCATCTTCCCTTGAAGGTGGCGCAAGTGGTGAAGAAGGTGACATAAGGCTTGGATCTTCTTCCCGAGGCTAGCACCGGGCGAGGAAGAAGAGAGCTCGAGGCATATGTGTGTGTGAGACTACAGAGGGCGCATGCTTGGGCGCCTACCTCGACATTTGCCTCATCTTGCTCCTAAGGTATTTACTATCTCATTGTGTCGACTCCCTCGCATGACGATCTTCATTGGGTTTTTGGGACCGGCCTGTTTCGGGGATATTCTTCCGCTGTGCAAATGTAATCTTTATGAAAAATTGTAAAATATCCCTGGGGTTTCCTAACAAGTATATCTACCACTGATATAACCATATGTCTACGTTAGCACCTTGTGCCTAACCAGCCCATATACTAGTCTCATAAGGACCAGAGCTGTCCTATATCCACTAAGGTACATTAACTGGGGATAAGAGTTTGAGCACAGATCCAATCTGTCTCCAGGGACATGATAACGACAATGGCAGAATGATATATAAGAAATATCAATGTCAAATAGTACAAAGACAGACCAAAACTAAGTCTTAGGGCATAAACACCAACACATGGTGCCTCCTCCAAGCATATTGTGCCACCTTGCAAGCCACAAGATATATAGCTCTCAAGCCCTAAGGCTCGGCCAATCCATCTTGCGCCCTGATGCAAGGATGAGCCACCAAGGAAGAAGCTTGTTGCGCCACCATGCAAGGTGCGCAAGCAAGCAAGCTTCAAGCATGCACCAATAAGTTTTCTCCATGAGGGGTGCCCCTAATCTTCTTTTGTGAATTTACAAAATAAAAGTAAAAAGGCAGCATGCAAGACTCACAAGAATACATCATAGGCATGCTAGAGGCTTGACATATGACCACAACACCATGCACAAAGCATGATACTATCTCCTTGACATATGACCACAACACCATGCACAAAGCATGATACTATCTCCTGCAATTCTATATGCATATGAAAAACACAAAAGATTGAATTTTTGTTTTTCATCAAAACATGTCTCTCTTCCTTCACCACTTATCACAAATCTTTGGTTCTTTGTTTCTCTCAGGAGTCTACAAGAGGCATACTCGATTCCTCCTTGCAATCCTTAAGTTGCTAAGATTAGGGCAATCACCCAGTTCATGCCCCGCATAATCTCAAAAAGTCTCTCATGATAGGTCTATCCCACCATGAGAGGAGAAATTGTTTCTTCCACATACGGGTCTATCCCACCATGTGAAGAAAGCAAAGATCCCCAAGAAATTGAAAAGAGCTAAGGGACAAAAGACCTACAATTTTTCTACTTTAGAAAAAGGCATGCGCATATCATATGTTTTTGAATACTTTGATGGCATGTGAGCATACAAAAACATTAAGAAACATCGTTCGAGGCTCGCAAGTAGCTCTGATACCACTATTGGGAAATCCCTGGGATTTTAAATTTTTAATTACATATAGCGGAAGCAAATCCCCGAAACAAGCCGGTCTCAAAAACCCAGAAGATCGATGCTTGCGAGGGGGTTGACATGACGTAGTGAGAAAGTACCTCAAAGCAAGATGGAGAGATGCCGATGTAGGCATCCAAGCATGCGCCCTCTGTAGTCTCACACACAACGGATCCTCCAGTCCTCTTCTTCCACGCCTGGTGCTAGTGTCGAGAAGAAGATCCATGCCTTTGGGGTCCTTCTTCTATGCTTGCGCCACCTTCAAGGAAGATGCGCCAAAGGAGAAGAAGAAAGGGGATGAAGTCGCCAAGCTTTGGTCCTCCTTGCGCCAAAAGGAGAAGAAGAAGAGAAGCTTGGAGCCAGGTTGATGGAAGAGAAGTTGCGCCACGTTCACTTGATCTCTTGCCTTTTGGATGAAGGGCTCGGCTACCCTTAATGTTGCTCTCGCATATAAATATCATAAACAAAGCAAGGGGCGGCAAGGAATAGTATATAGGCACAACGCATGAAGACATATGCGACTAGAGTTAAGGGAATAGAAATTAGGGTTTAATGTAAGGAAAGACTCTAAGCCTCTTCCATAATCAAATACCCATTATCCATATGCGCCTAGGACTTACTAAAGATGTCCATCAAGCCATATGCACCCCAAGCATTACCATAGAGGCAAGCCTTCCATCCAAGGAAGAAGGGGGAGGTGCCAAAAGCTTCCTAATGAAGCACTAGGCACCCACTCCTTCCTATTATGCCCTTAGGTGCCAATGGTGTGAGTTTTCTCCCCTTATACACTTATGACCTCTTATTTCTTAATGACAACATATTATTGGGCCTCATTGGGTAATGAGCTAGCCCAAACTTCATTGCAAAGTTTGATTAAGCCATTGGATCCAATCCAATGTAACCCTAACTCAAATGCGACCAACCATGGTCAATTTTGGGTCAACCTATCAAAAATGAAGTTTGGCTCTAATAAGTCTCTTCCATCTCATCAGGCCCATTGGCATTGATGAAATCTCCCAAATAGATCTAAGCTATCCAATAACTCAATCATAAGGCTACCCGATCAATACGAGAACTCGAGTATCAAGGTGTGCGACCCTGTAGGTTCCTTTGACGTTGGCAGTGATGAACTAAGGTCATCACAAGCAGTGAGTGGCACCTAGCAGTGCATCGCTACTAACCAATTCATCGGAATGGATATCGATATCGACATCGCCATCATCGCAACAAGGTACTGATGCATTACAGTCTCTTTGCCAAACTGATATCCGATTGGACAAGTGTGTCACCACTTGTTTTCACCCAATCTCATGGTCATGACTAAATCAGGTTCTCACCTAGGTGTGGCCATACACTTTTAATTATAGAACCATAGTGGGGCCCCATGGATATCAAGTTTCCCTCAAGATGGGGCAAATTCTCTGTCTGTCCATTTACCTTCTCATATGGGTCGTGACATACTCAATGACAACCGTTATTACCTCCGAACTATGGTGAGGTGTTAGATTGTATCAAAGCATGTCCCTAACCATATAGAAGAGTCAATGACCTGAACTCTAGGGATGAATGCATCTCCTGTCACTTATGAGGATAACTCATGATACCAAGTCATAGCCTCATAGTGGGTCGGTGTTGTATGTTCGCAAGTGCACGAATACTCGAAGTAATAAAAATATCGAACCACAGAGACCTTGTTCCCAAGTACTGAATAATCGATTTCTCGTTAGCTAGGCAATCGGAAAAATAGTGAATCAAACTATCGAAAAGAACACGGTGAAAATATCAGAGAAGAAATCAGGACTAGGGGTTCATCTACTTTAATTTCTAATGGCTAGATTAAGATAAGTATCGGTCAATCTAATTTTATCATGATAAAGGTATATTTTACCTCATAAATAAATTGTCTCGCTCTCGCACAAACAATCGTACAAAGAACCAATCTTCACTCTCGTGCAAGAACTATTCAATGATGAAAATAAGTAAACCATCAACTAAGAACTCAAGGATCACTCTCGTGCATCCGAATTCTAAGTTGATAACCTCAAGTGGAGACTCAAAGATCACTCTCGTGCATCTAAGTCTCAACACAAGTTTTACTCAAGGTTCTCTGACGATCAGAAATTTAATCTCTTACAATTTCTAATCAATTATAAAATATTAACTCAATCCAAAGAATCATAAAATCAACAAGGCATTAAAATTCTCTAAAAATTAGAATTTGAAGAACAACCTAATCTCTTACGATAGTTCCTGACTCGATAATTCCTAGGGTTCCGAATTTCACAATCAACTTCTCAGTCTATTTTGCAAAATTCTAAAACATGCTGATATTAAGAAACAAAGGAGAATTAAAGAACAATCAATCACAAAAGTAAAATTATCATAATAAAATCAGTTTGACAAAATTGGGATTTTCTAGTCATTAAGAAACAAAGAGATTACACCCCCATGTCCCAAACAAAGATTAAGCTAGCATGATGAAGATAATACAACTAAACATGTTTCAGTATGATAAGAAATCAAAATAAGGAGAGAAGAGTTACAAAACAGGGCTGTAATGAAATTACAGCCCGAAATTTTGCCTTGAACAGTGCTGTCACCGCTGTTTCATTGGTTTCTCCTCTGATCGGAATCCTTTCATTCTGAAACTTCAGATGTATGTTCTCCTTCACCAGGCGAAGCTCTCTGTCAAATTTCATGGTCGGAGGTGGTCTGTAGGATGAGAACCGATGAACCCTAGTGCGATCGCTCTTCTCTCAAATTCGCCGTGGATCGGTGGTCAAATTTTCTCCTTTGCTTCAAAAACGTTCTCCTCTTTTCTCATGAGTGCATCCCCTTTTACAGATCTCAATTTGGTGCCCTAAATCTCGAGAAATCACGAAATTAATTTTCTGGCAGAAGAATTGAGCGTCTGGGCAGGAATTACGGTAGTACCGTAATTATCCACTGAACTCGCTGTATGAAGTCTGACCAAATTATGGCACCATGAAGGATTTTACGGTAGTGCCGTAATTTTCCTCTGAAGCCTTTGAAGTCTCAGGTCGAAATCAGCCTGAAATTACGGCACCGTAATGAAAATTACGGTAGTGCTGTAATTCTCAAAAAATTTCCCAGATGATGCTGCCGTGAAAATCATTACGGTAGTGCCTTAATCCAAAATTACGGCCGTAAAAATATTTACGGCACTACCGTAATTTTTCCAGAAAGTTCGTTTTGGCTCGAAATTTGATGTGTAGTCTCCTCTTGATGTTAGGATCGCGCCCATGTGTTGGATTTGCTTGAAAACCATTGAAAACGTTGCCTTTTTGCCTGAAAATTTCAAAATCCAAAAAGAGTGTAGATTTCAAAATATTTGATAAAATAGGCATAAAATAAGCAAAGAAGCATGAATATGACTCAAAAACATGATGGAATAAGCATGAAATTCACTATGAAATTTGGAGTCATCAGTTGGTCTTGTATATCCACAACTGATATACCCATATGTCTATGTTAGCACATCATGCCTAACCAGCCTATATACCAATCTCACATGTACCAAAGTTGTCCCATATCCACTAAGGTACATTGACTAGGGATAAAAGTTTGAGTATAGATCGAATCTGTCTCCAGGGACATTAACATGCAAGTACACAATCGCAGATGTAAATATAGTAGAATAACGACAATGCTAGAATGATATATAAGAAATATCAATGTCAAGTAGTACAAAAGATAAACCAATAACAGGTGTTAGGGCATAAACACCAACAAATACATACTTTTATTTCCTCTTTTTCTTTCTTTTTCTTCTTTTTTTTTTGACTTCAACTCATTTCTTTGGTACCACTGCTAATTTTTCGCAGTGCCAAGTATTGGAGTCACTTTTCTAAATTTTGGATTCTTTCTTCCCAACAAATAACACAATAGATCAAACATCTAAGGGCTAATGAATCAATGTAAATTCATTGAAATTATACTCATCTACTTATCTTATTTGAAAAGGATGCTTCACTCTTAAATCGCATTCCTCAAACAATATACTTACCAAAATCTTATGAACAATTAATGAAAAATCAAAATGAGAGGATATATATTGAAGAAATAAATTCAACACAAGAAGCACACATCCATTCATAGGCATTGATATATGAATAGTACACATCATTCATCATCATAGAAAACCATTTTAGACCACCACACATCATCATTAAAAAAATTACATCCACGAAACATGTAATATCAAAATCCAAAGTAAGCATAGCATCCTCATATGACGCACAACAAGTCACAAATCATCGTAATATCAAAAATTGTACAATCCACTGAAATGAGAAGCACAAAGAAATAGGAAACACGAATACATCCTCCCCTACAAAAAGAATGCATCGTCCTCGATGCAATGAGCAAAGAATGAGAAAGTACGAGAAGAGAAACTCATAGAGTGCTACTCATCCTCATCGGTATCGGTCTCCTCACCACTCTCCTCGTCAGGGCTAGCCTCTCCCATAGTCTGGTCTGGATCTCCCTCCTCGTTTGAGCCTAGGTGATCAGTAAAGCGATCCTGGATAAAACCATGAATGTCCTGGATGGAATGATAAATTGTCTTTAGAAGGCATCCCTGACGGAACACCTCTGCAGACAATGCCTGAAGACTTGCGTCATGGGCACTAGACCAAAATCTCTAAGTATCAGGGTCTGCTCCTCGTGATAAAGAACCTGTTCTAAATGGAGGGGAATCCATCCCATATGGACTGGCTCCTCCAAAAGAAGGTGGTGGCAGCACTGGGTCAAGAGGGGTAGGAGCATCATCAACAACTGCAGTAGGGGGAATCTTCCAATTCAATTGATTGAGAACTGTAGTCTGCTCCTTGTTTAGCAGTGGTAGAGTTGGCGAATTTGGCCCAAGGATCAAACAAAATACATCGCCCTCACAGACAATCATCCGCATTACAGTACATAACTCAAGATCAATCCTAGGGCTACCCCGTGTAGTCTCGATCCCAAAAGGATCAATCCCCAAAGAAATCGCAATAGGAGTAATCAATCATCCTAACACAATAGTTCCCTTCTTGGCACACGTGACTTTGTCAAATTATTTAACAAGAAAATATTAGTGTATACTCGACCGACTCGCTGTGAGGCAATGACTTGGTGTCATAAGTTATCCTCACAAGTGACAGGAGATGCATTGATCCCTTGACTTGAGGTCATTGACTATTCTATATGGTTAGGGACATGCTTTGATACAACCTAACACCTCGCCGTAGTTGGGAGGTAATAACGGTTGTCATTGAGCATGTCACGACACATATGAGAAGGTCAATGGACAGACAAAGGATTTGCCCCTTCCTGAGGGAAGCTTGATATCCACAGGGCCTCCTTATGATTATATGACTGGGGCCATACCCAGGTGAGAACCTGATTTAGTCATGACCATGTGATTGGGCAAAAAGAAGTGGTGACACACTTGTCCAATCGGATATCAGTTCGGCAAAGAGACTGTAATGCATATGTACCTAGTTGCGATGATGGGGTTGTCGATGTCGATATCCATTCCGATGACTTGGGTAGCAGCAGTGCACTACTAGGTGCCACTCACTGCTTGTGGTGACCTTAGGTTAGCACTGCCAACGTCAGAGGAACCTATAGGGTCGCACACCATGATACTCGAGTTCTCGTATCAATCGGAAAGCCTTATGATCGAGTTTTTGGATGACTCGGATCTATCTGGGAGATTTCATCAGCGTCAATGGGCCTGATGAGATGGAAGAAAGTTATTGGAGCCAAACTTCATTTTTGGCAGGTTGACACGAAATTGACCATGGTTGGTCACATTTGACTTTGAGTTGCATTGGATTGGATCCAATAGCTTAATCAACCCATGCTATGAAGTTTGGGCTAGCTCATTACCTAATGAGGCCTAATAACAAGTTATTATAAAGAGATAATGAGGGAAAAGGGTATAATGGGGAGAGTTTATCCCCATTGGCGCCTCAAGGGTATAATGGGGTATGATAGGCGTCTAGTGCTTCATTAGGAAGCTTTTGGCGCCTCCCCCCTTCATCCTTGGATGGCATGCTTTCCTCTATGGCAAGTCTTTGGGCTGATATGGCTTGAGGACTTCTTAGGAAAGTCTTGGGCGCATATGGCTAAGTGGAAAGGGATTATGGAAAGCTCATGGAGAATTTCCTTATCCCTAACCCTAATTAGTCAACCCTTCTTACCCAAGCCGAATTATGCCTTCATGAGTTGCACCTACCCCCTTTGCCTTGCCGCCTCATGCCTCTATATATATATATCAAGGATATGCGAGAGGCATTACAAGTAATTTCAATTGGCATGAGCAAGTGAAAGGGGCAAGGGCAAGAGATGTTGGCATATCTTCTCTTCCATCTTCAACCTAGCCGCAAGCTTCTTCCCTCCTTCTTCTCTTGGCGCAAGAAGGAACAAAGCATTGTGTCTTCATCCCCTTTCTTCATCTTGGTGCACCTTCCTTGAAGGTGGTGCAAGTATAGAAAAGGAATTAAAGCTTGGCGGCAACATTTCCCTTCATCTTCTCTTTGATGTGGGGTGGAGACACGTGTTGTGCAAACCAGAAAATCATATAAAGATCAATATTCATAATAGCCAGAAATCCAGGCAAGAAAATTAATCAATTACAATAAGTTGCTATGCCTTGTAGGAAAATCCATAAATCCAAAATAAGAACCAATTAAACCAAGATGTAGAACAAGATTAGTTCTTTTGAATCGTGTAAGAATAATAGCGTGAAGAGCTGTCAGGCATTTATAATAATTGCAGCAATATAGCTATTCAGATTGGTAAATTAACATAGCACAGAAATGTTTCAGATTGCAAATTTTGCAATGCTTGCTAGATTGAACCATCGGAGCTGCGCTTGTATCAACTAGTCCAAATGAAAGAGCAAGATGTGTGCTTCATTATCTAACCAAAGTTTGAGATCATCGTTTCATCGATTGCTTAAGCTACCTATATAAGAAAGGCTAATCAGATTATATTTCTTAAACAAGTGCAGGAGTAAATTAGATATGAAAAGTTGTAATTGTTTTCAGGTTGATCCATTGTGGCTTTAGTTCGATCAACTCATCCAACTAGTAGAGCAAGATGAGTTCTTCGTATTGGCATCAAAGTTCAAGGTTTTGGTTGCGCCGATTGCTTAAGATATCTGCAAGAAAAAGCCAAGTCAGATTAGAATTAATAGCAAATAGAAGCTTGAAACAGGAAAATGGGGAAACAGGGGAAGTCGCGCGGATGAGCAGGGTTTGTCGGCGGTCGTCCGGTGGTGCACGATCGCCGGACCTATTACGACTGTAGGTCGTTATGATGACGGAGAAGAGATAGCGGGAGTTTGGAAGTGAAAGATGGCCGGACAGAGGAGATCGACGAAGAAAGGCGGAACTGGGGCGGAAGGCTGGCGAGAACAGGGGGATTCGAACGGGCATTCGATTCCGGTGATCGGACTGGAGGATTGGCGGATGCCAGCGGTTGAAGACTCGTCCAGGAAAGGCGACGTGGTGACTGAAGTTCTATGGGGATCCGACGGCTAGATTGCCGGCGGGAAGTGCAAGAGGTTTCAGAATTCTGGGTGAAATTGCTGGCGAAGCAGAGGACGTGTTGGCGGAAGCTAGGCGTGACAGTGATTCTTCCGATTCCGGCGATCGGAGAGGTGGATGGGCAGATGCCGGCGGCTGTGGCTTCGTCTTGGAGAGGAGGAGTGATGTTCGAAATCTTGTGAGGATCAGACCGGCGGATCGTCAGCGGCGTGCTCACAAAGATTCAGAAATCCTGGGAACACTAGTTACTGGCTGGTTTGATTGCGGGAGGAAGGAAAGGTTAGGGAAGGAGGAAGAAGGGAAAGCTAGGGGACACAAGCACCTCAGAGGGGAAGAGGATGGGAAACATCCGATTCCATTGGAAGAAAAAACTATTTCATTCATCAAATTCACTCTCTGATTACAATGATGCGTGCCATACATATAGCGAGAGAAATTTAGAGACGTTGCCAAACGTTGTTGTTTCTATTCCTGAACAGCAAGGAGACGTTGAGGAGCTTTGAGCGATGATAGCTGCAAAGAGACGTTGGACTTTCCATTTTTACAGCCATGAAGATGAATGTTGACGCGCCTTGGATGGAATCCTCTTGGCTGGCAGCTGGTTAAACATTATTGCAATGTTTGTTTCCTTCTTGTGTGAGTGTTTGTGGAATGTGTTTGCAGTAGCTTACTCTTTTGTAATTGGGCTTGAGAATATGTGACACCTTCATGGGCTTGAATGTCTTGAGCCACACTTAAATGGGTTGAAATAATTCTTTCCATTATTTTGAGCTAGCTTTATGAGTGAGCATGCTAGCTTATTCGTGAAACTTCCAGGCCTTCGTCTGGGGTAGTCGTAGGCTCCACTTGTACCTTCGAGGCTTGTGGTCTCTACCCCCATCAATTCTCCCCGGGTGAAAAAAATTCTTCCCCGAAGAATTGTGATTGCGCTTGTGGAGAAGTTCTGGAGAAGCAAGAGATAGTTGTTCATTCTGGATCCGAATCTTCAAAATGTTGTCAGCATCACAGCTTCTTGCCTTGTTGTTCCATGTCCATGGTTCAAGCTGTAAGTCAGGGACACCTGCATTGAATTCCCTTTCTCGACCATATTCATTAGTAAACTTGCAGTAAGGAATTTTAGCATCTAAGTGTACTGGGATAATGAAATCAATATGCGCAACAACTTCAATGGTAGACAAAGCAAATTTGTTTTCAATTATTTCAAGCTGAGTTGACCCTAAAGGTGGTTTAATAGTGTGAGTAGAAGGACCTAAGAGACAAGACTGAGAGTCCAATGGGTCATGGTGCAAGCCTACTGTGTCAATGGGTTGAGGTTGACCTAAGAGTTGAGGTTTAGGGTTGTCTATAGCTTGAGGTATATTATCCCCTAAGTATTGGTCAAACCCAATGAAGTCTATAGGATTAGGTTCATGGCTATCTAGAGACACAGTTCTTATGTCTTTGGATTGGGTATGTGGGTGAACTTTTATGGACTCACTATGATCAAGTTGGTTCAGGCCTAAGTTTTCATCGTCTATGGTTTGAGTAGGCTCAAATTGCTCAAGGAGTTCAAGTTCTATAGGTTGAGGATAACTTGTTTCACAGGGAATTAAGGGTTGAGTTCCTAGAGACATTTGTTCTAAGGGTTCATGTTGTTCTTTTATATCCTCTATGTTTAAGTCTAGCCTAATGTCTTTAGGTTTAAGTTCTATCTTAGGCTCAAGTTGGGTTGTCCCTATGTATTCATAGTTTGAGGTGTCATCTTGTTTATTGGTGTCTTCTAGGTTCAAGTCACCTAAAGGGTTGAGCGGAATCTTAGTCTCGGTGTGTGGTTGGGTGAATTCTATGGTTTGATTGGACTCTTGTTGTAGGCACCGATCACGAATTCTTTCTAAGAGCTGTTGCATATCATCAAATTGTTTATTCATATTATCAACAAAGGCATCAAATTGTTTATTCATATTATCATGAATAGCTTTAGTAGTGCTAGCTTGTGTTGACTCCAGACTTCTAGGATAGATGATGTGTTTTAACCCTCTAAAGTTGACACTATAGGACCAAGGATATTTATGATGATAGGCTTGAACACTACGAAGGAATTCATTACCTAGCAAGATATCAAAACCTTCTAAGTTGAGAACATCACACCAAATGTTGAATTTCATACCATCCAGTTGAATAGGGACGAAACATTGAAAGTCAACAAAGGAGGTAAATCTTGGGTAATCCCAGATTATGGCATATAGATGGCTGTGTTTTTCTAAGCTGAGACCATATTTATCAATAGCCCTAGCAGATATGGCATTAAAACTAACTTGATGGTCTAACACTGTTCTAACCTTATGTTTATTACACCAAATAAAGGTAGTAAAGCTTTCAGGTCTAAGGGTGAGTCTTTTGTAAGGTTCCCAATGATAAATTAAATCAATTGCTTTAAAATAGTGCATGATGATAAAAGAAACTTGATAAGCTGAAAATTGAATATTGTTGCAGTGCAGGATTACAAGAAAAAACTCAGCACTAAATCAAAATTGATTGTGACAAAATGCAGCATGTTTACTGGCTGAAAGTTCAAATAAGTTGAGGTTGTGCTAACTGCAGTTCGATTGAACTCAAGTGCAGCAAACAAGCCAAGAGTTTAGATACAGAAGGCTAAAAAACCAAATTTTAGTTGGGCAAAACTTAGAACGGAATTCAGCATGCAGGAAATCAAATCAGAGAACCAAAACTCTGAACTTAAAGGTTCTAAGCAGGTTTAAACATTGATACTAGCTGCAAGTTCAAAAAAGTCATTCAACAATATCCAGAATTTTGAATCAACTCAGAGATCTTAGTTGTGCAGAATTAAGAAAGGCTGATCAAAACTTGCGAGAAGATGAGTAGCATGAAGAATTGATTGAGCTTTGCAAAAATTCAAATGCAGCTTTCTTTGGCAAATTGTTCAATGCAAGCAGATTTTTTTTTCTAATCAATAAAGGGTAAATAACTTAACTAACATGGACAAGCAACGAAACATGAAAACTAACAATTTTTTTCTTTTTTTTTATACAAAGAGCAAAGCAAGGATCGTGTGGGCAGACAAGAGTTGCTCAAAACCTTTGCTCTGATACCAAACTGATGTGGGGTGGAGACACGTGTTGTGCAAACCAAAAAATCATATAATGATCAATATTCATAACAGCCAGAAATCCAGGCAAGAAAATTAATCAATTACGATAAGTTGCTATGCCTTGTAGGAAAATCCATAAATCTAAAATAAGAACCAATTAAACCAAGATGTAGAACAACATTAGTTCTTTTGAATCGTGTAAGAATAATAGCGTGAAGAGCTGTCAGGCATTTATAATAATTGTAGCAACATAGCTATTCAGATTGGTAAATTAACATAGCACAGAAATGTTTCAGATTGCAAATTTTGCAATGCCTGCTAGATTGAACCGTTGGAGCTGCGCTTGTATGAACTAGTCCAAATGAAAGAGCAAGATGTATGCTTCATTATCTGACCAAAGTTTGAGATCTTCGTTTCACTGATTGCTTAAGGTACCTATATAAGAAAGGCTAATCAGATTAGTTTTCTTAAACAAGTGCAGGAGTAAATCAGATATGAAAAGTTGTTATTGTTTTCAGGTTGATCCATTGTGGCTTCAGTTCGATCAACTCATCCAACTAGTAGAGCAAGATGAGTTCTTCGTATTTGCATCAAAGTTCAAGGTTTTGGTTGCACCGACTGCTTAAGATATCTGCAAGAAAAAGCCAAGTCAGATTAGAATTAACAGCAAACAAAAGCTTGAAACAGGAAAACGGGGAAACAGGGGAAGTCACGCGGATGAGTAGGGTTCATCGGCGGCCGTCCGGTGGTGCACGATCACCGGACCTGTTACGACTGTAGGTCATTATGATGACGGAAAAGAGCTGGCGGGAGTTTGGAAGTGAAAGATGGCCGAACGGAGGATATCGGCGAAGAAAGGCGGAACTGGGGCGGAAGGCTGGCGAGAATAGGGGGATTCGAACGGACATTCGATTCTGGTGATCGGACGGGAGGATTGGCGGATGCCAACGGCTGAAGACTCATCCAGGAAAGGCGACGTGGTGACTGAAGTTCTGTGGGGATCCGACGGCTGGATTGCCGGCGGGAAGTGCAAGAGGTTTCAGAATTCTGGGTGAAATTGCAGGCGAAGTAGAGGACGTGTTGGCGGAAGCTGGGCGTGACGGTGATTCTTCCGATTCTGGCAATCGGAGAGGTGGATGGGCAGATGCCGGTGGCTATAGCTTCGTCTTGGAGAGGAGGAGTGATGTTCGAAATCTTGTGAGGATCAGACCGGCGGATCGTCAGTGGCGTGCTCACAAAGATTCAAAAATCCTGGGAACACTCGTCACTGGCTGGTTTGATTGCGGGAGGAAGGAAAGGTTAGGGAAGGAGGAAGAAGGGAAAGCTAAGTGACACAAGCACCTCAGAGGGGAAGAGGATGGGAAACATCCGATTCCATTGGAAGAAAAAACTATTTCATTCATCAAATTCACTCTCTGATTACAATGATGCGTGCCATACATATAGCGAGAGAAATATAGAGACGTTGCTGAACGTTGTTGTTTCCATTCCTGAACAGCAAGGAGACGTTAAGGAGCTTTGAGCGATGATAGCTACAAAGAGACGTTGGAGTTTCCATTTTTGCAGCCATGAAGATGAATGTTGACGCGCGTTGGATGGAATCCTCTTGGCTGGTAGCTGGTTAAACATTATCGCAATGTTTGTTTCCTTCTTGCGTGAGTGTTTGTGGAATGTGTTTGTAGTAGCTTACTCTTTTGTAATTGGGCTTGAGAATATGTGACAGCTTCATGGGCTTGAATGTCTTGAGCTACACTTAAATGGGTTGAAATAATTCTTTCCATTATTTTGAGCTAGCTTTATGAGTGAGCATGCTAGCTTATTCGTGAAGCTTCCAGGCCTTCGTCTAGGGTAGTCGTAGGCTCCACTTGTACCTTTGAGGCTTGTGGTCTCTACCCCCATCACTCTTTGGCGCATCTTCCCTTGAAGGTGGCGCAAGCTTTGAAGAAGGTGACCTAAGGCTTGGATCTTCACCGAGGCTAGCACCGGGTGTAGAAGAACAGGACTCGAGGCATCCATGTGTGCGAGACTGTAGAGGGCGAACACTTGGGCGCCTACATCGGCATCATTCCAAATCGCTTTGAGGTACTTTCTCCTCTCATCGTATCGACCCCCTCGCAAGACAATCTTCACTGGGTTTTTGGGACTGGCCTGTTTCGAGGATATTATTCCGCTGTGCTTGTATTGTAATGTTTATAAAAATTGTAAAATATCCCCAGGGTTTCCCATTAGTGGTATCAGAGCGACTTGTGAGCCTTGAACAATGTTTCTATGCTTTTCTCTATGCTTACATGTCATATTTCAATTTTCGCAAATTTCATATACATGGCGCATCATTTTTCGTATCAAGAAAAATTGTAGGTCTTTGCTTCCTATCTTATATTCAATTTCTTTTGGATTATTGAATGATTATTTTCTTGATTGATTTTAGATCAAAGGTGCATGTAGTTTGTCAAGTAGGACGAGTATTGTGTCTTTGAACTGGCCGGGTCTCTTGATCTGACAAAATTGACAGCTGATAGGATCTATAAAATTATAATGAAATATAATCTCAAATAATCAAAAGGTCTGTGATTGATGATGAGGAAGAAAGACTTGTTTTATGAGAAAATAAAATTTCAGATTTTAGGTTTTTCATGAGCATATAGAATTGCTTGTGTAAGTACCTTGTTTGTGCATGATGTTGTGATCACTAGTGAAGCCCCATTGCATGCCTGCGATGTGATCTTGTGAGGCCTGCGTGCTGCCATTCTTTTTCTTTTATTTTGTAAAATTCAAGATGAAGACTAGGGGGTGCATCCTACATGATCCATGGCGCATGCTTGCTTGGTTGTGCATCTTTCAAGATGGCGCAACAAGCTTCAACAAAGGTGGCGCATCCTTGCATGGGGCGCAAGTATGGGTTTGGCCGAGCCTTATGCTTGTGAGCTATCCCTCTTGTGGCTTGCATGTTTGCGCTTCTTCCTTGGAGGAAGACCATGGCATTGGCCGAACCATGGGGTTTGCTTCTTGGGTCTACCTAGAACTACCTCTAGGGTTTGAGAGCTAAACCATGGTGTGGTGGACCTTGGAGCCAACCTTGAAGATCAAGCTAGAGGTCGACTAGGCTAGGTCTAGTCTTTGGGGCTTGTGTCCTAGGTCAAGAGTTGAACCCCTTTTGGCATGGGTCAGTTCAATGTCTTGAATGGGCTATGATCACATCATCCCTTTACTGCTTTCATTACCTGCTAAAGCTACAGCATGCTTGTGATGTTTTATCGTTATGTTATCTCTATAGGATTGCATGCCTGTAATGTTAGACATAAGATAAAACTGAGATGATGAGACCTCAAAAACCCTCACTCAAAATATCAAGTCTAGTAGCCTTCTAATGCGTAGATCTCATCAAACTATCGATTAATGGTGTTGTGAACTGTTTCCCACCCTCGTGGGACACACCCACTTACTTTAGAAGGTGTGTGGTGACAATGCTCTCCCAGTCCAGTTTTAACATGGACGTGTCTTCGCAAAGAAAGTCGTTGGCCCTGGGCATAACGGTTAGGAATGGACATGAGTAGATTTCCACATGTTCTGGGCATATGGTGGAACTCTAGAGGCATCGTTGAGAGGTCAGGGTTTCATGCTGTATCCAGCCCTCGCTGGACATGAAATGCCTAGACTGTCTCAATAAGGGGAGTTGCCAAGAGCAATCGGCCGATGTGCCCACCTTAAGAAGCATGGGTCACTTTGTGCATCTCATTCCACCCTCGTGGGACGCGAAGCCTCATGTGGAATAAGGATCCTATCTCACTAGAAAATCTCGGATTTCCCAATTGACTTTGTGGGTTATCAATTCGATCAAATAGTGGGAGCCATAATCATTTAAAATATGTCCAATTTAAATTATTAGAAGTAGTACTAATCTACTATTTCTTGGTTGTTGTAGAACAATGGCTACGAACAATAGCAGATGGTCATTGCGATCTACCCTGGAAAGGGATAAGTTGGTTGGATCCAACTTACTGGATTGGTATATGAACTTGAGAACTATGCTCAAGCTCGAGAGGAAGCTCTATGTCCTTGAGCAGCCTATTCGTGAGCCACTTCTATGCTCGGCCTCAGCGGCTGAGAAGGATGCTTATGATAAGCATCAGGCTGATACTTTGGAGGTTGCTAATTTAATGCTAACCAACATGTCACCTGAATTTAGAGGGCAATATGAATCGAAGAGTGCTTATGAGATTATTTCTAATCTAAAGCAGCTCTTTGATGAAATGGTTAGGCTCAACTCTCCTAAAGTAGACATTCAATGTGTTGAGCCAAAAGGCTTGAATAAAACATTGAAAATAAAGATGGAAAGGGTCAGGAATAACAAGTACTATTCATGTGGAGGACCACCTCACATGATGAAGGACATGGTGTGACTTCAGAATGAGAAGAAGAGAGGCAGGGCCTCGTCTTCATGCTCTGGTATTTATGTTATCGAAGTCAACCTTTCTACTTCTATGTAATAGGTACTGGATACCGCATGCGGAGCTCACATTTGTACAAATATGCAAGGGCTCAAGAAAAGTAGATCAGTGCGGCCTAGAGAGATTGACCTACGGGTTGGAAACGGGGCACAAGTTGCTGCTGTTGCTATAGGAGTTTTGACTCTCTCTCTCTGCCTTCTGGACTTCAATTGGAACTAGATCATTTCTATTATGTACCTTCACTTACTAAAAACATTGTATCCACTCCTTGCTTGGCAAAGAAAGGATTTAAGTTTGAAATAAAGGAGAACTCTTGTTCTTTTTCATTTGCAAACATGTTTTATGGGAAGGGTACTTTGTGCAATGGATTATTTGTCTAAGACATGGATAGTTCTATTAGTAACATAATTAACAAAAGGATCAAACTGAGTGGTTCAGTTGGTGCTTTCCTATGGCATTGTCAATTAGCCCACATAAACAAGAATCGCATTCAACAACTCCATGCAAATGGGTTGTTAGATTAAAGTTCCTTGGTGGAATTTGATACTTGTGAGCCTTGTTTATTAGGGAAAATGACAAAGGCGCCCTTCACCAAGACTAGTGAGAGGGCAAGGGGTTTATTGGATCTCACACATAGTGATGTGTGTGGGCCATTCAATAAACAAGCCAGAGGAGGGTACAACTACTTCATCACATTTACTGATGACTTCAGTATATATGGTTATGTCTACTTGATGAGACATAAGTCTGAATCCTTTGAGAAATTTAAGGAGTTCAGACATGAAGTAGAAAACCAGTTTGGTAGGTCTATCAAAATCATAAAATGAGATCATAGTGGAGAGTACCGGAGCGATGAGTTCTTTGACTATCATAGGGAGTGTGGGATACTATCTCAACTTACTCCTCCTGGAACACCTCAATGGAATGGTGTGTCTGAGGGGAGAAATTGAACTGTGTTGGACATGGTTTGATCTATGATAAGTCATGCAACTCTACCTCCCTCATTCTGGGGTCATGCACTTGAGACAGCTTCTCTTATACTGAATAAAGTTCCATCTAAGAGTGTCTCCAAGATTCCATATGAGGTATGGAGTGGGAGGCGCCCTAACCTCTCTTTTATTAGGATCTGGGATGTGAGGCTTATGTCAGGATTCTAGCAAGCTAGAACCTAGATCTGATAAATGTCTGTTTGTGGGGGTACCCTAGGGAAACTAATGGTTACTACTTCTATGTTCCCACTGAGAATAAAGTTTTTGTTGCTCGGGGTGCTGTCTTTCTAGAGAAAGAATTTCTCATGAAAGAAGTCAGTGGGAGGAAGTTTGACTTGGACGAGGTCCAAGTATGACCACAAGTCGAAGAGATGGAATCTGAGCCACCTGCACTAGTTGCTAGGCAACTTGAGGCTCAAACATAGGTCCCACGTAGGTCTGGGAGGTTTCGTCGTGCACCTGAGAGGTATGGGTTGCTGGCGACCCAACACGACAGGATCTTCATCATTGAGGATGAGCCCAGGACCTATGTTGAGGCGGTCAGTGGACCAGACTCCGAGAGATGGCTAGAGGCCATGCAATCTGAGATAGATTCCATAACGGCTAACCAAGTCTAGGATTTGGTTGAGCTATATGATGGGGTATAACCCATAGGATGTACATGGGTCTTCAAGAGGAAGACTGACATGGATGGCAATATAGTTACCTATAAAGGTTGACTAGTGGCTAAAGGATTTAAACAAGTCCACGGGGTGGATTATGATGAAGCAAACATCTCGAAGTCGGAATCTTCGATTTGATGAAGCTGTAAGAGATTATGGCTTTATTAAAAGTGAAGATGACACCTTTGTATGCAAAAAATTCAGTAGGAGCTTGGTGACGTTTCTGTTCTTGTATGTTGATGACATACTACTGGGATAGATCCAAGAGGCTCCTGGCCCTGAGTCAAAGTACCTACATTGATAAGGTCCTGGAGCAATCCAAGAAAGGGTACCTTCCAGTAAGACATGGCCTTACTCTCTCAAAGAGTTAGTGTCCCACCACACAGGCTGAGAGGGATGACATGAGTCGAGTGCCCTATGCTTCGACAGTAGGCTCGATCATGTATGCGATGTTGTGTACTAGACCAGATGTGGCTTATGCTTTGAGCATATGATGCAGGAGCATATTTAGGACTTAATCACGTGTTTATTTTCCTTTTGTTTTGTTGCAATTAGGATTAGTTTAGGACTTATTTTATAAGCATTTTAAATTTCTAGTTAATGTATTAGGTTGTTTGGGCACTTTAAATTCCCCTTATTAGGATTAAGCAAAGTCAAGTCAAGAGGATAGCCACTCATCAGCCAAGACAACATCAAGGTCAAATGGTCAAATCATGTCAACTCCAGTCAACAAGCAAATCCCCAACCGTCAACATGCAAATCCCCAAGCTCAAATTCAAGCCACACGCCACTTTAGTTAGAGTCAACAATTCTAAAGTCAAAATCAATAAGGTCAACCTCAAATCTTCAGGCAAGCTCATCAAATTAAATCAAGGCACTCCAACGACAAGTCAACACTCCAAAGCCAAGATTGATTTTCCACCATTCGGCTAAAAGACAAAGCACCTGCGCATGTAAATCAAATCCACCGCCAAGCACAACCTCATCAGCCAATCAAACGCCAACACCAATTGCATTCACCAATGCATGCGCCAGCAACATTCAAGCACATCCCCACCAAGCTCCACGCGCCAGCAAAGCCAGCAATCTCCAGCGGCAATTAAATTTCTAATGCGCATGCTCTTCAGCGGAAATACCAACAAGCTCGCGCCTGCAAATATGCAATTTCGGCCAAGAAGCATGCGCCCACAAATTCTACAATTGCTTCGTTCACAAGCAAGGGAGTCCAAGCGTCTATTTAATCTCCACCATCCATGTTGAAAGGAGGATTGACAACCATCAGATATTTTGGAAGACAATGTATCCGTTGAGGAGAAAATGCTATAAAACTAATGTAATTCTCATTTTGAGTAGTGAAGTTAAGTATATTTTTGGAACCTTCGTGGTGTTGTCTTCCTCCTTGTGAGGTTAGGTTTAGGGAATGTAGTTCTCCTCTTCCCCCTTAGCTTGCTAAGCTAAGGGTTTCTCTTCTTCTTCTCTTCTTCTTTCTCTTCTCTTCTCTTCTCCAGCAACATCCTCTTCTATTCTGCGTCAGCATAACCAGCCGATACCAATCCAATCTGGGTCTGCAGCACTGGGTGGCTGTAATGAACATCCTGAAGTATCTGAGAAGAACTATCTAGGGCTACACTGATGCGTCGTTCCAGTCTGAGCATGATGACTTTAGATCGCAGGCAGGCTATGTGTTCAAGATGAATGGAGGTGCTGTATGCTGGAAGAGCTTCAAGCAATCCACCATGGCTGATTCTACAACAGAGACTGAGTATGTGGTCGTTTCTGCGGCAGCCAAAGAAGCCATTTGGATTAGAAAGTTCATTTATGAACTTTAGGTGGTTCCAAGTGTAGTGGATCCCATTAAGCTCTATTGTGACAACAATGGGGTTATTGCACAAGCAAAGGAACCACGGTCTCATCAAAGGTCCAAATACATACTCAGGAGATTTCACCTGATCAGAGAGATAATTGACAGAGGTGATATCAAGATTAGTATAGTTGATACAGAGAACAATCTAGCAGACCCATTGACCAAGGCTTTGGCGCAGCAGAAGCATGATGGTCATACTTGATGACACAAAACTTTATAGTATGTTTTGTGTCATTTGATTGGTCTTTTTGTGTCATATTCATGCTCTTTTGCTTGCTTTTAAGCTTTATTTATCAAATATCGTGGAATTTACACCATTTCTTATTTTTTATATCATTTTTAGGTAAAAAGTGCCATATTTTGATGGATTTTAAAAGATCTGAGCGCACGAATGGATTCCAGATGTCGGGATGAAGCCGCCCGTCAATTTTCATGCAAATCGGAGATAGTCAAAAAATTACACCCCTGCCGTAATTAATTCTACGAGTGTAATTTTCTGCGCAGATTACACCACTACCGTAATATTTTCCACAGGCCGTAATTTCCTACCCATAATACACAGAAGCAAATTATGGCACTACTGTAATATGTTTTACGGGCCGTAATTTCATGGAAATTTTTCACAGAACAAATTACGGTAGCGCCGTAATCAAAATTACGGGCCGTAATTATATTTTTGAACGAGTCTTCCGCCGCCTCCTAAATATGATTTTTTTAATGCCAAATTAGAAAGATTCGGGGCGCGATTTCAAAATCCGTAAAAGGGGATCGTTCCATAAGAGGAGGAGAGGATTTGAGGACACAAAAGGGTCCAATTTCATCACCAATCGAGGGAGAAATCAAGAGAGGCGTCCCTAGGGCTCGGCCTCTCGCCGAGAGGCATAGAGGCCACCTCAGGTCACGAAATTTATAGGATAGCTTCGCCCAAGGGAGGATAAGACACACTATAAATTTCAGATCGAAAGGAGTTCGATCGAGGGAGAAATCAGCAAAAGAAAATTCAGGCGGAAGGAGGAAGATCGTGATTTACTGTAGCAGAGTACTATTCACGGTACTGTAGCAATCCAAAAAATTCCAAAATCACGGGCTGTGAAAATTTTAACACCCCTGTGATTACAGTAAACCCTTGTTCTCTCTTTTTATTTGAATTCTGAATATTTTTATGATTATTTATTGTGTTCCAATGACTTTGGTAGCGTAAAACTTTCCTTGGGACATGGGGTATAATCCCCTTAGTTTCATAATGACTAGATGATCCTTGATTTCTCAGGGAACTTTTGTTATGATAATTCTACTTATGTGACGATTTTCTTTAATCCTTCTAGTTTCTTATTGTCAACATGTATTGGAGTTTTTGCGATATGCACCGAAAAGTGACTTGCAAAAACTTAAAACCCTAAAATTGAGATTTAGGAACTCATCGTAAGAAATTAGGTTTGTTCATATTTCTAGATTTTAGAAGTTTATTAACTTGTTAATAATTTGACCTTCGAGGCATTATTGAATTAAACATTAAGATATTGTAAGAAATTAAGTATCGGATCATTGGAGAACCTTAAGTAGAACCTGTGAAACTAAAGTATGAAAGTATTTAGTTTTCACTTGAGATGATTGACATAGAGATTGGATGCATGAAAGTGATCTTTGATTTCTTTGTCAATGATTTACTTATCTTTAGCATTTAATTAATCTTGTGCAAAAGTGAGGATTGATTCTTTGTAAATTGTCTACGCGAAAGCGAGATGATTTCTTTATAAAGTAAATTATATCTTTATCATAATAGGAATGGACTGACGATGCGCTTATTTCCTTCTAGTCATATAAATTAAGGTGCATGAAACCCTAGTCCCAGCTTTTCTCTCTGACTCTTCGCATACTTTCCGATCATTTACTTACATCATATTCGATTGCTTAGCTAGTGAAAAAACAACTATTCGGTACTTAGCACGTAGGTGTCTGTGGTTCGATATCTTTTTATTACTTCGAAGTATCCGTGCACTTGCGGACACAACAAGTTTTTGGCGTCGTTGTCGGGTACATTAGTTTTGTTAATATCAAAATAGTTGTTAGTATTGCTAGACTAAGTTTTATTTATCTTTGTTTTCTGTTTTTGCAGGTTTTGGATTTTCACAAGTTGTGACAGAACTGTGATATTTAAAATTTTTGAATTTGCTTGTCTTTTCTGTTTTCTATTTTTTTTTGTTATATTTTGACAAAAAAAATTTTAAAAAAAAATTGATTGATTGGTGTTAGATAATCTTTCTGTTTCTATTCTGAAAATTCTGAGTTTACACGATTCTTCTATTTGGTTACACACAGGACTCTTAGATCTTGATAGATTTTATTTCCTATGAACTCTGAGATCATAATTTTTTTTTAGTTGTGTAGAAAAGCTTTGGTTTGAAGATATGTCTTTTAATCATGACTCGTGGGCAACTGAAAGAGGTGAGGTATACATGCCATAAGGTAAGTATGAAAATGATTCATTGTGCACTCTTACATAAAAGATAGATTATTTGGCTTATAAAATGGACTCTCATATGCACCCTGTTATGACATCTTATTCTCCTATTAGATGTGATATTTGTGGATGTTTTGATTATTATACTTTTGATTGCCAATTTTTAATTCCTACAAATCCCAATTCACCATGGTACCAAAATGATCAATATTATTCTAGATGGAAAAATCATCAAACTTTTTTTATGAGGATTGCTCAAACAATATTTCAGAACCATACTTTGAGGATACCGAAGAATCTAGGCTAGTGTCCATTCTTGAAAAATTCATGACAAATCAAAGCCAAATCATGACAAATCAAAGTAAGAAAATTTAGAATCTTAAGGGAATAATCTTTAACAGCACATTCTAAAATGTTAGAAACCCAGATAGCACAACAAGGTTGTTTATTTGAGATTGATTTGGAAACTGAGGAAATTGATTTAGAAAAGTCCCCTTCTGATTTTGGTAATTTGGAAATTGATTCTTTTGTGAACATTAATGAATCTCACTCTGATTTTGATAATTTTGAAATTGATTCATTTGATAAATTATTTGTGGAAAGGTTTGAGGAAATTGATTTTGAAAAATCCCTTTTTGATTCTAGCGATAGTTATGAAATTGATTCTTTTGATGATATATTATTTGTGGTTAAATCCGATGAAGGATGTGAGGGAACTGATTTAAAAAAGTCTCATTTTGATTTTGTTGGTAATTTTGAAATTGATAAATTATTTGATGATGGACATGAAGAACTGAAAAATGATTTGAAAATTATGAATATTGATGAATCTCACTCTGATGTGTTGGTGTATATGCCCTAGGACCTAGTTTTGGTCAACTTATGTACTACTTGACACTGATATTTATATATCATTCTGGCATTGTCGTTATCATTGTTTGACTACACCTGCGATTGTGTACTTATATGATAATGTCCCTGGAGACAGATTGGATCTGTGCTCGAATTATAATCCCCAGTCAATGTACCTTAGTGGATATGGGACAGCTATGGTACTTGTGAGACTGGTATGTGGGCTGGTTAGGCACGTGGTGCTAACGCAGACACATGGGTATATCATTGGGGATATACTAGATAGACCCGCTATGAGGCTATGACTTGGTGTCATGAGTTATCCTCATAAGTGACAGGAGATGCATTGATCCCTTGACTTGAGGTCATTGATCATTCTATATGGTTAGGGACTTGCTTTGATGCAACCTAACACCTTGCCGTAGCTGGGAGGTCATAACGGTTGTTATTGAGCATGTCACGACCCATATGAGAAGATCAATGGACAAACATAGGATTTGCCCCTTCCCTAAGGAAGTATGATATCCATGGAGCTCCTTTATGGTTCTATGACTGAGAGTGTATGGCCATACCCAGGTAAGAACCTGTTTTAGTCATAGCCATGTGATTGGATGAAAACAAGTGGTGACACACTTGTCCAATCGGATATCAGTACGGCAAAGAGACTGTAATGCATCTGTACCTAGTTGCGATGATGGGGATGTCGATGTCGATATCCATTCCAACGACCTGGGTAGCAGTGATGCACTGCTAGGTCCCACTCACTGCTTGTGATGACCTTTGGTCAGCACTGCCAGCGTCAGAGGAACCTACAGGGTCGCACACCTTGATACTTGAGTTCTCGTATTGATCGGGAAGCCTTATGATCGAGTTATTGGATAACTCGGATCTAATTGGGAGATTTCATCAGCGCCAATGGGCCTGATGAGATGGAAGAATGTTATTGGAGCCAAACTTCATTTTTGGCAGGTTGACCCGTATTTGACCATGGTTGGTCACATTTGGATTAGGGTTGCATTGGATTGGATCCAAGTGCTTAATCAACCTATGCAATGATGTTTGGGCTAGCTCATTATCCAATGAGGCCCAATAACAAGTTCTCATAAAGAGATGAGAGGCTAAAAGGGTATAATGGGGACAAATCTTCTCCCCTAGGCGCCTATGGGCATAATGGGGAGAAGTGGCTCAATTTGCTTCATAAGGAAGCAATTGGCGCCTCCCCCTTAATCTCTTATGGTATGAATGCCAATATGGCATTACTTGGGGTGCAAGGCAAGGCCTTGGCGCACAAAGAAAGACATGGGCTCTAAAAGGAATGGTTGAATGAGTATTATGGAAATGTCTTAGAGACTTTCCTTATCTCAAACCTTCTCATCATAGCCGCCCACTTGTCTTAATCCTAGCCTTTCATAAATCGCCTCTTGCCCTATAAAAGAGCACCTAGCCGAGCCCTCTTGTGTGCAATTAATTCCTTGAAGGCGTGAACACAAGGAGAGGGGCGAGTGCTTGGAGTAAGGGCGCATCTTCCTTCTTCCATAACCGCAAGCCACTTCTTCCTTTCCTCTTGGCGCAAGGAACATTAGTGCTTGGCGTTTTTGGATAGTCTTCCTTCTTCTCTTGGCGCATCATCTCTCTTGGTGGCGCAAGTGAAGTAGAGTATCTCCCTAAGGCTTGGATCTTCTTCCCGAGGCTAGCACCGGGCGTGGAAGAAGAGAACTCAAGAGATCCGTGTGTGCGAGACTGCAGAGGGCGAACACTTGGGCGCCTTCATCGACATCGCTCTACATTGCTCTTAAGGTATTTCCTAACTCATCGTGTTGACTCCCTTGCATGCGATCTTCACTGGGTTTTTGGGACCGGCTTGTTTCGGGGACATTCTTCCGCTGCGAAAAATGTATGTCCATAACTCTGAAAAATTGTAAAATGTCCCCGGGGTTTCCCAACATGATGTTTTGCCCATATCTACTGCTCAACCTTCTGATTTATTTGAAAAATTATGCTTTATTGAGGAACCTCATGTGAGACAGAAAGATTATTTTGATGATCCAATACTTGAATCTTTTGATCGAAGTCCTATTGCAATTTAAGATATAAATTTGAAGAAAGGACAAACGATTTTGCTTATTGACAAATATAGGAAGACCATAAAATACCCTTTGAGTGGAATTGAAAATTTTGATTCTGATTTCTGCATATTTGAAAAAGCCACGTCGATCGTGATTTACATGAAATTTTGGATGTTTGGATTAGTGGCTAAACTTTTAGGACAACAGAAATGCAGAAAATTTTATGTTATTTACTATGATACTGATCCACTTGCTTCGCCATGATATTTGAGTTTTGGTCAAACTATAGACTTAAAAATTAGCTCTTCTTGGGAGGAAACCCAAGCACTATTACTTAAGTTTAGTTTCTTTTATTTTAATTTATTTTAAGAACTAATTTATCTTTTCTTTTTGCAGAAAAAATTGAATTTTGAGCAAAATACGGCAATGACGTAATGGCAATTACGAGCCGTAATTTGGGGTAATTTTTGTACAGAAAGTTTTATGGTTTTTACGGCGGTACCGTAAGTTTTTTCACTGGCCATAATTTGGATCGAAATCTTACTCGAGAGTTTTGCATCTTTTACGGTACTACCGTAATATTTTCCATAGGCCGTAATTTTGGTCCGTTTTCGACCAGAAAGTTTTGAGTCTTTTACGGCAGTGCCGTAACCATTTTTACGGTATCGTAATTCCAGTATATTTTTGAAAAAAAAAATTCTCTGCATTCTACTTATCTGATTAGGTGTGTTCTCGTAGTGATTTTAAGAATCTGGAGTGACAAAATTTTTAGTCTTTGGCACAAACATGAACAACTCATCTTTTACTATTATTTGGATATTTTTATTAAATTTTAAAGTCTATGGATCATCCTATAACACATAACATCTTTTGGTAAATGATTAATTCCTGCAGTCAGTTTTATTTACTGATCTGATTAGCATTTTTGTTGCAGCTATTTAAGATGCTTTAATGACTTTTAACCCTAATCTTTCACATGAAATAGGGAGAACATGTTTCATTCTATCTCATGGATTTGTTATTTTCATTAGAACATTTTCAAACCATTCTAGGAAGCATGGCAAATTTTCAAGTCTGAATAATTTTGGTGCAGTTTTAATTTAGTAATCTGATTAGCCTTCTTCCTATTAATACCCTAAATTTCTGACAAATACTGATCCTTTATTTTTCATATGCTCGGAAAGAACAAGTTTTATTCTACTACATGGCTTTGTCTATTTTCTTTATGGATCATTAAATCTTATTCTTGGGTATAGCTACTTTTCGCAACTGAATTAGTAGGCTTCTCTGCTTTCCATCAACATCAGCAGCCCTCTTCTCCTGATCCAGACCAGCAATGCCTTTGTTTCAGCCTCTGTTTCTGTAAGAACATGCTCCAGCTCACCAGACCATCGGCCGTGAAGCTTCTTCCTCGCCAGCCAGCTGCTGCAACTTTCCCAGAACTCCTCAGAAGCCAAACCTTCCCATCCACCAGCTCATCTGTTCTAGAAAGAAGCATCATTTCCTAGTAGTCGACGCCCTCTGTCAGCACCGGCATTTGCCGTCCTGCTTTCTCAGGAGCGCCTCTAATTCTTTCCAGTAGCAGATCAGCTGCGTCTATTTTCTCTCCCAGCCAGCAATTACATCCATGAAAACTTCTCAGCCACCGTCTATCGCAGCTGCCACAACCAGAGTTCTTGGCAACTGTCTCCGCCTCAAGGCTATGCCAGCCGTCTTCTCTCAACCAGATCTCCTCTGATTCTATCTCTAGCCAGCATCTGATTCAGCAACGGTTTCGTTTTTAACAGTCGCCACTTACGCTTCAATCTCCAGCGTCTCTATTTCCAGTTAGTGCTAGCCGGCAACTAATCTCTAAATGACAGCGATCTGTTTTGCTAGCTTCTTCTCCAAGTTGGCAACCACTTCTATAGCCAGTTTCCACCTCTTCATCCTCTACTAGATCCGGCAGCACTGTGTCTTCAGCAAAGCTTCCATCAGCGAATCTTACCACCCACCATCTTCATCCAGCAAGCGGCAGTATTATCTCTTCAACATCTCCTCTCCAACTGGCATCCTCTACCATCTCTATTCCAATCGGAGTCTGCCACAGCTAATTTCTTCATCTTCACCAACAGCAACATCTCATCATAGGCTGTAGCTTCCCATCCTTTTCACTCATCGTCTTCCACATCTCCGGCAGCAGCATCCCCTTCGGGCAGAGCATTTCTCTGCTATTATGCAGAAGCAGCCAGTTCTGATGACAGCAGCTTGATTCCAACTCTTTTGATTTGCTTCCACTACCTTTTATTCCAGCCACCAGGCAGCCAACTTTTTTCCAACCAGCAGCTACCATCTCTAGATCTGTTGCTAGAATCTCATCTGCTACCAGCTTCATTCATCCAGCAACAACTTCCTCTACCAGCCGACTGATCCTGTCTTCTTCTCCAACCGACAGAACATTCTTCCAGCCTAGCTTCTTCGCCACTATGCAGCATCTACCACTACCTCTGCAATTTATTGGGACCTGCATTTTAATTTATTTTATTCTTGTTGAGTTACCACACTTGTTGTTATCTCCGCAAGTGCATGGATACTCGAAGTAATAAAGAAAGATATCGAACCCACAGGGACCTATGTGTTAAGTACCAAATAGTTGTATTTTTTTACTAGCTAAGCGACCGATTTTAATGCAAGTAAGCAATATAAAGGGGTGAAAAGATAAATCAGAGAGAAACTGGGACTAGGGTTTCATCCACCTTAATTTCAATGACTAGACATAAATAAAAGGTCGTCAGACTAATCTTATCATGATAAAGACTTAATTTACTTCATAAAGGGATCATCTCACTTTCGTGCAGACCATCATGCAGGAATCAATCGTCACTTTCTCACAAGATCTATCCCAACGCTAAAGATAAGTAAATCATCAATCAAAGAACTCAAAGATCACTTTCGTGCATTCGAATTTTAAGTTGATTGTCTCAAGTGGAATCTCAAGGATCACTTTTGTGCGTCCGAGACTCCACACAAGTTCTACTTATGGTTCTCCAACGTTCCGATCCTCACTTTTGTGCAAGATCTCCACGTTTGACATAATAACTGAATCTTAGATTCAAATTATCTATCATGGCAATAAGATCACTAAAATCAAATAATTAAGAACTAACCTAATTTCTTACGAAAAATTCCTAACATGCAATTCTAGGGTTCCATTTTCTCAAGCAAGTCACCTTTCGGTCCTTATTGCGAGAACTCTAAAACATGAATACTAACATCAATCTATGGAGAATCAAAGTGCAATTATTCACATAAGTAAAATTATCATCATAAAACTATTCTGACGAAGATAAAAAGTTATCTAATCATTAAGAAATCAAAGGGGATTACACCCCATGTTCCAAATATGTTTAAGCTTGCATGGAAGAAGAAATACAACAAGCCATGGTATCAAAGTATCAGAAATCAATGAAGAAGAGGGTTTAAGAAAATACACCACGATTGTAATATAAATTACAGCCGTATTTTGCAAAGGAAACTCGTTGTGAATAGTGCTCGAGCCCTTCTTTCGTTGATTCCTTCTCCAATCAAACTCCTTTTGCTTTGAAACATCTGGGGTGTTGTCCTCTCCTCCAGGCGAAGCTTTTGTGTAAACATCATGGCTTGAGGTAGCCTCCACGCCTCTCGGCGTGAGGACGAACCCTAAACGCCTCTATGTCGATTGCTCCCTTGATTCTTGATAAAAATTGGGGGTTTCACTTCATGTGTCTTCTCCTCTCTAAGCTGAGTCCGCAGCATCTTTCGGATCTCAATTTGCACTTCTGGATCAAAAGATATGGTTCGCGCAAGAATTGGGCCCGAAAATGTCGCGCGTCTAGGTAGAAAATACGGCCGTGTTTTATTTTACGGCAGTGCCGTATTTTAGTTATGTGAACCCTGAGTCAAAATTACGGCCCATGGGACATATTACGGCTGTGCCATAATTTCAGTCGAGTTCTCTGGTCCAAAATCTCTAGCAAATATGGCCCGTAAAATGGTTTACGGCCCGTAAAATGGTTTACGGCAGTGCCGTAATTTCAGCAATTAACTCTGTTCTGAATGCGCTCCAAAATACGGCAGTGTTAAGTTTTATGGTAGTGCCGTATTTTACACAAAATATTCTGTTCGGAAAATCCACCAAATTACGGCAGTGCTCTGATATTACGGTAGCGTATGAAAATACAGTACCGTAATATAGAATACGGCCCTACCGTATTTTGGTCAGTTGCTCCGATTTGCATGAAATTTGTCAAGTGATCTCTTCTTGATGATGGTAACTCTTCCATCTATTCGATTTTTGCTTGAAAATACCTCAAAATAGTGCCTTTTTACCTAAAAATCATCAAAAACCAAAATAGAACTAGATTTTACAATATTTGATAAATTTGGCACAAAAATAAGCGAAAGAGCCTCAATTTAGCATGAAAAGATATATAAAATGACACGATATATACTATATATTTTGGTGTCATCACCCCTTCCTGAGGGAAGCTTGATATCCACAAGGCCCTTATGGTCCTATGAATGAAAATGTATGGCCATACCTAGGTGAGAACCTGATTTAGTCATGAGCACGTGATTGAGTAAAAACAAGTGGTGACACACTTGTCCAATCGGATATCAGTTCGGCAAAGAGACTATAATGCATCTATACCTTGTTGCAATGATGGGGATGCCGATGTCGATATCCATTCTGATGACTTGGGCAGCAACGATGCACTGCTAGGTGTCACTCACTGCTTGTGGTGACCTTAGGTCAGCACTGCCAACGTCAGAGGAACCTATAGGGTCACACACCTTGATACTCTAGTTCTCGTATTGATCGGAAAGCCTTATGATCAAGTTATTGGATGACTCGGATCTATTTGGTGTTGGGAAACCCTGGGGATATTTTACAAATTTTGGCATAAGAGATTACATATGCAGCGGAAGAATATCCCCGAAACAGGCCAGTCCCAAAAACCCAGTGAAGATCTCTTGCGAGGGGGTCGACACGATGAGATAGAAAATACCTAGAGCGACATGTGGCCGATGTCGTGATAGGCGCCCAAGCGTGCGCCCTCTGCAGTCTCACACACACGGGTGCCTCGAGCTCTCTTCTTCCTCACCCAGTGCTAGCCTCGGGAAGAAGATCCAAGCCTTTGTTCACCTTCTTCAAAGCTTGCGCCACCTCCAAGGTTCATGCGCGAATGAAGATGAAGGGAAGGAGAAGATGCCGCCAACCTCAAGCCCTTCTTGCGCCAAGAGAAGAAGGAGAACAGGTGGAAGACTTGCGGCAATGGAAGATGTTGCGCCCCTTGCTTATTGCTCTCGCCCCTTGGTGTGCTCACGCAAATAGATGTGCATCAAGTGCTCATGCATGCTTCTATTTTATAGAAGCAATAGCAGCCAAGCAAAGGGGTGGGCGCAAGTCATGAGAAGGGGGGTGGCTAGGGTATAACAAGTGGGGAGCAATTAGGGTTTAGGTTATAGTAAGTCTCCAAGACTTTTCCATAAATCCCTTCCTAATTAACCATATGCGCCCAAGACTTATGAAGCAAAACCGTCCACTCCACCCCATTATGCCCCTAGGCGCCAATGGGGTGGAAACTTCTCCCCATTATGCCCTTTTAGCTAATGGCCTCTTCATGACAATTTGTTATTGGGCCTCATTGGGTAATGAGTTATCCCAAACTTCATTACATGGGTTGATTAAGCTATTGGATCCAATCGAATGCAACCCTAATCCAAAATTGACCAACCATGGTCAAATACGGGTCTACCTGCCAAAAATGAAGTTTGACTCCAATAACTCTCTTCCATCTCATCAGGCCCATTGGCGCTGATGAAATCTCCCAAATCGATCCAAGTTATCCAATAACTCGATCATAAGGCTTCCCGTTCAATACGAGAACTCGAGTATCAAGGTATGCGACACTATAGGTTCCTCTGACGTTGGCAGTGCTGACCTAAGGTCACCACAAGTAGTGAGTGGCACTTAGCAATGCATCGCTGCTACCCAAGTCATTGGAATGGATATATACATTGACATCCCTATCATCGCAACTAGGTACAGATGCATTACAGTCTCTTTGCTGAACTGATATCCGATTGGACAAGTGTGTCACCACTTGTTTTCACCCAATCACATGGTCATGACTTAATCAGGTTCTCATCTGGGTATGGCCATTCACTTCCAGTCATAGAACCATAGAGGAGCTCAATGGATATCAAGCTTCTTTCAAGAAGGAGTAAATCCTTTGTCTGTGCATTGATCTTCTCATATGGGTCGTTGCATGCTCAATGACAACCGTTATGACCTCCCAACTACGGTGAGGCGTTAGGTTGTATCAAAGCATGTTCCTAACCATATAGAAGAATCAATGACCTCAAGTCAAGGGATCAATGCATCTCCTATCACTTATGAGGATAACTCATGACACCAAATCATAGCCTCACAGCGGGTCGGTCCAATATATCCACCATTGATATACCCATATGTCTGCGTTATCACCTCGTGCCTAACTAGCCCATATACCAAGTCTCACAAGTACCAGAGCTGTCCCATATCCACTCAGGTACATCGACTGTGGACAACCATTTGAGCACAGATCTAATCTGTCTCCAGGGACATTATCATGTAAGTACATAATCACAGATATAGACTGATTCGTTGTATTTACACCATGTTTTTGCCTTTTATTTTACATGATATTTTGGGCTTAATTGAATGATTTTATGCAATTTTTAATGTTTTTACTTCACTTGGCATAGAATCTTCACTTTTCTTGGTTTTTATGAAAATATGGGTAAAATGGCTCAAAAATGATGGATTGCGAGAGTTTTGAGGCCATAGCACAGTTCCCAAGGAAATCAAGAGCTTACATGTCAAATTTGGAGCGAAAATAGTGAAGATCGCGACTTTCACGGCCTTGGCCGTAATTTTGGGGCCGGCCGTAAATCTGGTGTTCGAATGGGCATAAAATGGTTAAGTTAAAATATACACAGAAACTTTCACGGATGAGGCCGTGAATTCTTCACGGACCGTGAAACTTTCTGTGTACAAAAGGGCTTATTCACAGACAGAATTACGGTCGCAGCCATAAATACATCACGGGCCGTAAAAATGTTCGCCCTTTCGGTTTTTCACTCAGTTCGACTCCAAATTAAAACATAATTGAACCAAACTCTCCAGAAACCTTCCTAGATGGGTTCTATATTGATTAGACTATAAAAGGAAGGGTTTTGGTAGGGTTTCGGGGGCTTCTACGCACGAAAACACACGGCTGTAGCGGCGGTGGCGGAAATCAACTTTCTAGGGCAAAATTTGAGCAGGAAGATCATGCAAAGAAGGATTTGGACGTTCCATCTTCATCTCCAGATCGAGGAAAAGGATTTCCAATTACCTTTCTAGTGTTTTCTTGTAATCTTCTTAGGTTTTCATGTAATTTTCATCAATGAACATGTTGTTTGCTCTGAACATGAACGTGTAAACCTATTTTCTGGATTTGGGAAGTAGCCCGCTGATTGATTTATGAATTACATATTTTACATGAATCTTTGTTAAGAATCTTATAGATTTGATTTGATTAGAATTGTGTCTATTCCGTAATTTACCCTGATCAAGTAATTTTACATCTTAGAAGTTGCGAGAAGGACCGAGAGGTGAATCGCAACGTCGGAACTATTCTTTTCAAACCCACGAATCCAATCACGAGAGTAGTTCGGATTCGTTTGAAGGATTCCATGATTTTTTCATAGAACTTAATGGGTCTAGTTACGTTAACTGTCACAAGAGTAGGGAGTTAGCGTAGTTAGATACCAGATTACGCTTTGAGAGGAGGTAATCTGTACCTTAGGAAAAATCCTTTTCAAAACTATAACTTTCTGTTCAAAGAATTATTTTTAGTAAATTCATATTCGTCAGCATGGTGAAACCCCAAATCCTGAATTTATCCAAATTGATTTTTACCAAAACGCTATCTCTGTTTCTTTTTATTTGTACTTCAAAGTTTCCAAAACAAAAACCACACTTTGAATCGTCTAGATATAGATCAATCGTGTAATCAGTACTTGACCGTCTGATCCTCATTGGGAACGATAATCTTTTTATTACTTTGATAAATCTGTACACTTGCGGAACATATCAAGTTTTTGGCGCCGTTGTCGGGGATCAAGCCAGCCAATATTGATTTAATCGTGAGATTTATAGACTAGACATTTTTTTATTTATTTTTATTTTTGTTTTTGTTTTTTTGTTTTGGTTTTTGTTTTTCTTGTTTTGTTTATTTTTCGTATTTTTTTTATAGGTAGTTTATTTTATTTTTCTCTTTTTGGATTAACATGTTGTATGAACAAGAGAACTCAAAAATCATTTGACTAGATATTTTACACTTTATTTTGCATCTCCTGTTTTACATTTTGTATTTTTGAATTTTATTGCTTAAACTAAAAAATGATGTTTAATCAATGTCAATGGTTAAATCAAAGGTATGTGCCCCCGATGGAGACAAGAGAATATGGTACAGATGCATTTCAATCACTTGTAGCAAAGGTAGATTCTTTCACTCAACATATTGATTATTTAAGCATGCAATATTCTAAGTTGAATTATGTTATTTGTGATATTTGTGGATGTCATGGGCATCATTTCACTAAATGTCAAGTAGGAATTCCTCCATGCTTTAATTTATGCCAAAGTACCTATAACCCAAGTTGGTAGAACCATGAAAATTTGTTTTATCAGAATGAAACAACATTTACTCCACAATCAGACTTTAGTGAACCTCAAAAATCTATCTTAGAAGCCATTCTTGAAAATACTCTAGCTGCTATGGAAAAACAAAATGAAAAAAATTCATACTATAATTTATGGCACTAACAAAAATGACATTGAGGAAGAAATCCATGATGAATCTGAGAATTTTGTATAGTTGGAACAATCATTAGTCATGAATCTTGATTACAATTTACCTTCTTCAAATTTTGATGATTGTGATTTACCATCTTCGACACTTTACCAGCCATCTAGTCCCCTCTCACATAAGGAAGTGTATTGCAACACAAATATTTGGGACATGTTTAAAGAAAAATTTGAGTTTTTGGAGTCTTGTGAAAAGAAGGATGAAGAATTATAGGAGCCACAAATAAGAAATAACCAAATTGATGGGGATGAATTTGGTAGTGTTAGGATGGAATACCTCCCTTCATTTTCGTATTACACCGCCACCATTGAAGAGAAAGAAATTGAGAAAAAATATGAGGAAGAGGATCCTATGCATATTCTACCACCACTACCATGTGAACCATCAATCCCTTTTCTCCAGGAAAAATCATTAGGGATTTGCATTATAGATGGTGGAGAGGATAATGATGATAAGGTAGATGAACTATTATTTGACTCAAATGCTACCACAGGTACCAAAAAGATGATAACACATGAGATTCTTGATCACATTGGCATTGAGGTAACTGAAAAACCAAAAATAAAATTTGAAAGCTTCTTGATCAATCCAAGGTATGAATTATTTGATTTTAATTCTAATCTTCTTCCAGTTGCTAATGTAAATCTAAAGGAAGAATGTATTATTTTACTCTTGGATAAATACAGAAAAATTATTGATTATTCATTGCATGACTCTAACTTTTGTTTTTGTATGCATGTACTAGTCACTACAACTTGGATCCACTTGTTTAACTTGATATATTTGGTGGACACACTCATGAGACGAAGGAAAAATAGAAGATTATATGCTCTCTACTATGGCACAGATTCACCAACTCCACCATGACATGAAGCTATGGTCAAGCTAATGACCTTAAACAAGCGATTTTGGGAGGCAACCCAAATTTCTGATATTCACCACTCTTAGTTTTAGTTTTTCATTTTCTTTAAATTTTAATAAATTTCTACAGCATGTATTGATGAATTTTTATTGATAGAAAATCTTTTAATAAGTTGTTTTATATGCAAGAATTTTTTTGGAGAATTCTTAATTGAAAGAAAGTTGATCAACAAGATGTTCACGGGTGCAGCCGTGAATCACCATGGACCGTGATTCTTGCGATATCTTCTTTGTGAGTATATTTAAATATGATTTTGATTGCAAAACATGATGGTATTTGATGTTTGAAACTTATTGATCTTTGATGTGACATAGTTTTTAGATTTTTCTGAGTCATGTTTTCATCTTTTGATATAACTGTACAGATTTTCGCTCATATTATAAAGGGAACTCTTGCAAAATTTTTCTGAAATCTATCATTCATTGATTTTAATGTTTATGTATATGCAACAATTTAAGTCTAGGGTGTCCTCATATATTTTGCTTTTTCTTCAAAGCTTTATAGGTATGTATCTTGAATGTTTATGATTGTTAAGGATAGTCAAATTTGTTTTACTCTTGATTTTGAACTTATGATGCATTTTGGGCATTTAATTTGATGACTTAGGGAATTTCTGAAATTTCATGTAGACTTAAATTGTTGAGTAAATTCAATTCTGGTATTGATAAAATTTATACATAGATTATTATATGTTCATAAGACACATGCATAGTATCTTGTCACTTGAAGTTTAATTTATCTATTTTTGCTTGATGGAAAATTTTTATAGATAGGAAATTTGGTGATATATCTTTAAACTAAGATATGCTCCAACTCCTCTAGTTGAGAAATCTTAAGTCATGAGTTAAATTATACCATTGTTTGGTATACTTTACATCTGTTGCGATCAAGTAACAGAGGGAGAATTTTTAAAACAAATATTTAACCCTCTTGCAGAAAGATCAACAATGATTTAAATACCATGCCACTGACCGGCTTTCTCTAGAAAAAAAAGGTGAAAGACAAGAGAATAAAAATGGAGAAAAAGAGAAAGCTGTAGATTAAGTGGACAACTCCGCTGACTTTCATGATTGAGACTAAGAGTTAAATTATACTACTTTATGATATACTTTAAACAATGTTATGATGCCAACAGGAAAGGGCATATAACCATTTAAAAACTAAATTGCTCTAAAAATCTCTTATCTTTAACATCACCATGATCCTGGAAATAAATTTTAGCCTATTGAGTAATGTGGATTTATTATATTGAGAGTATTTGATACTTAGTGCATCAAAAATGAATATTATGACATGAACTATGAATTTTATCTTTCTTGGACTGTAAACTCTTGATAATTTATTTCGTTTATGATTTTTCTTAAATTACTTGAGTTCTAAAAATTGATTACTTAATTTGTGGACTAAGGACATTATTAGGGGCAAAAATAGTGACAAACATAGATAATGACAATGCCAGAATGATATATAAATATCAGAGTTAAGTAGTACAAAGGTGGACCAAAACTAGGTCCTAGGGCATATACATCAACAATCTTCCACTTGCACTAAGACCTAGAGGTAGAGGAATCTCAACCCCATATCTCTAGCGTGACCATCATGCTTCTGCTGCGCCAAAGCCTTGGTCAATGGGTATGCCAGATTGTTCTCTGTATCAACTCTGCTAATCTTGACATCACCTCGATCAATGATCTCTCTGATCAGGTGAAATCTCCTGAGTATGTATTTGGAACATTGATCAGACCGTGGTTCCTTAGCTTGTGCAATTGCCCCATTGTTGTCACAGTAGAGCTCAATGGGATCCATTGCACTTGGAACCACCTAAAGTTCAGAAATGAACTTCCTGATCCAAACGGCTTCTTTGGCTGCCTCAGAAGCGGCCACATACTCAGTCTCGGTTGTAGAATTAGCTATGGTGGATTGCTTGAAGCTCTTCTAGCATACAGCACCTCCAACCATCATGAACATATAGCCGGCCTGCGATCTAAAGTCGTCAGGGTCAGACTGGAATGACGCATCAGTGTAGCCCTGCACACTAAGCTTTTCCTGTCCCCCATAGACCAAGAACTGATCCTTCAGATACTTCAAGATGTTCTTCATAGCCACCGAGTGCTGCAAACCAGGATTGGATTAGTATCATCTGGTTATGCTCACAGCCAAAGCCACATCTGGTCTAGTACACAACATCGCATACATGATCGATCCCACCTCCGAAGCATAGGGCACTCGACTCATGTCATCCCTCTCAGCTTGTGTAGTAGCACACTGGCTCTTTGAGAGAGTAAGACCATGTCTCACTGGAAGGTATCCCTTCTTGGATTGCTCCAAGTTGAACCTCTCCAGGACCTTAACAATGTAGGTACTTTGACTAAGGGCCAGGAGCCTCTTGGATGTATCCTGGTAGATCCTCACACCTAGGATATAGGCGGCCTCCCCTAAGTCCTTCATCTCGAAACACTTCCCCAACCATGTCTTCACAGACTGAAGACTAGGGATGTCGTTTCCGATGAGTAGTATGTCATCGTCATACAAGACCAGAAAAGTCACCAAGCTCCCACTGAATTTTCTATATACACAAGCATCATCTTAAATTTTGATAAAGCCATAGTTTCTTACAACTTCATCAAACCAAAGATTCCAACTTCGAGATGCTTGCTTTAATCCATAAATGGATTTCTTTAGCCTACAGACCTTACTGGCATCTGCAGGATGGATGAAGCCATCAGGGTTTCTCATATACACATCCTCAGTCAGCTACCTGTTAAGGAACACTGTCTTCACATCCATCTGCCATATCTCATAGTCGTGATATGCAGCTGTTGCAGTCCGCAAGTGCATGGATACTCGAAGTAATAAAGAAAGATATCGAACCACAGAGACCTTATTGTTAAGTACCAAATAGTTGTATTCTTAATAGCTAAGCAATCGATTATAATGCAAGTAAATGATAGAAAGAACATGAAATCAGAGATAAATTGGGACTAGGGTTTCATCCACCTTAATTTCAATGACCAGATATGAATAAAAGGTTGTCAGATTAATTTTATCATGATAAAGATATAATTTACTTTATAAAAGGATTATCTCAATTTTGTGCAGACAATCATGTAGGGACCGATCCTCGCTTTCGCACAAGATCTATCCCAAGCTGAAAATAAGTAAATCATCAATCAAAGAACTCAAGGATCACTTTCGTACATCTGAATCCTAAGTTGATTATCTCAAGTGGAATCTCAAGGATCACTTTGGTGCATCCGAGTCTCAACATAGGTTCTACTCAAGGTTCTCCAATGCTCCGATCATCACTTTCGCACAAGATCTTTATGTTTAAGAAAATAACTCAATCCTAGATTCAAATTATCAAACATGACAATTATTCTTCTAAAATCAAGAATTAAGGACAAACCTAATTTCTTACGGTGAGTTCCTAATATTCAATTTTAGGGTTCTAAGTTCTCAAGCAAATCACCTTTCAGTCCATATTGCAAAAACTCTAAAACATGCATGATAATAAGAAAGCTATGGAGAATTATAAGTAATCATCACATAAGTAGAATTACCATAATAAAACTATTATGACAAAATAGAGTCATCTAGTCATTAGAAATAAAAGGGAATTAGTCCCCTATGTCCCAAAAGAAATCTATGCTAGCATGGAGGAAGAATTACAATAAATCATAGTTTAGAATGATCAGAAATGAAAAAGAAGGGAAAATCAGCTTTACAGCACGCCTGTAATGAAAATTACAGTCGTAATTTGCTCTAAGAATCGCGGTGAACAGTGCCGGTGCCCACTCTTTTGTTGATTTCTCTTCCGTCTGATCTCCTTTGGCTCTGAAACTTCTAGGGTATCTTCTCCTCCTCTATGCGCAGCTTCCCTTCAAATTTCATGGCCGGAGAAGCGTTGTACGCTTCCCGGCGGTGAAACCTAGGGTGGTGGTGAGAAACTCGATTTCTCCCTAAATAGTGGATGAAAATTAGGGCTTTCACCCTCGGCGTTTTCTCCTCTTCCGAGGCTCCCTTTTTGCTTCTCACAGCTTTGAATTTAATGGCTTGGATCATCTGCAATCGATCACGCAAAAATCAGACTTCAAGGTTGACCGGGAAAATCGTGTCCAGAGTTAGAATTACAGCTGTGAAAATGGTTACGACTGTGTTGTAATTTGGGCTGGAACTCTTGGTACAGAAATCATCTGGAATTACGGTATCGTGAATTGCATTACTGCAGTGTTGTATTGACGTCAAATCTTTCGGGTGGAAAATCGACTCAAAATACGACACGTAAAATCCGTTACGGCAGTACTGTAATTTCCTTGAAACTTTCTGTACATAATCGAACACAGATTATGGCCCATGAAATCCGTTATGGCCATGTCATAATTTCTTTGATACTTTCTATTCGAAAAAAATCCCAGAATACGGCAGCGCGGCGAAAATACGGCAGTACCATGGTTTTGTTCTGTAGATGCACTGAAACCACAGTACCATAATGTGGATTACGGGGGTGCCGTAATGTGCTCTAAAGCTCCAATCTTCTTGAAATTTTACATGTAATCTTCTCTTGATGGTGGGAATTCATCCATGCATCTAGAGTTGCTTCAAAACGCCTAAAAATTGTGACTTTTTACATGCAAATCATCAAAAACCATAAAGAGTGTAGATTCTGCAATAATTGTTAAAAATGCATAAAAATAAGCAAAGATATAGGAATATGACACAAAAATAACAATGAATTGGCACAAAATTTACTATAAATTTTGGTGTACAAAATTTACTATAAATTTCGGTGTCATCAGCAGCTATAGCAAGTAGAATCCGAATGGATTTGATCATGGCAACCGGCGAGAATGTTTCATCATAGTCCACCCCGTGGACTTGTTTGAATCCCTTAGCCACTAGTCTACCTTTATAGGTAACTATGTTGTCATCCATGTCTGTCTTCCTCTTGAAGACCCATGTACACCCTATGGGTTTTACCCCATCAGGCAACTCAACCAAATCCCAGACTTGGTTAGCTGATATGGAATCCATCTCGTATCGCATGGCCTCAAGCCATCTCTCGGAGTCCGGTCCACTGACCGCCTCATCATAAGTCCTGGGTTCATCCTCAATGATGAAGATCCCATCATATTGAGTCGGTAGTGACCCATACCTCTTAGGCGTACGATGAATCCTCCCAGACCTACGTGGGGCCTGTGTTTGAGCCTTAGGTTGCCCAGCAACTGGTGCAGGTGGCTCAGGTTCCAACTCTATGTCTTTTGGTTGTTGGTGTATATGCCCTTTAGACCTGTTATTGGTCTTGTTTGTGCTACTTGATATTAACATTGGTATTTAATATATCATTCTGGCATTGTCATTATTATGCTGTGTTTACATCTACGATTGTGTACATAGATAATAATGTCCCTGGAGACAGATTGTATCTATGCTCAAATGGTGTGTCCCCGGTCGAGTACCTGAGTGGATAAGGGACAGCTCTGGTACATGTGAGATTGGTATATGAGCTGGTTAGGCACGGGGTGCTAACGCAGGCATATGGGTGTATCAGTGGAAGATACAGTGGACCGACCCGCTGTGAGGCTCTGACTTGGTGTCATGAGTTAACCTCACAAGTGACTGGAGATGCATTGATCCCTTGACTTGAGGTCATTGACTCTTCTGTATGGTTAGGAACATGCTTTGATACAACCTAACGCCTCGTCGTAAGCTGGGAGGTCATAACGGTTGTCATTGGGTATGTGATGACCCATATGAGAATATCAATGGACAGACATAGGATTTGCCCCTTCTTACGGGAAGCTTGATATCCACGGGGCCCCCTATGGCTGCATGACTGAAAGTGTATGGCCATACCCAGGTGAAAGCCTGATTTAGTCATGACTATGAGATTAGGTAAAAACAAAGTGGTGACACACTTTGTCCAATCGGATATCAGTTCGGCAAAGAGACTATAATGCATCGGTATCTTGTTGCGATGATGGGGATGTCGATGTGATATCCATTCCGAAGACTTGGGTAGCTGCGATGAACTGCTAGGTGCCACTCACTGCTTGTGATGACCTGAGTTCATCACTGCCAACGTTAGAGGAACCTACAGGGTCGCACAACTTGAACTCGGGTTCTCGTATTGATCGAATAGCTTTTTAATCGAGTTATTGGATAACTCGGATCTGTTTGGGAGAATCCATCAGCACCACTGTGCTAGATGAGATGAAAGGAATCATTTGGAGCTAACTTATTTTTTGGGCCTAGTAGGCCAAATGGGCCCAATAGAACAAGTTGGGCCAATAGGCCAAATGGACTCAAGAAGCCATTTGGGCCAATGGGCCAAATGGAGATGGCGCAAGCTACTTGGAGTAAGCTTGGCGCAACTCCATGAAGAGGACAAGTCCAAATTGGACATCTCACTTAAAGAGAGAAGCTTGGAGCTTCTCACTTGGAATGGGTGAATGAACTTGGGCGCTTGGGACTTGGAGTGGGCAAAATGGATTTTACCACTGAAGAGGTGTGTCTCTTCATGAAGAGGTGTGTCTCTTCACTTGTGAAGAGGTGCACCTATTCATGGATATATAAACCCCCTAGCCCCCTTCTTGTCGCCTCTAGCTCCCCCCTTATTCTTGTCGTCACTCTTGCTAGCCCCAAGCCACCCTCCTCTCCAAGGTTCGATTTTGGATCGTGGCTTGATTCCTGTTCTAATTTTTGGTGGAGCGCCTCAAGAGTTGGACTCTGACGTAATTCCACCTCCTCTCATTGGCACCTCCTCTGGAGTTGGCGCAAGTGTCAGAGGAAGTCTCCCTAAGGCGAGGATCTTCTTCCCGAGGCTAGCACTGGGCGTGGAAGAAGAGAACTCAAGGTTCGGCTGTGTGCGAGACTGCAGAGGGCGCACATTTGGGCGCCTACATCACATCTCTTGACTTGCATCAAGGTATCATCTCCTACTCACCGTGTCGATCTCCTTGCAAGACTCGATCTTCTGGGTTTTTGGGACTGGCCTATTTCGGGGATTACTTCCGCTGTGCTCATGTAATTTTTATTTTAAATCCCCGGGGTTTCCCAACAGTGGTTGTACTTGGACCTCATCCAACTCAAACTTCCTCCCGCTGACTTTTTTCATGAGCAATTCTTTCCATAGAAAGACAACACCCCTAGCAACAAAAACTTTGTTCTCGGTGGGAACAGAGAAGTAGTAACCCTTAGTTTCCATAGGGTACCCCACAAACACACATTTATCAGATCTAGGTTCTAGCTTGCTAGAATCCTGACATTTGACATCAGCCTCACATCCCCAGATCCTAATAGAAGACAGATTAGGGTGTCTCCCACTCTATATCTCATATGGTATCTTGGAGACACTCTTAGATGGAACATTGTTCAGTATCAGAGAAGTTGTCTCAAGTGCATGACCCCAGAATGAGGGTGGTTGAGTTGTATGACTCATCATAGACCGAACCATGTCCAACAAGGTTCGATTTCTCCTTTCAGACACACCATTCCATTGGGGTGTTCTAGGAGGAGTGAGTTGGGAAAGGATCTCACACTCTCTCAGATAGTCAAAGAACTCACCGCTCAGGTACTCTCCACCATGATCTGATCGAAGAGTCTTAATGGATCTACCAAGCTGGTTCTCTACTTCATGTATGAACTCCTTAAATTTCTCAAAGGATTCAGACTTATGTCTCATCAGATAGACATAACCATATCTACTAAAATCATTAGTAAAAGTGATGAAGTAGCTATACCCTCCTCTGGCTTGTTTATTGAATGGCCCACACACATCAGTATGTATGAGATCCAATAAACCTCCTGCCCTCTCACTAGTCTTGGTGAAGGGCACTTTTGTCATTTTCCCTAATAGACAAGGCTCACAAGTATCAAGTTCCTCCAAGGAAGTTGAATCTAACAACCCATTTGCATAGAGTTGTTGGATGCGATTCTTGTTTATATGGGCTAATCGACAATACCATAGGAAAGCACCAATTGAACCACTCAGTTCGGTCCTTTTATTATTTATGTTACAAATAGAGCTATCTATGTTCAAGACATATAAACCATTGCATAAAGTACCCTTTCCATAGAACACATTGGCAAATGAAAAAGAATAGAAGTTCTTATTTATTTCAAACTTTAATCCCTTCTTTGCCAAGCAAGGAATGGATACAATGTTCTTAGTAAGTGAAGGTGCATAATAGCAATTATCTAACTCTAACTGAAGTCCAGAAGGCAAGGAGAGAGTCAAAACTCTTACAGTAACAACAGCAACCTGTGTCCCGTTTCCAACCCATAGGTCAATCTCTCCAGGCCGCACCAATCTACTTTTCTTGAGCCCCTGCATATTTGTACAAATATAAGCTCCACATGCGGTATCCAATACCCATGGTATAGAAGTAGAAAGGTTGACTTTTGTAACATAAATACCTAAGCATGAAGACGAAGCCTCGCCTCTCTTCTTCCCATTCTGAAGTCGCACCATGTCCTTTATCATGTAAGGTGGTCCTCCACATGAGTAGCACTTGTTATTCCTGACTCTTTCCATCTTTATCTTCTATATCGTAGTTAAGCCTTTCGGCTCAACACATAGAATGTCTACTTTAGGAGGGTTGAGCTCAACCAATTCATCAAAGAGCTGTCTTAGATTAGAAATAATCTCAGAAGCACTCTTAGATTCATATTGCCCTTTTAATTCAGGCGACATGTTGGTTAGCATCAAATTAGCAACCTTCAAAGTATCAGTCTGATGCTTATCATAAGCTTTCTTCTCATCTGCTGAGGCCGAGCATGGAAGTGGCTTAGGAATAGGCTGCTCAAGGACATAGAGCTTCCTCTCGAGCTTGAGCACATTTCTCAAGTTCATATACCAATCCAGTAAGTTGGATCCAACCAACTTATCCCTTTCTAGGGTAGATCGTATTGGGAATCCCCGGACCTCAAAAAAACTTTAACAGCGGAAGCGGAGGTCCGAAATGGAATTCCAGAAACACTAGGATCACTTACGAGAGAAAACCGAAGGATGTAAAGAGCAATACCGTATCAAGCAACTTTTAGGAGCGGCCGATGATGAAGACACGCAAGGGCCCGTCCTTTGTAATCGCGCACACACAGACTCCTCGAGATCTCTCCAAGCTCCACGCGTGGTGCTAGCCTCGGGAGATGAGTTCCATGACTCTTTTCATCTCAGCTTGCGCCAATGCCAAGGAGAAGAAGGGGTGTTGGTGACAAGGAGTGGGTAGCACTACCACTTGTCCTAACCCTTGATGCAAAAGCTTTTATTCTCGTCACCTCTAGGACCCTCATGTCAGAGAGCAGAGGGGAGGCGACAACTAGAGACAAGAGAAGAGTCTGGTACAACAATCTCCCAGGTGGGCCTCTCTATTTATAATAGCAGAGCCAGATCAGCCTTGGAGATTTTTCCCATGTGGGATAATGCATATAGGCGCCTACTAACAATTAACTAGATCAGCGTCATGGGTTCGAATCCCCGTAGACGCTATTAATTGTAAATTGCCCCCAAGCCCATTAATTAGCCAAAAGAAAAATTCTCTTGCCAATTAATGATTTTATTTTATTCTTGTGACTAAAGTGCCAAGCCTAAACTTGCACTAAGACCCTTGTTTGACTCATTTTGACAACACAGGTCAACAAAGGTCAAACGTGGTCCACTAGAGTCAACTAGTGGTCAAACATGAACTAAAATAGAACATCATCTCCTCTATAAAATTCTCAATGCATTAGTTCTCCAAAAGGATCTGAGTCACATAATGATTCGATCAAAGGCTAAACGATCAGTATGAGAACTCAAGTGTCTAGGTGTGCGACCCTGTAGGTTCTTCAGACGTTGGCAGTGATGACTAAATCATCACAAGCAATGAGTGGCACCTATTAGTACATCATTGCTACCCAAGTCATTAGAATGGTGTCATCATCGACATCCCCTAAAACTGCGATAAAGTACAAGTGCAGCTTTGTCCTTTTGCCAACTGATGTCCAGATTGGGTAAGTGTGTCACACTTAATCCCAATATTATGGCATGACTAAATTAGGTTCTCACCTGGCTATGGCCATACACTTTCAGTCATCCATATAGGGGCGCCATGGACAATCAAGCTTCCCCGTAAGGAAAGGGCAAATCCTCTATTGGCACATTGAATCCCTCATGTAGCTTATGACATACCCAATGACAACCGTTATGACTTCTCTTTTACGGTGAAGCGTTAGGTTGCATCAAAATACATCAATCACTATATAGAGATACCAATGCCCTCAAGTCTAGGACAAGCGCAACTCTGTCACTGTGATATTCATCTTGTGACACAGAGATGAATCCTCACGGCGGCGGGTCGATCCAGTATATCTCCCTTGATATACCCATATGCCTGCGTTAGCAACCCGTGCTCAACCAGCGCATATGCCAGTCTCAAGTGAATCATAGATATCCCATATCCACCATGATTATCGACCAGGGATAAACACAGAGACTAGATAAAATCTATCTCTTAGGGACATTGTATATGCAAATGTACATATGTGCAGATGTACAAACTTGCATAACAACGACAGTGCCAGGATAACTCATCTATCAATTAGATGTGATACATATATCCCAATGGACCATCCTGAGGTCCTAGGGCATAATCACTAACAATCTCCCACTTGCACTAAGACCTGGCATTGAGCAAACTCAATACCATGTCTTAAGCACGACCTGCTATGCTCCTGCTGCGCCAGAGCATTGGTCTATGGGCCTTTCATGATTGTATGAGTGTTCATGTCTGCTATATCTTAAGTACCTTTGTCCCCAAAACAAGGTATAAGCACTCCCACTGCTTTGCAAAAGCACTTGCATACTCTGCTTTCAAGTAGTCTGCTTTGAAGCTCCCAAAGCTTCTAGCACCACTACAGGAACAGCTAGACTGTCATTGGTCTGACTAGAACAAGTTGCCAAGTGAATACACTGAGCTTTTCTTGTCATTACTGACCAAGAACCACCCCTTAGTTCTACATAGAACCTAAGTGTGTTCTTCATTCCTTATCCAGTTCCATGCACCTTGTTTGGACCTAGTATCCATTGGTTATGCTCTCGGCATAAACCACATCTGGTCTATAACATATCATCATCGATGTATGTTATCTGACTTAGCACTTGGAGTTTATTGGACTTATCCAAAAACTCTCACACCTACCCCATAGGTGATGTTCACTAAGTCATTCATCACAAGACATTTCCCAATCAACTATTCACTAAGTGAAGGATCGGGATATCGTCTTTGATGATCTGTATGTCTCCAACATACAAGACTAGAGATTTCATCAAGTGCCCACTGAACTTAGGTATTATAAGGTGAAGATTATTCGTCCAAGTTAGGAGTTACCCATAACACTGACACACATGAATCGATTCAACCTTATTCCCACATTTTCTGAGCCTAGGTCGCCCACAACCTTTATACGAGGCTAAGATTCCATCTTTGACCATCTATGCTAGGCGGCTGACCTTGGACTAAATCCAAGTCACAATTTCCTCCCACTTGCCATTTTCAAGGAAATACATTTCCAAGAAAAACAGCATTAAGAGCAATAATCGTTTGTTCTCTTGTGGGTCTATGGAAATTAGTATCCCTAAGTCAATTTTGGATACTCCACTTACACTTATCAGATCTTGATTCTATGTCACTAGATTCAAATGTATGACCCCCAAAGTCTCACATCTATAGATCCTGATAATTAGTCATGTCATCTCCTTTCCTAGAGATACATTTAAGATGAAATAGATCAGTGTCGAAGAAACTATCAGCATAACCACAGCAGAGATATGGTCGACTTTCAATTCCTCCCACTAGAACCACCTTCCAAGGTGTTCTCTAGGAGATATAAGCTATGAGTAGACCTCATACTCACTATGATAGTCACCTGTGGCTCAAGTACTCTTCATCCAACCTGGACTGAAGATAACTTATGAATTTTGATAAGCTGGTTCCATAAAAAATTTTGGTAATTACACGAATTCCTATTTTTTGACCTTTTAGACCACTTCACCTCACTTGGTGAAAAACATTTATAAATAAACTAGTCTTTGCCCATCTATAACATCTCGAAAGAGGTTAAGATAGTCAATCTCCTAGAAGGAGTTCGAATCCAAGAATTCATGTGCATGAAGTCAGTGGATGCATTACTTGTTTATGATAAAATGTATGGACCAAAAGATTTGCATTCAATTTGAACCACTTATTAAATTCAAGTTATTTTATTATCTCATTATTTTGCACAATGTAATGACAAAAGATTTGCAAATGAAAAAAAATGTCAAATTCCTTATATTCCAAAAACTCTTCTCCGAGGGAATAGATACAATGTCAATTACATGTTTGCAAGAATAAAACAATCCTATCAATGACAAATGAAAAACCGCTTGGCAGCATCAAAGCTCCAGCAAGATCTTCTTACTGTCATCCATGTCCTATTTCTCTGGAGCTCCTGCATATTTTTGTAAATATCAGTCTCACCATGCGGTATAGAATACCCATCTATGGAAATAGACAATATAGGATTTGGTAATAAAATTACCTGAGCCTGAAGATGAAGGGTTACTTCTCTTCATCTCTTTATGAGGATGCTTGCAGTCTTTGCGCCAATGGCCCTCTTGGCCACAGTTGAAGCACTTGTTCTCCCTCACCCTGCCTTTCTTCAGTGCCTTGGCCATGGACTTGCCGTTACCCCTTTTTCGCTTCGTACCGTCTTTGAAGACTATAAGAACGGGCTTGGGTTTGGACATGACCATTTCCTTCTCGCTCGCTTCTAGCAGTTTTAGCAGCTCCTCATGAGTACAAGCAATTTTGTTCATATTGAAGTTAATGATAAAAGAGCTATAACTCGGAGGTAGCGACTGCAGAATAAGGTACATAGCCACATCTTGATCCATTGGGTGTCCTAGTCTAGTGAGATGTGACAAGTACCTAAGCAACTTGAGTACATGTGGTCCAAGTGGAGCACCTTCAGGCATCTTCCACTGAAAAGCAGCCTTGGATGTCTCAAACCTTTCTTTCTAGCCTGCGACTCGAACAGTTACTTTAGATGCGTGATGATCTGAAATGCATTCTGATCCTCATACTGCATCTGCAACTCGGACGACATCGTGGCTAACATAAGGCAGCCAACATCCAAGGCGCCATCCTGATGCTTGCAAAAAGCATCTCGTTCAGCCGTGCGGGCTGAGGATGGCGGTTGAGGAGGAAGCACTTGCTCTAAGACATACAACTCCTTCTCCTGCTTGAGGATTATCCTCAAGTGCCGGTACCAGTCTATGAAGTTAACTCCAGTCAACTTCTCCCTATCAAGGAAGGAACGGAATGACAGTACGCTATTGTTATTGCTTGTAGAAGCCATCTACAATACAAATAAGAGCAGATCAGTATCACATTTCAATCATTTATTCTGGCCTTTTATAAATGACTGTTTCTCACTATTTTATTCGAATAGATAATCCTCAAAAATCGATCGAGAAGTCGCCCAACTTCCTTAGTGAGATGGGATCCTCATTTTGTACACGGCCTTGCATCCCACATGGGTGGGATGTACTGCATAAGGTGACACATGCTTCCTGAGGTAGGCTCGCAGACCAATTGCTACTCAGCAATTCCCTTTCCCAAGATCGTTCAGGCACTTTATTTCCAGCGAGGGCTAGATACAACACAAAGTCCTAACCTCTTGAGGCTGCCTCTAGAAATTTCATCATGTGAACCACCACATATGAAAAATCCTAGTCAAGTCTGACCTGACCGTTATACCCAGGGCCAACAATTTGCTTGCGAAAGGCGCGTCCAGAGGTTTAACCGGACTGGGGGAAATTATTGTCACCACACACCTCCTGAAGATAGATGGGTGTGTCCCACGAGGATGGGAAACAGCGCACAACACCATCGATCGACAGTTTGACGAGGGTTACGCATTAGAAGGCTAAGTAACAGGACTTCATATGATTTGTTGAGGATTTTTGTGGTCTCGGCAGCACAGGCTTTTTATCTTATTATACCTATACAGGCATGCAATCCTATGGTGGAATAAAACAAAGCAGTAAAGGCATGATAGAGCAGAAACAGTAAATATGATGTGATCAAAGCCCAAAACATGGGTAACAAGACCCTAGACCTAGTCCTAGCCACCTAGCAATTCAAAGGGCAATGAGCCATGGGCCCATGCCTACAAGTCCTTAGCTCATCCCTGAATGCCCTAAGGGCTCTTATCCAAGGCCCCGAGGTGTGCCACCTAGGTCTTCAGCTCCATGGGTCAGCTCGCGAACCCTAAAGGCACCATCCAGAAAAATCCTAGATTTGAAAGATCCCCTAACAAAGGGGGCGAAACCCTAGATAGGCGCATGTATTTTTCGTTTAAGCAGCGGAAAGGGGGTTTCTAGGATCTTTTGATGCATGCATTATAATCAACTTAAAACCGATTGCACAAGAGATAGAACCATACCATTGCCATCGGTTTGATGGTGTCTTGGAATCAAAGACGCAAGTGCCTCTTCTCCTTAGATGACACACACAATGAGAAGGCGACTACTTCCTTGGCGACTTTGTGCTAGCAAATCTTCAAGGAGTCCTTCGTATGGAGGGAATGAGAGAAACTTGCTTGCTTAGTCCTCGACTCTTCAAAAGCGTGAAGCAGAGGTTCCACACGAGAGAAGGCGACGGGAATAGAAGTGAGGCGACAAGAGATGCGCTCCACATAAGACATGGAGGCGTGGTTGCTAAAAATAGCCAACTTACTCTTTCATGCGATCATGTGTTCATGCATTTCGAACCAATCGCATTTTTCCTCTCTATTCTTTAAACCAAGCGCTCATCCATGAGCCGGTTCATTTGAATTTGGTTCAATAACCAAATAAACCAAGCAACCAGTCCAGACCATAATAAACACTTAGGTTCTTGATCTGACCGTCGATCTCTTGATGCTCCTGATCTAACTGATCTAGCATCCATTCTCTCGATCGAAGCTTACCGATCTCAAGCCCTAATCAATCAAACATGATCAGACCAGATCTCACTTACAATCAGAGATTAAATCCCTTTAAACTGAACCCAAATAATTCAGTCCACACGATCTGACTTAAGTAAGCCATATCATCAAATTGTGCGACCCTGAGGGTTTCCTTTAAATGTCGGTAACGATAACTCACGTTATCACGATCAGTGAGGGGTATCTAGCAACACATCACTGTCTCCCGATATAAAGGAAAGAGTCTTCCAAGACTACACCCAAACCACAGTACAAGTGTGAATTCAACTCACTAAGCATACATATTTCCTTTGCCACTGGATGTTCTTATTGGACAAGCGTGTCAAGCTTGTAACTCCAATATGACAAGCATGATTAGATCAGATGAACATAGTCACCTGGGTATGGCCATACACTTTCTCAATCATCTCATCCAGGGGGGCCCCTTTAGAACATCACACTCCTTAAACAAGGAGACGGCAATCCTATGTCTATCACTAGTGCCCTAACCTGATTCAAGCTCATTATCCAAGATAGTCTATAATCATTATGTTTCAAATGATATTGAACTACCTCAAAACAATGACAATCATCATTTAGGAAACACAAGTGATCTCAAGTCAGAGGAAATGTGCCACTTGTTGCAATCAAGGATTATTCACATTGTGACAAACAATTGAACATCCTAGTAGGGTCAGTCCAGTACATCCAATGTACCCATGAGTCTACATCTTATTCCATGCTCGAAGCATCCTATAAGATTAGAACACATATTAGTCTTAACCATATCAAGGCTGTCTCATGTTCACCAAGATATCTCGACTAAGGACTTAACTACATGTCAGCCTAGCTGAACAACTTTGAGACATTATTCAGAAGAACATATATATTGCTGCAGACAATGTAGCTAACTGAATAACAACCATGCCTTTATAAACATATAAGTTTATACAAATGATACTGTTACAATCCCAAGGCCTCAAACATTAGGCTTAAGGGCATACCCCAACAATCTCCCACTTGCACTTAATCTAATGGTTGAGAAATCTCAAACCCATGTTATTACAGTGCTTCTCATGCTTCTGCTGCGCCAGAGGCTTGGTAAGCGGGTCTGTCAGATTGTCATCCGTATGAACCTTGCAAACTTTGATCTCGCCACGATCTATGATCTCCCTGATCAAGTGAAACCGTCTCTGTATGTGCTTGGACTTCTGGTGCGACCGTGGTTCCTTTGCTTGTGCGATTGCTCCAGTGTTATCACAGAAGATAACCAAAGGATCTGCACTCGAAGGAACAACACCAAGTTCTCTCACGAACTTACGAATCTACACTGCCTCCTTAGATGCTTCCGAGGCTGTAACATACTCGGCTTCTGTTGTGGAATCAGCAACAGTTGACTGTTTGAAACTCTTCCACACCACTGCTCCTCCATTCAAGCTAAAAACATAGCCTGATTGCGATCGGAAATCATCCTGGTCTGACTGGAACGAGTGTCAGTATATCCTTCAATACTGAGTTCTTCCTGACCACCATATATCAAGAACATATCTTTGGTCCTCCGCAGATATTTTAAAATGTTCTTGACTGCAATCCAGTGCGCCATACCTGGATTACTTTGGAACCGACTGGTCACGCTTAACCCGTAAGCAACGTCTGGGCGAGTACACAACATCGCATACATAATGGATCCAATAGCCGAAGCATAAGGCGTATTGTCCATTTCATCTTTCTCAGTCTGTGTTTGTGGACACTGACTCTTCGAAAGATTCAGACCATGTCTGACTGGAAGATATCCTCTTTTAGAATTCTCTAAATGAAATCTCTCCAGGACTTTATCGATGTAAGTACTCTGGCACAGCCTGAGAAGCCTCTTAGATCTATCCCTGTAGATCTTCACACCTAATACATAGGCTGCTTCTCCTAAATCTTTCATCTGGAAACATTTCCTTAACCATGCCTTAACGGCATGCATTTCAGGAATGTCATTTCCAATGATCAAGATATCATCGACGTAAAGGACTAGGAAAGTAATTACGCTCCCACTAAACCTCTTATATACACACGGGTCATCCTCGTTCTTGATGAAACCAAACTCAGAGATTGATTCATCAAAACGAATATTCCAGCTTCTAGATGCTTGTTTAAGTCCATAAATAGACTTCTTTAACTTGCATATCTTATGACGATCTGATGGATTAGTGAAACCTTCTGGTTGTGTCATATACACATCCTCATCCAGATTTCCATTAAGGAAAGCTGTCTTCACATCCATTTGCCAAATCTCATAATCATAATATGCAGCTATCGCGAAAAGAATCCGAATAGACTTAAACATAGCTACAGGTGAGAAAGTTTCATCATAATCTATCCCGTAGATTTGTTTGAAACCTTTCGCATCTAGCCTGCCTTTATAGGTAACCACGTTACCATCCATGTCAATCTTCTTCTTGAAGATCCATTTACAGCCTATAGGGATAACTCCCGGAGGCGGATCAACCAAATCCCAAACTTGGTTATCTGACATGGAGTCCATCTCGGCGCGCATAGCTTCAAGCCATCTCGCTGACTCCGGTCCACTGACCGCATCCGCATAAGTGAGGGGTTCATCATTATCAATGATGTAGACTCCGTCATAGCGCTCAGGCTGTCGACGGATCCTTCCCGATCTTCGCGGTTCCCGTGATATCTGAGCCTCAGGTTGTTCAATAACCTGTTCTACCAGCTCAGGCTCATCCAACTGTGCTTGCGCACTTTGTCCTTCCTCTGGATTCTCATCCAGCTTTATTTCTCTCCCACTGGCCTCTTGCAGAAGAAACTCCTTCTCAAGAAATATAGCCGTCCGAGCAACAAATACCTTGTTCTCTTTGGGATCGTAGAAATAATAACCCTTAGTTTCCTTAGGGTAACCGACAAAGATACATTTGTCAGATCTGCTCTCTAGTTTCCCAGAGGCGAGCTTTTTGACATAAGCCTCGCAACCCCAGATCCTGATAAATGTCAAGCTCGGCTGTTTCCCATACCATAACTCATATGGCGTCTTAGAAACTGCCTTGGATGGCACTCGGTTTAGTACCTTTGTAGCTGTTTCCAGTGCAAATCCCCAAAAGGAGTAAGGTAGAGTAGCCTGACTCATCATAGAACGAACCATATCAAGTAACGTTCTATTTCTCCTTTCGGACACACCATTCCATTGCGGTGTTCCTGGCGGAGTGAGCTGTGAGATAATCCCACACTCCTTCAGATAGTCAGTAAATTCTAGACTTAGGTATTCTCCACCTCGATCAGAACGAAGTGCCTTGATATTTCGGCCTAGCTGATTTTGTACTTCATTCTTGAACTCTTTGAACTTGTCAAAAGATTCACTTTTATGTCTCATTAGATAGACATACCCATACCTACTGAAATCATCAGTAAAGGTAATGAAGTACTGATAGCCACCTCTGGCATGTTTACTAAATGGCCCACACACATCACTGTGTATAAGGTCAAGTAAACCTGAAGCCCTTTGACCTTTGTTAGAAAAAGGTGACTTCGTCATTTTACCCATTAAACAAGCCTTGCATGTATCAATCTCCTCATAGGAGAATGATCCCAGCAGTCCATGATCATGCAACCGCTTAATGCGCTTCTTGTTAATATGGCCTAAACGACTATGCCATAGCAAGGTGCTGTCATCAGCATTCTTGGCTTTCTTAATATCAACATTTTGTATAGAATTTTCCATGTCCAACATGTATAATCCATTGTTAATTGAACCAGTTGCATAAACAATATTATCTAAAGATAAAACACACTTTGAAATATTGCATTCAAAGGAAAATCCCTTCCTAACAAGAGCAGGAATGGAGATAATATTCTTAGTAATACTGGGAACAAAGTAACAACTGTTTAATTCTAATACAATTCCAGATGGCAAAGAGATGAAATAGTCTCCTACAGCAACAGCAGCAACCCGTGCCCCGTTTCCAACTCGTAGGTCCACCTCATGCTGTCCCACCTGCCTTCTTCTCTTGAGTTCCTGTACATTTGAACAAATGTGAACTCCACATGCAGTGTCCAACACCCATGATATAGAAGAAGATGAAACCATGACTTCCGTCACGTATATACCTGAGCCAGAAGCAAGGCTTCCCCTCTTGTCTCCTTGGAGCGCTTTACAGTCCTTTTTCCAGTGACCCAGCTGGCCACAGTGGAAACACCTGTATTCCTTGGACCGCTTAACCTTCTGTTTCAGAGCCTTGCTGTAACTCTTGACAGGGGTCTTGCCCTTCTTCCCCTTCTTCTTGTTCCTCGAAGGAACCATCAAGACAGAGGTTGAAGGCTTACCCTTCAGAGTTTCCTCAGTAGTCAAGAGCATATTCAGCAGCTCTGCCGGAGTACAATCGATTTTGTTCATATTAAAGTAAATAATGAACGCATCAAAAGAAGGCGGAAGAGACTGCAGAATAATGTCTACAGCAAGCTCCTGGTTGATGGTATGCCCCAGTTTTTCTAGAGCCTCCTTGTGCCCAATCATCTTGAGCACGTGAGCTCCCACTGGGCTCCCTTCAGCCAGTTTGCTCTGAAAGAACAGCTTTGTCAAAATATAGCGTTCTGTCCTCGCCTGTGCAGCATACAGCATCTTGAGGTTTGCTATCATGTCTATGGTAGACATATCCTCATGCTGACGCTGCAGCGGTGGCGTCATAGACGCTAGCATCAGGCAAGCGACATCAATGCTATCATTGACGTGCTTTTCATAGGCTTCCCGAACCGCCCTTGCGGCGTTCGGAGCGGGCTGAGGCGGTATCGCCGTCTCGAGGACATACAGTTTCCTCTCTGCCTTAAGAACGATCTTAAGGTGTCCGAACCAGTCTGAGAAGTTCGGCCCAGCAAACTTCTCCCTTTCCAGTAGGGATCGCACATTGAAGCTCATGGTGTTCGTTGCTACAGGAATCTACAACAATGCAAGAACAGCAAGGTCAGTATCAATGTCAAGAATCAATCAGGACTTAAGAAAGATTCTTTTTCTCACTATTTTATCTAGCTGAAAAACCCAGCAAAACAGCCCGAAAGAGTAGAACTCTTTTAGTGAGATGGGATCCAGATTTCATACTTGGTCTCCGCGTCCCGCTCAGGCGAGATAAGATGCACAGAGAGTACAAGCACTAATCTCTGGTAGGCAGTCCCTGCCAATCGCCTACCTGTGCGATTCCCCTTCATCTGGGCAATCCAACAGACTGTGCCAACTGAGTTGGTACAACACAATCTCTGACCCCACAGATGGCTGCCTCCATGCGCTACCATATGCGCCACATATGTGGCCTACATGGTCAAGCTGACCCGACCTACTCCCTGGACCACCACGTGCTATGCTGAGCAACGAGAAGCGATAAATCCCTTCTCTGTAACACGCAGGTGTAATCCCGCACCGTCTGAAGATAGATGGACGTGCCCACTGAGTGGGTACAACACGGCTCCAACGATAATCAGAACAGTGAGGTTTCGCGTCAGAAGGCATACGAGCTTGATATTTTAGCGTTGGATTTTAACGGTCTTTTATCTTCTTCACTATCATGCAATTCCTATGGTGATAGCAGAAGATAAATAAATCATGCTGTTCTACTTATTAAACAATAAAAGAAAGCATGAATCTTATGTGGTAAAAGCCCATAGCCCTAGTAAGACCTTAAGAACTTAAGTCTTCACTTGCTTTTCTTCATGGGGCTTTTGCTGCTCATCTGGCCCAAACCAGGGCCCAAGCGCCATCTGCAGCTCAGGTGCGCCCACCAGGTAAATGCGCCTGGTCCTAGGGTCGAACCCTAGACCTCCCACCTGGTCAAGCCTCTGCTGCATGCGCCTCTGCCAAATGTGCTCTGTGCTCTTGTCTGATTAATTTACAAATTAATCTATCTAGACAAGGTTGACTCGCAGGTCAATTACATTTTATAAATTAAATGCAATGTGATGCGCAGATCACAATATAAAAATTAATTTACAAAATTAACCAGGCACGCAGGCCCCAGCACAGCACACATTAAAACACGGGCAGCCCACATAAGATTAAATAAACATACATATGCATCAATCAACATGTGATCCATTCATGAAAATTAAATTTCGAAAACCCCTTGGGATCAATTTTAATTTTCCTTATTTGCCCTACTACCTTACAATGGTCCATTACTAGGGATCCACTCATCAGATCTAGTCAGATCCACTGCCCTTTCATGCACCAAGTCCTAACTGACTTGAGTCGACCAAAAGGCCAACCATGCATGCGCCAAGGGCTGAACGACCACACTGAGGTCTGGCAAGCGGGCGTGAGCCCGGGCCTAACTCATGTGCGTTCATAGGTTGTCTCAACCAGACATCGCTACACGCCTGTCTGTAGTCGACTTATAGCCACCTTGTGCTTTCGCACAGGTGCCATCTGGTCGACCCATCAAGGCTGTCAGATAATTTGATCAGACTAATTGGATCTTGACTAGACTGAGATTTCAACCCTAATAACCCATCTAAGGGTTTAAAGTAGGCGCCTTAGATCTAAGGTGAATCGCGCATGTAATATAAGTTTTAAGAAAACATACAAAAATGCGCCAAGAACATGCGCCAACATAAGAATGTAACATGAAACATTTTTCTTATGAAACATCTAATATGCGCATGTTATAGATCTAAGCATACTTATATATCCGCATACATGGATCACAATATTTTAAGCAATCATAGAAACATGCAAACAATGGCTCTGATACCAATTGAAAGATCCCCTAACAAAGGGGGCGAAACCCTAGATAGGCGCATGTATTTTTCGTTTAAGCAGCGGAAAGGGGGTTTCTAGGATCTTTTGATGCATGCATTATAATCAACTTAAAACCGATTGCACAAGAGATAGAACCATACCATTGCCATCGGTTTGATGGTGTCTTGGAATCAACGACGCAAGTGCCTCTTCTCCTTAGATGACACACACAATGAGAAGGCGACTACTTCCTTGGCGACTTTGTGCTAGCAAATCTTCAAGGAGTCCTTCGTATGGAGGGAATGAGAGAAACTTGCTTGCTTAGTCCTCGACTCTTCAAAAGCGTGAAGCAGAGGTTCCACACGAGAGAAGGCGACGAGAATAGAAGTGAGGCGACAAGAGATGCGCTCCACATAAGACATGGAGGCGTGGTTGCTAAAAATAGCCAACTTACTCTTTCATGCGATCATGTGTTCATGCATTTCGAACCAATCGCATTTTTCCTCTCTATTCTTTAAACCAAGCGCTCATCCATGAGCCGGTTCATTTGAATTTGGTTCAATAACCAAATAAACCAAGCAACCAGTCCAGACCATAATAAACACTTAGGTTCTTGATCTGACCGTCGATCTCTTGATGCTCCTGATCTAACTGATCTAGCATCCATTCTCTCGATCGAAGCTTACCGATCTCAAGCCCTAATCAATCAAACATGATCAGACCAGATCTCACTTACAATCAGAGATTAAATCCCTTTAAACTGAACCCAAATAATTCAGTCCACACGATCTGACTTAAGTAAGCCATATCATCAAATTGTGCGACCCTGAGGGTTTCCTTTAAATGTCGGTAACGATAACTCACGTTATCACGATCAGTGAGGGGTATCTAGCAACACATCACTGTCTCCCGATATAAAGGAAAGAGTCTTCCAAGACTACACCCAAACCACAGTACAAGTGTGAATTCAACTCACTAAGCATACATATTTCCTTTGCCACTGGATGTTCTTATTGGACAAGCGTGTCAAGCTTGTAACTCCAATATGACAAGCATGATTAGATCAGATGAACATAGTCACCTGGGTATGGCCATACACTTTCTCAATCATCTCATCCAGGGGGGCCCCTTTAGAACATCACACTCCTTAAACAAGGAGACGGCAATCCTATGTCTATCACTAGTGCCCTAACCTGATTCAAGCTCATTATCCAAGATAGTCTATAATCATTATGTTTCAAATGATATTGAACTACCTCAAAACAATGACAATCATCATTTAGGAAACACAAGTGATCTCAAGTCAGAGGAAATGTGCCACTTGTTGCAATCAAGGATTATTCACATTGTGACAAACAATTGAACATCCTAGTAGGGTCAGTCCAGTACATCCAATGTACCCATGAGTCTACATCTTATTCCATGCTCGAAGCATCCTATAAGATTAGAACACATATTAGTCTTAACCATATCAAGGCTGTCTCATGTTCACCAAGATATCTCGACTAAGGACTTAACTGCATGTCAGCCTAGCTGAACAGCTTTGAGACATTATTCAGAAGAACATATATATTGCTGCAGACAATGTAGCTAACTGAATAACAACCATGCCTTTATAAACATATAAGTTTATACAAATGATACTGTTACAATCCCAAGGCCTCAAACATTAGGCTTAAGGGCATACCCCAACAAGATTCCCTTTAGGCTCGGCCAACCCGAGTCTTCTCCATGAGCTAGCTCGCAAATACTAGGCTCCTCCTAGGGTTCGGCCAAACATCCATGCGCCACCTCCTCAAGGTATCTCACCTCTTTGCTTGGTACACCACATCCCATGCAAGGTGCACCACCTTTGCCTGGATGTACCATCAAGCATCCTTGGTGGTCAATCTTCCTTCATCAGCCCATGAACTTAAGAAGCATCCAAAGGACCTTCAAGTTTCTGGCTAATGATAGAAGTCCAGCCCCTTTGCAAGCTTGGAGCGCCAATCCTCTTCCTCAACCCTTAAACCTTAACATGCGCCTCCTAGGAGAACCTAGGATGCACTATGGTTCGGTTAAGGAATAAGACGAGCCCCCTTGGGTTGCTTTCCCTTCATCATCAGCCCTTGAACCCATGTATGCGCCACTAGGAGACCTAGAAGCCATGAGGGTTCGGTAGAGGATGAAGGTCAGCCCCCTTACTTGACTAGGTTGTGCCATCACCTTATCCATCCATCATCCTTTAAGTGAACCAACTAGGTAACCCTAGAAGCCACTCAAGGTTAGGTTAAATAAGGGGATGCATCACCTTGGGAGGTGAGGTGTGCCAACCCTAACCCTAGCCGCCACCCCCTTATATGCGCCCCTAGGTTTAACCCTAGAAGCCATCCTAGGGTTTAGCTAGGTCATGGGTTGTGCCACCTTGAGAGATGCGCAAGGGACACAGAGAGAGAGAGAGAGAGAGAGAGAGAGAGAGAGAGAGAGAGATGCCACAACGTCTTCAAAATCTTCAATTTTTAAATTACAATACAGAATTGAAAAACAAAATTGAAAGATGGCATGCAGGCCTCACATTATTACATCACAAGCATGGCAATAGGGCTTGACTTTGATCACAACATAAATGCACAAATAGAATTACTCATGCGATTGTACATGCTATGAAAAACAACAAGTAATCACTATTATGCTTCATAAAACCCTTTCAATTAATTTTCAGCGACTCTATATCATCCTTCTATGTTGTCTCGCCCCTCTCCGGAGTCTAGAAAGGGTAGCTGCCCCTTGCAATCCTTACCCCATAGAGATTAGAACAATCACCCAGTCCATACCCCATAATCTCCTATGGGTCTTGCACCATGGGTCTATCCCATGAGCACATGGAGGAGTAAATTCTTCCACATAGGGTCTATCTCAAATGTGAAGAAAATGAAACCAGAAGACGATTAAGAGGCGAAAATTAAAAGAAATTAATTTTCAACAGAAAATTCATGGCATAAAGCTTTCGAAAACAATTTTCATGACATGTAGCAGGCGCATGTAGAAAAGACACCTTTTGGACTCGTAAGATCACTCTGATACCACTGTTGGGAATCCCCGGACCTCAGAAAAACTTTAACAGCGGGAGCGGAGGTCTGAAACGGAATTCCATAAACACCAAGATCACTTATGAGAGAAAACCGAAGGATGTGAAGAGCAATACCTTATCAAGCAACTTTTAGGAGCGGCCAATGATTGTTGTGTCCGCAAGTGTATGGATACTCGAAGTAATAAAGAAAGTATCGAATCCATAGGGACCTATGTTGTTGAGTACCGAATAATTGATTTTTCACTATCTTGGCAATCGAAAGAGTGCAAACTAGCAAACGAAGACCAAAGCGCTGAAATGGAATTATTAGAGAGAGAAGTTGGGACTAGGGTTTCTTTCACTTTAATTTTTATGACTAGACATGAATAGAGATTTCATCAGTTTAATTTAATCATGACAAAGATGCAATTTACTTGAATAAAAGGATTATCTCACTTTCGTGCAGACAACCATGCAGGGATAAATCTTCGCTCTTGCGCAAGAGTCGTCCCAACGCTAATGATAAGTAAATCATCAAACTGAGAACTCAAGGATCACATTCGTGCATCCGTGTTCTAAGTCGATAATCTCTAATGGAATTTCAAGGATCACTTTCGTGTATCTGAATCTCGACACTAATTTTACTCAAGGTTCTCTAACGTTCCGATCTTTGCTTTCGCACAAGATCTCCACGTTTGAAAGCTTAGACTCAATCCTAGATTTATATTATTATCATGGAAGTTAGCTTACTAGAATCAAATAAACAAGAACTAACCTAAAAAGGGTTCCTATCATTCAATTATAGGGTTCCAAATTCTCAAGCAATTACTTTTCAGTCAATAGCAAAAATTCTAAAACATAAATAATAATATAGATCTAAGGAGAGTCTAAGAACAAAACATCACATGAGTAAAATCATCATGCTAAGATTAAACAAGATGAAATAATAGAAAAGATAGTCATCTAGTCATTAAAACTCAAGTGAATTACTCCCCCATGTCCCAAAAGAGGTTTAAGCTATCATAGAAGGAAGATTACAATGATTCATGATGAAAAAAATTGAAACAGAGGAAGAGTGAAAATTACGGTACGGTCGTAAAGAAGTGGCGAAAAGCGGCGGCGCTCGGTTTTCTGGTGATTTCTCCTCCGTCTGATCTCCGATCACGTTGAAATTTTAGGTGCTCCTTCTCCCCCTCTATGCGTAGCTTCCACTCAAAATTCACAGCCGGAGATGCACTGTACGCTTCCCGGCGGTGAAACCTAGGGCGGTGGCATGTGAGGCAATTTCTCTCTCTGTGGTGAATGAAAATTAGGGCTTTTGGTGTGCTTGGCTTCGTCTCGTCAATGGCCCCTTTTCTCCTTCTTACTGCTTCAAATATAAGGGCCTAGATCATCCACAATCAACCACGCAAAAATCGGGCTTCGGAGTTGACCGGGAAAGTCGCGAGCAGCGATGTAATTACGGCCGTAATGGTCTTTACGGCAGTGCCGTGATCTGGACAGTGAGGTCCCGTCTTGAAATCTTTTGGAATTACAGTACCATAACGTTCTTTACGGTAGTGCCGTAATGTCAAATCTTTCGATTGAAAATTGACCTGAAATACGGTACCATAAGGATCCTTATGATAGTACCGTAATCTCCATCAATCCTCTGATCAAAAACGCTCCAAAATACTGCACCGTAAAGATATTTATGATAGTGCCGTAATCATATGAGATTCTCTGCCCGGAAAACCTCCAAATTACGGTACCGTAAGGAATATATTGGAGGTGCTGTAATATCCTCTAAAGCTCCAAATCTTTTAAAATTTGACGTGTGATCTCCTTTTGATGTTGTGAATTCAATTATGCACTTGGATTACTCGAAATTGACTGAAAAACATGCCTTTTTACCTGAAAATCATTAAAAATAGAAAAGAGTGTAGATTCCGCAAATATTGATAAAAAGGGCATAAAAATAAGGAAAGTCTATGAATATGACACAAAACCATCAACAAAATGGCATAGAAATTATGATAAATTTCGGTGTCATCAAACACATAAGGCTCAAACTTTGCTTGTCCTGAAGCAAAAACTAAGAAAATTCAAAAATTGATCATAGGCATAGACTTTCTCATGGGAAATAAATTTCTAACATACAATCACCAATGAAAAATCTTCATTAATTGCATTATAAAATTTTAAAACAGATATATCATCTTCTAAATCTAATTCTCAAGATCCACAACTTAGTCAAATAAAACTTCGCAACTTGCATAAAAGAAAGAATTTCAATCTCAAGACTTTATCCAATTTTCAGTTTAGGTTTATCATACTTTTGCTTACAGGAATAAGATATCCGAAATCATTTTTCACTCATATTTTTCTTTTTCTTTTTGTTTTTGGATGGCATGTACCCACACAGATACATACTTTTTTGTTTCTTTTTGCATCAATCACATTCTCTAATTCGATTACCACCTTTTTTTTAGTGACGAAATCGGAGTACACTGACCACATAGTCAGTGTAATAGAACTCATGTCTTTTTAGTATTGGGAATTTTCACCAAAGACAGCGGAGTTAATGTGAATAGATTGCTCTCATTTTTTTTTTCAGATTTCAACCCATGTCGTTCGGTACCACTGTCAATTTTACACAGTGCCAAGTAGGGGAGTCTTTCACTATTTTTGTGGATTTTGGATTCTTTTTCCCAACAAATAGTAAAATAAACAAAACCTCAATTAGACTAATCAATCAATATCAATTCAAATATTCATACTCATATGCTGATTTTATTCAAGAAGTAGTTTCACTTTTAAATCAAAATTTTCAAACAACATATCTCCCTAAAATCCTACTCCTCAACCAATGAAGAATTTCAAAAGCACATATGTATAAGAGAAATAAATTTGACATGATAGGCTTTATTCTAGTCTCAATTTTTGATTCCTTCAACAACATCAATCATCAATAATTTCAAAAGTGATTCAAAGCCACAAATCATCTCATCATCATCAAACATTAACATGTTTTGTCTTCAAAATATTATCAAGTGAATACAACCATATTGTAAAGAATATCATCATCAAAATATCATTGAGTGTTATACAACCATATTGAAGATGAATCATCAATATCATTATACAACCCCATCGAAGATCAAAAAGATAAGTATGAAAAATAGAGTAGTAGTGACGGCGGACACAGATATGTAGAAGAAGCATCCTTCCCTTCAACACATGAAATATCAATAAGATGTAGAAAATGAAAGACAAAAGATAAAAGGGGAAAGAGATACTTACAAGACTCTACTAATTTTCACCGTCAGATCCTATCTCTTCAGTGCTTTGCGCTGTGGCGTCCATAGGATCGATAGGTGGCGTTCTCTGGGGTCCTCCATACTCTCCACTCCTCCTGGGATCCTGAAAATCAAAACATTCATACAAGAAGTTTCCCATTTCCTCCATATAGGTACTTAGACTTTCAATGTCTTTATGCATGTGAGGCATAGAATCAGTCATCTGGCTCACGGAACCTCTCATGTCACTCATTGTGTTCATCACTCTCTCCATCCTCTGCTCCTGTCAGTACTGCTGAGTGGAGAGATATCTAAATCCGGGATCAAAGGCACTGGAGAATCTGCTACCTGTGTCTGGTTGTGTGGAAGAATCTGCAGCTCCAGATGGCTGCTCCATGCCCATCCTAAAAGGGTCATCACTACTACCCCAGGGTGGCGGTGGTATGGTACTAAGTGGGGGTGGCATAGCAATGTCAGCATCTTCTGGAGCCAACCTCCAGTTCTCCTGGTTTCTAACTGTGGTTTTCTTAGTGCATGGAAGTGGTAACTTATGTCCTCTATGTCCAAGAATCAGTGAAAAACCATCTCCTTCTCTTATCACCATTTTCATTGCAATACAAGACTCTAAGTCAAGTCTTGGACTCCCTCTTGCAATCTCTGTCCCATAGGGTTCAACTCTCAAGTACAGGGCTATAGGTGTAATGAAACCACCTATCACAATAACTCCTTTCTTTGCCCTAGAAACTTTTTCCAAGTGTTTCATGAAGAAGAAGGCAACTGTTGGGGTATGCCCTTAAGGCTAATGTTTGAGGCCTTGGGTTATTTTCAGTATCATGTATAAACTATGTATATGTTTTCTAAAGGCAATTGTTGTTATTCAGATTGTTGCATTATCTGCTGCTATATGTATACTTCTGAGTAATGTCTCAATGATGTTCAGCTGTGCTGACATTTAGAGTTGTCCTTAGTCGAGATATCTTGGTGAACATGAGACAGCCTTGATATGATGGAGACTAATATGTGTTCTAATCTTATAGGATGCTTCGAGTATGGAATAAGATTTAGACACATAGGTGCATTGGATGTACTGGACTGACCCTATTTAGGATATTCAATTGTTTGTCACAATGTGAATAAATCCTTATAAGCAAGCAAGTGGCATATTCCCTCTGACTTGAGATCACTTGTGTTTCTAAGTGATGATTGGCATTGTCTTGAGGAAGTTCAATATCATTTGAAAGATAATGGTTAAGGATTATCTTGGATAGTGGGCATGAATCATGTTAGGGCACTTATGATAGATAAAGGATTGCCCCTCCTAGTTGGAGTGTGATGTTCTACTAGGGCCCCCTCTGGATGAGATGGTTGAGAAAGTGTATGGCCATACCCAGATGACTATGTTCATCTGATCTAACCATTCTCATTGTGTTGGAATTACAGGCTTGACAGGCTTGTCCAACGAGAACATCCAGTGGCAAAGGGAACAAGTATGCTGGGTGAATTGGATTCACACTTGTGCTATGGTTTGGGAGTAGTCTTGGAAGACTCTTTCCTTCATATCGGGAGACAGTGATGTGTTGCTAGATACCCCTCTCTGATCGTGATAACATAAGTTATCGTTACCGACAATGAAGGAAACCCTTAGGGTCGCACAATTTGATGATATGGCTTACTTTTGTCAGATCGTGTGGACTGGAATTATTCTAGTTCAGTTTAAAGCAATTTAAACTCTGATTGGAAGTGAGATCTAGTCTGATCATGTTTGATTGATTAGGGCATATGATCGGTAAGCTTCGATCGGCAGAATTGATGCTTGATCGTAAAGATCAAGAGGTTCATTGAGATGTGTGGTTAGATCTTGAACCATGAGGTTCAGAGAGATCAAGACCATGGCTGGTTCGATTTGGTTCTTGAACCAAATGAAATTGAACCGGTTCACTTATGTGAACGCATGGTTCAAAGGGGAGAGGAGTTTTCGATGGCTTCATGGGGACTTAAAGAAGGAGTTATGTACTTACTATATTTGGAAGTCGATTTTTCTTTTGGAACGCCCCACGTTTTCGAACGGTAAACGCCTCTCGCCCCTTTCTTCTCTCGTGTGTGTGTGTGGTTCGTCTTCACGATCAGCACCAGGGAGTTCGACCAGCAAGAAGAAAAACATCTCATCACACGATCAAAGACTCCTTAGTGTCTTTGCTAGCACAAGGAGCACAAGGAAGAAGCAAACTTCATCTTGTGTGTGATTCCTTTGGAGAAGAAGCATTCGCCTCTTTCTTCCTCCAAGCCGCCACTCAAAGCATGGCAATGGTAATGTTCTAACCTATCTTTTCAAGGTTGATCATATGTTTAAGTCAAGCGATTTTTGAAACCTAGCATTTCTGCCGCTGCACATTCTAGATGCGCATGTGACCTAGGTTTACCTACAATTGGTATCAGAGCATGGTTTTGGCTTGATATATATGATTGCCGTCTTGTGATCCATGTTTGGTTTTATGCTTTGGATAGATCTTCATGATGCGCATGCTTTTTGTTGTCATGCGAAAATACATGCCACATGTTAGATGTATTTTGTTTACCTTTAAGCTTGTGCATATGATGTTGTTTGTTTGCGCTGTTCATAGAAGTTTTCCTTTAAAACTTATCATCATGCGCGACCCTCACTAGATCTATCTAAGCGCCTGCTTTAAATACTTAGACGGGTTTACAATGTTGAAGTCGTTAGTCAAGTCTGGACCCAACAGCCTAATCAGACCATCTGACAGCCTGGATGGGGCGGCTGGATAGCACCTGTGCGCAAGCTATACAGGTGGCTATAGGCCGACTGCAGAAGGGCGTGTAGCGATGTCTGATTGAGGCGCCAAGTGAACGATCATGATTAAGGCCCGGGGTCACACCCGCTTTCCAGAAATCATGTGGGACGTTCAGCCCTTAAGGCATGCATAGTTGACCATGAGGTCGACGCAAGTCAGTTATGACTAGGTGCATGCAAGGGCAGTGGGTCTGATTTGGTCTAATGAGTGGATACCTGTAAATGGACCGTTGTAAGGTAGTAGGGCACATAAGGAAATAAAATTGATGCCATGGGTTTATTTATTTCTGTGTGGATCACATCTATGCATGTTTAACATGTTGATTGGGCGTTTATTTATTCATATGTGGGCTGCCCTTATTTTGTGTGCTGTGCTGGGGCCTGCGTGCCTGGAATTAAATAGAAATTTGCTGTGATCTGCGAATCACACTTTCATTTATGAAAATGTATAATTGACCTGTGTGTCAAACCATGTCTAGATAGTTTCAAAATGTATTTTGAGATGACATGAGTACACAGCACAAATGACAGATGCGCATGCAGCAATTGGCTTCTCTAGATAGGTGGTCTAGAGGTCGACTCTAGAACAGGCGCATACTACCTGATGGGCACATTTGAGCTGCAGAGGGCGCTTGGGCCCGGGTTGGGCTAGATGAAGTGCCAGAGTCCCATAAAGAGCTCAAGTGAAGACTTTTGTAAAACTAAGGTTTTACTTAGGCTTTTATGGGCGTTTACCACATAAGATATTTGGTGCTTTCATTTACTGTTTTAAGTAATATTAGCACATGCATGCTTTAATCTTCTGCTATCACTATAGAATTTGCATGATGGTAAGAAGATAAAAGACCGTTAAAATCCAACGTCGATAACAAGCTCGATAGCCTTCTGACGCGAAACCTCACTGTTCTGACTATCGTTGGAGCCGTGTTGTACCCACTCAGTGGGCACGCCCAGCTATCTTCAGATGGTGCGCGATTACACCTACATGCTACAGAGAAGGGATTTATCGCTTCTCATTGCTCAGCATAGCACGTGGTGGTCCAGGGAGTAGGTCAGGTCAGCTTGACCATATATGCTACATATTGAGCATATGATAGCTAGATGGAGGCAGCCATCTAAGGAATCAGAGACTGTGTTGTACCAACTCAGTTGGCACAGTCTTCTGGATTGCCTAGATGAAGGGGAATCGCACGGGTTGGCGATTGGCATGGATAGCCTACCGGTGATTAGTGCTTGTACTCTCTGTGTATCTTATCTCGCCTGAGCGGGACACGGAGATCAAGTATGAAAACTGGATCCCATCTCACTAAAAGAGTTTCACTCTTTCGGGCTGTTTTATTGGATTTTCAGTCAGTTAAAATAGTGAGAAAAGAATCACTCTTAAGTCCTGGATTGATTCTAACATGGATACTGACCTTGTTGTTCTTGCTATGTTGTAGATTCCTGCAGCAACGAACACCACAGGGCTCAATTTGCGATCCATATTGGAAAAGGAGAAGTTTGCTGGGCCAAACTTCTCAGACTGGTACAGACAGCTTAAGATTGTACTTAAAGCTGAGAGGAAGCTGTATGTCCTTGAGTCGGCAATACCGGCTCAACCCGCTGTGAACGCCGCAAGGGCAGTTCGAGATGCTTATGAAAAGCACGTCAGTGATAGTACTGATGTCGCTTGCCTTATGCTTGCGTCAATGATGCCCGAGCTCCAGCGTCAGCATGAGGATTTGTCAGCTATTGAGATTATAGCAAATCTCAAAATGCTGTATGCTGCACAGGCAAGGACAGAACGCTATAACTTGACAAAACTTTTCTTTCATAGCAAACTGACTGAAGGGAGTCCAGTGGGAGCTCACGTACTCAAGATGATTGGGTACAAGGAGGCTCTAGAAAAATTGGGACATACCATCAATCAAGAACTTGTTGTAGATATTATCTTGCAGTCTCTCCCGGCCTCTTTCGATCCGTTCATCATTAATTTTAATATGAACAAAATCGACTGTACTCCGGCAGAGTTACTGAACATGCTCTGTACCACAGAGCAGACTCTTGAGAAGGGAAAGCCTTCATCCTCTGTCTTAATTGGTCCTTCAAGGAATAAGAAGAAGGGGAAGAAGGGCAAAACCCCTATCAAGAGCTACAACAAGGCTTTGAAACAAAAGGTGAAGCGGTCAAAGGACAACAGATGTTTCCATTGTGGCCAGCTGGCTCACTGGAAGAAGGACTGTAGAGCGCTCCAAGGAGAGAAGAAGGGAAGCAAGCCTTTCACTTCTGGCTCAGGTATTTACGTGACTGAAGTCATGGTAGCTTCTTCTATTTCATGGGTGTTGGACACTGCATGTGGAGTTCACATTTGTTCAAATGTGCAGGAACTTAAGAGAAGAAGACAGGTGGGACAGCATGAGGTGGACCTATGAGTTGGAAACGGGGCACGGGTTGCTGCTGTTGCTGTAGGGGAATATAACATCTCTTTACCATCTGGTTTTGTATTAGAACTTGACAATTGTTATTTTGTACCAAGCATAACTAAGAATATTATCTCTATTCCTGCTCTTGTCAGGAAAGGTTTTTCTTTTGAATGCAAAACTTCACAGTGTTGTATTTCATATGATAATATTGTTTATGCAACTGGGTCAATTAACAATGGGTTATACATGTTGGACATGGAATGTTCTATACAACAAATTGATAACAAGAAAGCCAAGCATACTGATGATAGCACCTTATTATGGCATAGTCATTTAGGCCACATTAACAAGAAGCGCATTAAGCGGTTGCATGATCATGGACTGCTGGGATCATTCTCCTATGAGGAGTTTGATACATGCAAAGCTTGTTTAATGGGTAAAATGACGAAGACTCCTTTTTCTAATAAAGGTGAAAGGGCTTCAGGTTTACTTGACCTAATTCACAGTGATGTGTGTGGGCCGTTTAGTAAACATGCCCGAGGTGGCTATTCATACTTCATTACTTTCACTGATGATTTCAGTAGGTATGGTTATGTCTATCTAATGAGACATAAGAGTGAATCTTTTGACAAGTTCAAAGAATTCAAAAATGAAGTACAGAATCAGTTAGGCCGAAATATCAAGGCACTTCGTTCAGATCGAGGTGGAGAATACTTGAGTCGTGAGTTTACTGACTATCTGAAGGAGTGTGGGATTATCTCACAGCTCACTCCACCAGGAACACCGCAATGGAATGGTGTGTCCGAAAGGAGAAATAGAACCTTATTGGATATGGTTCGTTCTATGATAAGTCAGGCTACTCTACCTTACTCCTTTTGGGGATTTGCACTGGAAACAGCTGCAATGGTGCTAAACCGAGTGCCATCCAAGGCCGTTTCAAAGACGCCATATGAGTTATGGTATGGGAAACAGCCGAGCTTGACATTTATTAAAATCTGGGGTTGTGAGGCTTATGTCAAAAAGCTCGCCTCTGGGAAACTGGAAAGCAGATCAAATAAATGTATATTTGTCGGTTACCCTAAAGAAACTAAGGGTTATTATTTCTATGATCCCAAAGAGAACAAAGTATTTGTTGCTCGAACGGCTATTTTTCTTGAGAAGGAATTTCTTCTGCAAGAGACCAGTGGGAAAGAAATAAAGCTGGATGAAATTCCAGAAGAGGGACAAAGTAGTCAAGCTCAGTTGGATGAGCCTGAGCAAATAGATCAGGTTGATGTTCAACCTGAGGCTCAGATGTCACGGGAACCGCGTAGATCGGGAAGGATCCGTCGTCAGCCTGAGCGCTATGACGGAGTCTACATCATTAATGATGAACCCCTCACTTATGCGGATGCGGTCAGTGGACCGGATTCAGCAAGATGGCTTGAAGCTATGCGAGCCGAGATGGACTCCATGTCAGAAAACCAAGTCTGGGATTTGGTTGATCCGCCTCCGGGAGTAATCCCTATAGGCTGTAAGTGGATCTTCAAAAGGAAGAAAGACATGGATGGTAACGTGGTTACCTATAAGGGCAGGCTAGTTGCGAAAGGTTTCAAACAAATCTATGGGATAAATTATGATGAAACTTTCTCTCCTGTAGCAATGTTCAAGTCCATTCGAATTATTCTCGCGATAGCAGCATATTATGATTATGAGATCTGGCAAATGGATGTGAAGACCGCTTTCCTTAATGGAAATCTGGAAGAGGATGTGTATATGACACAGCCTGAAGGTTTCACAAATCCATCAGAACGTCATAAGATATGCAAATTAAAGAAGTCCATTTATGGACTCAAACAAGCATCGAGAAGCTGGAATATTCGTTTTGATGAATCAGTTTCTAAATTTGGTTTCATCAAAAATGAAGATGACCCGTGTGTATATAAAAGGTTTAGTGGGCGCGTAATTACTTTCCTAGTCCTCTACGTTGATGATATTTTAATCATTGGAAACGATATTCCTGAACTACATGCAGTTAAGGCATGGTTAAGAAAATGTTTCCAGATGAAAGATTTATGAGAAGCAGCCTATGTATTAGGTGTGGAGATCTATAGAGATAGATCTAATAGGCTTCTTGGGCTATGCCAGAGTACTTACATCGATAAGGTCCTGGAGAGATTCCATTTAGAAAATTCTAAAAGAGGATATCTTCCAGTCAGACATGGTCTGAATCTTTCAAAGAGCCAGTGTCCTCAAACACACTCTGAGAAAGATGAGATGGACAATACGCCTTATGCTTCGGCTATTGGGTCCATCATGTATGCGATGTTATGTACTCGCCCAGACGTCGCTTATGGGTTAAGCATTACCAGTCGGTTCCAAAGTAATCCAGGGAAGGCACACTGGATTGCGGTCAAGAATACTTTGAAATATCTTCGGAGAACCAAAGATATGTTCTTGATTTATGGAGGTCAGGAAGAACTCAGTATTGAAGGATATACTGACGCTTCGTTCCAATCTGACCAAGACGATTTCCGATCGCAATCAGGCTATGTTTTTAGCTTGAATGGAGGAGCAGTGGTGTGGAAAAGTTTCAAACAATCAATTGTTGCTGATTCCACAACAGAAGCCGAGTATGTTGCAGCCTCAGAAGCATCAAAGGAGGCAGTATGGATTCGTAAGTTCGTTCAAGAACTTGGTGTTGTTCCTTCAAGTGCAGATCCATTGGTTATCTTCTGTGATAACACTGGAGCGATTGCACAAGCAAAGGAACCACGGTCACACCAGAAGTCCAAGCACATACAGAGAAGGTTTCATTTGATCCGTGAGATCATAGATCGAGGAGAGATCAAGATCTGCAAGATTCATACAGATGACAATCTAGCTGACCCACTTACAAAGCCTCTGGCGCAGCAGAAGCATGAAAAGCACTGTAATAATATGGGTTTGAGATTACTCAACCATTAGTTTAAGTGCAAGTGGGAGATTGTTGGGGTATGCCCTTAAGGCTAATGTTTGAGGCCTTGGGTTATTTTCAGTATCATGTATAAACTATGTATATGTTTTTTAAAGGCAATTGTTGTTATTCAGATTGTTGCATTATCTGCTGCTATATGTATACTTCTGAGTAATGTCTCAATGATGTTCAGCTGTGCTAACATTCAGAGTTGTCCTTAGTCGAGATATCTTGGTGAACATGAGACAGCCTTGATATGATGGAGACTAATATGTGTTCTAATCTTATAGGATGCTTCGAGTATGGAATAAGATTTAGACACATAGGTGCATTGGATGTACTGGACTGACCCTATTTAGGATATTCAATTGTTTGTCACAATGTGAATAAATCCTTATAAGCAAGCAAGTGGCATATTCCCTCTGACTTGAGATCACTTGTGTTTCTAAGTGATGATTGGCATTGTCTTGAGGTAGTTCAATATCATTTGAAAGATAATGGTTAAGGATTATCTTGGATAGTGGGCATGAATCATGTTAGGGCACTTATGATAGATAAAGGATTGCCCCTCCTAGTTGGAGTGTGATGTTCTACTGGGGCCCCCTCTGGATGAGATGGTTGAGAAAGTGTATGGCCATACCCAGATGACTATGTTCATCTGATCTAACCATTCTCATTGTGTTGGAATTACAGGCTTGACAGGCTTGTCCAACGAGAACATCCAGTGGCAAAGGGAACAAGTATGCTGGGTGAATTGGATTCACACTTGTGCTATGGTTTGGGAGTAGTCTTGGAAGACTCTTTCCTTCATATCGGGAGACAGTGATGTGTTGCTAGATACCCCTCTCTGATCGTGATAACATAAGTTATCGTTACCGACAATGAAGGAAACCCTTAGGGTCGCACAATTTGATGATATGGCTTACTTTTGTCAAATCGTGTGGACTGGAATTATTCTAGCTCAGTTTAAAGCAATTTAAACTCTAATTGGAAGTGAGATCTAGTCTGATCATGTTTGATTGATTAGGGCATATGATCGGTAAGCTTCGATCGGCAGAATTGATGCTTGATCGTAAAGATCAAGAGGTTCATTGAGATGTGTGGTTAGATCTTGAACCATGAGGTTCAGAGAGATCAAGACCATGGCTGGTTCGATTTGGTTCTTAAACCAAATGAAATTGAACCGGTTCACTTATGTGAACGCATGGTTCAAAGGGGAGAGGAGTTTTCGATGGCTTCATGGGGACTTAAAGAAGGAGTTATGTACTTACTATATTTGGAAGTCGATTTTTCTTTTGGAACGCCCCACGTTTTCGAACGGTAAACGCCTCTCGCCCCTTTCTTCTCTCGTGTGTGTGTGTGGTTCGTCTTCACGATCAGCACCAGGGAGTTTGACCAGCAAGAAGTAAAACATCTCATCACACGATCAAAGACTCCTTAGTGTCTTTGCTAGCACAAGGAGCACAAGGAAGAAGCAAACTTCATCTTGTGTGTGATTCCTTTGGAGAAGAAGCATTCGCCTCTTTCTTCCTCCAAGCCGCCACTCAAAGCATGGCAATGGTAATGTTCTAACCTATCTTTTCAAGGTTGATCATATGTTTAAGTCAAGCGATTTTTGAAACCTAGCATTTCCGCCGCTGCACATTCTAGATGCGCATGTGACCTAGGTGGTGAAACCTAGGGCAGCGGCGTTTGAGGCGATTTCTCTCTCTATGGTGAACGAAAATTAGGGCTTTTGGTGTGCTTGGCTTCGTCTCGTCAATGGCTCTCCTTCTACTTCTAACTGCTTCAAATATAAGGGCTTGGATCATCCGTAATCAACTGCGCAAAAATTGGGTTTCAGAGTTGGCCGGGAAAGTCGTGAGCAGCGATGTAATTACGGCCGTAATGGACTTTACGGCAGTGCCGTAATCTGGACAGTGAGGTCTCGGCTTGAAATCTTCTGGAATTACGGTACCGTAACGTTCTTTACGGTAGCGCCGTAATGTCAAAATCTTTCGGGTTGAAAATCGACCTGAAATACGGTACCGTAATGTTCCTCACGGTAGCACCGTAATCTTCCTAGTCTAGCAATCCTCTGATAAAAAATGCTCCAAAATACGGCACCGTAAAGATGTTTACGGTAGTGCCGTAATCATATGAGATTCTCTGTCCGGAAAACCTCCAAATTACGGTACCGTAAACAATATATTGGAGGTGCGGTAATTTCCTCTCATGCTCCAAATCTTCTAAAATTTGACGTGTGATCTCCTTTTGATGTTGTGAATTCAATTATGCACTTGGATTGCTCGAAATCGACTGAAAAACATGCCTTTTTACCAGAAAATCATTAAAAATAGAAAAGAGTGTAGATTTCGCAAATATTGATAAAAAGGGCATAAAAATAAGCAAAGTATATGAATATGAGACAAAACTATCAACAAAATGGCATAGAAATTACGATAAATTTCGGTGTCATCATGTACATATGCGCAGATGTACAAACTTGCATAACAACGATAATGTTAAGATAACTCATCTATCAACTAGATGTGATACACATATCCGAGAGGACCATCCTGAGGTCCTAGGGCAGAATCACTATTAGATCGCATTGACCATCTGCCATTGTTCGCAGCCATTGTTCTACAAAAACTAAGAAACATTAGATTAGTACTACTTTCAGATCATTTAATCTGGACTTGTATTAAATGACCATGGCTCCCACTATTTTAATCGAATTGACAACCCATAAAGTCAATCGAGAAATTTAAGATTTCCTAGTGAGATGTGATCCTTATTCCACATGAGGCTTCGCATCCCTCGAGGGTGGGATGAGATGCACGAAGTGACCCATGCTTCTTAAGGTGGGCACGCCGGCCGATTGCTCCAAGCAACTCCCCCTATTGAGATAGTCTAGGCATTTCATGTCCAACGAGGGCTAGATACAGCATGAAACCCTAACCTCTCAACGATGCCTCTAGAGTTTCATCATGTGCCCAACACATATGAAAATCTACTCAAGTCCATTCCTAACCATTATGCCCAGGGCCAACGAGTTTGTTGGGAAACCCTAGGGATATTTTTACAATTTTAAAAGATAGAGATTACACAAATACATTGCACAGCGGAAACAATATCCCCGAAACGAGCCAGCCCCAAAAACCTAGTGAAGATCGCATGCGAGAGACTCGACACGATGAGTTAGAAAATACCTCAAAGCAAGACGAGGCCGATGTCGAGGTAGGCACCCAAACGTGCACCCTCTGCAGTCTCACACACACGGATGCCTCGAGTCCTCTTCTTCCATGCCCGGTGCTAGCCTCGGGAAGAAGATCCAAGCCTCAGGGAGATGCTCCACTTCACTTGCACCACCAAGAGGAAAGGATGCGCCTAGAGAAGGAAGGAGTAAGCCAAGCTGCCAAGCACCAAAGCTCCTTGAGCCAAAGGGAGAGGAGGAAGGTCACTTGCGGCTAAGGGGTTTAGAAGATGTGCGCCAAAGCTCTCCTTGCTCTCGCCAATTTGATGTTCACGCCTCTTGAATAATTCACACAATTACTCTCGCATATGTGGAGACATATATAGAGAGAGGGGCAGCAACATAAGGCTTAGAGGGTGGGCGCAATTCGTGATGCAAAGGGGCGGCTAGGGTTAGGGTTTGGGTGCAATTAGGGTTTTGGTTTAGGAAAGACTCCAAGCCTTTTCCATATACATCCCCTAATCGCATAAGACTTACCTAGTAAGTCTATTATGCCTTAGATGTCTCAAGCCTTGCCATAGTGGCAAGCTTTCCATCCAAGTACAAAGGGCAAGGCGCCAAAGACTTCCAAATGAAGCCATAGGCTCCAACATGACCCCATTATGCCCTTAGGCGCTTAATGGTTCATGTTTCTCCCCATTATACCCTTTTAGGCCAATCTCTTATCATGACAACTTGTTATTGGGCCTCATTGGATAATGAGCAAGCCCAAACTTCATTACATGGGTTGATTAAGCAATTGGATCCAATCCAATGCAACCCGAATCCAAATGTGACCAACCATGTGTTGGGAATCCCCGGGCTATAAGAAAACGAAAACAGCGGAAGCGAGCCGGAAAAGGACCGACTTATGAAGAATACAAGGGATGTGATAGGGGCAGTACCTTATCAAGCAACTTTTAGAAGCGGCCGATGATGAAGATGCGCAAGGGCCCGTCCTCTGCAATCGCGCACACACGGACTCCTCGAATCCTCTCCAATCTCCACGCTGGGTGCTAGCCCCGGAAGATGAGATCCACGCCTCTAGCCTACTCAACTTGCACCACTACCAAGGAGAAGAAGGGATGGTGGTGACAAGGAGTGGGTAGCACTGCCACTTGTCCCAACCTTTGATGCCGAAAAACTTTTATTGTTGTCACCTCCTAGACCCTCACGCCAAGGAGCAGAGGGGAGGCGACAACTAGAGACAAGAGAAGAGTCTGGTACAAAAGAATCTCCCAGGTGGGCCTCTCTATTTATAATAGCAGAGCTAGACGCACACTGGAGATACTTCCCATGTGGGATAAAGAGCATAGGCGCCTACTCACAATTAAGCATCATGGGTTCGAATCCCTGCATATGCAATTAATTGTAAATTGCACCCAAGCATAGGCGCCTACTCACAATTAAGCGTCATGGGTTCGAATCCCCGCAGACATAATTAATTGTAAATTGCGCCCAAGCTTATTAATTAGCCAGGAGAAGAATTCTCCTGCCAACTAATAAAATATCATCTCCTCTATAGAAGTCTCAATGCATTAGTTCCCCAAAAAGATCCGAATCACACAATGATTCGATCAGAGGCTAAACGATCAGTATGAGAACTCGAGTGTCTAGATGTGCGACCCTGTAGGTTCTTCAGACGTTGGCAGCGATGACTAAATCATCACAAGCAATGAGTGACACCTAGCAGTAGATCATTGCTACCCAAGTGATCAGAATGGTGTCATCATCGACATCCCCTAAAACTGTGACAAAGTACAAGTGCAGCCTTGTCCTTTTACCAACTGATGTCCAGATTGGGCAAGTGTGTCACACTTGTTAATCCCAATAATATGGCATGACTAAATTAGGTTCTCACCTGGGTATGGCCTGTTGGGAAACCCCGGGGACATTTTACAATTTTCAGAGTTATGGACATACATTTTTCGCAGCGGAAGAATGTCCCCGAAACAGGCCAGTCCCAAAAAACCCAGTGAAGATCGCATGCAAGGGAGTCGACACGATGAGTTAGGAAATACCTTAAGAGCAATGTAGAGCGATGTCGATGAAGGCGCCCAAGTGTTCGCCCTCTGCAGTCTCGCACACACGGATCTCTTGAGTTCTCTTCTTCCACGCCCGGTGCTAGCCTCGGGAAGAAGATCCAAGCCTTAGGGAGATACTCTACTTCACTTGCGCCACTAAGGGAGATGATGCGCCAAGAGAAGAAGGAAGACTATCCAAAAACGCCAAGCACTAATGTTCCTTGCGCCAAGAGGAAAGGAGGAAGTGGCTTGCGGTTATGGAAGAAGGAAGATGCGCCCTTGCTCCAAGCACTCGCCCCTCTCCTTGTGTTCACGCCTTCAAGGATTAATTACACACAAGAGGGGGCGACTAGGGTCATATTTATAGGGCAAGAGGCGGTTAGGTTAATGGCTAGGATCATGACAAGTGTAGGGCTAGGATGAGGAGGTTTGAGATAAGGAAAGTCTCCAAGACATTTCCATAATTCTCATTCAACCTTACCTTTTGTTCCCACGCCTTTCCTTGTGCGCCAAGGCCTTGCCTTGCGCCTCAAGCAATGCCATAGAGGCATGTATTCCATCCTAGGAAGAGAGGGGGAGGCGCCCTTTACTTCCATAATGAAGCAAAGGCGCCAACATGACCCCATTATGCCCCTAGGCGCCTAATGGTTCATGTTTCTCCCCATTATACCCTTTTAGCCTCTCATCTCTTCATGAGAACTTGTTATTGGACCTCATTGGATAATGAGTTAGCCCAAACATCATTGCATAGGTTGATTAAGCACTTGGATCCAATCCAATGCAACCCTAATCCAAATGTGACCAACCATGGTCAAATACGGGTCAACCTGCCAAAAATGAAGTTTGGCTCCAATAACATTCTTCCATCTCATCAGGCCCATTGGCGCTGATGAAATCTCCCAATTAGATCCGAGTTATCCAATAACTCGATCATAAGGCTTCTCGATAAATACGAGAACTCAAGTATCAAGGTGTGCGACCCTGTAGGTTCCTCTGACGCTGGCAGTGCTGACCAAAGGTCATCACAAGCAGTGAGTGGCACCTAGCAGTGCATCGCTGCTACCCAGGTCGTTGGAATGGATATCAGCATCGACATCCCCATCATCGCAACTAGGTACAGATGCATTACAGTCTCTTTACTGTACTGATATCCGATTGGACAAGTGTGTCACCACTTGTTTTCATCCAATCACATGGCTATGACTAAAACAGGTTCTCACCTGGGTATGGCCATACACTCTCAGTCATAGAACCATAAAGGAGCTCCATGGATATCATACTTCCTTAGGGAAGGGGCAAATCCTATGTCTGTCCATTGATCTTCTCATATGGGTCGTGACATGCTCAATAACAACCGTTATGACCTCCCAGCTACGGCAAGGTGTTAGGTTGTATCAAAGCAAGTCCCTAACCATATAGAATGATCAATGACCTCAAGTCAAGGGATCAATGCATCTCCTGTCACTTATGAGGATAACTCATGACACCAAGTCATAGCCTCATAGCGGGTCTATCCAGTATATCCCCAATGATATAACCATGTGTCTGCGTTAGCACCACGTGCCTAACCAGCCCACATACCAGTCTCACAAGTACCATAGCTGTCCCATATCCACTAAGGTACATCGACTGAGGATTATAATTCGAGCACAGATCCAATTTGTCTCCAGGGACATTATCATGTAAGTACATAATCGCAGGTGTAGTCAAACAATGATAACGACAATGCCAGAATGATATATAAATATCAGTGTCAAGTAGTACGTAAGTTGACCAAAACTAGGTCCTAGGGCATATACACCAACATGGCCATACACTTTCAGTCATCCATATAGGGCACCATGGACAATCAAGCTTCCCCGTAAGGAAGGGGCAAATCCTCTATTGGCACATTAAATCCCTCATGTAGGTTATGACATACCTAATGACAACCGTTATGACTTCCTTTTTTCGGCGAAGCGTTAGGTTGCATCAAAGTACAACAATCACTATATAGAGATACCAATGCCCTCAAGTATAGGACAAGCGTAACTCTGTCACTGTGATATTCATCTCGTGACACTGAGATGAATCCTCACGGCGGGTCGATCCAGTATATCTCCCTTGATATACCCATATGCCTGCGTTAGTAACCCGTGCTCAACCAGCGCATATACTAGTCTCAAGCAAATCATAGCTATCCCATATCCACCATGATTTTTGACCAGGGATAAACACAGAGACTAGATAAAATCTATCTCTTAGGGACATTGTATATGCAAATGTACATATGCGCAGATGTACAAACTTGCATGACAACGACAATGCCAGGATAACTCATCTATCAACTAGATGTGATACACATATCCCAATGGACCATCCTGAGGTCGTAGGGCATAAACACTAACAATCTCCCACTTGCACTAGGACATTGCATTTAACAACCTCAACACCGTGTCCTAAGCACGACCTGCCACGCTCCTGCTGCGCCAGAGCATCGGTCTATGGGCCTATCACGATTGTATCAGTGTTCATATCTGTTATATATCAAGTACCTCTGTCCCCAAGACAAGATATAAGCATCTGAGTATGCATGCGAGGTTCAACAAAGAACTCCCACTACTTCCCAAAAGCACTTGCATACTCTGCTTTCAAGTAGCCTGCTCTGAAGCTCCCAAAGCTTCCAGCACCACTACAGGAACAGCTAGACTGTCATTGGTCTGACTGGAATAAGCTGCCAAGTGAATCCACTGAGCTTTTCCTGTCATTACTGACCAAGAACCACCTTTTAGTTCTACATAGAACCAAAGTGTGTTCTTCATTCCTTATCCAGTTTCATGCACCTGGATTGGGCCTAGTATCAATTTGTTATGCTCTCGACACAAACCACATATGGTCTATAACATACCATCTTCGATGTATGTTATCTGACTTGGCACTTGGAGTTTCTTGGACTTATCCAAAGACTCACACACCTACCCCATAGGTGATGTCCATTAAGTCATTCATCACAAGACATTTCCCAATCATCTCTTCACCAAGTGAAGGATCGGGATATCGTCTTTGATGATCTGTATGTCCCTAACATACAAGACCAGAGATGTCATCAAGCTCCCTCTGAACTTAGGTACTATAAGGTGAAGATTCTTTGTCCAAGTTAGGAGTTACTCATAACACTGGCACACATGAATCGATTCAGTCTTTTTCCCATACTTTCTAAACCTAGGTCGCCCACAACCTTTATACGAGGCTCAGATTCCATCTTTGACCATCTGTGCTAGGCCGCTGACCTTGGACTAAATCCAAGTCACAATTTCCTCCCACTTGCCATTTTCAAGGAAATACATTTCCAAGAAAAACAGCATCAAGAGCAATAATCATTTGTTCTCCTGTGGGTCTATGGAAATTAGTATCCCTAAGTCAATTTTGGATACTCCACTTACACTTATCAGATCTTGATTCTATGTCACTAGATTCAAATGTATGACCCCCAAAGTCTCACATCTATAGATCCTAATAATTAGTCATGTCATCTCCTTTCCTGGAGATACATTTAAGATGAAATAGATCAGTGTCAAAGAAACTATCAGCATAACCACAGCAGAGATATGGTCGACTTTCAATTCCTCCCACTAGAACCACCTTCCAAGGTGTTCTCTAGGAGATATAAGCTATGAGTAGACCTCATACTCACTATGATAGTCACCTGTGGCTCAAGTACTCTTCATCCAACCTGGACTGAAGATCACTTTTGAATTTTGATAAGCTGGTTCCATAAAAAATTTTGGTAATTACACGAATTCCTATCTTTTGACCTTTTAGACCACTTATGAATTCCTAGGTCGCCCACAACCTATATACGAGGCTCAAATTTCATCTTTGACCATCTATGCTAGGTGGTTGACCTTGGACTGAATCCAAGTCAAAATTTCCTCCCACTTGCCATTTTCAAGGAAATACATTTCCAAGAAAACTAGCATCAAGAGCAACAATCGCTTGTTCTCATGTGGGTCTATGGAAATTAGTATCCCTAAATCATCTTAGGATACTCCACCTACACTTATCTGATCTTGAATCTATGTCACTAGATTCAGATGTATGACCCCCAAAGTCTCACATCTATAGATCCTGATAATTAGTCATGTCATCTCCTTACTTGGAGATACATTTAAGATGAAATAGTTCAGTTTTGAAGAAACTATCAGCATAACCTCAGTAGAGATATGGATGACTTTCAATTCCTCCCACTAGAACCACCTGCCAAGGTGTTCTTTAGGAGTTATGAGCTATGAGCAAACCTCATACTCACTATGATAGTCACCTGTGGCTCAAGTACTCTTCATCCAACCTGGACTGAAGCTCACTTATGAATTTTGATAAGTTGGTTCCATAAATATTTTTGTAATCATGAATTCCTATCTTTTGACCTTTTAGTCCACTTCACTTCACTTGGTGAAAAACATTTATCAGCAAACTAGTCTTTTGCCCATCTACAACATCTCGAAAGAGGTTGAGATAGTCAATCTCCTAGAAGGAGTTCGAATCCAATAATTCATGTGCATGAAGTCAGTGGATGCATTACTTGTTTATGATAAAATGTCTGGGTCAGAAGATTGGCATTTAATTTGAACCACTTATTAAATTCAAGTTATTTTATTACCTCATTATTTTTGCACAATGTAATGACAATTGATTTGCAAATGAAAAGAATAATAAATTCCTTTATTCCAAATATCTATATTCCCAAGGAATAGATACAATGTCAATTACATATTTGCAAAAATAAAACAATCCTATCAATGACAAAAGAAAAAATAGCTCGGCAGCATCAATGCTCCAGCAGGATCTTCTTACTATCATCCATGTCCTATTTCTCTGGAGCTCCTGCTTATTTTGCAAATATTAGTCTCACCATGCGGTATAGAATACCCGTGTACGGAAATAGACAATATAGGATTTGGTAAAATTACCTGAGCCTGAAGACGAAGGGTTACTTCTCTTCATCTCTTTTTGAGGATGCTTGCAGTCTTTGCGCCAATGGCCCTCCTGGCCACAGTTGAAGCACTTGTTCTCCCTCACCCTGCCTTTCTTTAGTGCCTTGGCCTTGGACTTTCCCTTACCCCTTTTCCACTTCTTACTATCCTTGGAGACTATAAGAACGGACTTGGGTTTGGACCTGACCATTTCCTTCTCGGTCGATTCCAGCAGTTTAAGCAGCTCCTCATGAGTATAAGCAATTTTGTTCATATTGAAGTTAATGATAAAAGAGCTATAACTCGGAGGCAGCGACTGCAGGATAAGGTCCGTAGCCACATCCTGATCCATCGGGTGTCCTAGCCTAGTGAGATGCGACAAGTACCCAAGCAACTTGAGTACATGTGGTCCCACTGGAGCACCTTCAGGCATCTTGCACTGAAAAGTAGCCTTGGATGTCTCAAACCTTTCTATTCTAGCCTGCGACTCGAACAGTTGCTTTAGATGCGAGATGATATGAAATGCATTCTGATCCTCATACTGCATCTGCAACTCGGACGACATCGTGGCTAACATAAGGCAGCCAACATCTAGGGCATCATCTTGATGCTTGCGAAAAGTATCCCGTTCAGCCGTGCGGGCTGTGGATGACGGTTGAGGAGGAAGCGCTTGCTCTAAGACATACAGCTTCTTCTCCTGCTGGAGGATTATCCTCAAGTGCCGGTACCAGTCCATGAAGTTAACTCCAGTCAACTTCTCCCTCTCAAGGAAGGAACGAAATGACAGTCCGTTGTTGTTATCGCTTGTAGAAGCCATCTACAATACAAACAAGAGCAGATCAGTATCACATTTCAATCATTTATTTTGGCCTTTTATAAATGACTGTTTCTCACTATTTTATTCGAATCGATAATCCTCAAAAATCGATCTAGAAGTCGCCCGACTTCCTTAGTGAGATGGGATCCTCATTTCGTACACGACCTTGTGTCCAACGGAGGTGGGATGTACTGCACAAGGTGACGCATGCTTCCTGAGGTAGGCCCCTGGCCAATTGCACCTCGGCAATTCCCCTTCTTAAGATAGTTCAAGCACTTTGTGTCCAATGGAGGCTGGATACAAAACAAAGCCTTAACTTCTTAAGGGTGCCTCTAGAAATTTCATCATGTGAACCACCACATATGAAAAGTCTAGTCAAGTACGACCTGACCGTTATACCCAGGGCCAACGATTTCCTTGCAGAAGGCGCATCTAGAGTTTTAACCAGACTAGGGAAATCATTGTCACCACACGCCTCCTGAAGATAAATGGGTGTGTCCCACGAAGGTGGAAAATAGTGCACAACACCATTGATTGACAGTTTGACGAGGGTTACACGTCAGAAGGCCAAACGAGACTTGAAATAATTTTGTGAGGATTTTTGTGGTCTCTGCACCACAAATTTGTATCTTATTCTACCAATACAAGCATGCAATCCTATGGTGGAATAAAACAAAGCAGTAAAGGCATGCTGAAGCAGAAAACAGTAAATATGATGTGATCAAAGCCCAAAACATGGGTAACAAGCCCCTAAACCTAGTCCTAGCCACCTAGCACTACCAAGGGGAATGAGCCAAGGGCCCATGCCAACAAGTGCTTAGCTCATCCCTGAGTGCCCCAAGGGCTCTGCTCTAAGGCCCTGAGGTGCGCCACCTAGGTCTTTAGCGCCATGGGTCAGCTCGCAAACCCCAAAGGCACCATCTAGGAAAACCCTAGACCCCCTTTAGGTTCGGCCAGCCCGAGTCTTCTCCGTGAGATAGCTCGCAAATCCTAGGCTCCACCTAGGATTCGGCCAACTCATATCTCTTCCTGGAGGATAACTCGCAAGCCCTAGGCTCCTCCTAGGGTTCGGCCAAACATCCATGTGCCATCTCTATGCCAGGTATCTCACCTCAATGCTTGATACGAATCATCCTTTGCAAGGTGCGCCACCTAGAGGTGCACCCCCTTTGCTTGGATGTGCCATCAAGCATCATTGGCGCTCGACCTTCCTCCATCAACCCATTAACTTAAGAAGCATCCAATGGACCTTCAAGCTCTTGGTTAATGATAGAAGACCAGCCCTTTGCAAGCTTGGAGCGCCAATCCTCTTCCTCAACCCTTGAACCTCAATATGCGCCACTAGGAGACATAGAAGGCATCAAGGTTCGGTCAAAGAGTTAGATCAGACGCCTTAGGTGGCTTTTCCTTTATCATCAGCCCTTGAACCCATGCATGCGCCACTAGGAAGCCTAGAAGCTATGTGGATTCGGTTGAGGATGAAGGTCAGTCCCCCTTTGCTTGCTTGACTAGGTTGCACCATCTCCTTATCCAACCATCATCCCTTAAGTGAACCAACTAGGTAACCCTAGAAGTTACTTCATGGTTAGGTCAAACAAGGGGATGCGCCACCTTGGGAGGTGTGGTCTGCCAACCCTAACCCTAGCCGCCACCCCCTTAGATGCGCCCCTAGGTTTAACCCTAGAAGCCACCCTATGGTTCGGCTAGGTGAGATTTGCGCCCACCTTGAGAGATGCGCAAGGGAGAGAGAGAGGAAAATGCCATAGAATGCCCTCAAAGCTTTCTATTTGATTTACAATGTAGAATTGAAAACACAAGATTGAAAGTCAGCACGCAGGCCTCACATTGATACATCACAGGCATGGCAATAGGGTTTGTCTTTGATCATATCAAATGCATAAGGGAAAACACTTAAGACATGCTCTTCTATATGCAACGAAAAACTAAAAACCAGATTTTAGTTTTTCATTAGAAAACATGTTCGTTAAATCTCAGTGATCTTATAAAAAATTCAGATCTTTCATTTTCTCTCAGGAGTCTACAAGTGGCCATATATGTTGGGGTATGCCCTTAAGGCTAATGTTTGAGGCCTTGGGAATGTATCAGTATCATGTAATAAACTCTTATGTTTATAAAGGCATGGTTGTTATTCAGTTTGTTACATTGTCTGCTGCAATAAGTGTACTTCTGAATAATGTCTCAAAGCTGTTCAGCTGGGCTGACATACTATAAAGTCCTTAGTCGATATATCTTGGTGAACATGAGACAGCCTTGATATGGTTAAGACTAATATGTGTTCTAATCTTATAGGATGCTTCGAGCATGGAATAAGATGTAGACTCATGGGTACATTGGATGTACTGGACAGACCCTACTAGGATATTCAATTGTCTGTCACAATGTGAATAATCCTTGAATGTGACAAGTGGCACATTTCCTCTGACTTGAGATCGCTTGTGTTTCTAAATGATGATTGTCATTGTTTTGAGTTAGTTCAATATCATTTGAAACATAATGGTTATAGACTATCTTGGATGGTGAGCTTGAGTCATGTTAGGGCATTAGTGATAGACAAAGGATTGCCGTCTCTTTAATTAGAGTGTGATGTTCTAAAGGGGCCCCCTGGATGAGATGATTGAGAATAGTGTATGGCCATACCCAGGTGACTATGTTCATCTGATCTAATCATGCTCATCATATTGGAGTTACAAGCTTGACACGCTTGTCTAATAAGAACATCCAGTGGCAAAGGAAACATGCATGCCTTGTGAGTTGATTCACACTTGTGCTATGGTTTGGGTGTAGTCTTGGAAGACTCTTTTCTTTATATCGGGAGACAGTGATGTGTTGCTAGATACCCCTCACTGATCGTGATAACGTTAGTTATCGTTACCGACATTTAAAGGAAACCCTTAGGGTCGCACAATTTGATGATATGGCTTACTTAAGTCAGATCGTGTGGACTGAATTGTTTTGGTTCAGTTTAAAGGGATTTAATCTCTGATTGTAAGTGAGATCTGGTCTGATCATGTTTGATTGATTAGGGCTTAAGATCGGTAAGCTTCGATTGAGAGAATAGATGCTAGATCGGTGAGATCAGGAGCATTAAGAGATGAACGGTCAGATCTTGAACCTTTAGGTTTAATATGATCTGGACTGAAGACTTGGCTTGATTGGTTTCTTGAGCCGAACCAAATTGAACCGGCTCATATATGAGCGCATGGTTCAAAGGGAGAAGAGGTGGCGACTTGTTCACTTGGCGTGAACGTTTGAGCGAGTGGTGGTTTCTATTTTTAGAAACCATGATCTCCACTTGGAGATCTCTCACGTTCGAAGAGAATTAATTCTATTCTCGCCTCTCTACCCATGATTCCTCTCGACACTTTCGTGTGTGGCGACGCTTGGAGCTTTGAGGAGGATTCGGCCAAGAAAGGAAAATCGTCTCCATCCCTTCCATACGTTCAAGACTTCTTGGAACCTTGCTAGCACAAGGAGCACCAAGAAAGTAGGCACACTCTCATCTTGTGTGCGCATTCTCTGGAGGAGACCCCTGTCGATCTCTGCTTCCTAGACGCCATCCAAACGAAATGGCTATGGTATGAATCTAAACCTTATGAAGTTAATCATATGTCATTACGTAAGGTCTCTTGAAACCCTAGTTTCCGCTTGCAAAATTATTTGCGCCACCTGTCAGGGTTTCGCCCCCTTAGCTATAGGGGACTTTCAATTGGTATCAGAGGCTGGTTGTTATCGTATGATCATATGATTGTTTCATGATTATGTGTGATCCTTGTTTTCGGTTGTAGATCTAATTATCATCACATGCGAATCTACATGCTAGGTATTAGATGTTAGCGCATGTGTGTATTCATGTTTTATTTTAATGCATGATTAGGATTGGCGCTTGTTACATGTTTTCTAAAACGTTATCTTGCGCGCTTCCTTATTAGATCTAAGTTGCCCCTGCTATAAACCCTTAGACGGGTTGATGGGGTTGAAGTCATCCTCTAGGTTAGATCCAATAGTCTGATCAGACCATCTGACAGCCTAGATGGGTCGACCAGATGGCACCCATGCGCAAGCATGAGGTGGCTATAGGTCGACTGCATCAAAGGCGTGTAGCGAGGTCTGGTTGAGACACCTGGTGAACTCACATGAGTTAGGCCCGAGTTCACACCCGCTTGCCAGAACTCATGATGGTTGTTCAGCCCTTGGCGCATGCATAGTTGACCACTGGGTCGACTCAAGTCAGTTAGGACTTGGTGCATGCAAGGGCAGTGGATCTGACTAGATATGATGAGTGGATCCCCATCAATGGACCGTTGTAAGGTTGTAGGGCATATAAGAAAAGTAAAATTGATAACTATGCGTTTTCAAAATTTTATTTTCTTATTGCTGGATCGCATGTTGTTTGGATGAGGCCTATGCTTGTTTATTTATTCTTATGTGGGCTGCCCGTTTAATGTGTGCTGTGCTGGGGCCTGCGTGCCTGGAAATTAAATGTAAATTAATTTACTATGATCTGCGCATCACATTTATTTAATTTATAAAATGTAATTGACCTGCGAGTCAATCTTGTCTAGATAGATTAATTTGTAAGTTAATCAGACAAGTGCACAGAGCACACATGGCAGAGGCGCATGCAGCAGTGGCTTGACCAGGTGGGAAGTCCAGGGTTTGACTCTGGGACAGGGGCATTTTACCTGGTGGGCGCACCTGAGCTGCAGATGGCGCTTGGGCCCTGGTTTGGGCCAAATGAGCAGCAAAAGACCCATGAAGAAAAGCAAGTGAAGACTTAAGTTAATTAAGGTCTTACTTAGGCTATGGGCTTTTACCACATAAGATCCATGCTTTCTTTTATTGTTTAAATAAGTAGAACAGCATGATTTATTTATCTTCTGCTATCACCATAGGAATTGCATGATAGTGAAGAAGATAAAAGACCGTTAAAATCCAACGTTAAAATATCAAGCTCGTATGCCTTCTGACGCGAAACCTCACTGTTCTGATTATCGTTGGAGCCGTGTTGTACCCACTCAGTGGGCATGTCCATCTATCTTCAGACGGTGCGGGATTACACCTGCGTGTTACAGAGAAGGGATTTATCGCTTCTCGTTGCTCAGCATAACACGTGGTGGTCCAGGGAGTAGGTTGGGTCAGCTTGACCATGTAGGCTACATATGTGGCGCATATGGTAGCACATGGAGGCAGCCATCTGTGGGGTCAGAGATTGTGTTGTACCAACTCAGTTGGCACAGTCTGCTGGATTGCCCAGATGAAGGGGAATCGCACGGGTTGGCGATTGGCAGGGACTGCCTACCAGAAATTAGTGCTTGTAATCTCTGTGCATCTTATCTCGCCTGAGCGGGACGCGGAGACCAAGTATGAAATCTGGATCCCATCTCACTAAAAGAGTTCTACTCTTTCGGGCTGTTTTGCTGGATTTTTCAGCCAGATAAAATAGTGAGAAAAAGAATCATTCTTAAGTCCTGAATTGATTCTTTACATTGATACTGACCTTGCTGTTCTTGCATTGTTGTAGATTCCTGCAGCAACGAACACCATGAGCTTCAATGTGCGATCCCTACTGGAAAGAGAGAAGTTTGCTGGGCCGAACTTCTCAGACTGGTTCGGACACCTTAAGATTGTTCTTAAGGCGGAGAGGAAACTGTATGTCCTCGAGACGGCGATACCGCCTCAACCCGCTCCGAACGCCGCAAGGGCGGTTCGGGAAGCTTATGAAAAGCACGTCAATGATAGCATTGATGTCGCTTGCCTGATGCTAGCGTCTATGACGCCACCGCTGCAGCGTCAGCATGAGGATATGTCTGCAATAGACATGATTGCAAACCTCAAAATGCTGTATGCTGCACAGGCGAGGACAGAACGCTATAATCTGACAAAGCTGTTCTTTCAGAGCAAACTGGCTGAAGGGAGCCCAGTGGGAGCTCACGTGCTCAAGATGATTGGGCACAAGGAAGCTCTAGAGAAACTGGGGCATACCATCAACCAGGAGCTTGCTGTAGACATTATTCTGCAGTCTCTCCCGCCCTCTTTCGATGCGTTCATTATTAACTTTAATATGAACAAAATCGATTGTACTCCGGCAGAGCTGCTGAATATGCTCTTGACTACTGAGGAGACTCTGAAGGGAAAGCCTTCGACCTCTGTCTTAATGGTTCCTTCTAGGAACAAGAAGAAGGGGAAGAAGGGCAAGGCCCCTGTCAAGAGTTACAGCAAGGCTCTGAAGCAAAAAGTTAAGCGGTCAAAGGAATACAGATGTTTCCACTGTGGCCAGCTGGGTCACTGGAAAAAGGACTGTAAAGCGCTCCAAGGAGATAAGAGGGGAAGCATCGCTTCTGGCTCAGGTATTTACGTGACGGAAGTCATGGTTTCATCTTCTTCTATTTCATGGGTGTTGGACACTGCATGTGGAGTTCACATTTGTTCAAATGTGCAGGAACTCAAGAGAAGAAGACAGGTGGGACAGCATGAGGTGGACCTACGAGTTGGAAACGGGGCACGGGTTGCTGCTGTTGCTGTAGGAGACTATTTCATCTCTTTGCCATCTGGAATTGTATTAGAACTAAACAGTTGTTACTTTGTTCCCAGCATTACTAAGAATATTATCTCCATTCCTGCTCTTGTCAGGAAGGGATTTTCCTTTGAATGCAATATTTCAAAGTGTGTTTTATCTTTTGATAATATTGTTTATGCAACTGGTTCAATTAACAATGGGTTATTCATGTTAGACATGGAATGTTCTATACAAAATATTGATATTAAGAAAGCCAAATATGCTGATGACAGCACCTTGCTATGGCATAGTCGTTTAGGCCATATTAACAAGAAACGCATTAAGCGGTTGCATGATCATGGACTGCTGGGATCATTCTCCTATGAGGAGATTGATACATGCAAGGCTTGTTTAATGGGTAAAATGACGAAGTCACCTTTTTCTAACAAAGGTCAAAGGGCTTCAGGTTTACTTGACCTTATACACAGTGATGTGTGTGGGCCATTTAGTAAACATGCCAGAGGTGGCTATCAGTACTTCATTACCGTTACTGATGATTTCAGTAGGTATGGGTATGTCTATCTGATGAGACATAAAAGTGAATCTTTTGACAAGTTCAAAGAGTTCAAGAATGAAGTACAAAATCAGCTAAGCCGAAATATCAAGGCACTTCGTTCTGATCGAGGTGGAGAATACTTGAGTCATGCATTTACTAACTATCTAAAGGAGTGTGGGATTATCTCACAGCTCACTCCGCCAGGAACACCGCAATGGAATGGTGTGTCCGAGAGGAGAAATAGAACGTTACTTGATATGGTTCGTTCTATGATGAGTCAGGCTACTCTTCCATATTCCTTTTGGGGATTTGCACTGGAGACAGCTGCAAAGGTACTAAACCGAGTGCCATCCAAGGCAGTTTCAAAGACGCCATATGAGTTATGGTATGGGAAATAGCCGAGCTTGACATTTATCAGGATCTGGGGCTGCGAGGCTTATGTCAAAAAGCTCGCCTCTGGGAAATTGGAGAGCAGATCTGAGAAATGTATCTTTGTCGGTTACCCTAAGGAAACTAAGGGTTATTATTTCTTTGATCCCAAAGAGAACAAGGTATTTGTTGCTCGGACGGCCATATTTCTTGAGAAGGAGTTTCTTCTGTAAGAGGCCAGTGGGAGAGAAATAAAGCTGGATGAGAATCCAGAGGAAGGACAAAGTGCTCAAGCACAGATGGGTGAGCCTGAGCCGGTAGATCAGGTTATTCAACAACCTGAGGCTCAGATATCACGGGAACCGCGAAGATCGGGAAGGATTCGTCGACAGCCTGAGCGCTATGACGGAGTCTACATCATTGATAATGATGAACCCCTCACTTATGCGGATGCGGTCAGTGGACCGGAGTCAGCGAGATGGCTTGAAGCTATGCGCGCCGAGATGGACTCCATGTCAGATAACCAAGTCTGGGATTTGGTTGATCCGCCTCCGGGAGTTATCCCTATAGGCTGTAAATGGATCTTCAAGAAGAAGATTGACATGGATGGTAACGTGGTTACCTATAAAGGCAGGCTAGTTGCGAAAGGTTTCAAACAAATCTACGGGATAGATTATGATGAAACTTTCTCACCTGTAGCCATGTTTAAGTCTATTCGGATTCTTCTCGCGATAGCTGCATATTATGATTATGAGATTTGGTAAATGGATGTGAAGACAGCTTTCCTGAATGGAAATCTGGATGAGGATGTGTATATGACACAACCAGAAGGTTTCACTAATCCATCAGATCGTCATAAGATATGCAAGTTAAAGAAGTCTATTTATGGACTTAAACAAGCATCGAGAAGCTGGAATATTCGTTTTGATGAATCAATCAGTGAATTTGGTTTCATCAAGAACGAGGATGACCCGTGTGTATATAAGAGGTTTAGTGGGAGCGTGATTACATTCCTAGTCCTCTACGTCGATGATATCTTGATCATTGGAAATGACATTCCTGAAATGCATGCGGTTAAGGCATGGCAAAGAAAGTATTTCCAGATGAAAGATCTAGGAGAAGCAGCCTATGTATTAGGTGTGAAGATCTACAGGGATAGATCTAAGAGGCTTCTCGGGCTGTGCCAGAGTACTTACATCGATAAAATCCTGGAGAGATTTCATTTAGAGAATTCTAAAAGAGGATATCTTCCAGTCAGACATGGTCTGAATCTTTCGAAGAGTCAGTGTCCACAAACACAGACTGAGAAAGATGAAATGGACAATACGCCTTATGCTTCGGCTATTGGGTCCATTATGTATGCGATGTTGTGTACTCGCCCAGACGTTGCTTACGGGTTAAGCGTGACCAGTCGGTTCCAAAGTAATCCAGGTCAGGCACACTGGATTGCAGTCAAGAACATCTTAAAATATCTGCGGAGGACCAAAGATATGTTCTTGATATATGGTGGTCAGGAAGAACTCAGTATTGAAGGATATACTGACGCTTCGTTCCAGTCTGACCAGGATGATTTCCGATCGCAATCAGGCTATGTTTTTAGCTTGAATGGAGGAGCAGTGGTGTGGAAGAGTTTCAAATAGTCAACTGTTGCTGATTCCACAACAGAAGCCGAGTATGTTGCAGCCTCGGAAGCATCCAAGGAGGCAGTGTGGATTCATTAGTTCGTGAGAGAACTTGGTGTTGTTCCTTCGAGTGCAGATCCTTTGGTTATCTTCTGTGATAACACTGGAGCAATCGCACAAGCAAAGGAACCACGGTCGCACCAGAAGTCCAAGCACATACAGAGACGGTTTCACTTGATCAGGGAGATCATAGATAGTGGCGAGATCAAAGTCTGCAAGGTACATACAGATGACAATCTGGCAGACCCGCTTACCAAGCCTCTGGCGCAGCAGAAGCATGAGAAGCACTGTAATAATATGGGTTTGAGATTTCTCAACCATTAGATTAAGTGCAAGTGGGAGATTGTTGGGGTATGCCCTTAAGCCTAATGTTTGAGGCCTTGGGAATGTATCAGTATCATGTAATAAACTCTTATGTTTATAAAGACATGGTTGTTATTCAGTTTGTTACATTGTCTGCTGCAATAAGTGTACTTCTGAATAATGTCTCAAAGCTGTTCAGCTGGGCTGACATACTATAAAGTCCTTAGTCGATATATCTTGGTGAACATGAGACAGCCTTGATATGGTTAAGACTAATATGTGTTCTAATCTTATAGGATGCTTCGAGCATGGAATAAGATGTAGACTCATGGGTACATTGGATGTACTGGACAGACCCTACTAGGATATTCAATTGTCTGTCACAATGTGAATAATCCTTGAATGTGACAAGTGGCACATTTCCTCTGACTTGAGATCGCTTGTGTTTCTAAATGATGATTGTCATTGTTTTGAGTTAGTTCAATATCATTTGAAACATAATGGTTATAGACTATCTTGGATGGTGAGCTTGAGTCATGTTAGGGCATTAGTGATAGACAAAGGATTGCCGTCTCTTTAATTAGAGTGTGATGTTCTAAAGGGGCCCCCTGGATGAGATGATTGAGAATAGTGTATGGCCATACCCAGGTGACTATGTTCATCTGATCTAATCATGCTCATCATATTGGAGTTACAAGCTTGACACGCTTGCCCAATAAGAACATCCAGTGGCAAAGGAAACATGCATGCCTTGTGAGTTGATTCACACTTGTGCTATGGTTTGGGTGTAGTCTTGGAAGACTCTTTTCTTTATATCGGGAGACAGTGATGTGTTGCTAGATACCCCTCACTGATCGTGATAACGTTAGTTATCGTTACCGACATTTAAAGGAAACCCTTAGGGTCGCACAATTTGATGATATGGCTTACTTAAGTCAGATCGTGTGGACTGAATTATTTTGGTTCAGTTTAAAGGGATTTAATCTCTGATTGTAAGTGAGATCTGGTCTGATCATGTTTGATTGATTAGGGCTTAAGATCGGTAAGCTTCGATTGAGAGAATAGATGCTAGATCGGTGAGATCAGGAGCATTAAGAGATGAACGGTCAGATCTTGAACCTTTAGGTTTAATATGATCTGGACTGAAGACTTGGCTTGATTGGTTTCTTGAGCCGAACCAAATTGAACCGGCTCATATATGAGCGCATGGTTCAAAGGGAGAAGAGGTGGCGACTTGTTCACTTGGCGTGAACGTTTGAGCGAGTGGTGGTTTCTATTTTTAGAAACCATGATCTCCACTTGGAGATCTCTCACGTTCGAAGAGAATTAATTCTATTCTCGCCTCTCTACCCATGATTCCTCTCGACACTTTCGTGTGTGGCGACGCTTGGAGCTTTGAGGAGGATTCGGCCAAGAAAGGAAAATCGTCTCCATCCCTTCCATACGTTCAAGACTTCTTGGAACCTTGCTAGCACAAGGAGCACCAAGAAAGTAGGCACACTCTCATCTTGTGTGCGCATTCTCTGGAGGAGACCCCTGTCGATCTCTGCTTCCTAGACGCCATCCAAACGAAATGGCTATGGTATGAATCTAAACCTTATGAAGTTAATCATATGTCATTACGTAAGGTCTCTTGAAACCCTAGTTTCCGCTTGCAAAATTATTTGCGCCACCTGTCAGGGTTTCGCCCCCTTAGCTATAGGGGACTTTCAATATATACCCCGATTATCGATGCCACTTGCAATCCCTAACTTGTACGGATTAGGGCAATCACCCAGTCCATGCCCCGAAATCTAGATACAAGTCTCATATTGTGGGTCTATCCCATGAATATGAGGAGAAATAAATTCTCACACATAGGGTCTATCCCCATGTGTAGAAACCGAAAATCATGAATTTCATAAGAGCGAGAAATAACCAACCTACTATTTTTCTACACATAAAACATGGCATAAAGATTTTAAAAATTTCTATGACATGCGCATGCTAAAAAAAACCCATACACCGATGTATCTCATAAGTTAGCTCTGATACCACTGTTGGGAATCCCCGGGCTATAAGAAAATGAAAACAGCGGAAGCGAGCCCGAAAAGGACCGACTTACGAAGAATACAAGGGATGTGACACGGGCAGTACCTTATCAAGCAACTTTTAGAAGCGGCCGATGATGAAGATGCGCAAGGGCCCGTCCTCTGCAATCGCGCACACACGGACTCCTCGAATCCTCTCCAATCTCCACGCTGGATGCTAGCCCCGGAAGATGAGATCCACACCTCTAGCCTTCTCAAATTGTGCCACTGCCAAGGAGAAGAAGGGATGGTGGCGACAAGGAGTGGGTAGCACTGCCACTTGTCCCAACCTTTGATGCCGAAAAACTTTTATTGTTGTCACCTCCTAGACCCTCACGCCAAGGAGTAGAGGGGAGGCGACAACTAGAGACAAGAGAAGAGTCTTGTACAAAAGAATCCCCCAGGTGGGCCTCTCTATTTATAATAGTAGAGCCAGACGTACACTGGAGATACTTCCCATGTGGGATAAAGAGCATAGGCGCCTACTCACAATTAAGCGTCATGGGTTCGAATCCCTGGATACGCAATTAATTATAAATTGCGCCTAAGCATAGGCGCCTACTCACAATTAAGCATCATGGGTTCGAATCCCCGCAGACATAATTAATTGTAAATTGCGCCCAAGGTTATTAATTAGCCAAGAGAAGAATTCTCTTGCCAACTAATAAAATATCATCTCCACTATAAAAGTCTCAATGCATCAGTTCCCCAAAAAGATCCGAATCACACAATGATTCGATCAGAGGCTAAACGATCAGTATGAGAACTCGAGTGTCTAGGTGTGCGACCCTGTAGGTTCTTCAGACGTTGGCAGTGATGACTAAATCATCACAAGCAATGAGTGGCACCTAGCAGTATATCATTGCTACCCAAGTCATCAGAATGGTGTCATCATCGACATCCCCTAAAACTGCGACAAAGTACAAGTGCATAAACATATCAACTAGATGTGATCAGAATGGTGTCATCATCAGGATAACTCATCTATCAACTGTTGGGGTATGCTCTTAAGGCTAATGTTTGAGGCCTTGGGATTGTAAAAGTATCATGTAATAAACTCTTGTGTTTATAAAGGCAATGGTTATTATTCAGGTTGTTACATCATCTGCTGCAATGTGTGTTCTTCTGAATAATGTCTCAATGCTGTTCAGCTAGGCTGACATGCTATATGTCCTTAGTCGAGATATCTTGGTGAACATGAGACAGCCTTGATATGGTTAAGACTAATGTGTGTTCTAATCTTATAGGATGCTTCGAGCATGGAATAAGATGTAGACTCATGGGTACATTGGATGTACTGGACAGACCCTACTAGGATATTCAATTGCTTGTCACAATGTGAATAATCCTTGTATGCAACAAGTGGCACATGTCCTCTGACTTGAGATCACTTGTGTTTCTAAATGATGATTGTCATTGTTTTGAGGTAGTTCAATATCATCAAATTGTGCGACCCTAAGGGTTTCCTTTAAATGTCGGTAACGATAACTTACGTCATCACGATCAGTGAGGGGTATCTAGCAACACATCACTGTCTTCCGATATAAAAGAAAGAGTCTTCCAAGACTACACCCAAACCACAGCACAAGTGTGAATCCACTTCACTAGGCATACATGATTCCTTTGCCACTGGATGTTCTTATTGGACAAGCGTGTCAAGCCTGTAGCTCCAATATGATGAGCATGATTAGATCAGATGAACATAGTCACCTGGGTATGGCCATACACTTTCTCAATCATCTCATCCAGGGGGCCCCTTTAGAACATCACACTCCAAACAAGGAGACGGCAATCCTATATCTATCACTAGCGCCCTAACATGACTCAAGTTCACCATCCAAGATAGTCTATAACCATTATGTTTCAAATGATATTGAACTACCTCAAAACAATGACAATCATCATTTAGAAACACAAGTGATCTCAAGTCAGAGGACATGTGCCACTTGTTGCAAACAAGGATTATTCACATTGTGACAAGCAATTGAATATCCTAGTAGGGTCTGTCCAGTACATCCAATGTACCCATGAGTCTACATCTTATTCCATGCTCGAAGCATCCTATAAGATTAGAACACACATTAGTCTTAACCATATCAAGGCTGTCTCATGTTCACCAAGATATCTCGACTAAGGACATATAGCATGTCAGCCTAGCTGAACAGCATTGAGACATTATTCAGAAGCACAGTTATTGCAGCAGACAATGTAACAAACTGAATAACAACCATTGCCTTTATAAACATAAGAGTTTATACATGATACTGATAGTATCCCAAGGCCTCAAACATTAGCCTTAATGGCATACCCCAACAATCTCCCACTTGCACTTAATCTAATGGTTGAGAAATCTCAAACCCATATTATTACAGTGCTTCTCATGCTTCTGCTGCGCCAGAGGCTTGGTAAGCGGGTCAGCCAGATTGTCATATGTATGAACCTTGCAGACTTTGATCTCGCCACGATCAATGATCTCCTGGATCAAGTGAAACCGTCTCTGTATGTGCTTGGACTTCTGGTGCGACCGTGGTTCCTTTGCTTGTGCGATTGCTCCAGTGTTATCACAGAAGATAACCAAAGGATCTGCTCTCGAAGGAACAACACCAAGTTCCTGAACGAACTTACGAATCCATACTGCCTCCTTAGATGCTTCTGAGGCTGCAACATACTCGGCTTCTGTTGTGGAATCAGCAACGATAGACTGTTTGAAACTTTTCCACACCACTACTCCTCCATTCAAGCTAAAAACATAGCCTGATTGCGATCGGAAATCATCCTGGTCAGATTGGAACGAAGCGTCAGTATATCCTTCAATACTGAGTTCTTCCTGACCTCCATATATCAAGAACATATCTTTGGTCCTCCGCAGATATTTCAAGATGTTCTTGATTGCAATCCAGTGTGCCTGACCTGGATTACTTTGGAATCGACTGGTCACGCTTAACCCGTAAGCGACGTCTGGGCGAGTACACAACATCGCATACATAATGGACCCAATAGCCGAAGCATAAGGCGTATTGTCCATTTCATCTTTCTCAGTCTGTGTTTGTGGACACTGACTCTTTGAAAGATTCAGACCATGTCTGACTGGAAGATATCCTCTTTTAGAATTCTCTAAATGGAATCTCTCCAGGACTTTATCGATGTAAGTACTCTGGCACAGCCCGAGAAGCCTCTTAGATCTATCTCTGTAGATCTTCACACCTAACACATAGGCTGCTTCTCCTAGATCTTTCATCTGGAAACATTTTCTTAACCATGCTTTAACAGCATGCAGTTCAGGAATATCGTTTCCAATGATTAAGATATCATCGACGTAGAGGACTAGGAAAGTAATTACACTCCCACTAAACCTCTTATATACACACGGGTCATCTTCATTCTTGATGAAACCAAATTCACTGATTGATTCATCAAAACGAATATTCCAGCTTCTTGATGCTTGTTTAAGTCCATAAATGGACTTCTTTAACTTGCATATTTTATGACGATCTGATGGATTTGTGAAACCTTCAGGTTGTGTCATATACACATCCTCCTGCAAATTTCCATTAAGGAAAGCAGTCTTCACATCCATTTGCCAGATCTCATAATCATAATATGCAGCTATCGCGAGAAGAATCCGAATAGACTTAAACATGGCTACAGGAGAGAAAGTTTCATCATAATCTATCCCGTAGATTTGTTTGAAACCTTTCGCAACTAGCCTGCCTTTATAGGTAACCACGTTACCATCCATGTCAATCTTCTTTTTGAAGATCCATTTACAGCCTATAGGGATTACTCCCGGAGGCGGATCAACCAAATCCCAAACTTGGTTATCTGACATGGAGTCCATCTCGGCTCGCATAGCTTCAAGCCATCTAGCTGAGTCCGGTCCACTGACCGCATCCGCATAAGTAAGGGGTTCATCATTATCAATGATGTAGACTCCGTCATAGCGCTCAGGCTGTCGACGGATCCTTCCCGATCTTCGCGGTTCCCGTGATATCTGAGCCTCAGATTGTTCAATAACCTGTTCTATCGGCTCAGGCTCATCCAACTGTGCTTGACTACTTTGTCCTTCCTCTGGATTCTCATCCAGCTTTATTTCTCTCCCACTGGCCTCTTGCAGAAGAAACACCTTCTCAAGAAAAATGGCAGTCCGAGCAACAAATACCTTGTTCTCTTTGGGATCGTAGAAATAATAACCCTTAGTTTCCTTAGGGTAACCGACAAAGATACATTTCTCAGATCTGCTCTCTAGTTTCCCAGAGGCGAGCTTTTTGACATAAGCCTCGCAACCCCAGATCTTAATAAATGTCAAGCTAGGCTGTTTCCCATACCATAATTCATATGGGGTCTTTGAAACTGCCTTGGATGGCACTCGGTTTAGTACCTTTGCAGCTGTTTCCAGTGCAAATCCCCAAAAGGAGTAAGGTAGAGTAGCCTGACTCATCATAGAACGAACCATGTCTAGTAACGTTCTATTTCTCCTCTCGGATACACCATTCCATTGCGGTGTTCCTGGCGGAGTGAGCTGTGAGATAATCCCACACTCTTTTAGATAGTCAGTAAACGCATGACTCAAGTATTCTCCACCTCGATCAGAACGAAGTGCCTTGATATTTCGGCCCAGCTGATTCTGTACTTCATTCTTGAACTCTTTGAACTTATCAAAAGATTCACTTTTATGTCTCATTAAATAGACATACCCATATCTACTGAAATCATCAGTAAAGGTAATGAAGTATTGATAGCCACCCCTGGCATGTTTACTAAATGGCCCACACACATCACTGTGTATAAGGTCAAGTAAACCTGAAGCCCTTTGACCTTTGTTAAGAAAAGGAGACTTCGTCATTTTACCCATTAAACAAGCTTTGCATGTATCAATCTCCTCATAGGAGAATGATCCCAGCAGTCCATGATCATGCAACCGCTTAATGCGCTTCTTGTTAATATGGCCTAAACGACTATGCCATAGCAAGGTGCTGTCATCAGCATACTTGGCTTTCTTATTATCAATGTTTTGTATAGAACATTCCATGTCCAACATGAATAACCCATTGCTAATTGATCCAGTAGCATAAACAATATTATCTAAAGATAAAACACACTTTGAAATATTGCATTCAAAGGAAAACCCCTTCCTGACAAGAGCAGGAATAGAGATAATATTTTTGGTAATGCTAGGAACAAAATAACAATTGTTCAGTTCTAATACAAGTCCAGATGGTAATGAGATGTAATATTCTCCTACAGCAACAGAAGCAACCCGTACCCCGTTTCCAACTCGTAGGTCCACCTCATGCTGTCCCACCTGTCTTCTTCTCCTGAGTTCCTGTACATTTGAACAAATGTGAACTCCACATGCAGTGTCCAACACCCATGAAATAGAAGAAGATGAAACCATGACTTCCGTCACGTATATACCTGAGCCAGAAGCGATGCTTCCCCTCTTGTCTCCTTGGAGCGCTTTACAGTCCTTTTTCCAGTGACCCAGCTAGCCACAATGGAAACATCTGTATTCCTTCGACCGCTTAACCTTCTGCTTCAGAGCCTTGTTGTAGTTCTTGACTGGGGCTTTGCCCTTCTTCCCCTTCTTCTTGTTCCTTGAAGGAAACATCAAGACAGAGGTTGAAGGCTTTCCCTTTAGAGTCTCCTCTGTAGTCAAGAGCATATTCAGCAACTCTGCCGGAGTACAATCGATTTTGTTCATATTAAAGTTAATAATGAACGCATCGAAAGAAGGCGGGAGAGACTGCAGAATAATGTCTACAGCAAGCTCCTGATTGATGGTGTGTCCCAGTTTCTCTAGAGCCTCCTTGTGCCCAATCATCTTGAGCACGTGAGCTCCCACTGGACTCCCTTCAGCCAGTTTGCTCTGAAAGAACAGCTTAGTCAAATTGTAGCGCTCAGTCCTTGCCTGTTCAGCATACAGCATCTTGAGGTTTGCTATAATTTCTATAGCCGACATATCCTCATGCTGACGCTGCAGCGGTGGCGTCATAGACGCTAGCATCAGGCAAGCGACATCAATGCTATCATTGACATGCTTTTCATAGGCTTCCCGAACCGCCCTTGCGGCGTTCGGAGCGGGTTGAGGCGGTATCGCCGTCTCGAGGACATACAGTTTCCTCTCTGCCTTAAGAACAATCTTAAGGTGTCCGAACCAGTCTGAGAAGTTTGGCCCAGCAAACTTCTCCCTTTCCAGTAGGGATCGCACATTGAAGCTCATGGTGTTCGTTGCTGCAGGAATCTACAACAATGCAAGAACAGCAAGGTCAGTATCAATGTTCAGAATCAATCCAGGACTTAAGAAAGATTCTTTTCTCACTATTTTATCTGACTGAAAAATCCATGAAAACAGTCCGAAAGAGTAACACTCTTTTAGTGAGATGGGATCCAGATTTCATACTTGGTCTCCGCGTCCCGCTCAGGCGAGATAAGATGCACAGAGAGTTCAAGCACTAATTTCTGGTAGGCAGTCCCTGCCAATCGCCAACCCGTGCGATTCCCCTTCATCTGGGCAATCCAGCAGACTGTGCCAACTGAGTTGGTACAACACAGTCTCTGATCCCATAGATGGCTGCCTCCATATAGCTAACATATGCCCCATATGTAGCCTACATGGTCAAGTGGACCTGACCTACTCCCTGGACCACCACGTGCTATGCTGAGCAACGAGAAGCGATAAATCCCTTCCCTGTAACACGCAGGTGTAATCCCGCACCGTCTGAAGATAGATGGACGTGCCCACTGAGTGGGTACAACACGGCTCCAACGATAGTCAGAACAGTGAGGTTTCGCGTCAGAAGGCTTACGAGCTTGATATTTAACGTTGGATTTTAACGGTCTTTTATCTTCTCAACTATCATGCAATTCCTATGGTGATAGCAGAAGATAAATAAATCATGCAATTCTAAATATATAAACAATAAATAGAAAGCATGCTGATCTTATGTGGTAAAAGCCCATTAAGCCTAAGTAAGACCTTAACCTAACTTAAGTCTTCACTTGCTTTTCTTCATGGGGCTTTTGCTCCTCATCTGGCCCAAACCAAGGCCCAAGTGCCCACTGCAGCTCAGGTGCGCCCACCAGGTATAATGCGCCTGTCCTAGGGTCGAACCCTAGACCTCCCACCTGGTCAAGGCTCTGCTGCATGCGCCTCTGCCAAGTGTGCTCTGTGCTCTTGTCTGATTAAATTACAAATTAATCTATCTAGACAAGATTGACACGCAAGTCAATTACACTTTATAAATTAAATAACATGTGATTCGCAGATCACAATAAAAAATTAATTTACAAGTTAATTCCAGGCACGCAGGCCCCAGCACAGCACACATTAATCGGGCAGCCCACATAAGAGTAAATAAACAGGCATATGGTATTCAATCAACATGTGATCCATTTAAGAAAATAAAATTTTGAAAACCCTTTGTTATCAATTTTACTTTTCTTATGTGCCCTACAACCTTACAACGGTCCATTGATAGGGATCCACTCATCATGTCTAGTCAGATCCACTGCCCTTGTTGCACCAAGTCCTAACTGACTTGAGTCGACCCAGTGGTCAACTATGCATGCGCCAAGGGCTGAACAACCATCATGGGTTCTGGCAAGCGGGTGTGAACCCGGGCCTAACTCATGTGCGTTCACCAGTTGTCTCAACCAGACCTCGCTACACGCCTGTGATGCAGTCGACCTATAGCCACCTCATGCTTGCGCATGGGTGCCATCTGGTCGACCCATCTAGGCTGTCAGATGGTCTGATCAGACTATTGGATCTAACCTAGAGGATGACTTCAACCCCATCAACCCGTCTAAGGGTTTATAGCAGGCGCGCAAGTTAAATTTTTCTTTGACAAAAGAACAACATGCGCCAATACATGCGCCAAGAAGTAACAAACATCATACATGTATATTCGCATGATGAACTAGCATAAACTTTCGCATGTAATAAAACTTAGATCTAAGCATAAGCAAAAACATGGATCACACATTATCTTCAAGCAATCATATGATTTAAACGATAACCTTTCGGCTCTGATACCAATTGAAAGGTTCCCCTGTAACTAGGGGGCGAAACCCAGATAGGTGGCGCATAAAATTTTGCAAGAGGAAGCATGGGTTTCAATAGATCTTTCGCAAATATATGATCAACTTGTTCGAGTATGGATTCATACCATTGCCATTGGTTCGATTGGCGTCTAGGAAGAAGATGGCGACAGGGCTCTCCTCCAAAGCGCTCCACACAAGATGATCAATTGCTTGCTCCTTGGACGCTCCTTGTGCTAGCAAGGATCTCCAAGTGACCTTGTCGTGTAAGGGATGAGGTGCTTGGCCGAATTTCCTCCAAGTCATGAGTCTCCTTCACCACGAGAGAAATGTCGTCCAGAGAGATAGGCGAGCGGCGAGAATAGGGCTTCTATCTTCGAACAAGAAGCGTGGTCTCTTTTGAGATCATGGTTTCTAAAATTAGAAACCACACCCCACGTTCTCTCATTCACGCCAAGTGAATGAATCGCAACATGCCCCCTTTGAACCATGCGCTCAATTAATGAGCGGTTCAAGTTGATTTGGTTTAAAAACCAAATCAAACCAAGCCTCGATCCAGATCACCTTAAACCCTAAGGTTCAAGATCTGACCGTTCATCTCCTGATACTCTTGATCTTACCGATCTAGCATCAACTCTCTCGATATAAGCTTACCGATCTTAAGCCCTAATCAATCAAACATGATCAGACCAGATCTCACTTACAATCAGAGATTAAATCCCTTTAAACTGAACTCAAACAATTCAGTCCACACGATCTGACTTAAGTAAGCCATATCATCAAATTGTGCGACCCTAAGGGTTTCCTTTAAATGTCGGTAACGATAACTTACGTTATCACGATCAGTGAGGGGTATCTAGCAACACATCACTGTCTCCCGATATAAAAGAAAGAGTCTTCCAAGACTACACCCAAACCATAGCACAAGTGTGAATCCACTTCACCAGGCATACATGTTTCCTTTGCCACTGGATGTTCTTATTGGACAAGCGTGTCAAGCCTGTAGCTCCAATATGATGAGCATGATTAGATCAGATGAACATAGTCACCTGGGTATGGCCATACACTTTCTCAATCATCTCATCCAGGGGGGGCCCTTTAGAACATCACACTCCAAACAAGGAGACGGCAATCCTATATCTATCACTAGTGTCCTAACCTGACTCAAGCTCACCATCCAAGATAGTCTATAACCATTATGTTTCAAATGATATTGAACTATCTCAAAACAATGACAATCATCATTTAGAAACACAAGTGATCTCAAGTCAGAGGACATGTGCCACTTGTTGCAATCAAGGATTATTCACATTGTGACAAGCAATTGAATATCCTAGTAGGGTCTGTCCAGTACATCCAATGTACCCATGAGTCTACATCTTATTCCACGCTCAAAGCATCCTATAAGATTAGCACACATATTAGTCTCAATCATATCAAGGCTGTCTCATGTTCACCAAGATATCTCGACTAAGGACATAAGGCATGTCAGCCAAGCTGAACAGCTTTGAGACATTATTCAGAAGCACACTTATTGCAGCAGACAATGTAACAAACTGAATAACAACTATTGCCTTTATAAACATAAAAGTTTATACATGATACTGTTACAATCCCAAGGCCTCAAACATTAGCCTTAAGGGCATACCCCAACAAACCATTGCCTTTATAAACATAAGAGTTTATACATGATACTGATAGTATCCCAAGTCCTCAAACATTAGCCTTAAGGGCATACCCCAACAAAGATTACGATGCCGTAATTCCCGACGACATCAGAACAGAAGACTCGAGCGATTTTACGGCAGTGTCGTAAGACATTACATTGTCGTAATTGCTGTTCTGAACGCGACGCCTGATTCTTGCGGAGAACATCGCGTGCGATCCAGAGCCTTAAATTGGATGCCGTAAGAAGCAGAGGGAGAGCTTTTCACGAGAGGATTACAGAGAGACCAAAGGCCCCAAATTTTGTGTACTGTCGAGGGAGAAATCGGGATCCAAGCCGCCGCATAGGGTTTCGCCGCCGGACGTCCTCCGGCCGTAATTTTCATATTGAAGCTTCCTCTGAAGGAGGAGACAACGTGCTAGAAGTTTCAGACCGAAAGGAGATCGATTAGAAGAAAAATAGAAGAAAAAGGAGGCGCCGGCACTGTTCATCAGCGGTTCTTGCAAAATTACGGCTGTGAATCACAGCCGTCCTATATTTTCTAAGCTTCTCTTTTACTTCGATTTTTGATCCTCTGAAACCATGATCTATTGTAATTCCCTCATGATGATAGCTTAAACTACTTTTGGGACATGGGGGAGTAATTCACTTGATTTCCAATGACTAGATGACTATTTTAACTATTTTGTTGAATTTAATATTACCATGATGATTTTGCTCATGTGATAATTGTACTTAGACTCTCTATAAGTTCATGTTACTAATTATGTTTTTAAAATTTTTGCTTGAGACCGAAAGGTAATTGCTTGAGAATTTGGAATCCTAGAATTGCATGTTAGGATCCCTTCCTTAGGTTAGATCTAGTAGATTAATTGCCATAATTATAACATGAACCTATAGATCGAGTCTATTTGTCAAACGTGGAGATTATCAGCATTGAATTCGGATGCACGAAAGTGATCCTTGAATTCATTGTTTGATGATTTACTTATCTTCAGCGTTGGGAAGAATCTTGCGCGAAAGCGAGGATAAATCCCTGTGCGGTTGTTTGCACGAAAGTGAAACAACCCTTTTATTTAGTAAATTACATCTTCATCATGATAAATTTAAACTGACGAAATCCTTATTCATATCTAGCTCATAAAAGTTAATGTAAATGAAACCCTAGTCCCAGCTTTTCTCTCTGATAATTTCGTTTTTAGCTTTCAATTTCTATTCTCACTACTTCGATTAGCCTAGATAGTAAGTAATCAGCTATTTAGTATTCGACAATGTAGGTCCCTGTGGATTCAATACTTACTTTATTACTTCGAGTATCCGTGCACTTGCGGATCACAACAATAAATAAAGTTATTCATCACTCAAATTCTAATATGATAAAGACTTAATTTATTTCATAAAAGAATTATCTCACTTTCATGTAGATAATTATGCAGGGACCAATCTTCGCTTTCGCGCAAGATCTATCCCAATGCTGAAGACAAGTAAACCATCAATCAAAGAATTCAAATATCACTTTTGTGCATCCGAATTCTAAATTGATTGTCTCGAGTGGAATCTCAAGGATCACCTTCATGCATCCGAGACTCGATACAAGTTTTACCTATGGTTCTCCAACGTTTCGATCCTCACTTTCGTGCAAGATCTCTACGTTTGACACAATGACTCAATCCTAGGTTCATAATTATCATCAAGGCAATTAGTCTTCTAAAATAAAGAAATAAGAACTTAACCTAATTTCTTACGATGAGTTCCTATTAATCAATTTTAGGGTTCCAGTTCTCAAGCATATCACCTTTCGGTCCTTAATGCAAGAACTCTATTCATGATGACAAGAAATAAACTAAAGAGAATCTTAGAGCAGTAATCACATAGGTAAAATTATCAAACTAAAATAATCGTGATGAAAGTAAAAGTTATGTAGTTATTGTGAAAATCAAAGGGGATTACTCCCCCATGTCCCATTGAGTGTTTAAGCTAACATGGTGAAGAAACTACAATATTCCATAGTTTCAGAAGATCGAAAATCAAAGGAAAATAAGAGTTAAGAAAATACAGCACAGCTGAGAAATATTTCACAGCCGTATTTTGCAAGGAGGCGTCGATGAACAATGGCGACGCTTCCTTTTTCTTTGATTTATTCTCCAATTGATCTCCTTTCGCTCTGAAACTTCTGGCACATTGTCTCCTCCTCCAAGCGAAGCTTCAGTGTGAATTTCATGACCGGAGGTACTCTGGATTGGTCGGGGTGGTGAAACCCTAGGCGGCGGCGTGAATCGTGATTTCTCTCTATAGAGTGGATGAAAATTAGGGATTTTGGTGTTGTCATCTTCCTCTCGTCGAAAGCTCCCCGATTGCCTTTTACAGCATTGAATTTAAAGGTTTGGATCATCCGCAATTGTCTCCACAAAAATCGGGATTTGAAATTGACCTGGGAGTCGCGTTCAAAACATGAAATACGATAGTGTAATAGTTCACGGCACTGCCGTAAAATTGCTAGTGTTCTTTCATCTAATGTTGGCTGGAAAATATGGTACCATAAAATGGTTTACGGCACTACCGTAAAATCGACTGAACTCTCTGCTCGAAATCATCTAGAAAATACGGCCCGTGTAATTCTTTACGGTGGTGCCGTAAAATCAGGAAAATCTTCTGGTCGGAAAACATCCCAAATTACGGCAGTGCTCTGATTTTACAGTATCGTACGAAAATACAGTACCATAAAATAGAATACGACCCTACCGTATTTTGGTATGTTGCTCCGATTTGCATGAAATGTTTCGGGTGATCTCCTCTTGGTGATGGTAACTCTTCCATGTCTTTGATTTTGCTCAAAAACGCCTCAAAATAGTGCCTTTTTATCTAAAAATCATGAAAAACCAAAATAGAAGTAGATTTTGCAATATTTGATTGTTTTAGCACAAAAATAGGCAAAAGATCCTTAGTTTAGCATGAAAAGATATGCAAAATGATACAAAATATACTATATATTTTGGTGTCATCATATCTGTCCTTTGACTTGAGGAAGATTATGTCTCTGTGTTGTAAGAGATGTGCTTTGATACAACCTAATGCCTAGCCGTAACAAGGAGGTTATAACGGTTGTCATTGGGTATATCATATGCAATACGAGAGGTTCATCTTGCCAATAGAGGATTTGCCCCTTCCCTACGGGGAAGCTTGATGTCCATGGGCCCCTAGATGGTGCATGACTGAAAGAGTGTGGCCACACTCAGGTTTAGCCTGATTTAGTCATGTCCATCATCGTTGGAATAAACAAGTGTGACACTCTTGTCCAACTTGGACGATCAGCTAGGCAAAGGGACATGGATACTCTTATACCTTATCACAGTTTTGAGGTTGTCGATGGCGACATTTATTTCGATGACTTGGGTAGCGGCGATGTACTGCTAGGTGCCACTCACCACTTGTGATGATTGGGTCATCACTGCCAACGTCAGAGGGACCTACAGGGTCGCACACCAAGACGCTAGAGACTCTGTATTGATCGGTTAGCCTCTAATCGAATCATTGTACGATTCGGATCATTTTGGGAAGCTGATGCCATGGGATTTCTTATGAGGAGATGAGACTTTATTTTGTTCATGTTTTACCACTAGTTGACTCTAGTGGACCACGTTTGACCTCTGTTGACCTGAGGTGCCAAAATGTATCAAACAAGGGTCATAGTGCAAGGTTGGGCTTGGCACTTTAGTCACATGAATAATCTATAGTCATTAATTGACAAGAGAAATTTTTCTCTTGGTTAATTAAAATGTATAGGCGCATTTCACTTGGTGAGTCTTGAACCTGAGACCCATGGGTGTGGGGTGGCGCTTGGACATAGTCCCGCATGGGAAAAATCTCCAAAGAGGAGCTGGCGCTTCTATTATAAATAGAGAGGCTCTCTTGGGAGATTTTGCACCAGTCTCTTTACCCCTCTCCTGTTGTCGCCTCCCCTCTGCTCCTGGTGTGAGGGTCTTGTAGGCGACGACAATGAGAAAATTTTTTGTATCAAGGTTGGGACAAGTTGTAGTGCTGCCCACTCCCTGTCGCGAACGCTTCCCCTTCTCCTTGGCGCGTTGTCCTCGCGATTGGCGCAAGTAGAGAAGAAGTTAGAGGCGTGGATCTCTTCTCCCAAAGCTAGCATGTGCATGGAGCAGAGGAGTCTCGAGGCAGTCCTTGTGTGCTCGATTGTAGAGGACGGGCCTTTGTGCGTCTCAGCCATTGCAAGCATCAAACTGCTAAGTGAGGTATACCCCTATCATATCCTTTGTATTCTTTGTAAGACGGTATTGTTGAATTAGGAATCTTGTTTTGGGTTCGCTTCCGCTGTTTTTGTTTTTATATAGACCAGGGATTCCCAACAGTGGTATCAGAGGCAACTTACGAGATACATCGGTGTATGGATTTTTCTAGCATGCGTATGTCAGAAATTTTTTTTTAAAAAAAATCTTTATGCCATATTTTATGTGTAGAAAAATAGTAGGTTTGTTATTTCTCTCTCTTATGATATTCATGATTTTCGGTTTCTATACATGGGGATAGACCCTATGTGTGAGAATTTATTTCTCCTCATATTCAAGGGATATACCCATGGTGTGAGACTTGTATCTAGATTTCGGGGCATGGATGTAAGACCCCTTTCTAGAGGGGGGGGGGGGGCGAAACCCAATAAGTGGCGCAAATAAAATTTCATGCGGAATCAAGGGTTTCATAAGATCATTAGCAAGAACACATGATCAACTTCATAAAGATTGGATTCATACCATAGCCATTTCGCTTGGATGGCGATTTGGAAGAAGAGAGAGCGAGAGGATCTCCTCCAAAGGATGTGCACACTAGATGAAGAAGTCGCCTACTCCCTTGGTACTCCTTGTGCTAGCAAGGCTCCAAGAGGTCTCGATCCGTGAGGGAAGATGAGATGAGTTGCTTGGCGAATTCTCCTTGGCCGAATGCTTCTCTATCTCTCGTTGACACAAGCCACACGAGAACAAGAGCGAAGAGGAGTGGCGAGAGTAACGTTCACATTGAACGTGGGGCGTGGTTTCTAAAAATAGCAAGCCATAAACTCGCCTTCAACTCTCATGCGATCAAGCGTTTACATCAAGTGAACCGATCGCATACGCCACTCTCTTTGAACCAAGCGTTCACCTAAGTGAACCGGTTCTAATAAGGTTGGTTCAAAGACCAAACCAAAATAGCCCAAGTCATGGTCTAGATCTAATTGGACCCAATGGTTCCAGATCTAACCGCTCATCTCTGATGCTGCTGATCTCACCGATCTAACATCCATTCTCTCGATCAAAGCTTACCGATCTCAAGCCCTAATCAATCAAACATGATCAGACCAGATCTCACTTACAATCAGAGATTAAATCCCTTTTAAACTGAACCCAAACAATTCAGTCCACACGATCTGACTTAAGTAAGCCATATCATCAAATTGTGCGACCCTGAGGGTTTCCTTTAAATGTCGGTAACGATAACTTACGTTATCACGATCAGTGAGGGGTATCTAGCAACACATCACTGTCTCCCTATATAAAGGAAAGAGTCTTCCAAGACTACACCCAAACCACAGCACAAGTGTGAATCTACTCACAAGGCATACAAGTTTCCTTTGCCACTGGATGTTCTTATTGGACAAGCTAGTCAAGCCTGTAACTCCAATATGATGAACATGATTAGATCAGATGATCACAGTCATCTGGGTATGGCCATACACTTTCTCAATCATCTCATCCAGGGGGGCCCCTTTAGAACATCACACTCCAATCAAGGAGACGGCAATCCTATATCTATCACTAGTGCCCTAACCTGACTCATGATCATTATCCAAGATAGTCTATAACCATTATGTTTCAAATGATATTGAACTAACTCAAAACAATGACAACCATCATTTAGAAACACAAGTGATCTCAAGTCAGAGGAAATGTGCCACTTGTTGCATACAAGGATTATTCACATTGTGACAAGCAATTGAATATCCTAGTAGGGTCTGTCCAGTACAACCAATGTACCCATGAGTCTACATCTTATTCCATGCTCGAAGCATCCTATAAGATTAGAACACATATTAGTCTCAATCATATCAAGGCTGTCTCATGTTCACCAAGATATCTCGACTAAGGGCATATAGCATGTCAGCCTAGCTGAACAGCATTGAGACATTATTCAGAAGTATACATATTGCAGCAGATGATGTAACAAACTGAATAACAACCATTGCCTTTATAAACTTAAGAGTTTATACATGATACTGATACAATCCCAAGGCCTCAAACATTAGCCTTAAGGGCATACCCCAACAATGGACTGGGTGATTGCCCTAATCTGTACAAGTTAGGGATTGCAACTGGCATCAATAATCAGGGTATATATATGGCCCCTTCTAGACTCCTGAGAGAAAACGAAAAATCTGAATTTTTTTATAAGATCGCGGAGATCTGACGAACATGTTTTCTAATGAAAAACTAAAATATGGTTTTGTAGTTTTTCATTTCATATAGAAGAGCATGTTTTATGTGTTTTCTTTATGCACTTGATATGGTTATAGACAAGCCCTAATGCATGCCTGGGATGTATTATTGTGAGGCCTGCGCACCGCCCTTTTTCCTTCATTTCTGTTGTAAAATCAAGTTGAAGATTAGGGAAGGCAATGGCGCATCAAGCCTTCTCTGATGTGCACCTAACCAAGATAGGTAGCCTCTTTGTTAGCCGATTCCTTGGTGGCTTCTAGGGTTCCTCCTAGTGGCGCATCTTAAGGAGTAGGGGCTGATGAAGAGGGCCTTGCGCACTTCTTAATTGGCTGAGACTTTGATGGCTTCTTGGGCTGCCTAGGGGCACATCAAATAAGTTTCATGGGCTGATCTAGAAGTAGTGCAATACAACCCCCTATTTGGTCATGGTGGCGCCCCTTGATTGGCCGAACTCTAGGAGGCGCCTAGGGTTTGCGAGCAGGCAAGGGCAGAGGAGAGTGTTGGCCGAACCCTAGGAGGAGCCTAGGGTTTGTGAGCTAACACAGGTGGAGCATGAAACCTTGGCGGCGCACCAAGGGTTGAAGCAGGACCCTGAAGCACATAGAGCAAGGAGCTGACGCCTTTGAGCATGAGCGGGTCGCTTGGAGCTCTAGAGCTGCTAGGTGTCGAGTCTAGGTCTAGGGGCTTGTTTCCTTTGTCTGGGCTATAACCATATCATGATTTACTGCTTTAGTTGCAATGCTCTTTAGTTGCCATGCTCTGATTGTTTTATTTTATGTTATCACTATAGGGTGCATGCCTGTAATGTTAGACATAAGAAAAAACTAATGTGGTATGAGACCACCCAAACCCTCTCGAAATTATATCAAGTCCCATTCCCGCTTTCTGACGCGTAGCCCTCGTCAAACTATCGATCAATGGTGTTGTGCACTGTTTCCCACCTCCGTGGGACACACCCATCTATCTTTAGGAGGTGTGTGATGACAATGATTTCCCCAGTCCAGTTAAAACTCTAGACGCGCCTTCCGCAAGGAAATCGTTGGCCCTGGGCATAACGGTCAGGTCGGACTTGACTGGAAATTCCATATGTGGTTTGCCCATATGATGGAAGTTGCTAGAAGCAGCCTCAAGAGGTTAGGGCTTCGTGCTGTATCCAGCCTCCGTTGGACATGAAGTTCCTGAACTTCTTGAGAAGGGGAGTTGCCTAGTTGCAATTGGCTGGCAAGCCTACCTTGAGATACATGCGTCACCTCGTGCAGTACATCCCACCTCCGCGGGACGCGAGACCGTGTGAGGAACAAGGATCCCATCTCACTTTGGAAATTATGTGGTTTCCTGAATTGAAATGAGAGGGTTGTCAATTTGATAAAATAGTGAGAAACAATCATTTATTTCAAGTCCAGATTATATGATTGAAATGTGGTACTAATCTGCATGTCTGTTGTTGTAGTTCATGTCTACGAACAATAGCGGATTAAAACTACGATCTGTCCTTTGGGAGGACAAGTTGGACCGGTGTTGAAAGTTGAGGGGTGACCCCAAGCTCGAGTGCTGTAAAAGGCAACACCAGAAAGAGGTGAAGAGAGGGATGATGCCCTCGTCTTTAGGCTCAGACATTTACGTGGTTGAAGTCAATATGTCTACTTTGAACACATGGGTACTTGATACTGCATGTGGAGCGCATATTTATACTAGTATGCAAGAGCTCAAATGAAGTAGGACAGTGCAGCCAGGGGAGATTGATCTTCGAGTCAGTAACGACGCACAGGTTGCAGTTGTGACCGTGGGAGACATCACTCTCTCGCTGCCGTCAGGACTTCAACTAGAACTTGACCATTGCTACTATGTGTCGTCGATTACCAAGAACATTATATCCATTCCTGCCTTAGCAAGGAAAGAATTCAGTTTTGCAATCAAAGAGAACACTTGTTCTTTTTCATTAGCAAATGTGTTCTATGGATCAGGTACGCTGTGCAATGGGTTGTATGTCTTGGACATGCAAAGTTCTGTGTGCAACGTAAATGCTAAGAGGATCAAGCTAAGTGGTTTCAACAACACTTATCTTTGGCACTGTCGTTTAGGGCACATCAACAAGAATCGCATCCAATGACTTCATGTAAATGGATCCTTGGATTCAAGCCCCTTTGAGGAGTTTGACACGTGCGATCCTTGTTTATTGGGCAAAATGACAAAGGCGCCATTCACCAAGATAGGTGAAAGGGCCAAAGGTTTGTTGGATCTCATACACAGAGATGTGTGTGGACCATTCAACAAACAAGCCAGAGGTCGGTTTGTATACTTCATCACATTTACTGATGATTTCAGTAGATATGAATATGTCTATCTGATGAGACACAAGTCTGAATCCTTGGAGAAATTCAAGGAGTTCAAGACTGAAGTAGAGAACTAGCTTGGACGATCTATAAAGGCTCTTCACTCTGATCGAGGTAGAGAGTACCTGAGCCATGAGTTTACTAACTATCTGAAAGAGTGTGGGATTCTCTCACAGCTCATCCCTCCTGGGACACCTCAATGAAATGGAGTGTCTGAGAGGCGGAATCGGACTCTGCTAGACATAGTCCGGTGTATGATGAGTCATGCAACTCTACCTCCGTATTTCTAGGGACGTGCTTTAGAGACAGCCTCTTTCACCCGTGACTCCGCATGAGTTGTGGACTGGGAGACGACCTAACCTCACATTTATGAGGATCTGGGGATGCGAAGCTTTTGTTGAGCATCAAAATTCTAGAAAGCTAGAGCCCAAGTCAGATAAATGTGTGTTTGTGGGGTATCCTAGGGAAACCAGAGGATACAACTTCTATAATCCCACTAAGGATAAGGTTTTTGTCGCCCATGGTGCTATCTTTCTTGAGAAAGAATTCATCTTGAAATTAGCCAGTGGGAGAAGTTTTGATTTGGATGAAGTCCAAGATCATCCACAAGACACAGAGGTTGAGATGGAATCTGAGCCACCAGTACAGGTTGTTGCCGAACCTGAGGCTCAGGCACAGGCTCCACGTAGGTCTGAGAGGGTACGTCGTGCACATGAGAGGTATGGGTCACTGCCGACTCAACACGATGACATTCTCATTATTAAGGATGAACCTAAGACCTATGAGGAAGCAATCACTGGACCAGACTCCGAGAGATGGCTGGAGGCCATGAGGTCCGAGATGGATTCTATGTCTGCTAACTAGGTTTGGGACTTGGTTGAGCTGCCTAATGGAGCAAAACCCATAGGGTGTAAATGGGTCTTCAAGAAGAAGACAGACATGGATGGCAACGTGGTTACCTATAAAGGTAGACTAGTTGCAAAAGGTTTCAGGCAAGTCCATGGGGTGGACTATGACGAAACTTTTTCGCCAGTTGCCATGTTTAAATCCAATCGGATCATGCTTGCTTTAGCTGCCTACTATGACTATGAGATATGGCAAATGGATGTGAAGACAATATTCCTTAATGGAAACCTATCAGAGGATGTGTTTATGACATAACCTGAGGGTTTCGTTCACCCAGCCAATGCTCATAAAGTATGCAAGCTGAAAAGATCCATCTATGGATTAAAGCAAGCCTCTCAAAGTTGGAATATTCATTTTGATGAAGCTGTGAGAGATTATGGCTTCCTCAAGAACGAAGACAAAGCCTGTGTGTACAAGAAAATCAGTGGGAGCTTGGTCACATTTCTAGTCTTGTATGCCGATGATATACTGCTCATCGGAAACGACGTCCCTACCCTTCACGCTGTGAAGACATGGTTGGGGAAGTGTTTCGAGATGAAATACTTAGGGGAGGCCGCCTACATTTTAGATGTGAGGATTTACCAGGATAGATCCAAGAAACTCCTTGCCCTGAGTCAGAGCACGTACATAGACAAAGTGTTGGAAAGGTTTCGCTTAGAGCAGTCCAAGAAGGGATACCTTCCCATGAGGCACGGCATTACTCTTTCCAAGAGCCAGTGTCCCTCTACACAAGCTGAGAAAGAGGAGATGAGTCGAGCCCCTTATGCATCTGCAGTGGGATCCCTCATGTATGCCATGTTATGTATGAGACCAGACGTGGCTTACATAGTGAGCATAACTAGTAGATACCAGTCTAACCTCGATGTTCAGCATTGGACAGCCGTGAAAAATATTTTGAAGTATCTGAGGAAGACAAAAGATTTATTCATAGTCTATGGTGGACAAGAAGATATGTGTATCCAGGGTTATACAGATGCTTCTTTCCAGTCAGACCCAGATGACTTCAAATCGCAGTCTAGCTATGTGTTCTTACTAAACGGAGGTGCTGTTTGCTAGAAGAGCTTCAAGCAATCCACGGTAGCAGACACTGCAACATAAGCAGAGTATGTTGCGGCTTCTGAGGCAGCCAAAGAAGCTGTTTGGATCAAGAAGTTCATATCTGAACTTCAAGTGGTTACTAGTGCTGCGGATCCCATTGAACTCCTTTGTGATAACAATGGTGCGATCACGTAGGCCAAGTAACCAAGATCACATCTGTGATCCAGACACATACTCAGGTGCATTCACCTGATCCAGGAGATCATAGACAGAGGTGACGTGAAAATATGTAGAGTTGACATAGAGAACAATCTAGCAGACCTACTGACCAAGGCTTTGGCGCAGCAGAAGCATGATGGTCATACTCGAGACATGGGGTTAAGGTACCTCAATGATAAGGTCTGAGTGCAAGTGGGAGATTGTTAGTGTTATGCCCTGAGACCTATGTTTTGGTCTAGACATATGTACTACATACATTGATATTTATAGATATCCTAGCATTGTCATTATCATGGTTTATTATACATTTGCGCATATGTATGTTTACATGATGATGTCCCTCGAGATATTACTATCTCAGCTTGCTTATGTCCCGAGTCGAGTACCATAGTGGATAGGGGACAATTATGGTGCGGGTGAGACTCGTTTATGCACTGGTTAGCACGGGTTGCTTAAACACAGGCATAAGGGTCTATCACAGGGGATATACTAGACCGACCTACCATGAGAGTTCTTCTTGGTGTCTCAAGAGGAATCACACAGTGATAGAGTTGTATCTATCCTTTGACCTAAGGAAGATTGTGTCTCTGTGTTGTAAGAGATGTGCTTTGATAAAACCTAACGCCTCACCGTAACAGGGAGGTTATAACGGTTGTCAATGGGTATATCTTAAGCAATACGAGAGGTTCATCATGCCGATAGAGGATTTGCCCTTTCCCTACGGGGAAGCTTGATGTCCATGGGCCCTTAGATGGTGCATGACTGAAAGAGTGTGGCCACACCCAGGTTTTGCCTGATTTAGTCATGACCATCATCGTCAGAATAAACAAGTGTGACACGCTTGTCCAACTTGGACGATCAGTCAAGCAAAGGGACATGGATACCCTTATACCTTATCACAGTTTTGAGGTTGTCGATGGCGACATTTATTCTGATGACTTAGGTAGCGGCGATGTACTGCTAGGTGCCACTCATTGTAGTACACCCTTGTGATGATTGGGTCATCACTGCCAACGTCAGAGGGACCTACAGGGTCACACACCTAGATGCTAGAGACTCCGTACTGATCAGTTAGCCTCTGATCAAATCATTGTATGATTCAGATCATTTTTGGGAAGCTGATGCTATGGTATTTCTTATGATGAGATGAGACTTTATTTTGTTCATGTTTGACCACTGGTTGACTCTAGTGGACCACGTTTGACCTATGTTGACCTGAGGTGTCAAAATGTGTCAAACAAGGGTCTTAGTGCAAGGTTGGGCTTGGCACTTTAGTCACATGAATAAAATGAAGACATTAATTGACAAGAGAAAATTTTCTCTTGATTAATTAATATGTATAGGCGCATTTCACTTGGTGGGTTTCGAACCTGAGACCCAGGGGTGTGGGGTGGCGCCTGGACATAGTCTCGCATGAGAAAAATCTGCAAAGAGGAGCTGGCGCTTCTATTATAAATAGAGAGGCTCTCTTGGGAGATTTTGCTCCAGTCTCTTTTCTCCTCTCCTGTTGCCGCCTCCCCTCTGCTCCTGGCGTGAGGGTCTTGTAGGTGACGACAATAAGAAAGTTTTTTGCATCAAGGTTGGGACAAGTTGTTGTGCTTGCCCACTCCTTGTCGTCAATGCTTCCCCTTCTCCTTGGTGCGTGGTCCTCGCGATTGGTGCAAGTAGAGAAGAAGTTAGAGGTGTGGATCTCTTCTCTCGAAGCTAGCACATGCATGGAGCAGAGGAGTCTCGAGGCAGTCCATGTGTGCTCGATTGTAGAGGATGGGCCTTTGCGCATCTCAGCCATCGCCAGCATCAAACTGCTAAGTGAGGTATACCCCTATCACATCCTTTGTATTCTTCGTAAGACGGTCCTTATTGTTGAATTAGGAATCTCGTTTCGAGCTCGCTTCCGCTATTTTTGTTTTTATATAGCCCGGGGATTCCCAACATTGAACACATAGCTGGCCTACGATCTAAAGTCGTCAGGGTCAGACTGGAACGATGCATTAGTGTAGCCCTACATACTGAGAACTTCCTATCCCCTACTAGCTAAGAACAGATCCTTAGTTCTTCTCAGATACTTAAGGATGTTCTTTACAGCCACCCAGTGTTGTAAACCTGGATTGGATTGGAATCGGCTGGTTATGCTCACAGCATAAGCCATGTCTAGTCTAGTACACAACATTGCATACATGATCGATCCCATTGCCGAAGCATAGGGCACTCGACTCATGTCATCCCTATCAGCCTGTGTGGTGGGACACTAGCACTTTGAGAGAGTAAGGCCATGTCTCACTGATGACACCAAAAGATATAGTATATTTTGTATCATTTTAGGTACCTTTTCATGCTAAATTGAGGATCTTTTACTTGTTTTTATGCTGAATCCATCAAATATTGCAAAGTCTACTTCTATTTTGGTTTTTCATAATTTTCAGGAAAAAAGGCATCATTTTAGGGTGTTTTCGAGCAAAATCAAACACATAGAAGAATTCTCACCATCAAGAAGAAGATACATGACAAATTTCACATAAAACGGAGCAACTCATCAAAATACGGTAGTGCCGTAATCTATATTATGGTACCGTATTTCCATACGATACCGTAATATCAGAGCACCTGCCGTAATTTGGGAAAACTTCATATCAGAAGATTGTGTGAAAAATACAGCACTGCCATAAGATTTTACACGGCCGTATTTTGGAGCACTTTTGGAACAGAGACCATTGCTGAAATTACGGCACTGCCGTAAACTATTTCACGGGCCGTATTTTCCAGACGTCTCCGACCAGAGAGTTCAACTGATTTTACGGTAGTGTCGTGAACCATATTACGGTGACGTATTTCCCAACACTTTCAGAACAGAACACTCGAGCGATTTTACGGCAATACCGTGAACTATTACACTGCCGTATTTCTGTTTCTGAACGCGACTCCCAGGTCAATTTCGATGCCTGATTTTTGTGGAGAATATTGCGGGCGATCCAGAGCTTTAAATTGGATACCATAAGAAGAAGAAAAGGAGCTTACGACGAGAGGATCACGTAGACACCAAAAGCCCCAAATTGCATCCACTATCGAGGGAGAAATCATGGTACACGCCGCCGCGACTAATCCAGAGCACCTCCGGCCGTGATTTTTATACTGAAGCTTCGCCTGGAGAAAGAGACAACGTGCCAAAAGTTTCAGAACGAAAGGAGATCAATTTGTGGAGAAATCAAAGGGAGGAGAAGAAGAGCCGCCACTGTTCACCACTTACATTGCAAATTACGGCTGTGAAATATTTCACAGTCGTGCTGTATTTTCCTAAAACTCCTTTCTTGTTGATTTTTGATCTTATGAAATAATGGTATTTTGTAATTCCTTCACCATGCTAGCTTAAACTTATTTTGGGACACGGGGGAGTAATTACCTTTGATTTTCTTAATGACTAGATAATCTTTTACTTTCATCATGATTATTCTACTTTGATAATTTTACCTATGCAATTATTGCTCTAAGATTCTCCTTAGTTTGCTTTTTGTCATCATGATTTAGAGTTTTCGCAATAAGGACCGAAAGGTGATTTGCTTTAGAACTTGGAACCCTAAAATTGATTAATAAGAACTCACTGTATGAAACTAGGTTAAGTTCTTATTTCTTTATTTTAGTAAGTTAAATTGCCATGATGATATTAATGAACTTAGGATTGAGTTATTGTGTGAAACGTGGAGATCTTGCACGAAAGTGAGGATCGAAACGTTGGAGAACCATAAGTAAAACGTGTGTTGAGTCTCGGATGCACGAAAGTGATCCTCGAGATTCCACTCGAGGCAATCAACTTAGAACTAGGATGCACGAAAGTGATCTTTGAGTTCTTTGATTGATGATTTACTTATCTTCAGCTTGGGATAAAACTTGCACGGAAGTGAAGATTTATCTCTGCATGGTTATCTGCACGAAAGTGAGATAATCCCTTTTTGAAGTAAATTGAATCTCTATCATGTTAGAATTCGATTGATGAACATCTTTATATATCTAGTCATGGAAATCCAAGAGAATGAAACCCTGGTCCCAATTTCTCTCTGACATTATTCTCCCGCGTGTTTTCACTCTCTACTTGCCTTTCTCTTTTTTGATTGCCTAGATAGGAAGAAATCAATTATTCGGTACTTGACAGCATAGGTCTCTCTGGGGATCGATATTTACTTTATTACTTCGAGTATCCGTGCACTTGCGGACACTACAAGTTAGGGACAACAAGTTTTTGGAGCCGTGCCAGGGAGTGACAATAGCCCTGTACGCCAATACCTTTGGCCACGACACCTGAAACGAGTCTACCTACTTGTATTTAAAAGTGTGTCCTTTCGGATCACATCATGTTTTTGGCGCTGTTGCCGGGGAGGCCTTAGTTTTGTCAATATTTAAGATATTGAAAGTATTACTAGACTAGGCTTTCTTTTCTTTATTTACTGTTTTTTGTTGAAATCACTTGATCTATCTATTTTGCATGCGCAGGTGTCTTAGTTCAGGACCACTTGTTCCATTTGATCATAAAATCAATAAAACACTTAGAGTGCATAGGAAGTTAAGACTGGAAGAAGATTTACAAGAAACATCATAGGAGATACAAGAAGAAATTGTGGAGATGGCAAACAATCAAAGAACATTGAGGGACTATGCAGCCCCTAATCCACAAGAACTTCACTCAAGCATTGCTAGACCAGCAATAGAGGCTAACAACTTTGAAATTAAGCCTGCTTTTCTTTCAATGATATAACAAAATCAGTTTGGAGGATCTCCACTGGAGGATCCAACCCAACATCTTGCTTTATTCTTAGAACTTTGTGATACCATAAAAATTAATGGAGTTTCTAACGATGCATTGAGATTGAAATTATTTCCTTTTTCACTTAGGGACCGGTCGCGATCATGGCTTCAAGCTCAACCAACCGGAACCTTCACAACTTGGGATCAACTATCAAATTCTTTCATGATAAAATACTTCCCTCCAAGCAAAATAATTCAGCTGAGAAACCATATAACAAGTTTCCAACAAAAAGATGGAGAATCTTTCAGTGAGGCATGAGAGAGATTTAATGAATTACACCGGAAGTGTCCTCACCATGGCATTGAAGATTGGGTTTTATTGCATACTTTTTATAATGGATTACTCTATAACACCAGACTAACTGTGGATGCTGCTGTAGGAGGAGCTCTTATGAGCAAAATTGTGGATGCTGCCTTTAAACTGCTGGAGGAGATGGCTCTCAATCACAATCAATGGACTTCTGAGAGAGGAGTATTCTACAAACCATCTCAAGGTAAGAGTGAGAGTGATGGATGGCGATCCTTAGTAGAAAAGGTAGATTATGTATGTAGTAGATTCGATTCTTTCAAAATGCAAGCTGCTGTTGTTTCCTCTATCACTTGCAAAATTTGTGGTAACATAGGTCACTCATCTGAAAACTGTAGAGTTGTTGTAGATCAAGGGGATGAACATGTCAATGCTTTAGGGACTTATAATCAAAGTAAAACCAATGATCCCTACTCTAGTACTTATAACCCTAGATGGAGAAATCACCCCAACCTTTCTTGGAGAAACAATAAAAATAAAAAAGGACAAACTGTGAATAGAGGATTCCAAAGGCCAAATCCAAACCGAAACCAAAACATAAATCAGAATTCTAGTGTAGAATCCATGTTTGAAAAAATTATGGCAAATCAAAATCAGTTTATGTCTAATCAAAGCCAAATCATGACAAATCAAAGTAGACAAATTGAAGAATTTAAGGAAAGTCTTAATCAAATCAACTCCATATTGGAAAGAGTAGAGGCACACAATAAGATTTTAGAAAACCAAATTGCACAACAAGCCAGTACTTCTTATAGACCCCCTGGGAAATTGCCTGCTAAACCTGAGATAAACCCTAGGGAGCATTGTAATGCCATCATGTCTAGAAGTGGGAAACAACTAGGAGAGCCTAAAGGGAAGGTTGAATTTAAGGAAAAAGAGTCTTATTATAATCATGATGAGGAATTAGAATTAGAAAAATCCTCTAAACATGAACAAACCCTACCTAGTTTAACAGCTCAAAAGGGTGATGAACCAAAAGGGGATGTGCCATGTAAAGAAGATAATTCTAAGTCTGATTTGCCTCCACCCTATAGACCACCAATACCTTTTCCTCAAAGGCTAGTTCAAAACAAACTTGACAAACAATGTGCCAAATTCCTTGAAATCGTGAAAAAGCTTTACATTAATATTCCTTTTACTGAAGCTATTTCTCAAATGCCTTCATATGCAAAGTTCTTGAAAGAAATATTGTCTAATAAGAGAAAGTTAGATGATTATGGTACTTGCACTGTAACATTGACTGAAGATTGTAGTGCAGTGATTCAAAATAAACTGCCACCAAAACTGAAGGATCCAGGTAGTTTTTTTATACCTTGTTCAATTGGCACTATGGCTTTTGACCGAGCCTTATGTGATTTAGGTGCAAGTGTAAGTCTAATGCCTCTTTTTATTTACAGGAAATTGAATATTGGAGAGCTGAAACCTACATCCATATCTTTACAGCTCGTGGATTCATCGGTAAAGTATCCTGTATGTATCTTAGAGAATGTTCCAATCAAGATAGGTGAGTTTTTCATACCTACAGATTTTGTAGTTTTGGACATGGAAGAAAATTGCAAAAACCCTATAATTCTAGGTAGATCACTGTTAGCCACTGCTAAAGCAAACATAGATGTGAAAGAAGGAAAGATCACTTTTGATATATGTGAAAACATTATTGAATTTAATCTTAATGACTCTTTGAATAAACTTTCTTACTCAGGATCATGTTGTAGTGTTGAGGTGATTGATGATATTGTTTATGATGTTTGCAATTTATTTGATGAATCCTAAAATATTGAAACTGACAAATCTTCTGAGGAAGTTGATAAAGTGTTACAGGAAAAGAAAGACTAAATTTCAAGAAGAAGGAGAAAAAGAAGAAGAAGATCTAGATTGTTTGACAAAGGAAAGAAAATTTGGAGCAAATTTGGAGATTGTTTCAAGTCCAAGCCTTATGTGGTTCAATGTGATGCCCAACCCAAAGAAAGATTAGAGGGGCAATCGAGGAATTCATGATAACACCCGAGTGCAAAAGGGTCAAGCTAATGACCTTTAAATTAGCGCTTCTTAGGAGGCAACCCAAGCTTTCTAACCTTTATTTGTTTTATTTTACTTAATTTTTGCTTAGGACTAATTTTTCTTTTATTTTTGTAGAAAAATCATGATTTGATGCAAATTACGGCACTACCATAAAGTCTGTTATGGTACCGTATTTTCGGTTCACTTTCCACCGGAGAGTTGTGACGAAAATACAGCACCACCGTTATTACTTACACGGTACCGTAATTTGTTGCCAAAATCAACCCGAGAGTCTCTTCATTTTTATGGCACCACCGTAAGTTGTTTTACGGTGCCATATTTTCATGAAATTTTATTTTTTTTCGATTTTTTCATCAAAAAAAAATTCGCTACTTGATTTTTACGTCGGTACCGTAAACTGCTTCACTGTACCGTATTTTTGAGTCATTTTCATACAGAGGGGTCCCGAGATTTTACGGCAGTACTGTAAAGTCTGTTACGGTACCGTATTTCAGGTCCAATTTTGACCTGAGAGCAGTCGTAATTTTACGCTAGTGCCATAAGACATTACACTGCCGTATTTTGTCTTCTGACACGCGAGCTTTGTGCCGTATTTAGGGTTTTGACCGCACCATTTTTAGGGTTTTCACCCTCATTCTCACTCGTTTTTTAGCCGTTTTTGGATTTCTGATAATCTCCGACCACCTGGGGACACCGGCGACCTTTCCCGTTCAGCTTTCGTCCTCGATTAGGTACTCATTTCACCGAATTTCCTGATTTGATGAGTTTTTATCAACTTTCGCCCCTTTCACTCGTTTCTCAACCATTTTGAGTGATTCTTGTTTTCATTTTCTCGTTAGAGGACACACTATCAATCCTTTGCTGGATTCAAACCGATTTCCATCACCAATTTGAGCCGAAACATGTTGAACGAATTTGAAATCACTGTTCATCGACATTTACTCTGTTTTTCACTCTATTTTTAGCTGATAATACTTGTAGAACATGTAGATAGGATGCCAATGACTAGATTTAAACTGTTATATTGTTATGCATTGAATTATAAGTTTGCAGCTTGAGTTCATACTCATGGCACCAAGAACAAAGTCAATTTGTCCAAGAAGAAAGGGGAAAGCCCCTGCTGAATCATCTCAACCACGGAACCCCCATGGGATCATCTTCAGAAATGAAATGCAGGAATCCAGATACAACAAAATTTTAGAAAGAAAAATAATCAACACCAAGTATGCTGATTGAAGAACATTGGAAGCCTTGGGGCTTTATGAGGACGTGCTTTGGATGTTTGAGAGGATCAAGGCTAAGCAGTTCTTCGAGATGACTCCGCACACTTATCTACCACTTGTTCTGGAGTTCTTGAGCAGCTTAATAATTGACTTGAAGGAATTATCGAATGGACCTGCAGAGGGGGAAATCACTTTCAGATTAGCCAATGAGGAGAGGAAGCTTACATTGCAAGAAGTCAGAGATATCTTTGAGTTGAGCACAGGAGGGTATACTGAAATGCCTCTTGGATTCATGGAAGGTATCTTCTAGAACCAAATTATAGTTGAGAGTCATTTCTATGCTGTTTCTGCTAGAGCTAGCAAGATCAAGAACCCTTGTATTAAGTATGCTCACAGGGTTCTAGCACACACTGTGTTTGGGAGAGGAGACAGTAACGGCATGGTCCGTCAACATGAGCTCTATTTTCTTTGGGGGATACTCAATGGATTTGCTGTTGATGTTGCTTATTCCATGATCAAACACATGGGCAAGGTTGCCAGAACGAGCAGAGGATCTATGGTAATAGGAGGTTTGATTACTCCTATAGCTAGATATTTTTTGGGATAGATCTTTGAGTTGAGCACAGGAGGGTATACTGAAATGCCTCTTGGATTCATGGAAGGCATCTTCTGGAACCAAATTACAGATGAGAGTCATTTCTATGCTATTTCTACTAGAGCTAGCAAGATCAAGAACCCTTGTATTAAGTATGCTCACAGGGTTCTAGCACACACTGTGTTTGGGAGTGGAGACAGTGACGGCATGGTTCGTCAACATGAGGTCTATTTTCTTTGGGGGATGCTCAATGGATTTGCTATTGATGTTGCTTATTTCATGATCAAACACATGGACAAGGTTGCCAGAGCGAGCAGAGGATCTGTGGTAATAGGAGGTTTGATTACTCCTATAGCTAGATATTTTGGGATAGAGCCCTATGGAATTGAGTTGGCAAAAGGGAATGCAAGACTAGACATTGAGTCTTGCATAGCAATGAAGATGATTATTAGAGAAGGTGACATATTTTCTTTGGTCCTTGGACCAAATATCCCTCCTCTACCCTTACCTCACATTGAGAAGACCACGGTCAGAGAAAGAGCCAACTGGAAATTATCCCCTAGTGCACAGCTTTTACTCCACCTCTTGATACAGTTCCACCGCCACCCACCTGGGGTAGAGGGAGTGATCCCTATGGGATGGAGTCACCTCCTCATGATTCTTCAGAGCCCGCTGGTACTTCCTCACATGGGACGAGGGGTGGTTTTGCTAGCCATCACGATCCAGGTTTTCAGGTGCTCACAGCACAGATGTACAACCAAGAACGCCGCCTGGATGGGATGGAAGAGACTCTGGGATACATCCACAGTGATATGGAGAGATTGTGTAATCATATGGAAGACATGGGCAACTTCCTTTATGACCGTTTTGGTTATGCAGATCACAGAGACTATGGATATCAAGGTGATCAAGGAGGAACGCCATACTATGATCCCATGGAGACTGCTGCAAGGGACTCTGAGGCCACACGATCAGATGGCGATGAGTAGATACTTTATGAGTATTATCTTCCTTTATTTCTTTGCTATGCTATATTTTTCTATATCTTATTGTTGTTTCATATGACGAAGGGAAGGATGATGCTTTACGACCACCTCCACTGCTATTCTTGACATGCTTATATTTTCGATGTGGTTGTACAATAATAATGATTACACTGATGATTTACTTTTCGATATGGTTGTACCATGCGATGATGATATTATTTTTCTTAAGATTGTTTGATGCATGTGATTTACTTTGCTTGTTGCTTCTATCTTGAAAGATTTTCATTGATGATGATGATAAGTATTTTCTTGATGATTTGATTGATAATAAATGAACTCAAATTCATGATTGAAGATATAACCCTATCATGTTAAATTTATTTCTTCAATACATATTTGTCTATTGAAATATGACGTTGATTGATGCATAAGATTTTAGGTAGATGTATTATTTGAAGAATAAAATTTAAAGGTGAAACTTCTCTTTTGAATAAAATGAGTATATTAGTATGATTTGTGAATTGAGATCAATTGATCAACCTAGTAGATGTTTAGTCTATTTTGCTCTTTATTGGGAAATGAGAATCCAAGATCCATAAAAATAGTGAGAGCTTTAAATTGGATGCCATAAGAAGAAGAAAAGGAGCTTACAACGAGAGGATCACGTAGACACCGAAAGCCCCAAATTGCATCCATTATCGAGGGAGAAATCACAGTACACGCCGCTGCTTACCATTCCGCCGCCGTGACTAATCTAGAGCACCTCCGGCCGTGATTTTTATACTGAAGCTTCACCTGGTGAAAGAGACAATGTGCCAGAAGTTTCAAACGAAAGGAGATCAATTTGAGGAGAAATCAAAGGGAGAAGAAGCGCCGCCACTGTTCACCACTTTCATTGCAAATTACGGCTGTGAAATATTTCACAGCCGTGCCGTATTTTCCTAAAACTCCTTTCTTGTTGATTTTTTATCTTCTGAAATTATGGTATTTTGTAATTCCTTCACCATGCTAGCTTAAACTTATTTTGGGACATGGGGGAGTAATTCCCTTTGATTTTCTTAATGACTAGATAATCTTTTACTTTCATCATGATTATTCTACTTTGATAATTTTACCTATGCGATTATTGCTCTAAGATTCTCCTTAGTTTGCTTTATGTCATCATGATTTAGAGTTTTCGCAATAAGGACCGAAAGGTGATTTGCTTGAGAACTTGGAACCCTAAAATTGATTAATAGGAACTCACTGTAGGAAACTAGGTTAAGTTCTTATTTCTTTATTTTAGTAAGTTAAATTGCAATGATGATATTATTGAACTTAGGATTGAGTTATTGTGTCAAACGTGGAGATCTTGCACGAAAGTGAGGATCGGAACGTTGGAGAACCATAGGTAAAATGTGTGTTGAGTCTCGGATGCACGAAAGTGATCCTCGAGATTCCACTCGAGGCAATCAACTTAGAACTAGGATCCACGAAAGTGATCATTGAGTTCTTTCATTGATGATTTACTTATCTTCAGCTTGGGATGAATCTTGCACGGAAGCAAAGATTTATCTCTGCATGGTTATCTGCACGAAAGTGAGGTAATCTCTTTTTGAAGTAAATTGAGTCTTTATCATGTTAGAATTCGATTGATGAACATCTTTATATATCTAGTCGTGGAAATCCAAGAGAATGAAACCCTAGGCCCAATTTCTCTCTGACATTATTCTCCCGCTTGTTTTCGCTCTCTGCTTGCCTTTCTCTTTTTCGATTGCCTAGATAGGAAGAAATTAATTATTCAGTACTTGACAGCATAGGTCTCTCTGGGGATCGATATTTACGTTATTACTTCAAGTATCTGTGCACTTGCGGACACTACAAGTTAGGGACAACAAGTTTTTGGAGCTGTGCCAGGGAGTGACAGTAGCCCTGTATGCCAATACCTTTGGCCGCGACACCTGAAATGAGTCTACCTGCTTGTATTTAAAAGTGTGTCCTTTCGAATCACATCACTCACTGGAAGGTATCCCTTCTTAGATTGCTCCTAGTTGAACCTCTCCAGGACCTTATCAATGTAGGTACTCTGACTAAGGGTCAGGAGCCTCTTGGATCTATCTTGGTAGATCCTCACGCCTAGGATGTAGGCGGCCTCCCCTAAGTCCTTCATCTCGAAACACTTCCCTAACCATTCTTCACAACTTTAAGAATAGGGATGTCATTTCCGATGAGCAGTATGTCATTGACATATAAGACCAGAAAAGTCACCAAGCTCCCACTGAATTTTCTGTATACACAAGCGTCATCTTCGCTTTTGATAAAGCCATAATCTCTCACAGCTTCATCAAACCGAAGATTCCAACTTCGAGATGATTGCTTTAATCCATAAATGGATTTATTTAGCATGCAGACTTTACTAGCATCTGCAGGATGGATGAAGCCATCAGGTTGTGTCATATACACATCCTCAGTTAGCTTTCCATTGACGAATGCTGTCTTTACATCCATCTGTCATATCTCATAGTCATGATATGCAGCTATAGCAAGCAGAATCCGAATGGATTTGATCATGGTAACTGGCGAGAAGGTTTCATCATAGTCCACCCTATGGACTTGTTTGAAACCCTTAGCCACTAGTCTACCTTTATAGGTAACTATGTTGCCATCCAAGTCTGTCTTCCTCTTGAAGACCTATTTACACCCTATGGGTTTTACCCCATCAGGTAGCTCAACCAAATCCCAGATTTAGTTAGCTGACATTGAATCCATCTCAGATCGCATGGCCTCAAGCCATCTCTCGGAGTCCGGTCCACTGACCGCCTCATCATAAGTCCTGGGTTCATCCTCAATGACGAAGATCCCGTCGTGTTGGGTCGGCAGTGACCCATACCTCTCAGGTGCACGACGAATCCTCCCAGACCTACGTGGGGCCTGTGTCTGAGCCTCAGGTTGCCCAGCAACCGGTGCAGGTGGCTCAGGTTCCATCTCTTTGTCTTGTGGTTGCACTTGGACCTCATCCAAGTCAAACTTGTTCCCACTAACTTCTTTCATGAGAAATTCTTTCTCTAGAAAGATAGCACCCCGAGCAACAAAGACTTTGTTCTCGGTTGGGACAAAGAAGTAGTATCCTTTAGTTTCCTTAGGATACCCCACAAACACGCACTTATCAGATCTAGGTTCTAGCTTGCTAGAATCCTGACGTTTGACATAAGCCTCACATCCCCAGATCCTGATAAAAGCGAGGTTAGGGCGTCTTGTTGGGTCCCTTTCGAGAGGGAGCGAAACCCTAATAGGTCCCCTTCAAGGGGGAGCGAAAACCCTAAATGGTGGTGCATAAATCTTTGCAAGCGGAAGCAAGGGTTTTCATAGATCTTTCGCAAGAACATATGATCAACTTGATGAAGTTTAGATCCATACCATAGCCATGAAGAAGATGGCGACTTGGAAGCGAGAGAACAAGAGAGGTCTCCTCCAAATTGTCGCACACAAAAGGATTGATGACTTGCTCCTTGGATGCTCCTTGTGCTAGCAAGGATCTCCAAGATGTCCTTGATCGAATGAAGGAAAAAGATGGTGTCTTGCTTGGCCGAACTTCTCGTCGTCAACACCTTCAACCCCTTGCGTCTCGTCGAGCGAGAGGAGCCGAATGTTGAATGAGGCGTTAAACCACACAATGAACGTGGAGACGTTTTTCATTTTTGGACTTTCCAAAAATAGCAACCGAAACTGTTGAAGCGTTTTGCGTTCACATCAAGTGAACCAAACGATCATCCCACTCCATGTGGACCATGCGCTCACACTTGAGCCGGTTCACATGTCAATGGTTCATTGGTCAAACCAAATCAGCCCAAGCAATAGTCTAGACATTATCAAACCCAATGGTTCAATGATCTAACCGTCCATCCCTCGATGCTCTTGATCTCACCGATCTAGCATCAATACTCTCGATCGAAGCTTACCGATCTCAAGCCCTAATCAATCAAACATGATCAGACTAGATCTCACTTACAATCAGAGTTTAAACTCCTTTAAACTGAACCAAAACAAATCAGTCCACACGATCTGACTTAAGTAAGTCATATCATCAAATTGTGCGACCCTGAGGGTTTCCTTTAAATGTCGGTAACGATGACTTGCGTCATCACGATCAGTGAGGGGTATCTAGCAACACATCACTGTCTCCCGATATAAAGAAAAGAGTCTTCCAAGACTACACCCAAACCACAGCACAAGTGTGAATCAAACTCACAAGGCATACATGTTTCCTTTGCCACTGGATGTCCTTATTGGACAAGCGTGTCAAGCCTGTATCTCCAATATGATGAGCATGATTAGATTAGATGAACATAATCACCTGGGTATGGCCATACACTTTCTCAATCATCTCATAGGGGGGCCCCATTAGAACATCACACTCCTTAAACAAGGAGACGGCAATCCTTTATCTATCACTAGTGCCCTAACCTGACTCAAGCTCACCATCCAAGATAGTCTATAATCATTTTATTTCAAATGATATTGAACTACCTCAAAACAATGACAATCATCATTTAGAAACACAAGTGATCTCAAGTCAAAGGACATGTGCCACTTGCAGCATTCAAGGATTATTCACATTGTGACAAACAATTGAATATCCTAGTAGGGTCTGTCCAGTACATCCAATGTACCCATGAGTCTACATCTTATTCCATGCTCGAAGCATCCTATAAGATTAGAACACATATTAGTCTTAACCATATCAAGGCTGTCTCAAGTTCACAAAGATATCTCGACTAAGGACTTAACTGCATGTCAGCCTAGCTGAACAGCTTTGAGACATTATTCAGAAGTACACTTATTACAGCAGACAAGGTAACAAACTGAATAACAACCATTGCCTTTATAAACATAAAAGTTTATTACACAATACCGATACAATCCCAAGGCCTCAAACATTAGCCTTAAGGGCATACCCCAACAATCTCCCACTTGCACTTAATCTAATGGTTGAGAAATCTCAAACCCATATTATTACAGTGCTTTTCATGCTTCTGCTGCGTCAGAGGCTTGGTAAGCGGGTCTGCCAGATTGTCATCTGTATGAACCTTGCAGATTTTGATTCGCCACGATCTATGATCTCCCTGATCAAATGAAACCGTCTCTGTATGTGCTTGGACTTCTGGTGCGACCGTGGTTCCTTTGCTTGTGCGATTGCTCCAGTGTTATCACAGAAGATAACCAAAGGATCTGCACTCCAAGGAACAACACCAAGTTCTCTCACGAACTTACGAATCCACACTGCCTCCTTGGATGCTTCCGAGGCTGCAACATACTCGGCTTCTGTTGTGGAATCAGCAACAGTTGACTGTTTGAAACTCTTCCACACCACTGCTCCACCATTCAAGCTAAAAACATAGCCTGATTGCGATCGAAAATCATCCTGGTCAGATTGGAATGAAGCGTCAGTATATCCTTCAATACTGAGTTCTTCCTGACCACCATACATCAAGAACATATCTTTGGTCCTCCGCAGATATTTTAAAATGTTCTTGACTGCAATCCAGTGTGCCTGACCTGGATTACTTTGGAACCGACTGGTCACGCTTAACCCGTAAGCGACGTCTGGGCGAGTACACAACATCGCATACATAATGGATCCAATAGCCGAAGCATAAGGCGTATTGTCCATTTCATCTTTCTCAGTCTGTGTTTGTGGACACTGACTCTTTGAAAGATTCAGACCATGTCTGACTGGAAGATATCCTCTTTTAGAATTCTCTAAATGGAATCTCTCCAGGACTTTATCGATGTAAGTACTCTGGCACAGCCCAAGAAGCCTCTTAGATCTATCCCTATAGATCTTCACACCTAATACATAGGCTGCTTCTCCCAAATCTTTCATCTGGAAACATTTCCTTAACCATGCCTTAACCGCATGCATTTCAGGAATGTCATTTCCAATGATCAAGATATCATCGACGTAGAGGAGTAGGAAAGTAATCACGCTCCCACTAAACCTCTTATATACACACGGGTCATCTTCGTTCTTGATGAAACCAAACTCAGTGATTGATTCATCAAAACGAATATTCCAGCTTCTCGATGCTTGTTTGAGTCCATAAATGGACTTCTTTAACTTGCATATCTTATGACGATCTGATGGATTAGTGAAACCTTCAGGTTGTGTCATATACACATCCTCATCCAGATTTCCGTTAAGGAAAGCTGTCTTCACATCCATCTGCCAGATCTCATAATCATAATATGCAGCTATCGCGAAAAGAATCCGAATAGACTTGAACATGGCTACAGGAGAGAAAGTTTCATCATAATCTATCCCGTAGATTTGTTTGAAACCTTTCACAACTAGCCTGCCTTTATAGGTAACCACGTTACCATCCATGTCAATCTTCTTCTTGAAGATCCATTTACAGCCTATAGGGATTACTCCCGGAGGCGGATCAACCAAATCCTAGACTTGGTTATCTGACATGGAGTCCATCTCGGCTCGCATAGCTTCCAGCCATCTAGCTGACTCCGGTCCACTGACTGCATCCGCATAAGTGAGGGGTTCATCATTATCAATGATGTAGACTCCGTCATAGCGCTCAGGCTGTCGACGGATCCTTCCCGATCTTCGCGGTTCCCGTGATGTCTGAGCCTCAGGTTGTTCAATAACCTGCTCTACCGGCTCAGGCTCATCCAACTGTGCTTGACTACTTTGTCCTTCCTTTGGATTCTCATCCAGCTTTATTTCTCTCCCACTGGCCTCTTGCAGAAGAAACTCCTTCTCAAGAAAAATGGCCGTCCGAGCAACAAATACCTAGTTCTCTTTGGGATCGTAGAAATAATAACCCTTAGTTTCCTTAGGGTAACCGACAAAGATGCATTTCTCAGATCTGCTCTCCAGTTTCCCAGAGGCGAGCTTTTTGACATAAGCCTCGCAACCCCAGATCCTGATAAACGTCAAGCTCGGCTGTTTCCCATACCATAACTCATATGGAGTCTTTGAAACTGCCTTGGATGGCACTCGGTTTAGTACCTTTGCAGCTGTTTCCAGTGCAAATCCCCAAAAGGAGTATGGAAGAGTAGCCTGACTCATCATCGAACGAACCATATCAAGTAACGTTCTATTTCTCCTCTCGGACACACCATTCCATTGCGGTGTTCCTGGCGGAGTGAGCTGTGAGATAATCCCACACTCCTTTAGATAGTCAGTAAACGCATGACTCAAGTATTCTCCACCTCGATCAGAACGAAGTGCCTTGATATTTCGGCCTAGCTAATTCTGTACTTCATTCTTGAACTCTTTGAACTTGTCAAAAGATTCACTCTTATGTCTCATAAGATAGACATACCCATATCTACTGAAATCATCAGTAAAGGTAATGAAGTACTGATAGCCACCTCTGGCATGTTTACTAAATGGCCCACACACATCACTGTGTATAAGGTCAAGTAAACCTGAAGCCCTTTGACCTTTGTTAGGAAAAGGAGCCTTCGTCATTTTACCCATTAAACAAGCTTTGCATGTATCAATCTCCTCATAGGAGAATGATCCCAGCAGTCCATGATCATGCAACCGCTTAATGCGCTTCTTGTTAATATGGCCTAAACGACTATGCCATAACAAGGTGCTGTTATCAGCATACTTGGCTTTCTTATTATCAATATTTTGTATAGAATATTCCATGTCCAACATGAATAACCCATTGTTAATTGAACCAGTAGCATAAACAATATTATCATAAGATAAAATACACTTTGAAATATTGCATTCAAAGGAAAATCCTTTCCTGACAAGAGCAGGAATAGAGATAATATTTTTAGTAATACTGGGAACAAAATAACAACTGTTTAATTCTAATACAATGCCAGATGGTAATGAGATGTAATAATCCCCTACAGCAACAGCAGCAACCCGTGCCCCGTTTCCAACGCGTAGGTCCACCTCATGCTGTCCCACCTGTCTTCTTCTCTTGAGTTCCTGTACATTTGAACAAATGTGAACTCCACATGCAGTGTCCAACACCCATGAAATAGAAGAAGAGGATATCATGACCTCAGTCACAAATATACCTGAGCCAGAAGCGATGCTTCCCCTCTTGTCTCCTTGGAGCGCTTTACAGTCCTTTTTCCAGTGACCCAGCTGGCCACAGTGGAAACACCTGTATTCCTTTGACCGCTTAACCTTCTGTTTCAGAGCCTTGTTGTAGTTCTTGACTGGGGCTTTGCCCTTCTTCCCCTTCTTCTTGTTCCTGGAAGGAACCATTAAGACAGAGGTTGAAGGCTTTCCCTTCAGAGTTTCCTCAGTAGTCAAGAGCATATTGAGCAGCTCTGCCGGAGTACAATCGATTTTGTTCATATTAAAGTTAATAATGAACGCATCGAAAGAAGGCGGGAGAGACTGCAGAATAATGTCTACAGCAAGCTCCTGATTGATGGTGTGCCCCAGTTTTTCCAGAGCCTCCTTGTGCCCAATCATCTTGAGCACGTGAGCTCCCACTGGGCTCCCCTCAGCCAGTTTGCTCTGAAAGAAAAGCTTTGTCAGATTATAGCGTTCTGTCCTCGCCTGTGCAGCATACAGCATCTTGAGGTTCGCTATAATCTCTATAGCCGACATATCCTCATGCTGACGCTGCAGCGGTGGCGTCATAGACGCTAGCATCAGGCAAGCGACGTCAATGCTATCATTGACATGCTTTTCATAGGCATCACGAACCGCCCTTGCGGCGTTCGCAGCGGGTTGAGGCGGCACTGCCGTCTCGAGGACATACAGTTTCCTCTCTGCCTTAAGAACAATCTTAAGGTGTCCGTACCAGTCTGAGAAGTTTGGCCCAGCAAACTTTCTCCCTTTCCAGTAGGGATCGCACATTGAAGCTCATGGTGTTCGTTGCTGCAGGAATCTACAACAATGCAAGAAAAGCAAGGTCAGTATCAATGTCTAGAATCAATCCAGGACTTAAGAAAGATTCTTTTCTCACTATTTTATCTGACTGAAAAATCCATTAAAACAGTCCGAAAGAGTAACACTCTTTTAGTGAGATGGGATCCAGATTTCATACTTGGTCTCCGCGTCCCGCTCAGGCGAGATAAGATGCACAGAGAATACAAGCACTAATTTCTGGTAGGCAGTCCCTGCCAATCGCCAACCCGTGCGATTCCCCTTCATCTGGGCAATCCAGCCGACTGTGCCAACTGAGTTGGTACAACACAATCTCTGACCCCACAGATGGCTGCCTCCATGTGCTACCATATGCGCCACATATGTAGCCTACATGGTCAAGCTGACCCGACCTACTCCCTGGACCACCACGTGCTATGCTGAGCAACGAGAAGCGATAAATCCCTTCTCTGTAACACGCAGGTGTAATCCCATACCGTCTGAAGATAGATGGACGTGCCCACTGAGTGGGTACAACACGGCTCCAACGATAGTCAGAATAGTGAGGTTTCGCGTCAGAAGGCTTTACGAGCTTGATATTTTAGCGTTGGATTTTAACGGTCTTTTATCTTCTTAACTATCATGCAATTCCTATGGTGATAGCAGAAGATAAACTCATGCAGTTCTAATTATATAAGCAATAAAAAGAAAGCATGGATCTTATGTGGTAAAAGCCCATGAACCCTAAGTAAGACCTTAAGTTATCTTAAGTCTTCACTTGCTTCTTGGGTCTTTTGCCTCTCATCTGGTCCAACCCAGGGCCCTAGCGCCAAGAGCAGCTCAGGTGCGCCACCAGCTGAATGCGCTTCATTGCCATGTGTGCATTGAATACTTGTCTGATTAAATTACAATTCAATCTATCTAGACAAGATTGACTCGCAGGTCAATTACATTTTATAAATTAAATACAATGTGATTCGCAGATCACAAATAAATATTAATTTATAACTAACCAGGCTCGCAGGCCCCAGCACAGCACACATTAAAGGGCAACCCACATAAGATGAAATAAACAGGCATATGGCATCAATCAACATGTGATCCATTACAAAGAAAATAAACTTTTGAAAACCCATTGGCATCAATTTTACTTTTCTTATCTGCCCTACAACCTTACAACGGTCCATTGATGGGGATCCACTCATCTTATCTAGTTAGATCCATGCCCTTGCATGCACCAAGTCCTAACTGACTCGAGTTGACCTAATGGTCAACCATGCATGCGCCAAGGACTGAACAACCTTCAAGAGTTCTGGCAAGCGGGTGTGACCCCGGGCCTAACTCAAGAGTGTTCACTGGTTGTCTCAACCAGACCTCGCTACACGCCTTTGATGCAGTCGACCTATAGCCACCTCGTGCTTGCGCACAGGTGCCATCTAGTCGACCCATCTAGGCTGTCAGATGGTCTGATCAGACTAGTTTGATCTATACTAGTTGATGCTTTCAACCCCATCAACCCGTCTAAGGGTTTACAATAGGTGCATCTTAGATCTAATGGGGCGCGCAAGTGATATTTGTTTTGACAAACACAAACACAATAACAAGCGCCAACTTACATGCGCCAACATAACAAAATATTCTCATGTGAAGTTTCGGCATGCAACTTAGATCTAAGCATACATTTACATGCGCAAACATGGATCACAAAAATATATCAAGCAATCATATTAACATGCTGTAACCGCATGCTCTGATACCAATTGTTGGGTCCCTTTCAAGATGGAGCGAAACCCTAATAGGTCCCCTTCAAGGGGGAGCGAAAACCCTAAATGGTGGCGCATAAATCTTTGCAAGCGGAAGCAAGGGTTTTCATAGATCTTTCGCAAGAACATATGATCAACTTGATGAAGTTTAGATCCATACCATAGCCATGAAGAAGATGGCGACTTGGAAGCGAGAGAACAAGAGAGGTCTCCTCCAAATTGTCGCACACAAAACGATTGATGACTTGCTCCTTGGATGCTCCTTGTGCTAGCAAGGATCTCCAAGATGTCCTTGATCGAATGAAGGAAAAAGATGGTGTCTTGCTTGGCCGAACTTCTCGTCGTCAACACCTTCAACCCCTTGCGTCTCGTCGAGCGAGAGGAGCCGAATGTTGAATGAGGCGTTAAACCACACAATGAACGTGGAGACGTTTTTCATTTTTGGACTTTCCAAAAATAGCAACCGAAACCGTTGAAGCGTTTTGCGTTCACATCAAGTGAACCAAACGATCATCCCACTCCATGTGGACCATGCGCTCACACTTGAGCCGGTTCACATGTCAATGGTTCATTGGTCAAACCAAATCAGCCCAAGCAATAGTCTAGACATTATCAAACCCAATGGTTCAATGATCTAACCGTCCATCCCTCGATGCTCTTGATCTCACCGATCTAGCATCAATACTCTCGATCGAAGCTTACCGATCTCAAGCCCTAATCAATCAAACATGATCAGACTAGATCTCACTTACAATCAGAGTTTAAACTCCTTTAAACTGAACCAAAACAAATCAGTCCACACGATCTGACTTAAGTAAGTCATATCATCAAATTGTGCGACCCTGAGGGTTTCCTTTAAATGTCGGTAACGATGACTTGCGTCATCACGATCAGTGAGGGGTATCTAGCAACACATCACTGTCTCCCGATATAAAGAAAAGAGTCTTCCAAGACTACACCCAAACCACAGCACAAGTGTGAATCAAACTCACAAGGCATACATGTTTCCTTTGCCACTGGATGTCCTTATTGGACAAGCGTGTCAAGCCTGTATCTCCAATATGATGAGCATGATTAGATCAGATGAACATAGTCACCTGGGTATGGCCATACACTTTCTCAATCGTCTCATAGGGGGGCCCCATTAGAACATCACACTCCTTAAACAAGGAGACGGCAATCCTTTATCTATCACTAGTGCCCTAACTTGACTCAAGCTCACCATCCAAGATAGTCTATAATCATTTTATTTCAAATGATATTGAACTACCTCAAAACAATGACAATCATCATTTAGAAACACAAGTGATCTCAAGTCAAAGGACATGTGCCACTTGCAGCATTCAAGGATTATTCAGATTGTGACAAACAATTGAATATCCTAGTAGGGTCTGTCCAGTACATCCAATGTACCCATGAGTCTACATCTTATTCCATGCTCGAAGCATCCTATAAGATTAGAACACATATTAGTCTTAACCATATCAAGGCTGTCTCAAGTTCACCAAGATATCTCGACTAAGGACTTAACTGCATGTCAGCCTAGCTGAACAGCTTTGAGACATTATTCAGAAGTACACTTATTACAGCAGACAAGGTAACAAACTGAATAACAACCATTGCCTTTATAAACATAAAAGTTTATTACACAATACCGATACAATCCCAAGGCCTCAAACATTAGCCTTAAGGGCATACCCCAACACGTCTCCCACTCCATATCTCGTATGGTATCTTGGAGACACTCTTAGATGGAACGTTATTCAGTATCAGAGAAGCTATCTCAAGTGCATGTCCCAGAATGAGTGTGGTAGAGTTGCATGACTCATCATAGATCGAACCATGTCCAACAAGGTTCGATTTCTCCTTTCAGACACACAATTCCATTGGGGTGTTCCAGGAGGAGTGAGTTGGGATAGGATCTCACACTCTCTCAAATAGTCAAAGAACTCACTGCTCAGGTACTCTCCACCACGATCTGATCGAAGAGCCTTAATGGATCTACCAAGCTGGTTCTCTACCTCATGTCTGAATTTCTTAAATTTCTCAAAGGATTCAGACTTATGTCTCATCAAGTAGACATAACCATATCTACTAAAGTCATCAGTAAATGTGATGAAGTAGTTGTACCCTCCTCTGGCTTATTTATTGAATGGCCCACATACATCAGTATGTATGAGATCCAATAAACCTCCTGCCCTCTCAGCAATCTTGGTGAAAGGCGACTTTGTCATCTTCCCTAATAATTAAGGTTCACAACCCATTTTCATGGAGTTGTTGGATGCGATTCTTGTTTATATGGGCTAATCGACAATGCGATAAGAAAGCACCAACTGAACCACTCAGTTTGGTCCTTTTATTATTTATGTTACAAATAGAGTTATCTATGTCTAAAACATATAGACCATTGCATAAAGTACCCTTCCCATAGAACATATTTGCAAATGAAAAAGAACAGGAGTTCTTATTTATTTCAAACTTAAATCCCTTCTTTGCTAAGCAAGGAATGGATACAATGTTCTTAGTAAGCGAAGGCACAAAATAGCAATTATCTAACTCTAATTGAAGTCCAGAAGGTAGGGAGCGAGTCAAAATTCCTACAGCAACAGCAGCAACCTGTGCCCCGTTTCCAGCATGAAACCTTAACCTCTCAACGATGCCTCTAGAGTTTCATCATGTGCCTAGCACATATGAAAATCTAGTCAAGTCCATTCCTAACCGTTATGCCCAGGGCCAACGGGTTTCCTTGCGAAGGCACGCTCAGGTTGAAACTGGACTGGGGAAACCATTGCCACCACTGATGTGGGGTGGTGATGGGGGTAGGAACCACAAGCCACGAAGATACAAGTGGAAACTGAGGTTACCGTAGGCAAAGGCTTGGAGTTTCACAAATAAGCTAGTAGGGTCACTCTTAAAGCTAGCTCAATAATAGGAAAAGGACTATTTCAACTACTCAATAAATTTCAGAAATCAAGCCAATCCAGCCATATTCCTATGTGCTTCAAATCAGCCAATCATGGACCTCATCCAACATCCATCCTCATGCCAAGGATGAAATCTTCTCTAGCTGAGCAGCAAATCTCCAGCGATGTTAAAGAATGGAAACTTGCAACCAACATGGAAAGCTCAACGTCTCTTTGCAGCCCCTTCGCTCAGCCAACATTGCAAGCAAGGAAGTCAACGTCTCCCGTTCGCATCTTCACAAAGCTATAATGGCTCTCTTCAGCAATCGAAGGAAAGTTTAATGTTCTCTGTAGCGGATCAAAGAAGGAAAGCCTGTAACGTCTCTCACAAAGCTGCTCTATATGTATCTCGCATGAGCATTGTAATCAGCAGAGTTTTGAATGAATGGAAATGGTTTTCTTCCGATGGAATCAGATGTCTCATTTTTTCTCCTCTGAGGTGCTTGTGTCACCTAGTATTCCCCTCTCCTCCTTCTAGGGCCGAGCCCCTCCCTCTTCCTTTCTTCTATAATCTCCTCTTCCTCCTCAAACTCTCTGTTTCGCCTGCAACAGCAACCCAGAATTTTTGAAAGTTTGAGCCCTCGCCGTCGACGATCCACTGGCCGGATCTCCACGAGACTTCGGCCACCACTCTCCCCTCCCCTGATGAAGCTTTAGCCGTCGGAATCTGCCCATCCACCTCAGCGATGGCCGGAATCAAAACTCCGACGCCATCCCCTGTTTCTGCCATGCATATGCCCTAGATCCGCCTTCCGACACCGTCCTCCTCCGACCAGCCACCGCCCGCTTCCAAACTCCGCCCACCTCCTTTCCATCATCATAACGACCTCCAGTCGTAACAGTTCTGGCGATCGTGCACCACCGGATGACCACCGACGAACCCTGCTCACCTGCACGACTTCCCCTGTTTTCCTGATTTCACTGTTTCTCGTGCTTCAAGTTGTCTGTTTTCTATCTGACTAAGCTTCTTTTCGCAGGTATCTTGAGCAATCGGTGCCACCAAAATCTTCAACTTTGGTGTCAATAGGAAGAACACATCTTGATCTACTAGGTGGACGAGTTGATCGAGCTGAAGCCACAATGGATCAACCTGAAAACAATAACAACTTTTGATATCTGATACATTCCTGCACTTGTTTAAAAACTAATAAGATTAGTGTTGTTTGTGTAGGTGCTTTAAGCAATCGGTGGAGCAAAATTCGAGAACCTTGACAAGATTTTGAAGCACACATCTTGTACTTTCATTTGGACTAGTTGATGCAAGCTCAGGTTCAACGGTTCAATCTAGCAGGCATTGCAAAATTTGCAATTTGAAACATTTCTATGCAGTTTTTACTTACCAATCAGAATAGCTACATTGTTGCAGTCATTCTATATGCTTGACAGCTCCTCACGCCATAATTCTTGCACGATTCAAAAGAACTACTTTTGTTCTACATCTTCGCATAATAGATTAAAATTTTAGATTTATGGATTTTCCTCAAAGACATAGCTACTTTTCTTAAATAATATCTTTCTGTAGCACTGGATTATGGCTGTTTTGTGAAATTTGACATTTTCAATAATTCAAAAAAATAAATAATAAAGTTTTACATCAGTAGTTTTTTTTCTCCATGCTTCCCCCGTACATCAGTTTGGTATCAGAGGAGGTTGTGAGCAACTCTTGTCTGCCCACACGATCCTTGCTTTGTTCTTTGCATAAAAAAAAATTGTTAGTTTTGTTTTCATGTTTTATTGCTTTCATTGCTTTTTGCATGTTAGTTGCAATTGAAAAAAAAAATTACATGCTTTCCTGTTTGGTTGTTTCTTGAGGTTATTTGTAGTTGTTGTTTATTTGGTAAAAAAAATATATATATATATTGCTTGCACTTCTGCATAGAGCTGCATAAAATTTCTTGGTTTTTTTTTGCAACACTTCTGCAATTCTGCATGTGACTCTTTCCCCCATACTCCACTCTCTATTTTATAAATTCTGCAATACTGCATCTGGACCATTGAATTCTGAGATTCCAGGTTTATTTTCAGCCTCTCGCTGCACATGATTTATATCAAATTGCAGCCTATTGAAAGCAACTGCAAGTGAAATCTCTATACGCTGAATTCTGCACTTTGACTTCTTAGTTTAAAATTCTGGTTTTCAGCCTGCATACTACACCTGCACTCGATCAAACTGCAGATAGCACAGCATCAACCTATTTGAACTTTCAGCCCAAAGCATGCTGCAATCAATTTGATTTCCTGCTGAGTTTTGCTTATAAATTCTGCACTTTTAATCTGGTTCTCAGCCTTGTTTCTACAGATGATTTGTATCCAACTGTTGCCATCAACTCATTTATTTTTCTGCACATACATACGCTGAAATTGTTTTGCTTATACATGCTAAAATATTATCTTTGCACTGCGTTTAAACAATTTTCATTTTCAGCTTATTAATTTTCTTGTTACACATGGTGCGTCACTTTTATCGAAGGGATTTAATTGCTAAAAGAGAACTTATAATTGATAGGGGTTATAAGATAATTACTCATAGGCCTAGTTGCTTCACAACTTACACCTTGTGCAATGGCTATCATAGTAAAACTATTATTGATCATTCTATGAAGTTTAATGTCATATCTATTGATGCACTTGAATATTTTGGCCTCACCTTAGAAAAACATGTTAACCCTTATATGATAACTTGGGATGATTTGACTATATGTGTAGTTGATTTTCAATGCTTAGTTCCCATACAGTTAGACAATATTAAAACCAAAATTTGGTGTGATGTGATGAGTTTAGAAGGTTTTGATATCATATTAGGGAAAGAATTTATGCATGATTTTAAAGGATATTGTTTTAGCAAACCTTGGTGTTATAGTTTTATTCATAAAGGTTTGGAATTTACCCAAAGGATGAGAACCCAACATATGCTAAGCTGGATAAACACATTGAAGAATTTAAACAAATGCTAAAGCTTAGAGAACAAACATTAGAGCCTGCCTTAGAAAGTAAAACAAGTCTAGATGAGACTTCTGAAACTCAAGAGGCAAACCATGCTGAACCAACCCTTCAAGAAGAACTAATGACTTTAGCTTCAATTTTAGGGCCCATACCCATAGGTTCTCAACTTGACCTTAGTACTACCTCTAGCGAACCTAAAGATGACTTGCCTAAAAATCCAGTTGAACCCAAACCCATAGGTCTTCTTGAACCATGTCTTGAACCTAAGTTAGAACCTTTTGAGCTTGACCTGGATCCTAATCCTCAACCTTTAGGTCAACCCCTAGACTTAGAAAATCTCTTCCAGGACCCTATGATCCTTGAATCTTGTCTTTTAGGTACTTCTACCCACAAGCCTCCATTAGTATTAACAAAACATAATGAACTCAAACATGCTTTGCAACCTGCTCTTATTGAAATTGCGTATATTGATTTCAACATTTCATGTTCTTTTCTAAGTCCTATGATTTTATATGACAAACTTACTAATGAGTACGGCCGAGAAAGGGAATTCAATGCAGGTACCCTTGATATACAGCTTGGACCGTGGACAAGGAACAACAAGACAGGATGCTGTGATGCTGACGACAATTGGAAGCTTGGGATCCTTAAGGAGCAACTAACTCTCGCCCCTCCATAACTTCTCCACTTACACAAGAACAATTCTTAGGGGAAGAATTATTTTCACCCAGGGAGAAATGATGCGGGCAGGAACCACAAGCCACGAAGATACAAGTGGAGCCTGAGGTTACCGTAGGCAAAGGCTTGGAGTTTCACAAATAAGCTAGCATGGTCACTCTTAAAGCTAGCTCAATAATAGGAAAAGGACTATTTCAACTACTCAATAAACTTCAGAAATCAAGCCAATCCAGCCATATTCCTATGTGCTTCAAATCAGCCAATCATGGACCTCATCCAACGTCCATCCTCATGCCAAGGATGAAATCTTCTCCAGCTGAGCAGCATATCGCCAATGATGTTAAAGAATGGAAACTTGCAACCAACATGGAAAGCTCAACGTCTCTTTGCAACCCCTTCGCTCAGCCAACATTGCAAGCAAGGAAGTCAACGTCTCCCGTTCGCATCTTCACAAAGCTACAACGGCTCTCTTCAGCAATCGAAGGAAAGTTTAACGTTCTCTGTAGCGGATCAAATATGGAAAGCCTGTAACGTCTCTCTCAAAGCTGCTCTATATGTATCTCTCATGAGCATTGTAATCGGCACAGTTTTGAATGAATGGAAATGGTTTTCTTCCGATGGAATCAGACGTCTCTTTTTTTCTCCTCTGAGGTGCTTGTGTCACCTAGTTTTCCCCTCTCCTCCTTCTAGGGCTGAGCCCCTCCGTCTTCCTTTCTTCTATAATCTCCTCTCTCTCCTCAAACTCTCTCTATTTCGCCTGCAACAGCAACCGAGAATTTTCGAAAGTTTGAGCCCTCGCCGCCGATGATCCACCGGCCGGATCTCCACGAGACTTTGGCCACCACTCTCCCTTCCCTTGACGAAGCTTCAGCCGCCGGAATCTGCCCATCCACCTCACCGATGGCCGGAATCAAAACTCTAACGCCATCCCCTACTTCCGCCATGCTTATGCCCTATATCTGCCTTCCAACACCGTGTTCCTCCGACCAGCCACCGCCCGCTTCCAAACTCCGCCCACCTCCTTTCCATCATCATAACGACCTCTAGTCGTAACAGTTCCGGCGATCGTGCACCACCGGATGACCGCTGACGAACCCTGCTCACCCGCGCGACTTCCCTTGTTTTCCATATTTCATTGTTTCTCGTGCTTCAAGTTGTTTGTTTTCTATCTGACTAAGCTTGTTTTCGCAGGTAACTTGAGCAATCGGTGCCACAAAAATCTTTAACTTTGGCGTCAATAGGAAGAACACATCTTGATCTACTAGGTGGACAAGTTGATCAAGCTGAAGCCACAATGGATCAACCTGAAAACAATAACAACTTTTGATATCTGATACATTCCTGCACCTATTTAAAAACTAATCTGATTAGTGTTGTTTGTGTAGGTGCTTTAAGCAATCGGTGGAGCAAAAGTCGAGAACCTTGATAAGATTTTGAAGCACACATCTTGTACTTTCATTTGGACTAGTTGATGCAAGCCCAGGTTCAACGGTTCAAACTAGCAGGCATTGCAAAATTTGCAATCTGAAACATTTCTGTGCAGTTTTAACTTACCAATCTAAATAACTACATTGTTGCAGTCATTATCTATGCTTGACAGCTCCTCACGCCATAATTCTTGCACGATTCAAAAGAACTACTTTTGTTCTACATCTTGGCATAATAGATTAAAATTTTAGATTTATGGATTTTCCTCAAAGACATAGCTACTTTTCTTAAATAATATCTTTCTGTAGCACTGGATTATGGCTGTTTTGTGAAATTTGACATTTTCAAATATTCAAAAAAATAAATAATTAAGTTTTACATCAGTAGTTTTTTTTCTCCACGCTTCCCCCCTACATCAGGTGGAGTCACTTGTTCTGCAAACCCAAAAAAAAAAATTATTTAAAATCTAAAAACACAATAAGCAGCCAGAGAAGCAGCACTACAGAGAATGATCAGTTACGAAAAGTAGCTAAGCCTTGTAGGAAAATCCATGCATCAAAAATTGGAACTGATTAGACCATCATATAGAACAAAACTAGTTCTTGTGAATCACATAAAAGTCATATGGTGAAGAGCAGTCATGCATGTATAATATTTGAAGCAATATAGCTAGTCAGATCGGTAAATTAAGATTGAACAGAAATGTTTCAGATTGCAAAAGTTGCAATGCCTCATAGGTTGAGCCGTTAAATCTGGGATTGCATCAACTATGCCAAATGACAGAGCAAGATGTGTGCTTCATTATCTGACCAATGTTCAGGACTTTTGTTCCGCCGATTGTTTAAGATATCTGCGAGAAGAAGCCTAGTCAAATTACTAGATTGAAACAACTGCAGAAGTTATTCAGATAGCAAAAGATGCTATGTCTTTCAGCTTGATCCATTGTCGCTTCAGTTGGATCAACTCATCCATCTAGTAGATCAAGATGAGTTCTTCCTATTGTCGCCGAAGTTGATGATTTTTGTTCCACCGAATGCTCAAAACACCTACAGAAATAAGCGTAATCAATTTAGTATTATAAGCAACATTAAACTGGAAGCAACGAGTATGAGAAACAGAGGGAGGGAGCCGGCACCGATCAAAGGCGCTGGGGCATGGATCATTCGTCAGTGGTGTTGGAGTCAAGATGAGATGGTGCAGAAGACGTTGGAGCACCGGTAGGAGGTGGCGGAGGAGGCGCGGATGGCGTCGGAACTCTGGCGGAGGCAAAGCAGCAACTGTTCAGATGGAACAGGGGAGGTCCGCGCATGAAGCAGGGCCGGTCGCCGGATGTCCGGTGATGCACCAAATCAGAACCTGCTACAACTGGAGGTTATTGTGGTGGAGGGGAAGACATGGCCGGAGTTTGGGGTCGATTGGCGGCCTGTCGGAGGAGAACGGCGATGAAGAGCGGAACTAGGGCAGAAGCAAAGCATTAATAGGGGAGGGGGTCGGCTGTTTCGATTCCGGCGATCGGGATGGAGGATGGACGGATGCCGGTTGCTGTAGCTTCATCTTGGAGAGGTGGAGTGACGTTCAAAATCTCATGAGGATCGGACCGGCGGATCGTCGGTGGCGTGCTCACAAAGTTTCAAAAAAATCTAGAAGTTGGCTGAGCTCTACGGATGATTGCAGTGGACCGGAGAGTTAGAAGGAGAAAAGGAGAAGAGGGGAAAGCTAGGTGACACAAGCACCTCAGAGGGGAAGAGGATGGGAAACATCCGATTCCATTTGAAGAAAAACTATTTCATTCATTCAACAAAACTTGTCTATTATAAAGGTGTGTGCGAGAGATACATATAGCGAGAGCATCGAGAGATTTTTTTGCTGCCGAACATTGCCATTTCCATCTTGAGCTGTAGAGAGACGTTGGAGAGTTTCCTTGTGAGCATGTGCTGTGCGAGGATGACTACAACATTGATCTTTTCTTCATGGGTCTGCATGTTATCGGAGATTTGAAGCTTGGCTGGAGAAGATTTATCCCTTGATGAGCGTTGGCCGATGGATGAGATCCTTTGTTAGCTGAGCGAAGGTAATGTTGGGACTTCCTTTGTTGCAGCATTGAAGATGAGCGTTGACTGGCCTTGGATTGAAGATGAATGTTGACTGATCTTTAATTGGCTAATCTGGAGCTGGCCGAACATTATCTCATTGCTTATTTCCTTCTTAGCTAGCATGGGTGTTTAAGATCCTATAGCAACTTATTCTTTGAGCTTGAATTTCTTGAGCAACACTTGAGGTGGTTGAAGTAGTTCTTCCATTATTGAGCTAGCTTTAAGAATGAGCATGCTAGCTTATTCGTGATCCTCCGAGTCTTCGTCTATGGCACTTGTAGACTCCATTTGTATTTTCGTGGCTTGTGGTTTCTACCCCCATCAATTCTCCCCGGGTGAAAAAAATTCTTCCCTGAAGAATTGCAGTGGTGAAGAAGTTCTGGAGGGGCAAGAGTCAATCTCCATTGTCCAAGCTGCAAATCAGGGATACCTGCATTGAATTCCCTTTCTCGGCCATATGCATTAGTAAACTTGAAATAAGGGATTCTAGCATCTAAGTTGCTTGGAATAATAAAATCAATGTGCTCAATTTGAAAAGTAGGCAAAGCAGAATTACTTTCAATTCTTTCAAGTAGGGTTGGCCCTAAAGGTGGTTTCAGGGTATGGGTAGAAGGACCTAAAAGGCAGGACTTGAAATTCAATGGGTCAAGGTGCAAATCTCCTAAGTCAATAGGTTTAGAATGGCCTAAGAGTTGTGGTTTTGGATTGTCTATGGCTAGAGGTGTCTTTTCACTTAAGTTTTGGTCAAACCCTATGAAGTCTATAGGTTTAGGCTCGAATCTATCTAGAGAGACGTTCCCTAAGTCTTTGGATTGGGTAAGTGGGTGAACTTCCTTGGACGCACTAAGATCAAGTTGGTTTAGGCCTAAGTTTTCATTGTCTATGTTTTGAGTAGGCTCAACTTGCTCAAGGAGTTCTAGTTCTATAGGTGGACGAGAACTTGTTTCATAGGGAATTAAGGGTTGAGTTCCTAGGGACATTTGTTCTAAGGGTTTAGGTTGTTCTTGTGAGTACCCCTTTCATGAGGGGGGCGAAACCCTAAAGCATGCGCATTCAAGAAATTTTCTAGGGCTTCATAAGATCGCATGTGGTATAACCATATGATCAACTTAAGTTTTACTAAGATCAAGATGTGATCTTACCATAGCCATCGCTTGGATGGTGCCTTGGAAGCAAGAGGGCGAAAGGGGCTCTCCTCCAAAGGTGGCGCACACAAGAGGATGATGGCTACTCCTTGTGTTCCTTGTGCTAGCAAGGCTTCAAGGGTCCTTGTCGAATGGAAGGGAAGAGATCTACTCTTTGCTTGGCCGAATCCTCTCTTGTCGTCAACCTTCACAACGCAAGCCGTGAGTCGTCAAGAGCAAAGGGGCGAGAGATGATAATCGAGAGGCGTTGCTTTCGAACGTGGAGACGTTCCCATTTTGGAAAACCGAAATTCCAAAAATAGCAACCACTTGATTACATGCGTTATGCGTTCACTTGAAATGAACCAAACGCATATCCCTTCTCCCATATGAACCATGCGCTCACACATGAGCCGGTTCAATGTATTTGGTTCAATGACCAAACCAAATCAGCCCAAGCTTTTAGTCTAGATCGAATCAAACCCTAAGGTTCCAGATCTGACCATTCATCTCCTGATGCTTCTGATCTCACCGATCTAGCATCAACACTCTCGATCGAAGCTTACCGATCTCAAGCCCTAATCAATCAAACATGATCAGACCAGATCTCACTTATAATCAGAGTTTAAATCCCTTTAAACTGAACTAAACAATTCAGTCCACACGATCTGACTTAAGTAAGCCATATCATCAAATTGTGCGACCCTGAGGGTTTCCTTTAAATGTCGGTAACGATAACTTACATTATCACGATCAGTGAGGGGTATCTAGCAACACATCACTGTCTCCCAATATAGAGGAAAGAGTCTTCCAAGACTACACCCAAACCACAGCACAAGTGTGAATCAACTCACTAGGCATACATATTTCCTTTGCCACTGGATGTTCTTATTGGACAAGCGTGTCAAGCTTGTAGCTCCAATATGATGAGCATGATTAGATCGTATGAACATAGTGACCTGGGTATGGCCATACACTTTCTCAATCATCTCATTTAAGGGGGGGGCCCATTAGAACATCACACTCCAATTAAGGAGACGGCAATCCTATATCTATCACTAGTGCCCTAACCTGACTCATGATCATTATCCAAGATAGTCTATAACCATTATGTTTCAAATGATATTGAACTACCTCAAAACAATGACAATCATCATTTAGAAACACAAGTGATCTCAAGTCAGAGGACATGTGCCACTTGAAGCAAAACAAGGATTATTCACATTGTGACAAGCAATTGAATATCCTAGTAGGGTCTGTCCAGTACATCCAATGTACCCATGAGTCTATATCTTATTCCATGCTCGAAGCATCCTATAAGATTAGAACACATATTAGTCTCAATCATATCAAGGCTGTCTCATGTTCACCAAGATATCTCGACTAAGGACTTTATAGCATGTCAGCCTAGCTGAACAGCATTGAGACATTATTCAGAAGCACAGTTATTGCAGCAGAAAATGTAATAAACTGAATAACAACCATTGCCTTTATAAACAAAAGAGTTTATACATGATACTGTTACAATCCCAAGGCCTCAAACATTAGCCTTAAGGGCATACCCCAACAATCTCCCACTTGCACTTAATCTAATGGTTGAGGAATCTCAAACCCATATTATTACAGTGCTTCTCATGCTTCTGCTGCGCCAGAGGCTTTGTAAGCGGGTCAGCCAGATTGTCATCTGTATGAACCTTGCAGACTTTGATCTCGCCACGATCAATGATCTCCCGGATCAAGTGAAACCGTCTCTGTATGTGCTTGGACTTCTGGTGCGACCGTGGTTCCTTTGCTTGTGCGATTGCTCCAGTGTTATCACAGAAGATAACCAAAGGATCTGCACTCGAAAGAACAACACCAAGTTCCTGAATGAACTTACGAATCCAAACTGCCTCCTTAGATGCTTCCGAGGCTGCAACATACTCGGCTTCTGTTGTGGAATCAGCAACAATAGACTGTTTGAAACTTTTCCACACCACTGCTCCTCCATTCAAGCTAAAAACATAGCCTGATTGCGATCGGAAATCATCCTGGTCCGACTGGAACGAAGCGTCAGTATATCCTTCTATACTGAGTTCTTCCTGACCACCATATATCAAGAACATATCTTTGGTCCTCCGCAGATATTTCAAGATGTTCTTGACTGCAATCCAGTGTGCCTGACCTGGATTACTTTGGAATCGACTGGTCACGCTTAACCCGTAAGCGACTTCTGGGTGAGTACACAACATCGCATACATAATGGACCCAATAGCCGAAGCATAAGGCGTATTGTCCATTTCATCTTTCTCAGTCTGTGTTTGTGGACACTGACTCTTCGAAAGATTCAGACCATGTCTGACTGGAAGATATCCACGTTTAGAATTCTCTAAATGGAATCTCTCCAGGACTTTATCGATGTAAGTACTCTAGCACAGCCCGAGAAGCCTCTTAGATCTATCCCTGTAGATCTTCACACCTAATACATAGGCTGCTTCTCCTAAATCTTTCATCTGGAAACATTTTCTTAACCATGCTTTAACAGCATGCATTTCAGGAATATTGTTTCCAATGATTAAGATATCATCGACGTAGAGGACTAGGAAAGTAATTACGCTCCCACTAAACCTCTTATATACACACGGGTCATCTTCATTCTTGATGAAACCAAATTCACTGATTGATTCATCAAAACGAATATTCCAGCTTCTTGATGCTTGTTTAAGTCCATAAATGGACTTCTTTAACTTGCATATTTTATGACGATCTGATGGATTTGTGAAACCTTCAGGTTGTGTCATATACACATCCTCATCCAGTTTTCCATTAAGGAAAGCAGTCTTCACATCCATCTGCCAGATCTCATAATCATAATATGCAGCTATCGCGAGAAGAATCCGAATAGACTTAAACATGGCTACAGGAGAGAAAGTTTCATCATAATCTATCCCGTAGATTTGTTTGAAACCTTTCGCAACTAGCCTGCCTTTATAGGTAACCACGTTACCATCCATGTCAATCTTCTTCTTGAAGATCCATTTACAGCCAATAGGGATTACTCCCGGAGGCGGATCAACCAAATCCCAGACTTGGTTATCTGACATGGAGTCCATCTCGGCTCGCATAGCTTCAAGCCATCTAGCTGACTCCGGTCCACTGACCGCATCCGCATAAGTGAGGGGTTCATCATTGTCAATGATATAGACTCCGTCATAGCGCTCAGGCTGTCGACGGATCCTTCCCGATCTTTGCGGTTCCCGTGATATCTGAGCCTCAGGTTGTTCAATAACCTGTTCTACCTGCTCAGGCTCATCCAACTGTGCTTGACTACTTTGTCCTTCCTCTGGATTCTCATCCAGCTTTATTTCTCTCCCACTGGCTTCTTGCAGAAGAAACTCCTTCTCAAGAAAAATAGCCGTCCGAGCAACAAATACCTTGTTCTCTTTGGGATCGTAGAAATAATAACCCTTAGTTTCCTTAGGGTATCCGACAAAGATACATTTCTCAGATCTGCTCTCCAGTTTCCCAGAGGCGAGCTTTTTGACATAAGCCTCGCAACCCCAGATCCTGATAAATGTCAAGCTCGGCTGTTTCCCATACCATAACTCATATGGAGTCTTTGAAACTACCTTGGATGGCACTCGGTTTAGTACCTTTGCAGCTGTCTCCAGTGCAAATCCCCAAAAGGAGTAAGGTAGAGTAGCCTGACTCATCATAGAACGAACCATATCCAGTAACGTTCTATTTCTCCTCTCGGACACACCATTCCATTGCGGTGTTCCTGGCGGAGTAAGCTGTGAGATAATCCCACACTCCTTTAGATAGTCAGTAAATGCATGACTCAAGTATTCTCCACCTCGATCAGAATGAAGTGCCTTGATATTTCGGCCTAGCTGATTCTGTACTTCATTCTTGAACTCTTTGAACTTGTCAAAAGATTCACTTTTATGTCTCATTAAATAGACATACCCATTGTTGGGGTATGCCCTTAAGGCTAATGTTTGAGGCCTTGGGATTGTATTAGTATCATGTAATAAACTCTTAAGTTTATAAAGGCATGGTTATTATTCAGGTTGTTACCTTGTCTGCTGTAATAAGTGTACTTCTGAATAATGTCTCAAAGCTGTTCAGCTAGGCTGACAGGCTATATGTCCTTAGTCGAGATATCTTGGTGAACATGAGACAGCCTTGATATGATTGAGACTAATATGAGTGCTAATCTTATAGGATGCTTCGAGCATGGAATAAGATGTAGACTCATGGGTACATTGGATGTACTGGACAGACCCTACTGGGATATTCCATTGCTTGTCACAATGTGAATAATCCTTGTAAGCAGCAAGTGGCACATGTCCTTTGACTTGAGATCACTTGTGTTTCTAAATGATGATTGTCATTGTCTTGAGGTAGTTCAATATCATTTGAAACATAATGATTATAGACTATCTTGGATGGTGAGCTTGAATCAGGTTAGGACACTAGTGATAGACATAGGATTGCCGTCTCCTTGTTTAAGGAGTGTGATGTTCTAAAGGGCCCCCTTATGAGATGATTGAGATAGTGTATGGCCATACCCAGATGACTATGTGCATCTGATCTAATCATGCTCATCGTATTGGAGTTACAGGCTTGACATGCTTGTCCAATAAGAACATCCAGTGGTAAAGGACATATGTATGCCTTGTGAATTGAGTCACACTTGTGCTATGGTTTGGGAGTAGTCTTGGAAGACTCTTTCCTTTATATCGGGAGACAGTGATGTGTTGCTAGATACCCCTCACTGATCGTGATAACGTAAGTTATCGTTACCGACATTTAGAGGAAACCCTCAGGGTCGCACAATTTGGTGATATGGCTTACTTAAGTCAGATCGTATGGACTGGATTCTTTGAGTTCAGATTAAAGGGATTTAATCTCTGATTGTAAGTGAGATCTGGTCTGATCATGTTTGATTGATTAGGGCTTGAGATCGGTAAGCTTCGATCGAGAGAGGTGATGCTAGATCGGAGAGATCAGGGGCATCAGGAGATGAACGGTTGGATCATAAGCCTTGGGGTTCGATTTGGTCTAGACCAAGTGGCTTGAGCTATTTCGGTTTGGTTTGATGAACCAAAGCCGATTTGACATTTTGGATTGAACCGGTTCACAAATATGAACGCTTGGTTCAATACCAAAATGCGTTTTGGGTTGGCTTGAACGCATGGCTTGATTGACTTCCATTTATGGAAAGTCATCAAGGGCCGGTTTTGCTTCAATGCCAAAACGCTTATGCGTTGAGCTCCTCACTTCAACGCCTTGATTCTTTTCGAGGTGTGGTTGACGAAGGTGTGGGAGTAGACATCCAAGAGAAGCTCTCGGCCGAACGGATTCATCTCATCAAACCCTTTCCATTCGACAAGAGAAGGCTTGGGTGTCTTGCTAGCACAAGAGATCTCAAGGAAGTGAGCATCTTCATCTTGTGTGTGGACTTGTGGAGGAGACCTAGTTTGATCTCTTCTTCCAAGCCGAATTCCAAGCTTATGGCGTTGGTATGATTTCTCATAACTTAAGTTGATCATATAGTTTCATATGCGATTTTGAAACCCTATTTTCCGCCATGCATGCTAGATGCGCATGATTAGAGTTTTTTCCCCCCCCCCCCTTTATGTTAGGGGTTCCTTCAATTGGTATCAGAGCTAGGCTCTTGATATGATCTATATGATTGCTTTGAAGTGTTTGTGATCCATACATATTGCGCTTACTTGATGCATGCTTTGTTTACATGAAGTTTGCGCTTGTATCATGCTAACATGAAGTTTGCGGTTGTATCATGCTAACATGTAGTTTGCGCTTGTATCATGGCTTTGATGAAGTATGCGCTCCCCCTAGAAGGGGACCCCCTAAAGTTTGCGCTCCCCCTTGAAGGGGACACCCCCTTAGATCTAAGGGTTATCAACATGCTAGAAGATATATCTTATGGATGTTCTAGATGTTTGCGCATGTCAAAATGTTTTCTAAAACTTACATCTTGCGCGCATGATTAGATCTAAGGTGCCACTACATTAAATCCTTAGATGGGTTGATGGGGTTGAAAGCATCTTCTAGGTTAGATCCAACTAGTCTGATCAGACCATCTGACAGCCTAGATGGGTTGACCAGATAGCACCTGTGCGCAAGCACGAGGTGGCTATAGGTCGACTGCATCCAAGGCGTGTAGCGAGGTCTGGTTGAGACAACTACTGAACACACATGAGTTAGGCCCGGGGTCACACCCGCTTGCCAAAACTCATGAGGGTGGTTCAGCCCTTGGCGCATGCATGGTTGACCATCAGGTCAACTCGGGTCAGTTAGGACTCGGTGCATGCAGGGGCAAAGGATCTAACTAGATGGATGAGTGGATCCCTATCAATGGACCATTGTAAGGTTGTAGGGCACATAAGGAAATTAAAATTGATGCCATGGGGTTTTTCAAAAATTTAATTTCTTGATTGGATCACATGATGATTTGATGCCATGATGCTTGTCTATTTAGTCTTATGTGGGTTGCCCTATTGTGTGCTGTGCTGGGGCCTGCGTGCCTGGTAAATTATAAGTTAATTTTATTGTGATCTGCGAATCACTTTTTCATTAATTTATTGTATAATTGACCTGCGAGTCAACCTTGTCTAGATAGATCAAATGTACTTTGATTAGACAAGAGTACAAATGCACACATCCCAAAGGAGCATTCAGCTGGTGGCGCACCTGAGGTGCTCTTGGCGCTAGGGCCCTAGGTTGGACCAGATGAGATGCCAAGGAGCTCAAGTGAAGACTTAAGTAAAATTAAGGTCTTACTAGGGTTCATGGGCTTTTACCACATAAGATCATGCTTTCTACTTATTGCTAATAATTAGAATTGCATGTTTAAGTTTATCTTCTACTATAGCCATAGGATATGCCTGATAGTAAGAAGATAAAAGACCGTTAAAATCCAACGCTAACATATCAAGCTCGATAAGCCTTCTGACGCGAAACCTCACCTTTCTGATTATCGTTGGAGCCGTGTTGAACCCACTCAGTGGGCACGTCCATCTATCTTCAGACGGTGCTGGATTTCACCTGCGTGTTACAGAGTAGGGATTTATCACTGCTCGTTGCTCAGCATAACACGTGGTGGTCCAGGGAGTAGGTCGGGTCAGCTTGACCATGTAGGCTACATATGTGGCGCATATGGTAGCGCATGGAGGCAGCCATCTCTGGGATCAGAGACTGTGTTGTACCAACTCAGTTGGCACAGTCTGCTGGATTGCCAAGATGAAGGGGAATCGCACGGGTTGGCGATTGGCTGGGACAGCCTACCAGAAATTAGTGCTTGTCATCTCTGTGCATCTTATCTCGCCTGAGCGGGACGCGGAGACCAAGTATGAAATTTGGATCCCATCTCACTAAAAGAGTGATACTCTTTCGGACTGTTTACTGGATTTTTCAGTCAGACAAAATAGTGAGAAAAGAATCTTTCTTAAGTCCTGGATTGATTCTAAACATTGATACTGACCTTGCTGTTCTTGCTTGTTGTAGATTCCTGCAGCAACGAACACCATGAGCTTCAATGTGCGATCCCTACTGGAAAGGGAGAAGTTTGCTGGGCCGAACTTCTCTGACTGGTTCGGACACCTTAAGATCGTTCTTAAGGCAGAGAGGAAACTGTATGTCCTCGAGACGGCGATACCGCCGCAGCCCGCTCCGAACGCCGCAAGGGCGGTTCGGGATGCCTATGAAAAGCACGTCAATGATAGCATTGATGTCGCTTGCCTGATGCTAGCGTCTATGACGCCACCGCTGCAGCGTCAGCATGAGGATATGTCGGCTATAGAAATTATAGCGAACCTCAAGATGTTGTATGCTGCACAGGCGAGGACAGAACGCTATAATCTGACGAAGCTCTTCTTTCAGAGCAAACTGGCTGAGGGGAGCCCAGTGGGAGCTCACGTGCTCAAGATGATTGGGCACAAGGAGGCTCTGGAGAAACTGGGGCATACCATCAACCAGGAGCTTGCTGTAGATATTATTCTGCAGTCTCTTCCGCCTTCTTTCGATGCGTTCATCATTAACTTTAATATGAACAAAATCGATTGTACGCCGGCAGAGCTGCTGAATATGCTCTTGACTACTGAGGAAACTCTGAAGGGTAAGCCTTCAACCTCTGTCTTGTTGGTTCCTTCTAGGAACAAGAAGAAGGGGAAGAAAGGCAAGGCCCCTGTCAAGAATTACAGCAAGGCCCTGAAACAGAAGGTGAAGCGGTCGAAGGATAACAGGTGTTTCCACTGTGGCCAGCTGGGTCACTGGAAAAAGGACTATAAAGCGCTCCAAGGAGATAAGAGGGGAAGCATTGCTTCTGGCTCAGGTATATACGTGACGGAAGTCATGGTTTCATCTTCTTCTATATCATGGGTGTTGGACACTGCATGTGGAGTTCACATTTGTTCAAATGTGCAGGAACTCAAGAGAAGAAGGCAGGTGGGACAGCATGAGGTAGACCTACGCGTTGGAAACGGGGCACGGGTTGCTGCTGTTGCTGTAGGAGACTATTTCATCACTTTACCATCTGGCATTGTATTAGAATTGAACAATTGTTATTTTGTACCCAGTATTACCAAGAATATTATCTCTATTCCTGCTCTTGTCAGGAAAGGATTTGCCTTTGAATGCAAGATTTCAAAGTGTGTTTTAACTTATGATAATATTGTGTATGCAACTGGTTCAATTAACAATGGGTTATTCATGTTGGACATGGAATATTCTATACAAAACATTGATAATAAGAAAGCCAAGTATGCTGATGACAGCACCTTGCTATGGCATAGTCGTTTAGGCCATATAAACAAGAAGCGTATTAAGCGGTTGCATGATCATGGACTGCTGGGATCTTTCTCCTATGAGGAGATTGATACATGCAAAGCTTGTTTAATGGGTAAAATGACGAAGTCTCCTTTTCCTCACAAAGGTCAAAGGACTTCAGGTTTACTTGACCTGATACACAGTGATGTGTGTGGGCCTTTCAGTAAACATGCCAGAGGTGGCTATCAGTACTTCATTACCTTCACTGATGATTTCAGTAGGTATGGATATGTCTATTTAATGAGACATAAAAGTGAATCTTTTGACAAGTTCAAAGAGTTCAAAAATGAAGTACAAAATCAGTTAGGCCGAAATATCAAGGCACTTCGTTCTGATCGAGGTGGAGAATACCTGAGTCATACGTTTACTGACTATCTGAAGGAGTGTGGGATTATCTCACAGCTCACTCCGCCAGGAACACCGCAGTGGAATGGTGTGTCCGAGAGGAGAAATAGAACGTTACTTGATATGGTTCGTTCTATGATGAGTCAGGCTACTCTTCCATATTCCTTTTGGGGTTTTGCACTGGAAACAGCTGCAAAGGTACTAAACCGAGTGCCATCCAAGGCAGTTTCAAAGACGCCATATGAGCTATGGTATGGGAAACAGCCTAGCTTGACATTTATCAGGATCTGGGGTTGCGAGGCTTATGTCAAAAAGCTCGCCTCTAGGAAACTGGAGAGCAGATCTGAGAAATGCATCTTTGTCGGTTACCCTAAGGAAACTAAGGGTTATTATTTCTACGATCCCAAAGAGAACAAGATATTTGTTGCTCGGACGGCCATATTTCTTGAGAAGGAGTTTCTTCTGCAAGAGGCCAGTGGGAGAGAAATAAAGCTGGATGAGATTCCAGAGGAAGGACAAAGTAGTCAGGCAGAGTTGGATGTGCCTGAGCCAGTAGATCAGGTTACTGAACAACCTGAGGCTCAGATATCACGGGAACCGCGAAGATCGGGTAGGATCCGTCGACAGCCTGAGCGCTATGTCGGAGTCTACATCATTGATAATGATGAACCCCTAACTTATGCGGATGCGGTCAGTGGACCGGAGTCAGCTAGATGGCTTGAAGCTATGCGAGCCGAGATGGACTCCATGTCAGATAACCAAGTCTGGGATTTGGTTGATCCGCCTCCGGGAGTAATCCCTATAGGCTGTAAATGGATCTTCAAGAAGAAGATAGACATGGATGGTAACGTGGTTACCTATAAAGGCAGGCTAGTTGCGAAAGGTTTCAAACAAATCTACGGGATAGATTATGATGAAACTTTCTCACCTGTAGCCATGTTTAAGTCTATTCGGATTCTTTTCGCGATAGCTGCATATTACGATTATGAGATCTGGCAGATGGATGTGAAGACAGCTTTCCTTAATGGAAATCTGGATGAGGATGTGTATATGACACAACCAGAAGGTTTCACTAATCCATCAGATCGTCATAAAATATGCAAGTTAAAGAAGTCCATTTATGGACTTAAACAAGCATCTAGGAGCTGGAATATTCGTTTTGATGAATCAATCTCTGAGTTTGGTTTCATCAAGAACGAGGATGACCCGTGTGTATATAAGAGGTTTAGTGGGAGCGTGATTACATTCCTAATCCTCTACGTCGATGATATCTTGATCATTGGAAATGATATTCCTGAACTGCATGCTGTTAAGGCATGGTTAGGAAAATGTTTCCAGATGAAAGATTTAGGAGAAGCAGCCTATGTAATAGGTGTGAAGATCTACAGGGATAGATCTAAGAGGCTTCTCGGGCTGTGCCAGAGTACTTACATCGATAAGGTCCTGGAGAGATTCCATTTAGAGAATTCTAAACGTGGATATCTTCCAGTCAGACATGGTCTGAATCTTTCGAAGAGTCAGTGTCCACAAACACAGACTGAGAAAGATGAAATGGACAATACGCCTTATGCTTCGGCTATTGGGTCCATTATGTATGCGATGTTGTGTACTCGCCCAGACGTCGCTTACGGGTTAAGCGTAACCAGTCGATTCCAAAGTAATCCAGGTTTGGCGCACTGGATTGCAGTCAAGAACATTTTAAAATATCTGCGGAGGACCAAAGATATGTTCTTGATATATGGTGGTCAGGAAGAACTCAGTATAGAGGGATATACTGACGCTTCGTTCCAGTCAGACCAGGATGATTTCCGATCGCAATCAGGCTATGTTTTTAGCTTGAATGGTGGAGCAGTGGTGTGGAAGAGTTTCAAACAGTGAACTGTTGCTGATTCCACAACAGAAGCCGAGTATGTTGCAGCCTCGGAAGCATCCAAGGAGGCAGTGTGGATTCGTAAGTTCGTGAGAGAACTTGGTGTCGTTCCTTCGAGTGCTGATCCTTTGGTTATCTTCTGTGATAACACTGGAGCCATCGCACAAGCAAAGGAACCGCGGTCGCACCAGAAGTCCAAGCACATACAGAGACGGTTTCACTTGATCCGGGAGATCATTGATCGAGGCGAGATCAAAATATGCAAGGTTCATACAGATGACAATCTGGCAGACCCACTTACCAAGCCTCTGGCGCAGCAGAAGCATGAGAAGCACTGTAATAATATGGGTTTGAGATTTCTCAACCATTAGATTAAGTGCAAGTGGGAGATTGTTGGGGTATGCCCTTAAGGCTAATGTTTGAGGCCTTGGGATTGTATTAGTATCATGTAATAAACTCTTAAGTTTATAAAGGCATGGTTATTATTCAGGTTGTTACCTTGTCTGCTGTAATAAGTGTACTTCTGAATAATGTCTCAAAGCTGTTCAGCTAGGCTGACAGGCTATATGTCCTTAGTCGAGATATCTTGGTGAACATGAGACAGCCTTGATATGATTGAGACTAATATGAGTGCTAATCTTATAGGATGCTTCGAGCATGGAATAAGATGTAGACTCATGGGTACATTGGATGTACTGGACAGACCCTACTGGGATATTCCATTGCTTGTCACAATGTGAATAATCCTTGTAAGCAGCAAGTGGCACATGTCCTTTGACTTGAGATCACTTGTGTTTCTAAATGATGATTGTCATTGTCTTGAGGTAGTTCAATATCATTTGAAACATAATGATTATAGACTATCTTGGATGGTGAGCTTGAATCAGGTTAGGACACTAGTGATAGACATAGGATTGCCGTCTCCTTGTTTAAGGAGTGTGATGTTCTAAAGGGCCCCCTTATGAGATGATTGAGATAGTGTATGGCCATACCCAGATGACTATGTGCATCTGATCTAATCATGCTCATCGTATTGGAGTTACAGGCTTGACATGCTTGTCCAATAAGAACATCCAGTGGTAAAGGACATATGTATGCCTTGTGAATTGAGTCACACTTGTGCTATGGTTTGGGAGTAGTCTTGGAAGACTCTTTCCTTTATATCGGGAGACAGTGATGTGTTGCTAGATACCCCTCACTGATCGTGATAACGTAAGTTATCGTTACCGACATTTAGAGGAAACCCTCAGGGTCGCACAATTTGGTGATATGGCTTACTTAAGTCAGATCGTATGGACTGGATTCTTTGAGTTCAGATTAAAGGGATTTAATCTCTGATTGTAAGTGAGATCTGGTCTGATCATGTTTGATTGATTAGGGCTTGAGATCGGTAAGCTTCGATCGAGAGAGGTGATGCTAGATCGGAGAGATCAGGGGCATCAGGAGATGAACGGTTGGATCATAAGCCTTGGGGTTCGATTTGGTCTAGACCAAGTGGCTTGAGCTATTTCGGTTTGGTTTGATGAACCAAAGCCGATTTGACATTTTGGATTGAACCGGTTCACAAATATGAACGCTTGGTTCAATACCAAAATGCGTTTTGGGTTGGCTTGAACGCATGGCTTGATTGACTTCCATTTATGGAAAGTCATCAAGGGCCGGTTTTGCTTCAATGCCAAAACGCTTATGCGTTGAGCTCCTCACTTCAACGCCTTGATTCTTTTCGAGGTGTGGTTGACGAAGGTGTGGGAGTAGACATCCAAGAGAAGCTCTCGGCCGAACGGATTCATCTCATCAAACCCTTTCCATTCGACAAGAGAAGGCTTGGGTGTCTTGCTAGCACAAGAGATCTCAAGGAAGTGAGCATCTTCATCTTGTGTGTGGACTTGTGGAGGAGACCTAGTTTGATCTCTTCTTCCAAGCCGAATTCCAAGCTTATGGCGTTGGTATGATTTCTCATAACTTAAGTTGATCATATAGTTTCATATGCGATTTTGAAACCCTATTTTCCGCCATGCATGCTAGACGCGCATGATTAGAGTTTTCCCCCCCCCCTTTATGTTAGGGGTTCCTTCACCCATATCTACTAAAATCATCAGTAAAGGTAATGAAGTACGAATAGCCACCTCTGGCATGTTTACTAAATGGCCCACACACATCACTGTGTATAAGGTCAAGTAAACCTGAAGCCCTTTGACCTTTATTAGGAAAATGAGACTTCGTCATTTTGCCCATTAAACAAGCTTTGCATGTATCAATCTCCTCATAGGAGAATGATCCCAGCAGTCCATTGTCATGCAACCGCTAAATGCGTTTCTTGTTAATATGGCCTAAACGACTATGCCATAGCAAGGTGCTATCATCAGCATACTTGGCTTTCTTATTATCAATAGTTTGTATAGAACATTCCATGTCCAACATGAATAACCCATTGTTAATTGATCCAGAAGCATAAACAATATTATCATAAGAAATTACACACTTTGAAATATTGCATTCAAAGGAAAATCCTTTCCTGACAAGAGCAGGAATAGAGATAATATTTCTCGTAATACTTGGAACAAAATAACAATTGTCAAGTTCTAGTACAAGTCCAGATGGTAATGAGATGTAATATTCTCCTACAGCAACAGCAGCAACCCGTGCCCCGTTTCCAACTCGTAGGTCCACCTCATGCTGCCCCACCTGTCTTCTTCTCTTGAGTTCCTGTACATTTGAACAAATGTGAACTCCACATGCAGTGTCCAACACCCATGAAATAGAAGAAGAAGAGATCATGACCTCAGTCACAAATATACCTGAGCCAGAAGCGATGCTTCCCTTCTTGTCTCCTTGGAGCGCTTTACAGTCCTTTTTCCAGTGACCTAGCTGGCCACAGTGGAAACATCTGTATTCCTTCGACCGCTTAACCTTTTGTTTCAGCGCCTTGTTGTAGTTCTTGACTGGGGCTTTGCCCTTCTTCCCCTTCTTCTTGTTCCTAGAAGGAACCATTAAGACAGAGGTTGAAGGCTTTCCCTTCAGAGTTTCCTCAGTTGTCAAGAGCATATTCAGCAACTCTGCCGGAGTACAATCGATTTTGTTCATATTAAAGTTAATAATGAACGCATCGAAAGAAGGCGGGAGAGACTGCAGAATAATGTCTACAACAAGCTCCTGATTGATGGTATGCCCCAGTTTCTCTAGAGCCTCCTTGTGCCCAATCATCTTGAGCACGTGAGCTCCCACTGGGCTCCCTTCAGCCAGTTTGCTCTGAAAGAACAGCTTGGTCAAGTTATAGCGCTCAGTCCTCGCCTGTGCAGCATACAGCATCTTGAGGTTTGCTATAATTTCTATAGCAGACATATCCTCATGCTGACGCTGCAGCGGTGGCGTCATAGACGCTAGCATCAGGCAAGCGACATCAATGCTATCATTGACATGCTTTTCATAGGCTTCACGAACCGCCCTTGCGGCGTTCGCAGCGGGTTGAGGCGGTATCGCCGTCTCGAGGACATACAGTTTCCTCTCTGCCTTAAGAACAATCTTAAGGTGTCCGTACCAGTCTGAGAAGTTTGGCCCAGCAAACTTCTCCCTTTCCAGTAGGGATCGCACATTGAAGTTCATGGTGTTCGTTGCTGCAGGAATCTACAACAATGCAAGAACAGCAAGGTTAGTATCAATGTTTAGAATCAATCCAGGTCTTAAGAAAGATTCTTTTCTCACTATTTTATCTGACTGAAAAATCCAGTAAAACAGTCCGAAAGAGTAAGACTCTTTTAGTGAGATGGGATCCAGATTTCATACTTGGTCTCCGCATCCCGCTCAGGCGAGATAAGATGCACAGAGAGTACAAGCACTAATCTCTGGTAGGCAGTCCCTACCAATCGCCAACCCGTGCGATTCCCCTTCATCTGGGCAATCCAGCTGACTGTGCCAACTGAGTTGGTACAACACAGTCTCTGATCCCACAGATGGCTGCCTCCATATAGCTAACATATGCCCCATATGTAGCCTACATGGTCAAGCTGACCTGACCTACTCCCTGGACCACCACGTGCTATGCTGAGCAACGAGAAGCGATAAATCCCTTCTCTGTAACACGCAGGTGAAATCACACACCGTCTGAAGATAGATGGGTGTGCCCACTGAGTGGGTACAACACGGCCCCAACGATAGTCAGAACAGTGAGGTTTCGCGCCAGAGGGCATTTCGTGCTTGATATTTAGCGTTGGATTTTAACGGTCTTTTATCTTCTTACTATCAGGCAAATCCTATGGCTATAGCAGAAGATAAATAACTCATGCAATTCTAATTATTCAACAATAAAAGAAAGCATGGATCTTATGTGGTAAAAGCCCATTAAGCCTAAGTAAGACCTTAACCTAAATTAAGTCTTCACTTGCTTTCTTCATGGGGCTTTTTCTTCTCATCTGGCCCAACCTAGGGCCCAAGCGCCAATTGCAGCTCAGGTGCGCCCACCAGGAAAATGCGCCTGTCCTAGGGTCGAACCCTAGACCTCCCACCTGGTCAAGCCACTGCTGCATGCGCCTCTGCCATGTGTGCTTTGTGCTCTTGTCTGATTAAATTACAAATTAATCTATCTAGACAAGATTGACACGCAGGTCAATTACACTTATAAATTGAATACAATGTGATTCGCATATCACAATTAAATATTAATTTACAATTAACCAGGCTCGCAGGCCCCAGCACAGCACACAATAAAGGGCAACCCACATAAGATGAAATAAACAAGCACATGGCATCCACTCAAACATGTGATCCAATAATAATAAGAAAATAAAATTTTGAAAACCCATTGGCATCAATTTTAATTTTCTTATATGCCCTACAACCTTACAACGGTCCATTGATAGGGATCCACTCATCATTTCTAGTTAGATCCATTACCCTTGCATGCACCAAGTCCTAACTGACTTGAGTTGACCTAATGGTCAACCATGCATGCGCCAAGGGCTGAACAACCATCATGAGTTCTGGCAAGCGGGTGTGACCCCGGGCCTAACTCATGTGCGTTCAATGGTTGTCTCAACCAGACCTCGCTACACGCCTGTGATGCAATCGACCTATAGCCACCTCGTGCTTGCGCACAGGTGCCATCTGGTCGATCCATCTAGGCTGTCAGATGGTCTGATCAGACTGGTTGGATCTACTCTAGAAGATGACTTCAACCCCATCAACCCGTCTAAGGGTTTATAGCAGGCGCTTAGTCTAAAGAGGGGCGCGCAAGTTAAGTTTTTCTATGACAAAACAACAACAAGCACCAATACATGCGCCAAAGAGCAATAAACATCATACATGTTGTTTTCGCATCATGAACTTTCATGAACTTGCGCATGTAATAAACCATAGATCTAAGCATGAGAGTAAACATGGATCACACAAAGTATCAAGCAATCATATGAATTATACCGAAAACATCAGCTTTGATACCAATTGTGAGTACCCCTTTCATGAGGGGGGCGAAACCCTAAAGCATGCGCATTCAAGAAATTTTCTAGGGCTTCATAAGATCGCATGTGGTATAACCATATGATCAACTTAAGTTTTACTAAGATCAAGATGTGATCTTACCATAGCCATCGCTTGGATGGTGCCTTGGAAGCAAGAGGGCGAAAGGGGCTCTCCTCCAAAGGTGGCGCACACAAGAGGATGATGGCTACTCCTTGTGTTCCTTGTGCTAGCAAGGCTTCAAGGGTCCTTGTCGAATGGAAGGGAAGAGATCTACTCTTTGCTTGGCCGAATCCTCTCTTGTCGTCAACCTTCACAACGCAAGCCGTGAGTCGTCAAGAGCAAAGGGGCGAGAGATGATAATCGAGAGGCGTTGCTTTCGAACGTGGAGACGTTCCCATTTTGGAAAACCGAAATTCCAAAAATAGCAACCACTTGATTACATGCGTTATGCGTTCACTTGAAATGAACCAAACGCATATCCCTTCTCCCATATGAACCATGCGCTCACACATGAGCCAGTTCAATGTATTTGGTTCAATGACCAAACCAAATCAGCCCAAGCTTTTAGTCCAGATCGAATCAAACCCTAAGGTTCCAGATCTGACCATTCATCTCCTGATGCTTCTGATCTCACCGATCTAGCATCAACACTCTCGATCGAAGCTTACCGATCTCAAGCCCTAATCAATCAAACATGATCAGACCAGATCTCACTTATAATCAGAGTTTAAATCCCTTTAAACTGAACTAAACAATTCAGTCCACACGATCTGACTTAAGTAAGCCATATCATCAAATTGTGCGACCCTGAGGGTTTCCTTTAAATGTCGGTAATGATAACTTACATTATCACGATCAGTGAGGGGTATCTAGCAACACATCACTGTCTCCCAATATAGAGGAAAGAGTCTTCCAAGACTACACCCAAACCACAGCACAAGTGTGAATCAACTCACTAGGCATACATATTTCCTTTGCCACTGGATGTTCTTATTGGACAAGCGTGTCAAGCTTGTAGCTCTAATATGATGAGCATGATTAGATCAAATGAACATAGTCACCTGGGTATGGCCATACACTTTCTCAATCATCTCATTTAAGGGGGGGGGGCCCATTAGAACATCACACTCCAATTAAGGAGACGGCAATCCTATATCTATCACTAGTGCCCTAACCTGACTCATGATCATTATCCAAGATAGTCTATAACCATTATGTTTCAAATGATATTGAACTACCTCAAAACAATGACAATCATCATTTAGAAACACAAGTGATCTCAAGTCAGAGGACATGTGCCACTTGAAGCAAAACAAGGATTATTCACATTGTGACAAGCAATTGAATATCCTAGTAGGGTCTGTCCAGTACATCCAATGTACCCATGAGTCTACATCTTATTCCATGCTCGAAGCATCCTATAAGATTAGAACACATATTAGTCTCAATCATATCAAGGCTGTCTCATGTTCACCAAGATATCTCGACTAAGGACTTTATAGCATATCAGCCTAGCTGAACAGCATTGAGACATTATTCAGAAGCACAGTTATTGCAGCAGACAATGTAACAAACTGAATAACAACCATTGCCTTTATAAACAAAAGAGTTTATACATGATACTGTTACAATCCCAAGGCCTCAAACATTAGCCTTAAGGGCATACCCCAACAGTTCTTTTGTATCCTCTATGTTTAAGTCTAGCCTAATGTCTTTAGGTTCAAGTTCTAACTTAGGCTCAAATTGGGTTGTCCCTATGTGTTCATAGTTTGAGGTGTCATCTTGTTTATTGGTGTCTTCTAGGTTCAAGTCACCTAAAGGATTGAGTTGAATCTTAGTCTTGGTGTGTGGTTGGGTGAATTCTATGGTTTGATTGGACTCTTGTTGTAGGCACAGGTCACTAAGTGTTTCTAAGATTTGTTTTATATCATCAAATTGTTTATTCATCTTATCAGAAAAAGCATCGGTGTTAGCTTGTGTTGACTCTAGACTCCTAGGATAGATGATGTGTTTTAACCCTCTATAGATGATACTATAGGACAAAGGTTCCCTATAATGATAGGCTTGAACACTACGAAGGAATTCACTACCTAGCAAGATATCAAAACCTTCTAAGATGAGAACATCACACCAAATGTTAAATTTTATACCATCTAGTTGAATAGGGACGAGGCATTGAAAGTCAACTAAGGTGGTATGATACCAAGGGTGATCCCAGGTTATGGCATATGGGTAGGTGTGTTTTTCTACGCTGAGACCAAATTTATCAATAACCCTAGCAGATATGGGATTAAAACTGACTTGATGGTCTAACACAGTTCTACCCTTATGTTTATTACACCAAACAAAGGTAGTAAAGCTATCAGGTGTAAGGTAGTAAAGCTCTGATACCAAACTGATGTGGGGTGGAGACACGTGTTGTGCAAACCAGAAAAAAAAAGTATTTAAAACCTAAAAACACAATAAGCAGCCAGAAAAGCAGCACTACAGAGGATGATCAGTTACGAAAAGTAGCTAAGCCTTGTAGGAAAATCCATGCATAAAAAATTGGAACCGATTAAACCAGCATATAGAACAAAACTAGTTCTTATGAATCACATAAAAGTCAGATGGTGAAGGGCTGTCATGCATGTATAATATTTGAAGCAATATAGCTAGTCAGATCGGTAAATTAAGACTGAACAGAAATGTTTCAGATTCCAAAAGTTGCAATGCCTCATAGGTTGAGCCATTAAATCTAGGATTGCATCAACTAGGCCAAATGACAGAGCAAGTTGTGTGCTTCATTATCTGACCAATGTTCAGGACTTTTGTTCCGCCGATTGTTTAAGATATCAGCGAGAAGAAGCCTAGTCAGAATACTGGATTGAAACAACTGCAAAAGTTATTCATATAGCAAAAGATGCTATGTCTTTCAGTTTGATCCATTGTCGCTAAAGTTGGATCAACTCATCCATCTAGTAGATCAAGATGAGTTCTTCCTATTGTCACCAAAGTTGAAGATTTTTGTTCCACCGAATGCTTAAAACACATGCAGAAATAAGCGTAATCAATTTAGTATTATAAGCAACAGTAAACTAGAAGCAACAGAGGGAGGGAGCCGGCGCCGATCAATGGCGCTGGGGCATGGATCATTCGTGGGTGGTGTTGGAGTCAATATGAGATGGTGCTGAAGACGTCGGAGCACCGGTAGGAGGTGGCGGAGGAGGCGCGGATGGCATTGGAACTCTGGCGGAGGTGAAGCAGCAACTATTCAGATGGAACAGGGGAGGTTCGCGCGTGAAGCAGGGGCGGTCGCCGGACGTCCAGTGATGCACCAAATCAGAACCTGCTACAACTGGAGGTTATTGTGGTGGAGGGGAAGACATGGCCGGAGTTTGGGGTCGATTGGCAGCCGGTCGGAGGAGAACGGCGATGAAGAGTGGAACTAGGGCGGAAGCAAAGCGTTAATAGGGGAGGTGGTCGATTGTTTCGATTCCGGTGATCGGGGTGGCGGATGGATGGATGCCGGTGGCTGTAGCTTTTTCTTGGAGAGGAGGAGTGATGTTCGAAATCTCGTGAGGATCAGATCGGTAGATCGTTGACGGCGTGCTCACAAAGTTTCAAAAATCTTGAAGTTGGCTGAGCTCTGCGGATGATAGCAGCGGACCGGAGAGTTAGAAGGAGAAAAGGAGAAGAGGGGAAAGCTAGGTGACACAAGCACCTCAGAGGGGAAGGGGATGGGAAACATCTGATTCCATTGGAAGAAAACTATTTCATTCATTCAACAAAACTTGTCTATTACAAAGGTGTGTGCGAGAGATACATATAGCGAGAGCATCGAGAGATTTTTTTGCTGCCGAACGTTGCCATTTCCATCTTGAACAGCAGAGAGACGTTGGAGAGTTTCCTTGTCAGCGTGTGCTGAGCGAGGATGGCTACAACGTTGATCTTTCCTTCATGGGTCTGCATGTTATCGGGGATTTGAAGCTTGGCTAGAGAAGATTTATCCCTTGATGAGCGTTGGCCGATGGATGAGATCCTTTGTTGGATGAGCGAAGGTAACGTTGGGACTTCCTTTGTTGCAGCATTGAAGATGAGCGTTGACTGGCCTTGGATTGAAGATGAATGTTGACTGGTCTTTAATTGGCTGATCTGGAGCTGGCCGAACATTATCTCATTGCTTGTTTCCTTCTTAGCTTGCATGGGTGTTTAAGATCCTGTAGCAACTTCTACATGCACAAACAAGGTATTTACTCATGCAATTCTACATGCTCATGAAAAACATAAAATTTGAAATTTTACTTTTTCATAAAACAAGTTTCTTTTCCTCATCTTCTTATCACAAATCTTTTTGTTATTTGCGATTAAATTCCATGACGATTTCATAGATCCTTTCAGCTGGCAATTTTGTCTGATCAAGAGACCCGGTCAGTCCGTAGACACAATGCCCATCCTACTTGACAAAACTATGTGCGCCTTTGATCTTAAAGCAATCACAAAATTAATCCAAAAATCTAAAATAAATTGAATAGAGGATAGGAACAAGAAACCAACAATTTTTCTTTTCAAAGAAAAACATGCACCATGAACATATGCAATTTACGAAAATTGAAACATGGCATGTGAGCATGGAAAAGCATGAAAGAAACATCGTTCGAGGCTCGCAAGTTGCTTTGATACCACTATTGGGAAACCCCGGGGATATTTTATAAATCTTGGCGTAAGAGATTACATACACAGCGGAAGAATATCCCCGAAATAGGCTAGTCCCAAAAACCCAGTGAAGATCTCTTGTGAGGGGGTCGACACGATGAGATAGAAAATACCTAGAGCGAGGTGATGCCGATGTTGTGATAGGCGCCCAAGCGTGCACCCTCTGCAGTCTCACACACATGGATGCCTCGAGCTCTCTTATTCCTCGCCCGGTGCTAGCCTTGGGAAGAAGATCCAAGCCTTTGTTCACCTTCTTCAAAGCTTGCGTCACCTCCAAGGTTCATGCGCCAATGAAGAAGAAGGGAAGGAGAAGATGCCGCCAACCTCAAGCCCTTCTTGTGCCATGAGAAGGAGAAGAGGTGGAAGACTTACGGCAATGGAAGATGTTGCGCCCCTTGCTTATTGCTCTCGCCCCTTGGTGTGCTCATGCAAATAGATGCGCATCAAGGGCTCACGCATGCTTATATTTTATAGAAGCAATAGGCGGCCAAGCAAAGGGGTGGGCGCAAGTCATGAGAAGGGGGGCGGCTACGGTATAACAAGTGAGGAGCAATTAGGGTTTAGTTTATAGTAAGTCTCCAAGACTTTTCCATAAATCCCTTCCTAATTAACCATATGCGCCCAACACCTTCCTAAGAAGTTCTCCAAGCCATATCAGCCCTAAGACTTGGCATAGAGGCAAGCATACCATCCAAGGTAGAGGGGGGAGGCACCTAATGCTTCCTTATGAAGCAAAACCGTACACTCCACCCCATTATGCCCCTAGGCGCCAATGGGGTGGAGACTTCTCCCCATTATGCCCTTTTAGCCAATGGCCTCTTCATGACAATTTGTTATTGGGCCTCATTGGGTAATGAGCTAGCCCAAACTTCATTACATGGGTTGATTAATCTATTGGATCCAATCCAATGCTACCGTAATCCAAATTTGACCAACCATGGTCAAATACAGGTCAACTTGCCAAAAATGAAGTTTGGATCCAATAACTCTCTTCCATCTCATCAGGCCCATTGGTGCTGATGAAATCTCCCAAATCGATCTGAGTTATCCAATAACTCGATCATAAGGCTTTCCGATCAATACGAGAACTCGAGTATCAAGGTGTGCGACCCTATAGGTTCCTCTGACGTTGGCAGTGCTGATCTAAGGTCACCCAAGTCATTGGAATGGATATTGACATTGACATCCCCATTATCGCAACTAGGTACAGATGCATTACAGTCTCTTTGTCAAACTGATATCCAATTGGACAAGTGTGTCACCACTTGTTTTCACCCAATCACATGGTCATGACTAAATCAGGTTCTCACCTAGGTATGGCCATATACTTACAGTCATAGAACCATAGAGGAGCTCAATGGATATCAAGCTTCCTTCAGGAAGGGGCAAACCCTTTGTTTGTGCATTGATCTTCTCGTATGGGTCGTTGCATGCTCAATGACAACCATTATGACCTCCCAACTACGGCGAGGCGTTAGGTTGTATCAAAGCATGTTCCTAACCATATAAAAGATTCAATGACCTCAAGTCAAGGGATCAATGCATCTCCTATCACTTGTGAGGATAACTCATGACACCAAGTCATAGCCTCACAGTGGGTCGGTCTAGTATATCCACCACTAATATACCCATATGTTTGCGTTAGCACCTTGTGCCTAACCAGCCGATATACCAGTCTCACAAGTACCAGAGCTGTCCCATATCCACTCAGGTACATTGACTGGGGACAACCATTTGAGCACAGATCCAATCTGTCTCCAGGAACATTATCAAGTAAGTACATAATCGTAGATGTAGACAAACATAGATAATGACAATGCTAGAATCATATATAAATATCAGAGTTAAGTAGTACAAAGATGGACCAAAACTAGGTCCTAGGGCATATACACCAACATTTGAGAGATTTCATCAGCGCTAATGGGGCTGATGATATGGAAGAAAGTTATTGGAGCCAAACTTCATTTTTGGCACGTTGACCCGAAATTGACCATGGTTGGTCACATTTGACTTTCGGTTGCATTGGATTGGATCCAATAGCTTAATCAACCCATGATATGAAGTTTGGGCTAGCTCATTACCCAATGAGGCCCAATAACAAGTTATCATAAGGAGATAATGAGGGAAAAGGATATAATGGGGAGAGTTTATCGCCATTGGCGCTTAAAGGGTATAATGGGTTATGATAGGCACCTAGTGCTTCATTAGGAAGCTTTTGGCGCCTCCCTCCTTCATCCTTGGATGGCATGCTTGCCTCTATGGCAGGTCTTTGGGCTGATATGGCTTGAAGACTTCATAGGAAAGTCTTAGGCGCATATGTCTAAGTGGAAAGGGATTATGGATAGCTCTTGGAGAATTTCCTTATCCCTAACCCTAATTAGTCAACCCTTCTTACACTAGCTAAATTATGCCTTGATGAGTTGCACCTACCCCCTTTGCCTTGCCACCTCATGCCTCTATATATATATATCAAGGATATGCGAGAGGCACTACAAGTAATTTCAATTGGCGTGAGCAAGTGAAAGGGGCAAGGGCAAGAGACGTTGGTGCATCTTCTCTTCCATCTTTAACTTACCCCAAGCTTCTTCCCTCCTTCTTCTCTTGGCGCAAGAAGGAACAAAGCTTGGTGTCTTCATCCCCTTTCTTCATCTTCGCACACCTTCCTTGAAGGTGGCGCAAGTATAGAAAAGGAATTAGAGCTTGGCGGCAACATCCCCCTTCATCTTCTTTTTGGCGCATCTTCCCTTGAAGGTGGCGCAAGCTTTGAAGAAGGTGACCTAAGGCTTGGATCTTCTTCCCGAGGCTAGCACTGGGTGAGGAAGAAGAGGACTCGAGGCATTTGTGTGCGAGACTGCAGAGGGCGAACACTTGGGCACCTACATCGGCATCACATCAAATCACTTTGAGGTACTTTCTCCTCTCATCGTGTCGACCCCCTCGCAAGATGATATTCACTGGGTTTTTGGAACTGACCTATTTCGGGGTTATTATTCCGCTGTGCTTGTATTGTAATATTTATAAAAATTATAAAATATCCCCGGGTTTCCCAACAGAAAATATGCCACATCTAGTTTATACCCATGAAGCATAGACTATAGAAAATAAAACTTTGATTGTCTAATCATACCATCACTCTCATCATGTCCAAAGATGGTAAGCGAGAGAACTCTGAGGACGTATCGTAGGAAAGGGTTGGAGAGACTAGAAGCTCGAGCATTCTTTGATGAAAAGCTTGATTCTGGAGAGATTTGATGCCAAAAAGCATTCTCAATATAGTGTCATCATGGGTTTTGTCCTCCTCCTGGCTGTAAACGTAGAGCATGGCTAACTTCTTGGAGCATGAGGCTCCGCTCTATATATCCAAGCCAAAAGGTGATGTGCCCCATTACATCGCAAAAATGATAAGAACTCGGCTCTATTTGTAAGTTGCTGAGGAACTCCAAAACCAAAGGAATGAAAGTCTGTGGCTGATTATGGAAAAATAGAGATGCTTAAATCTCATTGAACATACACATAACATCCTCGTACAATCCAAGAATCTCCAGCATCCATCTATCTACATATCTGGTGTTTGTGATGCGCTTGCTAAGAAGGTGGTTGTATCTTGCTTCTTGCACATCATCCCTAAAGATGATTCCATAAGGATTTGAAGGAGGTGGTACTGAAGAAGCAGCTGGTGCTTTGCCTTTTCCCTTGCTTACTACTTTCTTTCTTCTTGTTAACATTTTAGTCAAGGCAATGTAATCAAGTGCAGTAAGAGACAAGAACAGATGTGTTACCCAAACTTAAGCATAACACAAAAAATGGGGCTCGCAACTGAAAGTCCCCTATAAAGGGGGCGAAACCCTAAAGTGGCGCATATAAAATTTTGGGCAGCGGATATAAGGGTTTCTAGATGATCGGTTGCATGCATGTCATATGATCAACTATTAAAACTTGTATACATTGATAAGAGTCATACCATCGCCATTGCTTGGATGGTGCCTTGGAAGAAGAGAGCGAAAGGGATCTCCTCCAGAAGATGCGCACACAAGAAGAAGATTGCCTACTCCTTGTTGATCCTTGTGCTAGCAAAGACCTTCAAGTCTCCTGATCGAATGGAAGGGAAGAAGAGATGTCTTGCTTGGCCGAGACCTCCTTGTCGTCAACTCCTTCAACACACGAGAGTTGAGAGAGCATAGAGAGGAAGAGGCGACAATAGGCGTGAGAGGAGCGAACGTGAGGCGTGACCATGTTTTGGAAACATGGTTTCCCAAAATAGAAAAACCCCCTCAACGTGTGATGCGTTCACTCCTTGTGAACCATCGCATTTTTCTCTTCCCATTGAACCATGCGCTCATATGATGAGCCGGTTCATTTTGGTTTGGTTCAAAGACCAATTAACCCAAGCATTTGGTCGAGATCACAATTAAACCCTAAGGCTCCAGATCTAACCGTTCATCTCCTGATGCTCCTGATCTCACCGATCTAGCATCAATTCTCTCGATCGAAGCTTACCGATCTCAAGCCCTAATCAATCAAACATGATCAGACCAGATCTCACTTACAATCAGAGATTAAATCCCTTTAAACTGAACCCAAACAATTCAGTCCACACGATCTGACTTAAGTAAGCCATATCATCAAATTGTGCGACCCTAAGGGTTTCCTTTAAACGTCGGTAACGATAACTTACGTTATCACGATCAGTGAGGGGTATCTAGCAACACATCACTGTCTCCCGATATAAAGGAAAGAGTCTTCCAAGACTACACCCAAACCACAGCACAAGTGTGAATCCATTTCACTAGACATACATGTTTCCTTTGCCACTGGATGTTCTTATTGGAAAAGCGTGTCAAGCCTATAACTCCAATATGATGAGAATGATTAGATCAGATGAACATAGTCATCTGGGTATGGCCATACACTTTCTCAATCATCTCATCCAGGGGGCCCCTTTAGAACATCACACTCCAATGAAGGAGATGGCAATCCTATGTCTATCACTAGCGCCCTAACATGACTCATGCTCACCATCCAAGATAGTCTATAACCATTATGTTTCAAATGATATCGAACTATCTCAAAACAATGCCAATCATCATTTAGAAACACAAGTGATCTCAAGTCAGAGGTGTAAGAAACCCTTATTAAGGGGGTGAAACCCTAAACATGCGCATCTAGCATGCATGACGGAAAGAGAGTTTCTAAAAGATCGTATATGACAACCATATGATCAACTTGAAGCTATGAGTTTAGATCTATACCATAGCCATAGATTGGAGGTCGGCTTGGAAGAAGAGAGCAACTTTGATCTCCTCCAAAAGTTCACACACAAAGGCGATGAAGACTCCCAACTTGCGCACCTCTTGTGCTAGCAAAAGTGCCAAGATGTCAATGATCGAGTGTAGGGAAGAGATGAAGACTTCCTTTTGCTTGGCCGGTTCCTCCTCTTCTCGTCAACACCCTCACTTGCTCGAGAGCAAAAATCGTTTCCCCCAAGCAACAAGAGAGAGGTGTAACCGAAAAACATTAGGGAGACTTCAAGCCATGAACGCATATGCGTTTTCATTTTGGAACTTTCCAAAAATGGCAACCATTAAGAGTATGCGTTCATGCGTTCATGTCTCCATGAACCAAACGCAACTCCTTCTCCCTCTTGAACCATGCGCTCAACCCATGAGCCGGTTCAATACCCTTGGTTCAATAGCGAAACCAAATCAGCCCAAGCATTAAGTCTAGATCAAATTAGACCCCAAAGTCCAAGATCTGACCATTCATCATCTGACGCTTCTGATCGCATCGATCTAGCATCATCTCTCTCGATCGAAGCTTACCGATCTAAAGCCCTAATCAATCAAACATGATCAGACCAGATCTCACTTACAATCAGAGATTAAATCCCTTTAAACTGAACCGAAACAATTCAGTCCACACGATCTGACTTAAGCAAGCCATATCACCAAATTGTGCGACCCTAAGGGTTTCCTTTAAATGTCGGTAACGATAACTTTCGTTATCACGATCAGTGAGGGGTATCTAGCAACACATCACTGTCTCCCGATATAAAGGAAAGAGTCTTCCAAGACTACACCCAAACCATAGCACAAGTGTGAATCAAACTCACGAGGCATGCATGTTTCCTTTGCCACTGGATGTTCTTATTGGACAAGCATGTCAAGCCTGTAACTCCAATACGATGAGCATGATTAGATCAGATGAACACAGTCATCTGGGTATGGCCATACACTATCTCAATCTTCTCATACAGGGGGGGCCCTTTAGAACATCACACTCCTTAAACAAGGAGACGGCAATCCTTTATCTATCACAAGTGCCCTAACCTGACTCAAGCTCACCATCCAAGATAGTCTATAACCATTATGTTTCAAATGATATTGAACTACCTCAAAACAATGACAATCATCATTTAGAAACACAAGTGATCTCAAGTCAAAGGACATGTGCCACTTGCTGCTTACGAGGATCATTCACATTGTGACAAGCAATGGAATATCCCAGTAGGGTCTGTCCAGTACATCCAATGTACCCATGAGTCTACATCTTATTCCATGCTCGAAGCATCCTATAAGATTAGCACACATATTAGTCTCAATCATATCAAGGCTGTCTCAGGTTCACCAAGATATCTCGACTAAGGACATATAGCCTGTCAGCCTAGCTGAACAGCTTTGAGACATTATTCAGAAGTACACTTATTACAGCAGACAAGGTAACAACCTGAATAATAACCATGCCTTTATAAACACAAGAGTTTATTACATGATACTTATTACAATCCCAAAGGCCTCAAACATTAGCCTTAAGGGCATACCCCAACAAGAGGAAGTATGCCACTTGTTCGCATACAAGGATTATTCACATTGTGACAAGCAATTGAACATCCTATGTAGGGTCTGTCCAGTACATCCAATGTACCCATGAGTCTACATCTTATTCCATGCTCAAAGCATCCTATAAGATTAGAACACATATTAGTCTCAATCATATCAAGGTTGTCTCATGTTCACCAAGATATTTCGACTAAGGACTACACTGCATGTCAGACTAGCTGAACACCATTGAGACATTATTCAGAAGTATACACATTGCAGCAGATAATGTAACAACCTGAATAACAACCATTGCCTTTATAAACATAGAGTTTATACATGATACTGATATAATCCCAAGGCCTCAAACATTAGCCTTAAGGGCATACCCCAACAATCTCCCACTTGCACTTAATCTAATGGTTGAGAAATCTCAAACCCATATTATTACAGTGCTTCTCATGCTTCTGCTGCGCCAGAGGCATTGTAAGCGGGTCAGCCAGATTGTCATCTGTATGAACCTTGCAGACTTTGATCTCGCCACAATCAATGATCTCCCGGATCAAGTGAAACCGTCTCTGTATGTGCTTGGACTTCTGGTGCGACCGTGGTTCCTTTGCCTGTGCTATTGCTCCAGTGTTATCACAGAAGATATCCAATGGATCTGCACTCGAAGGAACAACACCAAGTTCCTGAACGAACTTACGAATCCACACTGCCTCCTTAGATGCTTCCGAGGCTGCAACATACTCGGCTTCTGTTGTGGAATCAGCAACAATAGATTGTTTGAAACTTTTCCACACCACTGCACCTCCATTCAAGCTAAAAACATAGCCTGATTGCGATCGAAAATCATCCTGGTCAGATTGGAACGAAGCGTCAGTATATCCTTCAATACTGAGTTCTTCCTGACCACCATACACCAAGAACATATCTTTGGTCCTCCGCAGATATTTCAAAATGTTCTTGACTGCAATCCAGTGCGCCTGACCTGGATTACTTTGGAACCGACTGGTCACGCTTAACCCATAAGCGACGTCTGGGCGAGTACATAACATCGCATACATAATGGACCCAATAGCCGAAGCATAAGGCGTATTGTCCATTTCATCTTTCTCAGTCTGTGTTTGTGGACACTGACTCTTTGAAAGATTCAGACCATGTCTGACTGGAAGATATCCTCTTTTAGAATTTTCTAAATGGAATCTCTCCAGGACTTTATCGATGTAAGTACTCTGGCACAGCCCGAGAAGCCTCTTAGATCTATCTCTGTAGATCTTCACACCTAATACATAGGCTGCTTCTCCTAAATCTTTCATCTGGAAACATTTTCTTAACCATGCTTTAACAACATGCATTTCAGGAATATCGTTTCCAATGATTAAGATATCATCGACGTAGAGGACTAGGAAAGTGATTACGCTCCCACTAAACCTCTTATATACACACGGGTCATCTTCATTCTTGATGAAACCAAACTCACAGATTGATTCATCAAAACGAATATTCCAGCTTCTTGATGCTTGCTTAAGTCCATAAATGGACTTCCTTAACTTGCATATTTTATGACGATCTGATGGATTAGTGAAACCTTCAGGTTGTGTCATATACACATCCTCATCCAGTTTTCCATTAAGGAAAGCAGTCTTCACATCCATCTGCCAGATCTCATAATCATAATATGCTGCTATCGCGAGAATAATCCGAATAGACTTAAACATAGCTACAGGAGAGAAAGTTTCATCATAATCTATCCCGTAGATTTGTTTGAAACCTTTCGCAACTAGCCTGCCTTTATAGGTAACCACGTTACCATCCATGTCAATCTTCTTCTTGAAGATCCATTTACAGCCTATAGGGATTACTCCCGGAGGCGGATCAACCAAATCCCAGACTTGGTTATCTGACATGGAGTCCATCTCGGCTCGCATAGCTTCAAGCCATCTCGCTGATTCCGGTCCACTGACCGCATCCGCATAAGTGAGGGCTTCATCATCAATGATGTAGATTCCGTCATAGCGCTCAGGCTGTCGACGGATCCTTCCCGATCTTCGCGGTTCCCGTGATATCTGAGCCTCAGGTTGTTCAGTAACCTGATCTACTGGCTCAGGCTCATCCAACTGTGCTTGACTACTTTGTCCTTCTTCTGGATTCTCATCCAGCTTTATTTCTCTCCCACTGGCCTCTTGCAGAAGAAATTCCTTCTCAAGAAAAATAGCCGTCCGAGCAACAAATACTTTGTTCTCTTTGGGATCGTAGAAATAATAACCCTTAGTTTCCTTAGGGTAACCGACAAAGATACATTTCTCATATCTGTTCTCTAGTTTCCCAGATGCGAGCTTTTTGACATAAGCCTCGCAACCCCAGATCTTGATAAACGTCAAGCTTGGCTGTTTCCCATACCATAACTCATATGGCGTCTTTGAAATTGCCTTGGATGGCACTCGGTTTAGTACCTTTGCAGCTGTTTCCAGTGCAAATCCCCAAAAGGAGTAAGGCAGAGTAGCCTGACTCATCATAGAACGAACCATATCCAGTAAGGTTCTGTTCCTCCTCTCGGACACACCATTCCATTGCGGTGTTCCTGGCAGAGTGAGCTGTGAGATAATCCCACACTCCTTCAGATAGTCAGTAAACTCTCGACTCAAGTATTTGTTGGTGTATATGCCCTAGGACCTAGTTTTGGTCCACTTATGTACTACTTGACTTTGATATTTATATATATCATTCTGGCATTGTCATTATCAATGTTTGTTTACATCTGCGCACATGTACTGACATGATAATGTCCCTGGAGATAGATTGGATCTGTGCTCAAACTATTGTCCCCAGTCGATGTACCTTAGTGGATATGGGATAGCTATGGTACTTGTGAGACTGGTATGTGAGCTGGTTAGGTACGTGGTGCTAACGCAGACACATGGGTATATCATTGGAGGATATACTGGAAAGACCCGCTGAGAGGCTATGACTTGGTGTCATAAGTTATCCTCACAAGTGACAGGAGATGCATTGATCCCTTGACTTGAGGTCATTGATCATTCTATATGGTTAGGGACTTGCTTTGATACAACCTAACACCTCGCCGTAGTTGGGAGGTCATAACGGTTGTCATTGAGCATGTCACGACCCATATGAGAAGGTCAATGGACAGACATAGGATTTGCCCCTTCCTTAGGGAAGTATGATATCCATGGAGCTCCTCTATGGTTCTATGACTGAGAGTGTATGGCCATACCCAGGTAAGAACCTGTTTTAGTCATAGCCATGTGATTGGGTGAAAACAAGTGGTGACACACTTGTCCAATCGGATATCAGTCCGGCAAAGAGACTGTAATGCATCTGTACCTAGTTGCGATGATGGGGATGTCGATGTCGATATCCATTCCAATGACATGGGTAGCAGCGATGCACTGCTAGGTGCCACTCACTGCTTGTGGTGACCTTTGGTCAGCACTGCCAGCGTCAGAAGAACCTACAGGGTCGCACACCTTGATACTTGAGTTCTCGTATTGATCGAGAAGCCTTATGATCAAGTTATTGGATAACTCGGATCTAATTGGGAGATTTCATCAGCACCAATGGGCCTGATGAGATGGAAGAATGTTATTGGAGCCAAACTTCATTTTTGGCAGGTTGACCCGTATTTGACCATGGTTGGTCACACTTGGATTAGGGTTGCATTGGATTGGATCCAAATGCTTAATCAACCCATAGGATGAAGTTTGGGCTAGGTCATTATCCAATGAAGCCCAATAACAAGTTCTCATGAAGAGAAGAGAGGATAAAAGGGTATAATGGGGAGAAACCCAACCCCATTGGCGCCTAAGGGGCATAATGGGGTTAGGGTGGCAAAATTGCTTCATTAAGGAAGCAATTTGCGCCTAGCCCTTCTCCCTTGATGGTATGAATGCCTTTAAGGCATGTCTTGGGCTGATATGGTACTTGGGCAATTATGGAAAGGTTGAATGAAGTTTATGGTAAAGTCTTGGAGACTTTCCTTGCATTAAACCTCCTCATCCTAGCCCTACACTTGTCATGATCCTAGCCCTTGCCCTAATCGCCTCTTGCCCTATATAAGTGACCCTAGCCGCCCCCTCTTAGATATGATTCATCCTTGGAGGCGTGAACATAAGAAAGGAGCGAGAGCAAGGAGCATTGGCGCAATCTCTTCTTCTCATCAAGTGGCCGCAAGCTTCTCCTTCCTTACCACTTGGCGCATCTTTCTCTCTCGGTGGCGCAAGGTGGTTGGAGCATCTCCCTAAGGCTTGGATATTCTTCCCGAGGCTAGCACCGGGCGTGGAAGAAGAGGACTCGAGGCATCCGTGTGTGTGAGACTGCAGAGGGCGCACAGTTGGGCGCCTATCACGACATCGACCTCATCCTGCTCTGAGGTATTTTCTAACTCATCGTGTCGACCCCCTTGCATGCGATCTTCACTGGGTTTTTGGGACGGACCTGTTTCGGGGACATTCTTCCGCTGTGCAATGTATGTATGTGTCTCTGAAAAATTGTAAAATGTCCCCGGGGTTTCCCAATAGTGGTATCAGAGGGACTTGCAAGACTCGAACGAAGTTTTATGCTTTTCTTTCATGCTCACATGCCATATCTCTATTTTTGAAAATAGCATGATGCATGGCAAACGATTTTTTCTAAGTAGAAAAAAATTAGGGTTTCTTGTTTCTATCATCCTCTCAATCTCTTTTGGATTTTTGGACTATTTTTCTTGTCTGATTTAAAGATCAAAGGCGCACGTAGTTTTGTCAAGTAGGACGGGCATTGTGTCTTCGGACTGGCCAAGTCTCTTGATCTGACAAAATTGCCAGCCGAAAGGATCTCTGAAATCACCTTGAAAAATAAATCGCAATTAACCAAAAGATTTGTGAGAAGAAGAGGAGAAAAAGAGACTAGTTTTAATGAAAAAAGTAAAATTTCAGATTTTATGTTTTTCATGAGCATGTAGAATTGCATGAGTAAATACCTTGATTGTGCATAATGTTGTGATCATTAGTCAAGCCCCTCTTTGCATGCCTATGATGTTTCCTCGTGAGGCCTGCGTGCCGCTTTTCTTTTTGCTTTTAAGAAGACTAGGGTAGCGCATGTACTTGGAGCTTGGCGCATGCATGGAGTTGGCGCACCTTGGATGGTGGCGCAACAAGCATCAAGGAAAAGGCGCAACCTTGCTTGATGGCACAAGTTAGGCATGGCCGAACCCTTGGGTTTGAGAGCTAGCTAACTTGGCATCTTTCATTGTGGCGCATTCTCCTTGGAGGAAGACCATGGCATTGGCTGAACCATTGAGGTCTACCCTTAAAGTTTGAGAGCTAAGCCATGAAGAAAGGACCTTGGAGCCCACCTTGAAGACCAAGATAGAGGGCGGCTAGGATAGGTCTTTCTTAGGGGCTTGAGTCCTATGTCAAGAGATGAACCTCTTTTGGCATGGGTTGGTTCAATGTCTTGAAAGGGCTTTGATCACATCATCTTTTACTGCTTTCCTTATCTACTAAAAGCATGCCTGTGATGTTTTATCATTATGTTATCACTATAGGATTGCATGCCTGTATTGTTAGACATAAGATAAAACTGATGAGACCTTAAAAACCCTCATAAAATATCAAGTCTAGAAGCCTTCTAACGCGTAGCCCTCACTAAGCTATCGATCAGTGGAGTTGTGAACTGGTTCCCACCCTCGTGGGACACACCCACTTATCTTTAGAAAGTGTGTGGTGACAATGGTTCCCCCAGTCCAGTTTTAACCTGGGCGTGCCTTCGCAAGGAAACTCATTGGCCCTGGGCATAAACGGTTAGGAATGGACTTGACTAGAAATTCACATGTACTGGGCACATAGTGAAAGTCTAGAGGCATCGTTGAGAGGTTAGGGTTTCATGTTATATCCAGCCCTCGCTGGACATGAAATGCCCAAGACTGTCTCAACAAGGGGAGTTGCTTGGAGCAACCGGCCGGCGCGCCCACCTTAGGAAACATGAGTTACTTTGTGCATCTCATCCCACCCTCGTGGGACGCAAAGCCTCATGTGAAATAAGGATCCCATCTCACTAGGAAGTCTTAAACTTCCCGATTGACTTTGTGGGTTGTCAATTCGAATTTAAAATAGTGGGAGCAGTAATCGTTTAAAACAAGTCCAGTTTAAATGATTCGAAGTAGTACTAATCTGCTGTTTCTTGGTTATTGTAGAACAATGAACAATGGCAGATGGTCACTGCGATCTACCCTGGAAAGGGATAAGTTGGTTGGATCCAACTTAAAGGATTGGTATATGAACTTGAGAATTGTGCTCAAGCTCGAGAGGAAGCTATATGTCCTTGAGAAGCCAATTCCTGAGCCACTTCCATGCTTGGCCTCAGCAGCTGAGAAGGATGCTTATGATAAGCATCAAGCTGATACTTTGGAGATTGCACAATTGATGCTAACCAACATGTCGCCTGAGCTAAGAGGGCAATATGAATCTAAGAGTGCCTCTGAAATTATTTCTAGTCTAAGGCAGCTCTTTGATGCATTAGTTGAGCTCAACCCTCCTAAAGTAGACATTCAATGTGTTAAGCCCAAAGGCTTAACTAAAACATTGAAAATAAAGATGGAAAGAGTCAGGAATAATAAGTGCTACTCATGTGGAGGACCACCTCACATGATAAAGGACATAGTACGACTTCAGAATGAGAAGAAGAGAGGCAAGGCTTCGTCTTCATGCTCAGGTATCTATGTTACAGAAGTCAATCTTTCTACTTCTATGTCATGGGTATTGGATACCGCATGTGGAGCTCATATTTGTACAAATATGCAGGGGCTCAAGAGAAGTAGATCGGTGCGACCTGGAGAGATTGACCTACGCGTTGGAAATGGGGCACAGGTTGCTGCTGTTGCTGTAGGCGTCTTGACTCTCTCCTTGCCTTCTGGACTTCTATTATTACTGGATAATTGCTTTTGTGTACCTTCACTTACTAAGAACATTATATCCATTCCTTGCTTAGCAAAGAAGGGATTTAAGTTTGAAATAAATAAGAACTCTTGTTCTTTTTCATTTGCAAATATGTTCTATGGGAAGGGTACTTTGTGCAATGGTCTGTATATCTTGGATATGGAAAGTTCTATCTGTAACATAAGTAATAAAAGGACCAAACTGAGTGGTTCAGTTGGTGCTTTCCTATGGCACTGTCGATTAGCCCATATAAACAAAAATCGCATCCAACAACTCCATGCAAATGGATTGTTAGATTCAAGTTCCTTGGAGGAATTTGATACCTGTGAACCTTGTTTATTAGGGAAAATGACAAAGGCACCCTTTACCAAGATTGGTGAGAGGGCAGGAGGTTTATTGGATCTCATACATACTAATGTGTGTGGGCCTTTCAATAAACAAGCCAGAGGAGGGTACAACTACTTCATTACCTTCACTGATGACTTCAGTAGGTATGGATATGTCTACCTAATGAGACATAAATCTGAGTCCTTTGAGAAATTCAAAGAGTTCAAGAATGAAGTAGAGAACCAGCTTGGAAGATCCATTAAAGCTCTTCGATCAGATCGAGGTGGAGAATACCTGAGTGGAGAGTTCTTTGACTATCTGAGAGAGTCTGGGATCATATCCCAACTCACTCCTCCTGGAACACCTCAATGGAATGGTGTGTCTGAAAGGAGAAATCGAACTTTATTGGATATGGTTCGATCTATGATGAGTCATGCAACTCTACCTCCCTCATTCTGGGGGCATGCACTTGAGACAGCTTCTCTGATACTGAATAATGTTCCATCTAAGAGTGTCTCCAAAATACCATACGAGGTATGGAGTGGGAGATGCCCTAATCTCACGTTTATCAGGATCTGGGGATGTGAGGCTTATGTCAAACGTCAGGATTCTAGCAAGCTAGAACCTAGATCTGATAAGTGTGTATTTGTGGGGTATCCGAAGGAAACTAAAGGATACTACTTCTATGTCCCAACCGAGAACAAAGTTTTTGTTGCTCGGGGTGCTGTCTTTTTAGAGAAAGAATTTCTTATGAAAGAAGTTAGTGGGAGGGAGTTTGACTTGGATGAGGTCCAAGTGCAACCACAAGACAAAGAGATGGAATCTGAGCCATCTGCACCAGTTGTTATACAATCTGAGGCTCAGACACAGGTCCCACGTAGGTCTGGGAGGATTCGTCGTGCACCTGAGAGGTACGGGTCGCTGCCGACTCAACACGATGGAATTTTCATCATTGAGGATGAACCCAGAACCTATGATGAGGCGGTCAGTGGACCGGACTCCGAGAGATGGCTTGACGCCATGCGATCCGAGATGGATTCCATGTCGGCTAACCAAGTCTGGGATTTGGTTGAGCTGCCTGATGGGGTAAAACCCATAGGGTGTAAATGGGTCTTCAAGAAGAAGACAGACATGGATGGCAATATAGTTACCTATAAGGGTAGACTAGTGGCTAAAGGTTTTAAACAAGTCCACGGGGTGGACTATGATGAAACCTTCTCGCCAGTTGCCATGATCAAGTCCATTCGGATTCTGCTTGCTATAGCTGCATATCATGACTATGAGATATGGCAGATGGATGTGAAGACAACGTTCCTTAACGGGAAGCTGACTGAGGATGTGTACATGACACAACCTGATGGTTTCATCCATCCTGCAGAGGCTAATAAGGTCTGCAGGCTAAAGAGATCCATTTATGGATTAAAGCAAGCATCTCGAAGTTGGAATCTTCGATTTGATGAAGCTGTGAGAGATTATGGCTTTATCAAAAGCGAAGATGACGCCTGTGTATATAGAAAATTCAATGGGAGCTTGGTGATTTTTCTGGTCTTGTATGTCGATGACATACTGCTCATCGGAAACGACATCCCTAGTCTTCAAGCTGTGAAGACATGGTTGGGGAAGTGTTTTGAGATGAAAGACTTAGGGGAGGCCGCCTATATTCTAGGCGTGAGGATCTACCGAGAAAGATCCAAGAGGCTCCTGGCCCTTAGTCAGAGTACCTACATTGATAAGGTCCTGGAGAGGTTTAACTTGGAGCAATCCAAGAAAGGATACCTTCCAGTAAGACATGGCCTTACTCTCTCAAAGAGCCAGTGTCCTACAACACAGGCTGAGAGGGATAACATGAGTCGAATTCCTTATGCTTCGGTAGTAGGATCGATCATGTATGCAATGTTGTGTACTAGACCAGACGTGGCATATGCTGTAAGCATAACCAGCCGATACCAATCCAATCCAGGTCTGCAGCACTAGGTGACTGTAAAGAACATCCTAAAGTATCTGAGGAGAACTAAGGATTTGTTCTTGGTCTATGGGGGACAGGAAGAGCTCAGTATGCAGGGCTATACTGATGCATCATTCCAGTCTGACCCTGACGACTTTAGATCGCAGGCTGGCTATGTGTTCAAGATAAATGGAGGCGCTGTATGCTGGAAGAGCTTCAAGCAATCCACCATAGCAGATTCTACAACCGAGGCAGAGTATGTGGCCGCTTCTGAGGCAGCCAAGGAAGCCGTTTGGATAAGGAAGTTCATATCTGATCTTCAGGTGGTTCCTAGTGCAGTGGATCCCATTGAACTCTATTGTGACAACAATGGAGCAATTGCACAAGCCAAGGAACCACGGTCTCATCAAAGATCCAAACACATACTCAGAAGATTTCACCTGAACAGAGAGATCATTGAAAGAGGTGATGTCAAGATTAGCAGAGTTGACACAGAAAACAATCTGGCAGACCCATTGACCAAGGCTTTGGCGCAGCAGAAGCATGATGGTCACGCTAGAGATATGGGGTTAAGATTTCTCAACCTCTAGGTCTTAGTGCAAGTGGGAGATTGTTGGTGTATATGCCCTAGGACCTAGTTTTGGTCCACTTATGTACTACTTGACTTTGATATTTATATATATCATTCTGGCATTGTCATTATCAATGTTTGTTTACATCTGCGCACATGTACTGACATGATAATGTCCCTGGAGATAGATTGGATCTGTGCTCAAACTATTGTCCCCAGTCGATGTACCTTAGTGGATATGGGACAGCTATGGTACTTGTGAGACTGGTATGTGAGCTGGTTAGGTACGTGGTGCTAACGCAGACACATGGGTATATCATTGGAGGATATACTGGAAAGACCCGCTGTGAGGCTATGACTTGGTGTCATAAGTTATCCTCACAAGTGACAGGAGATGCATTGATCCCTTGACTTGAGGTCATTGATCATTCTATATGGTTAGGGACTTGCTTTGATACAACCTAACACCTCGCCGTAGTTGGGAGGTCATAACGGTTGTCATTGAGCATGTCACGACCCATATGAGAAGGTCAATGGACAGACATAGGATTTGCCCCTTCCTTAGGGAAGTATGATATCCATGGAGCTCCTCTATGGTTCTATGACTGAGAGTGTATGGCCATACCCAGGTAAGAACCTGTTTTAGTCATAGCCATGTGATTGGGTGAAAACAAGTGGTGACACACTTGTCCAATCGGATATCAGTCCGGCAAAGAGACTGTAATGCATCTGTACCTAGTTGCGATGATGGGGATGTCGATGTCGATATCCATTCCAATGACATGGGTAGCAGCGATGCACTGCTAGGTGCCACTCACTGCTTGTGGTGACCTTTGGTCAGCACTGCCAGCGTCAGAAGAACCTACAGGGTCGCACACCTTGATACTTGAGTTCTCGTATTGATCGAGAAGCCTTATGATCAAGTTATTGGATAACTCGGATCTAATTGGGAGATTTCATCAGCACCAATGGGCCTGATGAGATGGAAGAATGTTATTGGAGCCAAACTTCATTTTTGGCAAGTTGACCCGTATTTGACCATGGTTGGTCACACTTGGATTAGGGTTGCATTGGATTGGATCCAAATGCTTAATCAACCCATAGGATGAAGTTTGGGCTAGGTCATTATCCAATGAAGCCCAATAACAAGTTCTCATGAAGAGAAGAGAGGATAAAAGGGTATAATGGGGAGAAACCCAACCCCATTGGCCCCTAAGGGGCATAATGGGGTTAGGGTGGCAAAATTGCTTCATTAAGGAAGCAATTTGCTCCTAGCCCTTCTCCCTTGATGGTATGAATGCCTTTAAGGCATGTCTTGGGCTGATATGGTACTTGGGCAATTATGGAAAGGTTGAATGAAGTTTATGGTAAAGTCTTGGAGACTTTCCTTGCATTAAACCTCCTCATCCTAGCCCTACACTTGTCGTGATCCTAGCCCTTGCCCTAATCGCCTCTTGCCCTATATATGTGACCCTAGCCGCCCCCTCTTAGATTTGATTCATCCTTGGAGGCGTGAACATAAGAAGGGAGCGAGAGCAAGGAGCATTGGCGCAATCTCTTCTTCTCATCAAGTGGCCGCAAGCTTCACCTTCCTTACCACTTGGCGCATCTTTCTCTCTCGGTGGCGCAAGGTGGTTGGAGCATCCCCCTAAGGCTTGGATCTTCTTCCCGAGGCTAGCACCGGGCATGGAAGAAGAGGACTCGAGGCATCCGTGTGTGTGAGACTGCAGAGGGCGCACAGTTGGGCGCCTATCACGACATCGACCTCATCCTGCTCTGAGGTATTTTCTAACTCATCATGTCGACCCCCTTGCATGCGATCTTCACTGGGTTTTTGGGACGGACCTATTTCGGGGACATTCTTCCGCTGTGCAATGTATGTATGTGTCTCTGAAAAATTGTAAAATGTCCCCGGGGGTTTCCCAACAGTATTCACCACCTCGATCTGAACGAAGTGCCTTGATATTTCGGCCTAGCTGATTCTGTACTTCATTCTCGAACTCTTTGAACTTGTCAAAAGATTCACTTTTATGTCTCATTAGATAGACATACCCATATCTACTGAAATCATCAGTAAAGGTAATGAAGTATAGATAGCCACCTCTGGCATGTTTACTAAAAGGCCCACACACATCACTGTGTATAAGGTCAAGTAAACCTGAAGCCCTTTGACCTTTCTTAGGAAAAGGAGACTTCGTCATTTTACCCATTAAACAAGCTTTGCATGTATCAAGCTCCTCATAGGAGAATGATCCCAGCAGTCCATGATCATGCAACCGCTTAATGCACTTCTTGTTAATATGGCCAAAACGACTATGCCATAGCAAGGTGCTATTATCAGCATACTTAGCTTTCTTGTTATCAATTTGTTGTATAGAACATTCCATGTCCAACATGAATAACCCATTGTTAATCGACCCAGTAGTATAAACAATATTATCAAAAGAAATAATACACTTTGAAATATTGCATTCAAAGGAAAACCCTTTCCTGACAAGAGCAGGAATAGAGATAATATTTTTCGTTATGCTTGGTACAAAATAACAATTGTCCAGTTCCAATACAAGTCCAGATGGTAATGAGATGTAATAAACGCCTACAGCAACAGCAGCAACCCGTGCCCCGTTTCCAACTCGTAGGTCCACCTCATGCTGTCCCACTTGTCTTCTTCTCTTGAGTTCCTGTACATTTGAACAAATGTGAACTCCACATGCAGTGTCCAACACCCATGATATGGAAGAAGAAACCATGACTTCAGTCACGTAAATACCTGAGCCAGAAGCGAAACTTCCCTTCTTGTCTCCTTGGAGCGCTTTACAGTCCTTTTTCCAGTGACCCAGCTGGCCACAGTGGAAACATCTGTATTCCTTCGACCGCTTAACCTTTTGTTTCAGAGCCTTGCTGTAGCTCTTAACAGGGGCTTTGCCTTTCTTCCCTTTCTTCTTGTTCCTAGAAGGAACCATTAAGACAGAGGATACAGGCTTTCCCTTTAGAGTCAACTTTGTAGTCAAGAGCATATTCAGTAACTCTGCCGGCGTACAGTCGATCTTGTTCATATTAAAGTTAATGATGAACGGATCGAAAGAGGTCGGGAGAGACTGCAATATGATGTCTACAGCAAGCTCCTGATTGATGGTATGTCCTAGTTTCTCTAGAGCCTCCTTGTACCCAATCATCTTGAGTACGTGAGCTCCCACTGGACTTCCTTCAGCCAGTTTGCTCTGAAAGAAAAGCTTAGTCAAATTGTAGCGTTCAGTCCTAGCCTGTGCAGCATACAGTAGCTTGAGGTTTGCTATAATTTGTATAGCAGATAGATCCTCATGCTGACGCTGCAGCTCTGGCGTCATAGACGCAAGCATCAGGCAAGCGACATCAATGCTATCATTGACATGCTTCTCATAGGCATCCCGAACCGCCCTTGCGGCGTTCGCAGCGGGTTGAGGCGGTATAGCCGTCTCGAGGACATACAGCTTCCTCTCTGCCTTAAGAACAATCTTAAGGTGTCCGTACCAGTCTGAGAAGTTTGGTCCAGCAAACTTCTCCCTTTCCAGTAGGGATCGCACATTGAAATTCGTGGTGTTCGTTGCTGCAGTAATCTACAACAATGCAAGAACAGCAAGGTCAGTATCAATGTGAGAATCAATTCAGGACTTAAGAATGATTCTTTTCTCACTATTTTATCTGGCTGAAAAATCCAGCAAAACAGCCCAAAAGAGTAAAACTCTTTTAGTGAGATGGGATCCAGATTTCATACTTGGTCTCCGCGTCCCGCTCAGGCGAGATAAGATGCACAGAGAGTACAAGCACTAATCTCTGGTAGGCAATCCCTGCCAATCGCCAACCCGTGTGATTCCCCTTCATCTGGGCAATCCAGCAGACTGTGCCAACTGAGTTGGTACAACACAGTCTCTGATCCCACAGATGGCTGCCTCCATATAGCTACCATATGCGCCACATATGTAGCCTACATGGTCAAGCTGACCCGACCTACTCCCTGGACCACCACGTGCTATGCTGAGCAACGAGAAGCGATAAATCCCTTCCCTGTAACACGCAGGTGTAATCACACACCGTCTGAAGATAGATGGGCGTGCCCACTGAGTGGGTACAACACGGCCCCAACGATAGTCAGAACAGTGAGGTTTCGCGCCAGAAGGCTTACGAGCTTGATATTTTAGCGTTGGATTTTAACGGTCTTTTATCTTCTTAACTATCATGCAAACCCTATGGTGATAGCAGAAGATTAAATCATGCAATTCTAATTATATAAACAATAAATAGAAAGCATGCTGATCTTATGTGGTAAAAGCCCATTAAGCCTAGGTAAGACCTTAATTTAACTTAAGTCTTCACTTGAGCTGTTGATGGGTCTTTTGCATCTCATCTGGCCCAACCCAGGGCCCAAGCGCCCACTGCAGCTCAGGTGCTCCCACCAGGTAAATGCGCCTGTCCCAGAGTCGAACCCTGGACCTCCCACCTGGTCAAGCCACTACTGCATGCGCCTCTGCCAAGTGTGCTCTGTGCTCTTGTCTGATTAAAATACAATTTAATCTATCTAGACAAGATTGACACGCAGGTCAATTACACAATAAATTAATTAAAATGTGATGCGCAGATCACAATTATAATAATTTATAGTTTAATCCAGGCACGCAGGCCCCAGCACAGCACACATTAAAATAGGCAGCCCACATAAGATTAAATAGTCAATCATCATGGTATACAATCAACATGTGATCCAACAATAAGAAAATAAAGTTTTCGAAAACCCATAGGCATCAATTTTATTTTCCTTATGTGCCCTACTACCTTACAACGGTTCATTAATAGGGATTCACTCATCAGACCTAGTCAGACCCACTGCCCTTGCATGCACCAAGTCCTAACTGACTTGAGTTGACCCAGCGGCCAACTATGCATGCGTTGGGCTGAACGAGCCTCATGAGTTCTGGCAAGCGGGTGTGAGCCCGGGCCTGACTCAAGAGCGTTCACTGGTTGTCTCAACCAGACATCGCTACACGCCTGTCTGCAGTCAACCTATAGCCACCTTGTGCTTGCGCACAGATGCCATCTGGTCGACCCTTCTAGGCTGTCAGATAGTCTGATCAGACTAGTTGGATCTAGACTCGACTATGATTTCAACCCTAATAACCCGTCTAAGGTTTTACAGTAGGCGGCTATAGATCTAAGTGAGGCGCGCAAGTTAACAAGTTTTGAAGAAAAACTACAACATGCCGCCAACTAGAAAACATGTTCATCAAGTTTTCGCATGAACAACTTAACATGTAATTTTCGCATGTAGTTTAGATCTAAGCATACAAGCGCAAACATGGATCACAAAAGCCTCAAGCAATCATAAAAACATGCTTATAACCTGGCTCTGATACCAATTGAAAGTCCCCTATAAAGGGGCGAAACCCTAAAGTGGCGCATATAAAATTTTGGGCAGCGGAAATAAGGGTTTCTAGATGATCGGTTGCATGCATGTCATATGATCAACTATTAAAACTTGTATACATTGATAAGAGTCATACCATCGCCATTGCTTGGATGGTGCCTTGGAAGAAGAGAGCGAAAGGGATCTCCTCCAGAAGATGCGCACACAAGAAGAAGATCGCCTACTCCTTGTTGATCCTTGTGCTAGCAAAGACCTTCAAGTCTCCTGATCGAATGGAAGGGAAGAAGAGATGTCTTGCTTGGCCGAGACCTCCTTGTCGTCAACTCCTTCAACACACGAGAGTTGAGAGAGCATAGAGAGGAAGAGGCGACAATAGGCGTGAGAGGAGCGAACGTGAGGCGTGACCATGTTTTGGAAACATGGTTTCCCAAAATAGAAAAACCCCCTCAACGTGTGATGCGTTCACTCCTTGTGAACCATCACATTTTTCTCTTCCCATTGAACCATGCGCTCATATGATGAGCCGGTTCATTTTGGTTTGGTTCAAAGACCAATTAACCCAAGCATTTGGTCTAGATCACAATTAAACCCTAAGGCTCCAGATTTAACCGTTCATCTCCTGATGCTCCTGATCTCACCGATCTAGCATCAATTCTCTCGATCGAAGCTTACCGATCTCAAGCCCTAATCAATCAAAGATGATCAGACCAGATCTCACTTACAATCAGAGATTAAATCCCTTTAAACTGAACCCAAACAATTCAGTCCACACGATCTGACTTAAGTAAGCCATATCATCAAATTGTGCGACCCTAAGGGTTTCCTTTAAACGTCGGTAACGATAACTTACGTTATCACGATCAGTGAGGGGTATCTAGCAACACATCACTGTCTCCCGATATAAAGGAAAGAGTCTTCCAAGACTACACCCAAACCACAGCACAAGTGTGAATCCATTTCACTAGACATACATGTTTCCTTTGCCACTGGATGTTCTTATTGGACAAGCGTGTCAAGCCTGTAACTCCAATATGATGAGAATGATTAGATCAGATGAACATAGTCATCTGGGTATGGCCATACACTTTCTCAATCATCTCATCCAGGGGGCCCCTTTAGAACATCACACTCCAATGAAGGAGATGACAATCCTACGTCTATCACTAGCGCCCTAACATGACTCATGCTCACCATCCAAGATAGTCTATAACCATTATGTTTCAAATGATATCGAACTATCTCAAAACAATGCCAATCATCATTTAGAAACACAAGTGATCTCAAGTCAGAGGAAGTATGCCACTTGTTCGCATACAAGGATTATTCACATTGTGACAAGCAATTGAACATCCTATGTAGGGTCTGTCCAGTACATCCAATGTACCCATGAGTCTACATCTTATTCCATGCTCAAAGAATCCTATAAGATTAGAACACATATTAGTCTCAATCATATCAAGGTTGTCTCATGTTCACCAAGATATTTCGACTAAGGACTACACTGCATGTCAGACTAGCTGAACACCATTGAGACATTATTCAGAAGTATACACATTGCAGCAGATAATGTAACAACCTGAATAACAACCATTGCCTTTATAAACATAGAGTTTATACATGATACTGATATAATCCCAAGGCCTCAAACATTAGCCTTAAGGGCATACCCCAACAGCAACTTGCACAACTAGAATGTACACTTGAAGCTTGTATTTCTGGTTGAAATTGATGGCAGGAAACTTCAAAGGAAAGATCTTCTACCTCAATCGAAGCTCTGCAAAGCTGGTAGAAGTTCTAGCGAAGCAGCGGCGGCGAGAATCAAAGGTTGGCAAAAAAAATCTGCTATAGAGCTAAAATGAAGCTTCAAAACGCCGGGAACACAGTTAGAGAGGGCTGCCGGACAATCTGGAAAGACGAGGGAGGCAAGAATCGAAGATATGACACAAAAGTGAGTAGATCACTAGTGAAACCCTAAAAAATACGATCGGGCATTTTATATAAGCATATAGAATTACGGTTTTGAAAATAATCATGATACACTAGTGAAACATTCTATATCGAAATTTAATAAAATTACGAGCGTGAAAATTATCATACCCTACCTGTGAAAGTCTTTGTACCAAAAACCCCTCAGAATTACGGGCGTGATATAAATCATGGTTTACTCGTAAATTTTTTTTTTTTACTCTCCAAATTACAGGTGTGAAAATTATCACACCCCTACCGTGAAACATTATGTTCCTTAGAGATAAATAGTATTTCAAAATTACGAGCATGACAGAAATCATGCCATGCCTATGAAAGTTTTTGTTTCTTTAAGGATGAACAAAGTAACAAAATTACGGCCGTAATAATAATTATGACCTGGCTTTAATTTTTGCGTAAGCCACCAAAATGACCGTTTCGACGTAAAAAGTACACTAAACAATCCTACAAAGCATGAAAACAAGGATTAGCACTAGAAAAACATAAAAATCAAGAAAAATCAAGGGAGAAAAACTAAAGTAAGAATCCTTGGTTGCCTCCCAAGAAGCACTAAGTTTAGTGTCGCTAGCAGTTGGGAAACCTCGGAGATATTTTATAATTTTTCACAGAGATAACAATACATGCACAGCGGAATAATATCCCCGAATTGGTCGGTACCAAAAACCCAGTGAAGATCGTCTTGCGAGGGGGTCGACACGATGAGATAGGAAGTACCTAGAGCAAGAGGAGGTTGATGTCAAGGTAGGCGCCCAAGCGTGCGCCCTCTGCAGTCTCACAAACATGGATGCCTCGAGCTCTCTTCTTTCTAGCCCGGTGCTAGCCTCAGGAAGAAGATCCAAGCCTTAGGGAGATCTCCAATTCACTTGCGCCAAACTTGAAGGAAGGATGCGCAAAGAGGTTGGAGGAGGAGATGAAGCCGCCGAGGTCTCCTTCAAGTTGTGCCAAGAAGAGGAAGGGAAGGAAGGCTTGCAGCTAGAGGAAGAGAAGTTGCGCCAAATTCTTCTTACTCTCGCCCTTGGAGTTGTTCACGTTAACACACACAAAGCACTCGCATATCATGTGTTAATATAACAACAAGAGGCGGGAAGATAAGAGGTCTTAAGCAAGTCCCAAAGAGAAGGGGGGCGGCTGGGGTTAATGTGAGGTGGCAATTAGGGTTATGGTTATGGCAAGACTCCAAGCCTTTTCCATAAACCCATCCAAATCTCCTAGGACTTACAAAGGCAAGGTTTCCATCATGGAACAAAGGGCTAGGGGCAAATACCATCCAAATGAAGTATTAGGGGCCAAGACATCCCCATTATACCCATAGGCGCCTAAAGAGGTAATCTTCTCCCCATTAAACCCTTATGGGCTCTAATCTCTTTATGACAACTTGTTATTGGGCCTCATTGGGCAATGAGCTAGTCATTCATTACATGGGTTGATTAAGCTATTGGATCCAATCCAATGCAACCCTAATCTAAATGTGACCCACCTGGTCAATTTCGGGTCAACCTATCAAAATTGAAGTTTGGCCCCAATAACTCTCTTCCATCTCATCAGGCCCATTGGCGCTGATGAAATCTCCAAAATAGATCTCAGCTATCCAATAACTCAATCATAAGGCTTCCCGATCAATACGAGAACTCGAGTATCAAGGTGTGCTACCCTGTAGGTTCCTCTAATGTTGGAAGTGTTGACCTAAGGTCACCACAAGTAGTGAGTGGCACCTAGCAGTGCATCGCTGCTACCCAAGTCTTCGAAATGGATATCGGCATTGACATCCCCATCATCGTAACTAGGTACAGATACATTATAGTCCCTTTGCCAAACTGATATCTGATTGGATAAGTACGCCATCACTTGTTTTCACCCAATCACATGGTCATGACTAAATCAAGTTGTCACCTAGGTATGGCCATACACTTCCAGGCATAGAACCATAGAGGAGCTCCATAGAAATCAAGCTTCCCTCAAGAAGGGGAAAATCCTCTGTCTGTCCATTGACCTTCTTATATGGGTCATGACATGCTCAATGACAACCGTTATTACCTCCCAACTACGGCGCAGTGTTAGGATGTATAAAAGCATGTCCCTAACCATATAGAACGGTCAATGACCTCAAGTCAAGGGATCAATGCATCTCCTGTCACTTGTGAGGATAACTCATGACACCAAGTCATAGCCTCATAGTGGGTCGGTCTAGCATATCCACCACTGATATACCCATATGTCTGCGTTAGCACCTCATGCCTAACCAGCCCATATACAAGTCTCACAAGTACCAGAGCTGTCCCATATCCACTCAGGTACATCGACTGGGGACAACCATTTGAGCATAGATCTGATCTGTCTCTAGGGACATTATCATGTAAGTACATAATCGCAGATGTAGACAAATATTGATAATGACAATGCCAGAATGATATATATATATATATATATATATATATCCACCACTGATATACCCATATGTCTGCGTTAGCACCTCTTGCTTAACCAGCCTAAATACCAGTCTCACAAGTACTAGAGCTGTCCCATATCCACTTAGGTACATCGACTAGGGACAACCATTTGAGCATAGATCCGATCTGTCTCTAGGGACATTATCATGTAAGTACATAATTGCAGATGTAGACAAACATTGATAATGACATTGCCAGCATGATATATATATATATATATATATATATATATATATATATATATATATATATATATTTATATTGTCTATGTCAAGTAGTACAAAGGAAGGACCGATACTAGGTTTCTTGGCATACACACCAACAATCTCCCACTTGCACTTAGACCTAGAGGTTGAGAAACCTCGACCCATAACCCTAGCATGACCATCATGCTTCTGCTGCACCAAAGCCATGGTCAGAAAGTCTGCTAGATTTTTCTCTGTGTCAACTCTGCTAATCTTGACATCACCTCAGTCAATGATCTGTCTATTTAGGTGAAATCTGCTGAGTACGTGTTTTGACCTTTGATGAGACCTTGATTCCTTGGCTTGTGCAATTGCCCCATTGTTGTCACAGTAGAGCTCAATGGGATCCACTGAACTTGGAACCACCAGAAGTTCAGTAATGAACTTCCTCATCCAAATGGCTTCTTTGGCTGCCTCAGAAGCCGCCACATGCTCAGCCTCGATTGTAGAATCAGCTATGGTGGATTGCTTGATGCTCTTCCATCATACAGTGCCTCCATTCATCTTGAACACATAGCCGGCCTGTGATATGAAGTCGTCATGGTCAGACTGGAATGACGCATCAGTGTTGCCATAAACAATGACCTCTTCCTGTCCCCCATAGACCAAGAACAGATCCTTAGTTCTTCTCAGATACTTAAGGATGTTCTTTACAGCCACCCAGTGTTGCAGACCTGGATGTTATCGGCTGGTTATGCTCACAGCATAAGCCACATCTGGTCTAGTATACAATATTGCATACATGATCGATCCCACTGCCGAAGCGTAGGGCACTCGATTCATGTCATCCCTCTCAGCCTGTGTGGTGGGACACTGGCTCTTTGAGAGAGTAAGGCCATGTCTCACTGGAAGGTACCCCTTCTTGGATTTCTCTAAGTTGAACCTCTCTAGGACCTTATCAATGTAGGTACTCTAACTAAGGGCTAGGAGCTTCTTGGATCTATCCTGGTAGATCCTCATGCCTAGCATATAGGCGGCCTCCCCTAAGTCCTTCATCTCGAAACACTTCCCCAACCATGTCTTCACAGACTGAAGACTAGGGATGTCATTTCCGATGAGCAGTATGTCATCGACATACAAGACCAGAAAAGTCACCAAGCTCCACTGAATTTTCTGTATACACAGGTGTCATCTTTGCTTTTGATAAAGCCATAATATCTCACAGCTTGATCAAACCGAAGATTCCAACTTTGAGATGCTTGCTTTAGTCCATAAATGGATTTCTTTAGCCCGCAGACTTTATTGGCATCTACAAGATGGATGAAAACATCAGGTTGTATCATATACACATCCTCTGTCAGCCTCCCGTTAAGGAACGCTGTCTTAACATCCATCTGCCATATCTCATAATCATGATATGTAGCTATAGCAAGCAGAATTCGAATGGATTTGATCATGGCAACTGGCGAGAAGGTTTCATCATAGTCCACTCCATGGACTTGTTTGAATCCTTTAGCCACTAGTCTACCCTTATAGGTAACTATGTTGCTATCCATGTTAGTCTTCCTTTTGAAGACCCATTTATACCCTATGGGTTTCACCCCATTAGGCAGCTCAACCAAATCCCAGACTTGGTTAGCTTACATAGAATCCATCTCGGATCACATGGCCTCAAGCCATCTCTCGAAGTCTGGTCCACTAACCTCCTCATAATAAGTCCTGGGCTCATCCTCAATGATAAAGATCCCGTCGTGTTGGGTCGGCAGCAACCCATGCCTCTCAGGTGCACGACGAATCCTCCCAGACCTACGTGGGACCTGTGTCTAAGCCTCTGGCTACCTAGCAACCGGTGCAGGTGGCTCAGGTTCAATTTCTATGTCTTGTGGTTGCACTTGGACCTCGTCCAAGTCAAACTTCCTCCCACTGACTTCTCTCATGAGAAATTCTTCCTCTAGAAAGACAGCACCCGAGCAACAAAAACTTTGTTCTCGGTGGGAACATACAAGTAGTAACCTTTACTTTCCTTAGGATACCCCACAAACACACATTTATCAAATCTAGGTTCTAGCTTGCTAGAATCCTGACGTTTGACATAAGCCTCACATCCCCAGATCCTGATAAACGAGAGGTTAGGGCATCTCCCACTCCATACCTCGTATGGTATCTTGGAGACACTCTTAGATGGAACGTTATTCAGTATTAGAGAAGCTATCTCAAGTGCAAAACCCCAGAATGAGGGTGGTACAGTTGCATGACTCATCATGGACCGAACCATTTCCAACAAGGTTCGATTTCTCCTCACAGACACACCATTCTATTGTGGTGTTCAAGGGGGAGTGAGCTGGGATAGAATCCCACACTCTCTCAGATAGTCGAAGAACTCACCACTCAGGTACTCTCCACCACGGTCTGATCGAAGAGTTTTGATAGATTTACCAAGCTGGTTCTCTACTTCATATCTGAACTCCTTAAATTTCTCAAAGGATTCAGATTTATGTCTCATTAGATAGACATAATCATATCTATTGAAGTCATCAGTAAATGTGATGAAGTAGTTGTACCCTCCTTTGGCTTGTTTACTGAATGGCCCACACACATCATTGTGTACAAGATCCAATAAAGCTTCTGCCCTCTCACTGATCTTGGTAAAGGGCGCCTTTGTCATCTTCCCTAATAAACAAGGCTCACAAGTATCAAATTCCTCCAAGGAACTTGAATCTAACAACCCATTTGCATAGAGTTGTTGGATGTGATTTTTGTTTGTATGGGCTAATCGACAATGCCATAGGAAAGCACCAATTGAACCACTCAGTTTGATCCTTTTGTTATTTATGTTACAAATATAACTATTCATGTCCAAGACATATAACCCATTGCACAAAGTACCATTCCCATAAAACATGTTTGCAAATGAGAAAGAATAAGAGTTCTCCTTTATTTCAAACATAAATCCTTTCTTTGCCAAGCAATGAATGGATACAATGTTTTTAGTAAGTGAAGGCATATAATAGCAATGATCTAGTTCTAATTGAAGTCCAGAAGGCAAGGAGAGAGTCAAAACTCCTACAGCAATAGCAGCAACTTGTGCCCTGTTTCTAACCCGTAGGTCAATCTCTCCTGGCTGCATCAATCTACTTTTCTTGAGCCCCTGCAACTTTGTACAAATATGAGCTCCATATGCGGTATCCAATACCCATGACATAGAAGTAGAAAGGTTGACTTCAGTAACATAAATACCCGAGCATGAAGATGAAACCTTGCCTCTATTCTTCTCATTCTGAAGTCACACTATGTCCTTTATCATGTGAGGTGGTCCTCCACATGAGTAGCACTTGTTATTCCTGACTCTTTCCATCTTTATCTTCAATGTCTTAGTTAAGCCTTTTGTCTCAACACATTGAATGTCTACTTTAGGAGGGTTGAGCTCAGCCAATTCATCAATGAGCTGCCTTAGATTAGAAATAATCTCAGAGGCACTCTTAGATTCATATTGCCCTCTAAATTCAGGCGACATGTTAGTTACCATCAAATTAGCTACCTCCAAAGTATCAGCCTGATGCTTATCACAGGCATCCTTCTCAGCCGCTTAGGCCGAGCATGGAAGTGGCTCAGGAATAGGCTGCTCAAGGACATAGAGCTTCCTCTTGAGCTTGAGCACATTTCTCAAGTTCATATACCAATCTAGTAAGTTGGATCCAACCAACTTATCCCTTTCCAAGGTAGATCGCAGTGACCATCTGCCATTGTTTGCAGCCATTATTCTACAACAACCAAGAAACAGCAGATTAGTACTACTTCAAATCATTTAAACTGGACTTGTTTTAAATGATTATGGCTCTCATAATTTTCATCGAATTGATAACCCACAAAGTCAATCGGGAAATTCAGGATTTCCTAGTAAAATGAGATCCTTATTCCACATGGGTCTTCGCGTCCCACGAGGGTGGGATGGGATCCACAAAGTGACCCATGCTTCTTATGGTGGGCACGCCTGCCGATTGTGCTTGGCAACTCCCCTTATTGAGATAGTCTAGGCATTTCATGTCCAACGAGGGCTGGATACAGCATGAAACCCTAGCCTTTCAACGATGCCTCTAGAGTTTCATCATGTGCCCAGCACATATGAAAATCTAGTCAAGTCCATTCCTAACCATTATGCCCAGGGCCAACGAGTTTCCCTGCGAAGGCACGTCCAGGGTAAAACTGGATTGGGGAAACTGTTTTCACCACACACCTTCTAAAGATAAGTGGGTGTGTCCCACGAGGGTGGGAAATAGTTCACAAGACCACTGATCGATAGCTTGGTGAGGGCTATGCGTTAGAAGGCTACTAGATTTGATATTTAGATTGAGGGTTTTTGTGGTCTCAATATTTCAATTTTATCTTATGTTTAATATTATAGACATGCAATCCTATAGTGTTAACATAATGATAAAACATCATTGACATGCTTTAGCTTTTGTAAAGAAAGCAATAAAAGGATGATGTAATCATAGCCCATTCAAGACATTGAACCAACCCATGCCTAAAAGGGGTTCAACTCTTAACCTAGGACTCAAGCCCCTAAAACTAGACCTAGCCTAGCCGACCTCTAGCTTGGTCTTTAAGGTTGGCTCCAAGGTCCTTCACACCATGGTTTAGCTCTCAAACCCTAGAGGTAGTTCTAGGGAAAACCCAAGAAGCACACCCCCAAGGTTTGGCCAATGCCATGGTTCCTCCTCCAAGGGTGAAACGCCACCTTGCAAGGGCCAAGATGGCTAGCTCACAATCCTTAAGGCTCGGCCATGGCTTCTTGCGCCAACTTGCAAGCACGCGCCACCCAACATTGAAGCTTGGTGCGCCACCAAGAAAGGTGTGCAAGCTTCAAGCATGCACCAAGCATCCATGTCCATATGCGCCACTAATCTTCATCTTATGATTTCAAAACAAAAGAAAAAGAATGGCAACACGCAGGCCTCACAAGGATACATCACAGGCATGCAAAGGAGCTTGACTAATGATCACAACATCATGCACAATGAAGTACTTATACATGCAATTCTACATGCTCATAAAAAAACCTAAAAACTGAAATTTTAGTTTCACATAAAACAAGCTTCTTTTCCTCATCTTCTTATCACAATTCTTTTGGTTATTTGCGATTAAATTTCATGATGATTTCATAGATCCTATCGGCTGACAATTTTGTCAGATCAAGAGACCTAGCCAGTCCGAAGATACAATGCCCATCCTACTTGACAAAACTACGTGTTCCTTTGATCATAAATCAATCAAGAAAAATAACCCAAAAGACCAAAAGAAATTGACAAAGATGATAGGAACAAGAAACTATAATTTTTCTTACTTAGAAAAATCGTGCGCCATGTGAAAGTCCCCTATAAAGGGGGCGAAACCCTAAAGTGGCGCATATAAAATTTTGGGCAGTGGAAATAAGGGTTCTAGATGATCGGTTGCATGCATGTCATATGATCAACTATTAGAACTTGTATACATTGATAAGAGTCATACCATCGCCATTGCTTGGATGGTGCCTTGGAAGAAGAGAGCGAAAGGGATCTCCTCCAGAAGATGCGCACACAAGAAGAAGATCGCCTACTCCTTGTTGATCCTTGTGCTAGCAAAGACCTTCAAGTCTCCTGATCGAATGGAAGGGAAGAAGAGATGTCTTGCTTGGCCGAGACCTCCTTGTTGTCAACTCCTTCAACACACGAGAGTTGAGAGAGCATAGAGAGGAAGAGGCGACAATAGGCGTGAGAGGAGCGAACGTGAGGCGTGACCATGTTTTGGAAACATGGTTTCCCAAAATAGAAAAACCCCCCTCAACGTGTGATGCGTTCACTCCTTGTGAACCATCGCATTTTTCTCTTCCCATTGAACCATGCGCTCATATGATGAGCCGGTTCATTTTGGTTTGGTTCAAAGACCAATTAACCCAAGCATTTGGTCTAGATCACAATTAAACCCTAAGGCTCCAGATCTAACCGTTCATCTCCTGATGCTCCTGATCTCACCGATCTAGCATCAATTCTCTCGATCGAAGCTTACCGATCTCAAGCCCTAATCAATCAAACATGATCAGACCAGATCTCACTTACAATCAGAGATTAAATCCCTTTAAACTGAACCCAAACAATTCAGTCCACACGATCTGACTTAAGTAAGTCATATCATCAAATTGTGCGACCCTAAGGGTTTCCTTTAAACGTCGGTAACGATAACTTACGTTATCACGATCAGTGAGGGGTATCTAGCAGCACATCACTGTCTCCCGATATAAAGGAAAGAGTCTTCCAAGACTACACCCAAACCACAGCACAAGTGTGAATCCATTTCACTAGACATACATGTTTCCTTTGCCACTGGATGTTCTTATTGGAAAAGCGTGTCAAGCCTGTAACTCCAATATGATGAGAATGATTAGATCAGATGAACATAGTCATCTGGGTATGGCCATACACTTTCTCAATCATCTCATCCAGGGGGCCCCTTTAGAACATCACACTCCAATGAAGGAGATGGCAATCCTATGTCTATCACTAGCGCCCTAACATGACTCATGCTCACCATCCAAGTTAGTCTATAACCATTATGTTTCAAATGATATTGAACTATCTCAAAACAATGCCAATCATCATTTAGAAACACAAGTGATCTCAAGTCAGAGGAAGTATGCCACTTGTTCGCATACAAGGATTATTCACATTGTGACAAGCAATTGAACATCCTATGTAGGGTCTGTCCAGTACATCCAATGTACCCATGAGTCTACATCTTATTCCATGCTCAAAGCATCCTATACGATTAGAACACATATTAGTCTCAATCATATCAAGGTTGTCTCATGTTCACCAAGATATTTCGACTAAGGACTACACTGCATGTCAGACTAGCTGAACATCATTGAGACATTATTCAGAAGTATACACATTGCAGCAGATAATGTAACAACCTGAATAACAACCATTGCCTTTATAAACATAGAGTTTATACATGATACTGATATAATCCCAAGGCCTCAAACATTAGCCTTAAGGGCATACCCCAACAATCTCCCACTTGCACTTAATCTAATGGTTGAGAAATCTCAAACCCATATTATTACAGTGCTTCTCATGCTTCTGCTGCGCCAGAGGCATTGTAAGAGGGTCAACCAGATTGTCATCTGTATGAACCTTGCAGACTTTGATCTCGCCACGATCAATGATCTCCCGGATCAAGTGAAACCATCTCTGTATGTGCTTGGACTTCTGGTGCGACCGTGGTTCCTTTGCCTGTGCTATTGCTCCAGTGTTATCACAGAAGATAACCAATGGATCTGCACTCGAAGGAACAACACCAAGTTCCTGAACGAACTTACGAATACACACTGCCTCCTTAGATGCTTCCGAGGCTGCAACATACTCAGCTTCTGTTGTGGAATCAGCAACAATAGATTGTTTGAAACTTTTCCACACCACTGCACCTCCATTCAAGCTAAAAACATAGCCTGATTGCGATCGGAAATCGTCCTGGTCAGATTGGAACGAAGCGTCAGTATATCCTTCAATACTGAGTTCTTCCTGACCATCATACACCAAGAACATATCTTTGGTCCTCCGCAGATATTTCAAAATATTCTTGACTGCAATCCAGTGCGCCTGACCTGGATTACTTTGGAACCGACTGGTCACGCTTAACCCGTAAGCGATGTCTGGGCGAGTACATAACATCGCATACATAATGGATCCAATAGCCGAAGCATAAGGCGTATTGTCCATTTCATCTTTCTCAGTCTGTGTTTGTGGACACTGACTCTTTGAAAGATTCAGACCATGTCTGACTGGAAGATATCCTCTTTTAGAATTTTCTAAATGGAATCTCTCCAGGACTTTATCGATGTAAGTACTCTGGCACAGCCCGAGAAGCCTCTTAGATCTATCTCTGTAGATCTTCACACCTAATACATAGGCTGCTTCTCCTAAATCTTTCATCTGGAAACATTTTCTTAACCATGCCTTAACCGCATGCAGTTCAGGAATATCGTTTACAATGATTAAGATATCATCGACGTAGAGGACTAGGAAAGTGATTACGCTCCCACTAAACCTCTTATATACACACGGGTCATCTTCATTCTTGATGAAACCAAACTCACAGATTGATTCATCAAAACGAATATTCCAGCTTCTTGATGCTTGCTTAAGTCCATAAATGGACTTCCTTAACTTGCATATTTTATGACGATCTGATGGATTAGTGAAACCTTCAGGTTGTGTCATATACACATCCTCATCCAGTTTTCCATTAAGGAAAGCAGTCTTCACATCCATCTGCCAGATCTCATAATCATAATATGCTGCTATCGCGAGAATAATCCGAATAGACTTAAACATAGCTACAGGAGAGAAAGTTTCATCATAATCTATCCCGTAGATTTGTTTGAAACCTTTCGCAACTAGCCTGCCTTTATAGGTAACCACGTTACCATCCATGTCAATCTTCTTCTTGAAGATCCATTTACAGCCTATAGGGATTACTCCCGGAGGCGGATCAACCAAATCCCAGACTTGGTTATCTGACATGGAGTCCATCTCGGCTCGCATAGCTTCAAGCCATCTCGGTGATTCCGGTCCACTGACCGCATCCGCATAAGTGAGGGGTTCATCATCAATGATGTAGACTCCGTCATAGCGCTCAGGCTGTCGACGGATCCTTCCCGATCTTCGCGGTTCCCGTGATATCTGAGCCTTAGGTTGTTCAGTAACCTGATCTACTGGCTCAGGCTCATCCAACTGTGCTTGACTACTTTGTCCTTCTTCTGGATTCTCATCCAGCTTTATTTCTCTCCCACTGGCCTCTTGCAGAAGAAATTCCTTCTCAAGAAAAATTGCCGTCCGAGCAACAAACACCTTGTTCTCTTTGGGATCGTAGAAATAATAACCCTTAGTTTCCTTAGGGTAACCGACAAAGATACATTTCTCAGATCTGCTCTCTAGTTTCCCAGATGCGAGCTTTTTGACATAAGCCTCGCAACCCCAGATCTTGATAAACGTCAAGCTTGGCTGTTTCCCATACCATAACTCATATGGCGTCTTTGAAACTGCCTTGGATGGCACTCGGTTTAGTACCTTTGCAGCTGTTTCCAGTGCAAATCCCCAAAAGGAGTAAGGCAGAGTAGCCTGACTCATCATAGAACGAACCATATCCAGTAAGGTTCTGTTCCTCCTCTCGGACACACCATTCCATTGCGGTGTTCCTGGCGGAGTGAGCTGTGAGATAATCCCACACTCCTTCAGATAGTCAGTAAACTCTCGACTCAAGTATTCACCACCTCGATCTGAACGAAGTGCCTTGATATTTCGGCCTAGCTGATTCTGTACTTCATTCTTGAACTCTTTGAACTTGTCAAAAGATTCACTTTTATGTCTCATTAGATAGACATACCCATATCTACTGAAATCATCAGTAAAGGTAATGAAGTATAGATAGCCACCTCTGGCATGTTTACTAAAAGGTCCACACACATCACTGTGTATAAGGTCAAGTAAACCTGAAGCCCTTTGACCTTTCTTAGGAAAAGGAGCTTTCGTCATTTTACCCATTAAACAAGCTTTGCATGTATCAAGCTCCTCACAGGAGAATGATCCCAGCAGTCCATTATCATGCAACCGCTTAATGCGCTTCTTGTTAATATGGCCTAAACGACTATGCCATAGCAAGGTGCTGTTATCAGCATACTTAGCTTTCTTGTTATCAATTTGTTGTATAGAACATTCCATGTCCAACATGAATAACCCATTGTTAATCGACCTAGTAGCATAAACAATATTATCAAAAGAAATAATACACTTTGAAATATTGCATTCAAAGGAAAACCCTTTCCTGACAAGAGCAGGAATAGAGATAATATTTTTCGTTATGCTTGGTACAAAATAACAATTGTCCAGTTCCAATACAAGTCCAGATGGTAATGAGATGTAATAAACGCCTACAGCAACAGCAGCAACCCGTGCCCCGTTTCCAACTCGTAGGTCCACCTCATGCTGTCCCACCTGTCTTCTTCTCTTGAGTTCCTGTACATTTGAACAAATGTGAACTCCACATGCAGTGTCCAACACCCATGATATGGAAGAAGAAACCATGACCTCAGTCACAAAAATACCTGAGCCAGAAGCAAAACTTCCCTTCTTGTCTCCTTGGAGCGCTTTACAGTCCTTTTTCCAGTGACCCAGCTGGCCACAGTGGAAACATCTGTATTCCTTCGACCGCTTAACCTTTTGTTTCAGAGCCTTGCTGTAGCTCTTAACAGGGGCTTTGCCTTTCTTCCCTTTCTTCTTGTTCCTAGAAGGAACCATTAAGACAGAGGATACAGGCTTTCCCTTTAGAGTCAACTCTGTAGTCAAGAGCATATTCAGTAACTCTACCGGCGTACAGTCGATCTTGTTCATATTAAAGTTAATGATGAACGGATCGAAAGAGGTCGGGAGAGACTGCAATATGATGTCTACAGCAAGCTCCTGATTGATGGTATGTCCCAGTTTCTCTAGAGCCTCCTTGTACCCAATCATCTTGAGTACGTGAGCTCCCACTGGACTTCCTTCAGCCAGTTTGCTTTGAAAGAAAAGCTTAGTCAAATTGTAGCGTTCAGTCCTAGCCTGTGCAGCATACAGCAGCTTGAGGTTTGCTATAATTTGTATAGCAGATAGATCCTCATGCTGACGCTGCAGCTCTGGCGTCATAGACGCAAGCATCAGGCAAGCGACATCAATGCTATCATTGACATGCTTCTCATAGGCATCCCGAACCGCCCTTGCGGCGTTCGCAGCGGGTTGAGGCGGTATAGCCGTCTCGAGGACATACAGCTTCCTCTCTACCTTAAGAACAATCTTAAGGTGTCCGTACCAGTCTGAGAAGTTTGGTCCAGCAAACTTCTCCCTTTCCAGTAGGGATCGCACATTGAAATTCGTGGTGTTCGTTGCTGCAGTAATCTACAACAATGCAAGAACAGCAAGGTCAGTATCAATGTGAGAATCAATTCAGGACTTAAGAATGATTCTTTTCTCACTATTTTATCTGGCTGAAAATCCAGCAAAACAGCCCGAAAGAGTAAAACTCTTTTAGTGAGATGGGATCCAGATTTCATACTTGGTCTCCGCGTCCCACTCAGGAGAGAGATAAGATGCACAGAGAGTACAAGCACTAATCTCTCGTAGGCAATCCCTGCCAATCGCCAACCCGTGTGATTCCCCTTCATCTGGGCAATCCAGCAGACTGTGCCAACTGAGTTGGTACAACACAGTCTCTGATCCCACAGATGGCTGCCTCCATATAGCTACCATATGCGCCACATATGTATCCTACATGGTCAAGCTGACCTGACCTACTCCCTGGACCACCACGTGATATGCTGAGTAACGAGAAGCGATAAATCCCTTCCCTGTAACACGCAGGTGTAATCACACACCGTCTGAAGATAGATGGGCGTGCCCACTGAGTGGGTACAACACGGCCCCAACGATAGTCAGAACAGTGAGGTTTCGCGCCAGAAGGCTTACGAGCTTGATATTTTAGCGTTGGATTTTAACGGTCTTTTATCTTCTTAACTATCATGCAAACCCTATGGTGATAGCAGAAGATTAAATCATGCAATTCTAATTATATAAACAATAAATAGAAAGCATGCTGATCTTATGTGGTAAAAGCCCATTAAGCCTAGGTAAGACCTTAATTTTAACTTAAGTCTTCACTTGAGCTCTTCATGGGTCTTTTGCATCTCATCTGGCCTAACCTAGGGCCCAAGCGCCCACTGCAGCTCAGGTGCGCCCACCAGGTAAATGCGCCTGTCCCAGAGTCGAACCCTGGACCTCCCACCTGGTCAAGCCACTGCTGCATGCGCCTCTGCCAAGTGTGCTCTGTGCTCTTGTCTGATTAAAATACAATTTAATCTATCTAGACAAGATTGACACGCAGGTCAATTACACAATAAATTAATTAAAATGTGATGCGCAGATCACAATTATAATAATTTACAGTTTAATCCAGGCACGCAGACCCCAGCACAGCACACATTAAAATAGGCAGCCCACATAAGATTAAATAGACAATCATCATGGTATACAATCAACATGTGATCCAACAATAAGAAAATAAAGTTTTCAAAAACCCATAGGCATCAATTTTATTTTCCTTATGTGCCCTACTACCTTACAACGGTTCATTAATAGGGATTCACTCATCAGACCTAGTCAGACCCACTGCCCTTGCATGCACCAAGTCCTAACTGACTTGAGTTGACCCAGTGGCCAACAATGCATGCGTTGGGCTGAACGAGCCTCATGAGTTCTGGCAAGCGGGTGTGAGCCCGGGCCTGACTCAAGAGCGTTCACTGGTTGTCTCAACCAGACATCGCTACACGCCTGTCTGCAGTCAACCTATAGCCACCTTGTGCTTGCGCACAGATGCCATCTGGTCGACCCTTCTAGGCTGTCAGATAGTCTGATCAGACTGGTTGGATCTAGACTCGACTATGATTTCAACCCTAATAACCCGTCTAAGGTTTTACAGTAGGCGGCTATAGATCTAAGTGAGGCGCGCAAGTTAACAAGTTTTGAAGAAAAACTACAACATGCGCCAACTAGAAAACATGTTCATCAAGTTTTCGCATGAACAACTTAACATGTAATTTTCGCATGTAGTTTAGATCTAAGCATACAAGCGCAAACATGGATCACAAAAGCCTCAAGCAATCATAAAAACATGCTTATAACCTGGCTCTGATACCAATTGAAAGTCCCCTATAAAGGGGGCGAAACCCTAAAGTGGCGCATATAAAATTTTGGGCAGCGGAAATAAGGGTTTCTAGATGATCGGTTGCATGCATGTCATATGATCAACTATTAAAACTTGTATACATTGATAAGAGTCATACCATCGCCATTGCTTGGATGGTGCCTTGGAAGAAGAGAGCGAAAGGGATCTCCTCCAGAAGATGCGCACACAAGAAGAAGATCGCCTACTCCTTGTTGATCCTTGTGCTAGCAAAGACCTTCAAGTCTCCTGATCGAATGGAAGGGAAGAAGAGATGTCTTGCTTGGCCGAGACCTCCTTGTCGTCAACTCCTTCAACACACGAGAGTTGAGGGAGCATAGAGAGGAAGAGACGACAATAGGCGTGAGAGGAGCGAACGTGAGGCGTGACCATGTTTTGGAAACATGGTTTCCCAAAATAGAAAAACCCCCTCAACGTGTGATGCGTTCACTCCTTGTGAACCATCGCATTTTTCTCTTCCCATTGAACCATGCGCTCATATGATGAGCCAGTTCATTTTGGTTTGGTTCAAAGACCAATTAACCCAAGCATTTGGTCTAGATCACAATTAAACCCTAAGGCTCCAGATCTAACCGTTCATCTCCTGATGCTCCTGATCTCACCGATCTAGCATCAATTCTCTCGATCGAAGCTAACCGATCTCAAGCCCTAATCAATCAAACATGATCAGACCAGATCTCACTTACAATCAGAGATTAAATCCCTGTAAACTGAACCCAAACAATTCAGTCCACACGATCTGACTTAAGTAAGCCATATCATCAAATTGTGCGACCCTAAGGGTTTCCTTTAAACGTCGGTAACGATAACTTACGTTATCACGATCTGTGAGGGGTATCTAGCAACACATCACTGTCTCCCGATATAAAGGAAAGAGTCTTCCAAGACTACACCCAAACCACAGCACAAGTGTGAATCCATTTCACTAGACATACATGTTTCCTTTGCCACTGGATGTTCTTATTGGACAAGCGTGTCAAGCCTGTAACTCCAATATGATGAAAATGATTAGATCAGATGAACATAGTCATCTGGGTATGGCCATACACTTTCTCAATCATCTCATCCAGGGGGCCCCTTTAGAACATCACACTCCAATGAAGGAGATGGCAATCCTATGTCTATCACTAGCGCCCTAACATGACTCATGCTCACCATCCAAGATAGTCTATAACCATTATGTTTCAAATGATATCGAACTATCTCAAAACAATGCCAATCATCATTTAGAAACACAAGTGATCTCAAGTCAGAGGAAGTATGCCACTTGTTCACATACAAGGATTATTCACATTGTGACAAGCAATTGAACATCCTATGTAGGGTCTGTCCAGTACATCCAATGTACCCATGAGTCTACATCTTATTCCATGCTCAAAGCATCCTATAAGATTAGAACACATATTAGTCTCAATCATATCAAGGTTGTCTCATGTTCACCAAGATATTTCGACTAAGGACTACACTGCATGTCAGACTAGCTGAACATCATTGAGACATTATTCAGAAGTATACACATTGCAGCAGATAATGTAACAACCTGAATAACAACCATTGCCTTTATAAACATAGAGTTTATACATGATACTGATATAATCCCAAGGCCTCAAACATTAGCCTTAAGGGCATACCCCAACACCATGTGAACATGCAATTTGCAAAAATTGAAACATGGCATGTGAGCATGGAAAAGCTTGAAAGCACATCGTTCGAGGCTCGCAAGTCGCTCTGATACCACTATTGGGAAACCCAAAGGATATTTTATAATTTTTCACAGAGATAACATTACATGCACAGCGGAATAATATCCCTGAAATAGGCCAGTCCCAAAAACCCAGTGAAGATCATCTTGCGAGGGGGTTGAAACGATGAGATAGGATGTACCTAGAGCAAGAGGAGATTGATGTCGAGGTAGGCGCCTGAGAGTGCGCCATTTGCAGTCTCATACACACGGATGCCTCGAGCTCTCTTCTTCCTCGCCCGGTGCTAGCCTCGGGAATAAAATCCAAGCCTTAGGGAGATCTTCAAAACACTTCCGTCAAACTTGAAGGAAGGATGCGCCAAGAGGTTGGAGGAGGAGATGAAGCCGCCAAGGTCTCCTTCAAGTTGCACCAAGAAGAAGAAGGGAAGGAAGGCTTGCGGCTAGAGGAAGTGAAGTTGCGCCAAATTCTTCTTACTCTCGCCCTTGGAGTTGTTCACGTTAACACACACAAAGCTCTTGCATATCATGTGTTTATATAACAACAAGAGGCGGCAAGATAAGAGGACTTGCGCAAGTCCCAAAGAGAGGTGGGGCTAGGGTTAATGTGAGGTGGCAATTAGGGTTAGGGTTATGGCAAGACTTCATGCCTTTTCCATAAACCCATCCAAATCACGTAGTACTCACCATGTAAGTCCATCATGCCTAATGTGCCGCAAACCTTGTTACAGAGGCAAGGTTTCCATCATGGAACAAAGGGATAGGCGCCAATACCTTCCAAATGAAGTATTAGGTGCCAAGACATCCCCATTATACCCATAGGCACCTAAAGAAGTAATCTTATCCCCATTATACCCTTATGGGCTCTAATCTCTTTATGACAACTTGTTATTGGGCCTCATTGGGCAATGAGCTAGCCCAAACTTCATTACATGGGTTGATTAAACCATTGGATCCAATCCAATGCAACCCTAATCCAAATGTGACCAACCATGGTCAATTTTGGGTCAACCTGCCAAAAATGAAGTTTGACCCCAATAACTCTCATCCATCTCATCAGACCCATTGGCGCTGATGAAATCTCTAAAATAGATCTTAGCTATCCAATAACTCAATCATAAGACTTTCCGATCAATACAAGAACTCGAGTATCAAGGTGTGCGACCCTCTAGGTTCCTCTTACGTTGGTAGTGCTGACCTAAAGTCACCACAAGCAGTGAGTGGCACCTAGCAGTGCATCGCTGCTACCCAAGTCATCGGAATGGATATCGGCATCGACATCCCCATCATCGCAACTAGGTACATATACATTATAGTCCCTTTGCCAAACTAATATCCGATTGGACAAGTGTGTCATTACTTATTTTCACCCAATCACATGGTCATGACTAAATCAGGTTGTCACCTGGGTATGGCAATACACTTTCAGTCATAGAACCATAGAGGAGCTCCATGGATATCAAGCTTCCCTTTGGAAGGGGCAAAACCTCTATCTGTCCGTTGACCTTCTTATATAGGTCGTGACATGCTCAATGACAACCGTTATTACCTCCCAACTACGGCGAGGTGTTAGGTTGTATAAAAGCATTGTCCCTAATCATATAAAACGGTCAATGACCTCAAGTTAAGGGATCAAGACATCTCCTGTCACTTGTGAGGATAAATCATGACAAAAAGTCATAGCCTCACAGCGGGTTGGTCCAGCATATCCACCACTGATATACCCATATGTCTGTGTTAGCACCTCATGTCTAACCAGCCCATATACCAGTCTCACAAGTACTAGAGCTATACCATATCCACTCAAGTACATCGACTGGGGACAACCATTTGAGCACATATCCGATCTGTCTCCAGGAACATTATCATGTAAGTACATAATCGCATATTTAGACAAACATTGATAATGACAATGCCAGATATATATATATATATATATGTGTGTGTGTGTGTGTGTGTACATATATGTACATATATGTACACATATATATATGTGTAAGTACCCCTTTCATGAGGGGGGCGAAACCCTAAAGCATGCGCATTCAAGAAATTTTCTAGGGCTTCATAAGATCGCATGTGGTATAACCATATGATCAACTTAAGTTTTACTAAGATCAAGATGTGATCTTACCATAGCCATCGCTTGGATGGTGCCTTGGAAGCAAGAGGGCGAAAGGGGCTCTCCTCCAAAGGTGGCGTACACAAGAGGATGATGGCTACTCCTTGTGTTCCTTGTGCTAGCAAGGCTTCAAGGGTCCTTGTCGAATGGAAGGGAAGAGATCTACTCTTTGCTTGGCCGAATCCTCTCTTGTCGTCAACCTTCACAACGCAAGCCGTGAGTCGTGAGTTGTCTGTCGTCAAGAGCAAAGGGGCGAGAGATGATAATCGAGAGGCGTTGCTTTCGAACGTGGAGACGTTCCCATTTTGGAAAACCGAAATTCCAAAAATAGCAACCACTTGATTACATGCGTTATGCGTTCACTTGAAATGAACCAAACGCATATCCCTTCTCCCATATGAACCATGCGCTCACACATGAGCCAGTTCAATGTATTTGGTTCAATGACCAAACCAAATCAGCCCAAGCTTTTAGTCCAGATCGAATCAAACCCTAAGGTTCCAGATCTGACCATTCATCTCCTGATGCTTCTGATCTCACCGATCTAGCATCAACACTCTCGATCGAAGCTTACCGATCTCAAGCCCTAATCAATCAAACATGATCAGACCAGATCTCACTTATAATCAGAGTTTAAATCCCTTTAAACTGAACTAAACAATTCAGTCCACACGATCTGACTTAAGTAAGCCATATCATCAAATTGTGCGACCCTGAGGGTTTCCTTTAAATGTCGGTAACGATAACTTACATTATCACGATCAGTGAGGGGTATCTAGCAACACATCACTGTCTCCCGATATAGAGGAAAGAGTCTTCCAAGACTACACCCAAACCACAGCACAAGTGTGAATCAACTCACTAGGCATACATATTTCCTTTGCCACTGGATGTTCTTATTGGACAAGCGTGTCAAGCTTGTAGCTCCAATATGATGAGCATGATTAGATCAGATGAACATAGTCACCTGGGTATGGCCATACACTTTCTCAATCATCTCATTTAAGGGGGGGCCCATTAGAACCTCACACTCCAATTAAGGAGACGGCAATGCTATATCTATCACTAGTGCCCTAACCTGACTCATGATCATTATCCAAGATAGTCTATAACCATTATGTTTCAAATGATATTGAACTACCTCAAAACAATGACAATCATCATTTAGAAACACAAGTGATCTCAAGTCAGAGGACATGTGCCACTTGAAGCAAAACAAGGATTATTCACATTGTGACAAGCAATTGAATATCCTAGTAGGGTCTGTCCAGTACATCCAATGTACCCATGAGTCTACATCTTATTCCATGCTCGAAGCATCCTATAAGATTAGAACACATATTAGTCTCAATCATATCAAGGCTGTCTCATGTTCACCAAGATATCTCGACTAAGGACTTTATAGCATGTCAGCCTAGCTGAACAGCATTGAGACATTATTCAGAAGCACAGTTATTGCAGCAGACAATGTAACAAACAGAATAACAACCATTGCCTTTATAAACAAAAGAGTTTATACATGATACTGTTACAATCCCAAGGCCTCAAACATTACCCTTAAGGGCATACCCCAACAATCTCCCACTTGCACTTAATCTAATGGTTGAGGAATCTCAAACCCATATTATTACAGTGCTTCTCATGCTTCTGCTGCGCCAGAGGCTTTGTAAGCGGGTCAGCTAGATTGTCATCTGTATGAACCTTGCAGACTTTGATCTCGCCACGATCAATGATCTCCCGGATCAAGTGAAACCGTCTCTGTATGTGCTTGGACTTCTGGTGCGACCGTGGTTCCTTTGCTTGTGCGATTGCTCCAGTGTTATCACAAAAGATAACCAAAGGATCTGCACTCGAAGGAACAACACCAAGTTCCTGAATGAACTTACGAATCCAAACTGCCTCCTTAGATGCTTCCGAGGCTGCAACATACTCGGCTTCTGTTGTGGAATCAATAACAATAGACTGTTTGAAACTTTTCCACACCACTGCTCCTCCATTCAAGCTAAAAACATAGCCTGATTGCGATCGGAAATCATCCTGGTCCGACTGGAACGAAGCGTCAGTATATCCTTCTATACTGAGTTCTTCCTGACCACCATATATCAAGAACATATCTTTGGTCCTCCGCAGATATTTCAAGATGTTCTTGACTGCAATCCAGTGTGCCTGACCTGGATTACTTTGGAATCGACTGGTCACGCTTAACCCGTAAGCGACGTCTGGGCGAGTACACAACATCGCATACATAATGGACCCAATAGCCGAAGCATAAGGCGTATTGTCCATTTCATCTTTCTCAGTCTGTGTTTGTGGACACTGACTCTTCGAAAGATTCAGACCATGTCTGACTGGAAGATATCCACGTTTAGAATTCTCTAAATGGAATCTCTCCAGGACTTTATCGATGTAAGTACTCTGGCACAGCCCGAGAAGCCTCTTAGATCTATCCCTGTAGATCTTCACACCTAATACATAGGCTGCTTCTCCTAAATCTTTCATCTGGAAATATTTTCTTAACCATGCTTTAACAGCATGCATTTCAGGAATATCGTTTCCAATGATTAAGATATCATCGACGTAGAGGACTAGGAAAGTAATTACGCTCCCACTAAACCTCTTATATACACACGGGTCATCTTCATTCTTGATGAAACCAAATTCACTGATTGATTCATCAAAACGAATATTCCAGCTTCTTGATGCTTGTTTAAGTCCATAAATGGACTTCTTTAACTTGCATATTTTATGACGATCTGATGGATTTGTGAAACCTTCAGGTTGTGTCATATACACATCCTCATCCAGTTTTCCATTAAGGAAAGCAGTCTTCACATCCATCTGCCAGATCTCATAATCATAATATGCAGCTATCGCGAGAAGAATCCGAATAGACTTAAACATGGCTACAGGAGAGAAAGTTTCATCATAATCTATCCCGTAGATTTGTTTGAAACCTTTCGCAACTAGCATGCCTTTATAGGTAACCACGTTACCATCCATGTCAATCTTCTTCTTGAAGATCCATTTACAGCCAATAGGGATTACTCCCGGAGGCGGATCAACCAAATCCCAGACTTGGTTATCTGACATGGAGTCCATCTCGGCTCGCATAGCTTCAAGCCATCTAGCTGACTCCGGTCCACTGACCGCATCCGCATAAGTGACGGGTTCATCATTGTCAATGATGTAGACTCCGTCATAGCGCTCAGGCTGTCGACGGATCCTTCCCGATCTACGTGGTTCCCGTGATATCTGAGCCTCAGGTTGTTCAGTAACCTGTTCTACCTGCTCAGGCTCATCCAACTGTGCTTGACTACTTTGTCCTTCCTCTGGATTCTCATCCAGTTTTATTTCTCTCCCACTGGCTTCTTGCAGAAGAAACTCCTTCTTAAGAAAAATAGCCGTCCGAGCAACAAATACCTTGTTCTCTTTGGGATCGTAGAAATAATAACCCTTAGTTTCCTTAGGGTATCCGACAAAGATACATTTCTCAGATCTGCTCTCCAGTTTCCCAGAGGCGAGCTTTTTGACATAAGCCTCGCAACCCCAGATCCTGATAAATGTCAAGCTCGGATGTTTCCCATACCATAACTCATATGGAGTCTTTGAAACTGCCTTGGATGGCACTCGGTTTAGTACCTTTGCAGCTGTCTCCAGTGCAAATCCCCAAAAGGAGTAAGGTAGAGTAGCCTGACTCATCATAGAACGAACCATATCCAGTAACGTTCTATTTCTCCTCTCGGACACACCACTCCATTGCGGTGTTCCTGGCGGAGTAAGCTGTGAGATAATCCCACACTCCTTTAGATAGTCAGTAAACGCATGACTCAAGTATTCTCCACCTCGATCAGAACGAAGTGCCTTGATATTTCGGCCTAGCTGATTCTGTACTTCATTCTTGAACTCTTTGAACTTGTCAAAAGATTCACTTTTATGTCTCATTAAATAGACATACCCATATCTACTGAAATCATCAGTAAAGGTAATGAAGTACGAATAGCCACCTCTGGCATGTTTATTAAATGGCCCACACACATCACTGTGTATAAGGTCAAGTAAACCTGAAGCCCTTTGACCTTTATTAAGAAAAGGAGACTTCGTCATTTTGCCCATTAAACAAGCTTTGCATGTATCAATCTCCTCATAGGAGAATGATCCCAGCAGTCCATTGTCATGCAACCGCTTAATGCGTTTCTTGTTAATATGGCCTAAACGACTATGCCATAGCAAGGTGCTATCATCAGCATACTTGGCTTTCTTATTATCAATAGTTTGTATAGAACATTCCATGTCCAACATGAATAACCCATTGTTAATTGATCCAGAAGCATAAACAATATTATCATAAGAAATTACACACTTTGAAATATTGCATTCAAAGGAAAATCCTTTCCTGACAAGAGCAGGAATAGAGATAATATTTTTCGTAATACTTGGAACAAAATAATAATTGTCAAGTTCTAGTACAAGTCCAGATGGTAATGAGATGTAATATTCTCCTACAGCAACAGCAGCAACCCGTGCCCCGTTTCCAACTCGTAGGTCCACCTCATGCTGCCCCACCTGTCTTCTTCTCTTGAGTTCCTGTACATTTGAACAAATGTGAACTCCACATGCAGTGTCCAACACCCATGAAATAGAAGAAGAAGAGATCATGACCTCAGTCACAAATATACCTGAGCCAGAAGCGATGCTTCCCTTCTTGTCTCCTTGGAGCGCTTTACAGTCCTTTTTCCAGTGACCCAGCTGGCCACAGTGGAAACATCTGTATTCCTTCGACCGCTTAACCTTTTGTTTCAGCGCCTTGTTGTAGTTCTTGACTGGGGCTTTGCCCTTCTTCCCCTTCTTCTTGTTCCTAGAAGGAACTATTAAGACAGAGGTTGAAGGCTTTCCCTTCAGAGTTTCCTCAGTAGTCAAGAGCATATTCAGCAACTCTGCCGGAGTACAATCGATTTTGTTCATATTAAAGTTAATAATGAACGCATCGAAAGAAGGCGGGAGAGACTGCAGAATAATGTCTACAGCAAGCTCCTGATTGATGGTATGCCCCAGTTTCTCTAGAGCCTCCTTGTGCCCAATCATCTTGAGCACGTGAGCTCCCACTGGGCTCCCTTCAGCCAGTTTGCTTTGAAAGAACAGCTTGGTCAAGTTATAGCGCTCAGTCCTCGCCTGTGCAGCATACAGCATCTTGAGGTTTGCTATAATTTCTATAGCAGACATATCCTCATGCTGACGCTGCAGCGGTGGCGTCATAGACGCTAGCATCAGGCAAGCGACATCAATGCTATCATTGACATGCTTTTCATAGGCTTCACGAACCGCCCTTGCGGCGTTCGCAGCGGGTTGAGGCGGTATCGCCGTCTCGAGGACATACAGTTTCCTCTCTGCCTTAAGAACAATCTTAAGGTGTCCGTACCAGTCTGAGAAGTTTGGCCCAGCAAACTTCTCCCTTTCCAGTAGGGATCGCACATTGAAGTTCATGGTGTTCGTTGCTCCAGGAATCTACAACAATGCAAGAACAGCAAGGTCAGTATCAATGTTTAGAATCAATCCAGGACTTAAGAAAGATTCTTTTCTCACTATTTTATCTGACTGAAAAATCCAGTAAAACAGTCCGAAAGAGTAAGACTCTTTTAGTGAGATGGGATCCAGATTTCATACTTGGTCTCCGCGTCCCGCTCAGGCGAGATAAGATGCACAGAGAGTACAAGCACTAATCTCTGGTAGGCAGTCCCTGCCAATCGCCAACCCGTGCGATTCCCCTTCATCTGGGCAATCCAGCTGACTGTGCCAACTGAGTTGGTACAACACAGTCTCTGATCCCACAGATGGCTGCCTCCATATAGCTAACATATGCCCCATATGTAGCCTACATGGTCAAGCTGACCTGACCTACTCCCTGGACCACCACGTGCTATGCTGAGCAACGAGAAGCGATAAATCCCTTCTCTGTAACACGCAGGTGAAATCACACACCGTCTGAAGATAGATGGGCGTGCCCACTGAGTGGGTACAACACGGCCCCAACGATAGTCAGAACAGTGAGGTTTCGCGCCAGAAGGCATTTCGTGCTTGATATTTAGCGTTGGATTTTAACGGTCTTTTATCTTCTTACTATCAGGCAAATCCTATGGCTATAGCAGAAGATAAATAACTCATGCAATTCTAATTATTCAACAATAAAAGAAAGCATGGATCTTATGTGGTAAAAGCCCATTAAGCCTAAGTAAGACCTTAACCTAAATTAAGTCTTCACTTGCTTTCTTCATGGGGCTTTTTCTTCTCATCTGGCCCAACCTAGGGCCCAAGCGCCAATTACAGCTCAGGTGCGCCCACCAGGAAAATGCGCCTGTCCTAGGGTTGAACCCTAGACCTCCCACCTGGTCAAGCCACTGCTGCATGCGCCTCTGCCATGTGTGCTTTGTGCTCTTGTCTGATTAAATTACAAATTAATCTATCTAGACAAGATTGACACGCAGGTCAATTACACTTATAAATTAAATACAATGTGATTCGCATATCACAATTAAATATTAATTTACAATTAACCAGGCTCGCAGGCCCCAGCACAGCACACAATAAAGGGCAACCCACATAAGATGAAATAAACAAGCACATGGCATCCACTCAAACATGTGATCCAATAATAATAAGAAAATAAAATTTTGAAAACCCATTGGCATCAATTTTAATTTTCTTATATGCCCTACAACCTTACAACGGTCCATTGATAGGGATCCACTCATCATTTCTAGTTAGATCCATTACCCTTGCATGCACCAAGTCCTAACTGACTTGAGTTGACCTAATGGTCAACCATGCATGCGCCAAGGGCTGAACAACCATCATGAGTTCTGGCAAGCGGGTGTGACCCCGGGCCTAACTCATGTGCGTTCAATGGTTGTCTCAACCAGACCTCGCTACACGCCTGTGATGCAATCGACCTATAGCCACCTCGTGCTTGCGCACAGGTGCCATCTGGTCGATCCATCTAGGCTGTCAGATGGTCTGATCAGACTGGTTGGATCTACTCTAGAAGATGACTTCAACCCCATCAACCCGTCTAAGGGTTTATAGCAGGCGCTTAGTCTAAAGAGGGGCGCGCAAGTTAAGTTTTTCTATGACAAAACAACAACAAGCACCAATACATGCGCCAAAGAGCAATAAACATCATACATGTTGTTTTCGCATCATGAACTTTCATGAACTTGCGCATGTAATCAACCATAGATCTAAGCATGAGAGTAAACATGGATCACACAAAGTATCAAGCAATCATATGAATTATACCGAAAACATCAGCTCTGATACCAATTGTAAGTACCCCTTTCATGAGGGGGGCGAAACCCTAAAGCATGCGCATTCAAGAAATTTTCTAGGGCTTCATAAGATCGCATGTGGTATAACCATATGATCAACTTAAGTTTTACTAAGATCAAGATGTGATCTTACCATAGCCATCGCTTGGATGGTGCCTTGGAAGCAAGAGGGCGAAAGGGGCTCTCCTCCAAAGGTGGCGTACACAAGAGGATGACGGCTACTCCTTGTGTTCCTTGTGCTAGCAAGGCTTCAAGGGTCCTTGTCGAATGGAAGGGAAGAGATCTACTCTTTGCTTGGCCGAATCCTCTCTTGTCGTCAACCTTCACAACGCAAGCCGTGAGTCGTGAGTTGTCTGTCGTCAAGAGCAAAGGGGCGAGAGATGATAATCGAGAGGCGTTGCTTTCGAACGTGGAGACGTTCCCATTTTGGAAAACCGAAATTCCAAAAATAGCAACCACTTGATTACATGCGTTATGCGTTCACTTGAAATGAACCAAACGCATATCCCTTCTCCCATATGAACCATGCGCTCACACATGAGCCAGTTCAATGTATTTGGTTCAATGACCAAACCAAATCAGCCCAAGCTTTTAGTCCAGATCGAATCAAACCCTAAGGTTCCAGATCTGACCATTCATCTCCTGATGCTTCTGATCTCACCGATCTAGCATCAACACTCTCGATCGAAGCTTACCGATCTCAAGCCCTAATCAATCAAACATGATCAGACCAGATCTCACTTATAATCAGAGTTTAAATCCCTTTAAACTGAACTAAACAATTCAGTCCACACGATCTGACTTAAGTAAGCCATATCATCAAATTGTGCGACCCTGAGGGTTTCCTTTAAATGTCGGTAACGATAACTTACATTATCACGATCAGTGAGGGGTATCTAGCAACACATCACTGTCTCCCGATATAGAGGAAAGAGTCTTCCAAGACTACACCCAAACCACAGCACAAGTGTGAATCAACTCACTAGGCATACATATTTCCTTTGCCACTGGATGTTCTTATTGGACAAGCGTGTCAAGCTTGTAGCTCCAATATGATGAGCATGATTAGATCAGATGAACATAGTCACCTGGGTATGGCCATACACTTTCTCAATCATCTCATTTAAGGGGGGGCCCATTAGAACCTCACACTCCAATTAAGGAGACGGCAATCCTATATCTATCACTAGTGCCCTAACCTGACTCATGATCATTATCCAAGATAGTCTATAACCATTATGTTTCAAATGATATTGAACTACCTCAAAACAATGACAATCATCATTTAGAAACACAAGTGATCTCAAGTCAGAGGACATGTGCCACTTGAAGCAAAACAAGGATTATTCACATTGTGACAAGCAATTGAATATCCTAGTAGGGTCTGTCCAGTACATCCAATGTACCCATGAGTCTACATCTTATTCCATGCTCGAAGCATCCTATAAGATTAGAACACATATTAGTCTCAATCATATCAAGGCTGTCTCATGTTCACCAAGATATCTCGACTAAGGACTTTATAGCATGTCAGCCTAGCTGAACAGCATTGAGACATTATTCAGAAGCACAGTTATTGCAGCAGACAATGTAACAAATAGAATAACAACCATTGCCTTTATAAACAAAAGAGTTTATACATGATACTGTTACAATCCCAAGGCCTCAAACATTACCCTTAAGGGCATACCCCAACAATATGTACATATATATATGTACACATATATATGTGTAGATATATGTACACATATATATGTGTACATATATGTACACATATATATGTGTACATATATGTACACATATATATGTGTACATATATCTACACATATATATGTGTACATATATGTACACATATATATGTGTACATATATGTATATATATATATGTATATACATATGTACATATGTATATACATATGTATATGTATATACATATGTACATATGTATATACATATACATATGTATATACATATATATATACATATACATATACATATACATATACATATACATATACATATACATATACATATACATATACATATACATATACATATACATATACATATACATATACATATACATATACATATACATATACATATACATATACATATACATATACATATACATATATATATATACATATATATGTATATATATATATGTATATATATATGTATATGTATGTATATATATGTACATATATGTATATGTATGTATATATATGTACATATATGTATATATATATATATATATATATATATATATATATATATATATATATATATATATATATATATATATATATATATATATGTCAAGTAGTACAAAAGATGGACCGATACTAGGTCTCAGGACATACACACCAACACTAGCTCTACCAAAGATCATCATTATCATACTAGATGTGGAGGATCTAAGAGCTTTTGGTTGATGTCTTCCTCAATAGGCTCATACACATTGTAATATTTAAGGCATTGACCGTTAACTATGAAATTCCCTTTTCCTTCACTCCAAATCTCAATAGCTCCATAAGGATAAACTTTAATAATCTTGAAAGTCCCTACCCACCTTACTCTTAGTTTTTTTAGGAAAAAGCTTCAATTTAGAGTTAAAAAGTAAAACAATGTCACCTTCTCGAAAATCCTTTCTGATGATTCTGCGGTCATGCCACTTCTTAGTTCTCTCCTTGTAATTTCACGCGTTCTCATATGCATTCTCATTATCTCTTCAAGTTCATCAATTTGTAATTTCCTTTTCTCCCCAGCGGTTTTCAAATCATAATTCAAGGTCTTTATCGGCCAATAAGCTTTATGTTCCAATTCAACAGGGAGATGACATGATTTTCCATACACAAGTTGACAAGGTGACATGCCAATTGAAGTCTTAAATGCAGTCTGGTATGCCCATAACATATCATCAAGCTTCATGGACCAATATTTTCTTGATCAAGAGACAGTTTTTTCAAGAATCCTCTTTAATTCCATGTTAGAAACTTCTACTTGGCCACTTGTCTGTGGGTGATAAGGAGTTGATACTTTATGCCTCACCCCATGTTTGCTCAAGAGTGCAGAGAATTTTTGTTCTAAAAAGTGATATCCACCATCACTTATTACCACTCGAGGAACCCCAAACCTCGAAAAGATTACCTTTCTAAATAGTTTGATGACCATGCGGGAATCATTGGTCGGAGCTGCTATAGGTTCAACACACTTTGACACATAATCAACCACCACAAGCATATACTTATTACCACACAAGGTTTGGAAGAGACCCAAGCAGTGAATTCCCCACACGTCAAATATCTCTATCTCTAAAATATTACTCGGTGGCATTTCATCACGTCTGGATATGTTTCCTGTCCACTGGCATTTTTCACAAGAAAGAATAAAATTCCAAGCATCTTTAAAAAGAGTCAGCCATAAGAAACCTGATTGAAGCACTTTGAAAGTGGTCTTACACGAACTGGAATATCCTCCATATGCAGAATCATGGCAATGAAAAAGTACATCCTTAACCTCTTCTTTTGGCAGACATCTCCCGTATAACCCATCTGCACATCTATTAAACATAAAAGGATCCTCCTAGAAAAAATGCCTTACCTCTCATAAAAACCTTTTCCTTCCCTGATAATTCAAGTCAGCGGGTAAGATGTCAGACACCAAAAAATTTACAAAGACAACATACCACAGAGCATCAATCTTTGCAATAGCAAAGACATGCTTATCAGGAAAGGCATCGTCGATCTTATGCTCGTCTACTTTCTCTACTCAGTCTTCCTGAACAAGGCACGACAAATGGTCAACAATAGAATTTTTTGTGCCCTTCTTATGCTTGATCTCCAAGTCAAACTCTTGCAGTAGAAAGATTCATCTGATCAGCCTCAGTTTCGAATCCTTCTTACTCATAAGATATCTAATGGCCGCATGATCTGTGTAAATAATTACCTTAGAGTCAATTAAATAAGATCTAAATTTATAGAATGCAAAAATAATAGCTAGAAACTCCTTCTCTATTGTTGCATAATTAATCTATGCATCGTCCAATGTACAGCTTGCATAATATATAGTGTGCAACTTCTTCTCCTTGCACTGCCCAAGAACAACACCTATGGAATGGTCGCTGGCATCACATATCAGCTCAAAAGGAAGCGACCAATCAGGTGGTTGAATTATCGGTGATGTGGTAAGAGCTTTCTTGAGCTTCAAAAAAGCATCTATACAATCCTAGTCAAATACAAAAGGAACATCTTTACCAAGTAATAAAGTGAGAAGTCTAGCAATTTTTGAAAAATCTTTAACAAAGCGTTTATAAAAACCAGCATGACAAAGAAAACTCCTAATTCCTTTTACAGAAGATGGAGGTGGCAATTTCTCAATCACCTCCACCTTTGCCATGTTTACTTCAATACCATGATTGGAAATCAAGTGCCACAAAACAATACCTTTGTTAACCATAAAGTGGCACTTTTTCCAATTTAAAACTAAATTAAATTCCTCACAATGTTGTAATACATGTGATAAATTAGACAGGCAAATATGAGAGGTAGTCTGGAATCCCCAGTTATATCCAAAACCACTAAGTCCACAGGAATAAATAATTCCCCGACTTTAATTGGCACATCCTCCACAATTCCCACTAGGTAGTGTACAGAACTATTAGCGAACTGAAGGGTTATATATGTTGCTTTCAGATCCCCCAAGTCTAACTTATTGAAAATAGAGAGTGGCATTAGACTAATGTTAGCCCCCAAGTCATAGAGTGCTCTTTAAAATGAGATTTTGCCAATTATGCAAGGGATAGAAAAACTACCAGGATCTTTAAGTTTGGGAGGCAGCTGATTCTGAATGATTACACTATATTCTTCTGTTAGTGCCACCATCCCCTGCTCTTTTATTTTTCTTTTGTTGGACAAGATGTTTTTATGGAACTTGGCATACGTAGGCATCCAGGAAAGTGCATCTGTGAAAGGTATATTGATGTACAGTTTCTTAAGCATTTCCAAAAATTTGCCAAATTACTTGTGCAATTTCACTTTGGCTGTTGGGAATCCCCAGACTTTATAAAAATTTTAAACTCAGCGGAAGAGAAGGTTCGAAATAGAATTCCCATAAACACCAAGATTATCTTACGAGTGAACACCGAAGGATGTGAAGAGTAATACCTTTGTCTAGCAATTTTCTGGAGTGTTGCCGATGACAAAGATGTGAAAGTGCTCGTCCTCAATAATCGCGCACACACGGACTCCTCGAATTCTCTCCAATGTTCGTGCTTGGTGCTAGCCTCGAGAGGTGAGATCCACGCCTCTTGGAAATTCTCAAATTGCACTAATCACCAAGATCGAGCACCAAGGAGAAAGGGGAGTGTTGGCGACAAGGAGTGGGTAGCACGACCACTTGTCCCGACCTTGAAGAAAAATCTTCTATTTATTATCACCTTCAAGACCCTCACGCCAAGGAGGAGAGGGGAGGCGACAACAGGAGATGAGAGAAGAGAATTGGTGCAAGAATCTCCCAAGAAAGCCTCTCTATTTATAATAGATATACCAGCTATTCTTAGAGATTATTTTTCATTAAATTTCATCTATAAATAAATTAAATATAATGAAGAATCCACCTAGGCCAAAAATGATTTAAATCAATTAAATATATTAGCCAAATTGGTCAAGCATGAATAAAAATATTTGATTAAATATGCTTAACCACAAATTAGCAAGTATATTAATTATTTTAATCACATATGCGCCTATTTATATTTTACAATTAAATATATAAATATGTTTAATGTAAAATGCACCTATGCCAATTAATTAGCTAAGAGAAAATTCTCTTGCCAATTAATATATTTTATTCATTCATGTGACTTAAGCGCCAAGTTCCAAACTTGCGCCAAGACCCTTGTTTGACTCATTTTGACAACATAGGTCAATAGAGGTCAAACGTGGTCCACTAGAGGTTAACTAGTGGTCAAACATGAACTAAATAAAATATCATCTCCACAGAAGAAATCTCAAAGCAACAGACTCCTAAAATGATATGAATCACACAATGATTCGATCAGAGGCTATCCGATTAGTATGAGACTTCGAGTGTCTAGGTGTGCGACCATATAAGTTCTTTAAACGTTGGCAGTGATAATCTAAAATCATCACAAGCAATGAGTGGCACCTAGCAGTGCATCATAGCCACCCAAGTCATCATAATGGAGTCATCATCGACATCCCCTAAAATTGCGACAAAGTACATGTACGGATTTGTCCTTTTGCCAGGCTGATGTCTAGATTGGACAAGTGTGTCACACTTGTTTAACCCAATCAAATGGTCATGACTAAATCAGGTTCTCACCTAGGTATGGCCATACACTTTCAGTCATACATCCATATAGGGGCGCCATGGACATCAAGCTTCCTCGCAAGGAAGGGGCAAATCCTCTACTGGCACATTGAATCTCTCTTATAGTTTATAACACACCCAATGACAACTGTAATGACTTCCCTTTTATGGAAAAACATTAGGTTGTATCAAAGTATATCACTCACGACAAAGAGACATCAATGCCCTCAAGTCAAGGACAAGTGCAACTTTATCACTGTGATATTCATCTTGTGACACCTAGATGAATCCTCATGGCGGGTCGATCCAGTATATCTCCCTTGATATACATATATGCCTGCGTTAGTAACCCATGCTCAACCAGCGCATATACCAGTCTCAGGTGAATCATAGCTGCCCCATATCCACTATGATTCTTGACCAGGGACAAACATAAGGACTATATAAAATCTATCTAAAAGGGACATTATATATGCAAGTATACATGTGTGCATATGTATAAATTTGCATAATGACGACAATGCCTAGATAACTCATCTATCAAGTAGATGTGTTACACATATCACAATGGACCATCCAAAGATCCTAGGGCATAAACACTAACAATCTCCCACTTGTACTAGGACCATGCTTGTTGAGTAACCTCAACGCCATGTCTTAAGCTCGACCTACCACACTCCTGCTGCGCTAGAGCATCGGTCAATGTGCCTATCACAATTCTATCAATGTTGATATCTGCTATCTCTATAGTACCTCTTTCCCCAAGACAAGGTAGAAGCATCTGAGTATGCTTGTGAAGTTTGATAAAGAACTCCCACTACTTCTCAAAAGCATTTACATACTCTGCTTTCAAGTAGTCTGCTTTGAAGCTCCCTAAGCTTCTAGCATTACTACCTTAACAGCTAGACTGTCACACTAGTTTGACTAGTACATTGCGCTTTTCCTGTCATCACTGACCAAGAACCACCCCTTAGTTCTATATAGAACCTAAGTGTGTTCTTCACTCCTTATCCAATGCTAAGCACCTGGACTGGACCTGGTACCAACAAGTCTTCAAGCTCCCACTGAACTTGGGTACTATAAGGTGAAGATTCTTTGTCCAAGTTAGGAGTTACCCATAACTCAGGCACACAAGAATCGATTCAACCCTTATTCTCACACTATCTGAACCCTAGGTTGCCCACTACCTGTATACATGGTTCAGATTCCATCTTTGACTATCTGTGTAAAGTGGATGAACTTGGACTGAATCCAAGCCACAACTTCCTCCCACTAGCCTTTTCAAGGAAAGACATTTCCAAGAAATCAGCACCAAGAGCAAGTATTGCATGTTCTCCTGTGGGTCTATGAAAATCGTATTCCACTCACACCTATCAGATCCAGATGGAATTAAGTTCAGTGTGGAAGAAGCTATCAGCATAACTTTAGAAGAGATATATATGACTTTCACTTTCTCCTACTGGAATCACCTACTAAGGTATCCTAGGAGGTATGATAGTTACTTGTGGCTCAAGTATTCTTCATCCTATCTGGGATGAAGATTACCTATGAATTTCAATAAGCTTGTTCCATATATATTTATGTAATTTATGAATTCCCATCTTTGAACCTTTTAGTCCACTTCACCTTACTTGGTGAAGGACATTTATTTTCATCAATAAACATGTTTATGCATATCTTTGACATCTCGAAAGAGGTTAAGATAGTCAATCTCCTAGAAGGATTTTGAATCCAAGAATTCATGTGCATGAAGTCATTGGATGCAACTATTGTTCATGACAAAATATTAGAGTCAAAAGATTGATATCCAATATGAACCACTTATTAAATTCACTTAGTTATTTTCTTACCTCATTATTTTGCATAATGTAATGACAAGAGATTTGCAAATGAAAAGAATGCCAAATTCCTTTTATTCTAAAATTTCTATTCTCAAGGAATAGATATAATGTCAAGTACATTATTGTAAAAACAATCCTATCAATGACATACAATAAGAGTGGCTTGGCAGCATTTATGCTCTAGCTTAGTCTTCTCACTATCATCCATGTCTTATTTCTGTTGAGATCTAGCATATTTTTGCAAATATTAGTCTCCCCATGCAGTATAAAAATACTCATGTATAGAAGTAGATAGTAAAGGATTTGGTAGCAAAATTACCTGAGCCTGAAGACAAAGGGTCACTTCTCTTCATCTCTTTCTGAGAATGCTTGTAGTCTTTATGCCAATGGCGCTCCTGGCCACAGTTGAAGCACTTGTTCTCCCGCATCTTTCCTTTCTTCAGTTCCTTGGCCTTGGACTTGCCCTCACCCCTTTTCTGCTTCTTACTGTCCCTAGAGACCATAAGAACAGACTTGGGTTTGGACTTGTCCATTTCCTTCTCAGTCATCTCCAGCAGTTCCAATAGTTCCTCATGAGTACAGACAATTTTATTCATATTGAAGTTAATGATAAAAGAGCTATAACTCGGAGGCAGCGACTGCAGGATCATATTGGTGGCCAAATCTTGATACATCAGGTGTCCCAATCTGGTGAGATGTGACAAGTACCCAAGTAACTTGACCACGTGCGGTCCTACTAGAGCACCTTAAGGCATCTTGCACTGATAGGTTGCCTTGGATGTTTTGAACCTTTTTGTTCTAGCCTATGACTTGAATAGTTGCTTTAGATGCGTGATGATCTAAACGCGTTCTGATCCTCAAGCTGCATTTGTAACTCAGACGACATCGTGGCTAACATAAGGCAGCCAACATCCAGGGTATTATCCTGATGCTTGCAAAGAGCTTCCCGTTCAGCCGTGCGGGCTGAGGATGATGGTTGAGGAGCAAGCGCTTGTTCTAAGACATATAGCTTTTTCTGATGCTCGAGGACTATCCTCAAAGCTCAGTACCAGTCCATGAAGTTGACTCCAATTAACTTCTCTCTCTCAAGGAAAGATCGGAGTGACAGTCCACTGTTGTTGTTGTTTGTAGAAGCCATCTTCAACAATAGACAAATGCAGATCAGTATCACATTTTCAATCATTTATTCTGGCCTTTTATAAATGATTGTTTCTCACTATTTTATTAAAATTGATAATCCTCAAAAATCGATCGAGAAGTCACCCGACTTCCTTAGTAAGATGGGATCCTCATTTCGTACATGGCCTTGCATCCCACGAGGGTGGGATGTACTGCACAAAGTGACGCATGCTTCCCGAGGTAGGCACGCTGGCTAATTGCAACTTGACAATTCCCCTTCTCAAGACCGTTCAAGCACTTTGTGTCCAGCGAGAGCTGGATACAGCACAAAGCCCTAACCTCTTGAGGACGTCTCTAGAAATTTCATCATGTGAACCAACACATATGAAAAATCTAGTCAAGTCTGACCTGACTGTTATACCCAGGGCCAACAATTTCTTTGTGAAAGGCTCATCCAGAGTTTTAACCGGAATGGGGAAATTATTGTCACCACATGCTCCTGAAGATAGATGGGTGTGTCCCATGAGGGTGGGAAATAGTCCACAACACCATCGATCAACAGTTTAACGAGGGTTACGCATCAAAAGGCAAAAATAGGACTTGAAATAATATAACGAGGATTTTTATGGTCTCAGCACCATAAACTTTTAACTTATTTCTACCCATACAGGCATGCAATCATATGGCGGAATAAAATAAAAGCAGTAAAGGCATGCTAGAGTAGAATCAATAAATATGATGTAATCAAAGCCCAAAACGCGGGTAATAAGCACCTATATCTAGTCCTAGCCACCTAGCACTACCAAGAGCTCTATGCCATGGGCTCTGTTGGGAAACCCCGGGGATTTTAAAATTTTTACAGACATGCACAGCGGAAGCAATCCCCGAAACAGGCCAGTCCCAAAAACCTAGAAGATCGAGCCATGCGAGGGAATCGACAGGGTGAGTAGGAGATGATACCTTGCAGCGAAGAAGAGGATGTGATGCAGGCGCCCAAATGTTTGCCCTCTGCAGTCTCGCACACAGCCGACGCTGCAGTTCCCTTCTCCTCGCCCGGTGCTAGCCTCAGGAAGAAGATCCACGTTTCTGGGAGAAATCCTCAAGAACTTGTGCCACCCACACAGTGAATGCGCCAAGAGGAGTAGAGGGATGGACGAATGCTGCCAAGGTCCAACTTTGCAGCCGCCCAAAGGAGAGGTGATGGAGATTTCGTCAAAGTCCAACCTTGCGAATGCCAAAAGCAAGCAAGCAACCATCCCAGTCTTGGAGAGAGGGCGCCAAGGAGAATTTATACAAGTGAATAGGCTCCAAGGAGAAGAACCTCTTCACAAGTGAATAGGTGCATCTTTTCATAAGTGAATAGGCGCCTCTCTTCACAAGTGAATAGGTGCCAACTCCAAACCTCTCCCACCCTTTCATAGAAATCATAGCAACCTTTCGCATTCATAAACGCAAAATCAAATTTAGAATTTTAATTCCCAGGATTAAATATAGAATTTATTTTTACCATGATGTCTTTTGGGCCAGGCAACTTATTGTCATGGCCCATCAGGCCTAACGGCCTATTGTGTTGGGGTATGCCCTTAAGCCTAATGTTTGAGGCCTTGGGAATGTATCAGTATCATGTAATAAACTGTTATGTTTATATAGGCATGGTTATTATTCAGTTAGCTACATTGTCTGCTGCAATATATGTTCTTCTGAATAATGTCTCAAAGCTGTTCAGCTAGGCTGACAGGCTATAATGTCCTTAGTCGATGTATCTTGGTGAACATGAGACAGCCTTGATATGGTTAAGACTAATATGTGTTCTAGTCTTATAGGATGCTTCGAGCATGGAATAAGATGTAGACTCATGGGTACATTGGATGTACTGGACAGACCCTACTAGGATGTTCAATTGTTTGTCGCAATGTGAATAATCTTTGAATATGACAAGTGGCACATTTCCTCTGACTTGAGATCACTTGTGTTTTCTAAATGATGATTGTCATTGTTTTGAGGTAGTTCAATATCATTTGAAACACAATGGTTATAGACTATCTTGGATAATGAACTTGAGTCATGTTAGGGCACTAGTGATAGACATAGGATTGCCGTCTCCTTGTTTAAGGAGTGTGATGTTCTAAAGGGGCCCCCTGGATGAGATGATTGAGAAAGTGTATGGCCATACCCAGGTGACTGTGATCATCTGATCTAATCATGCTCATCATATTGGAGCTACAAGCTTGACACGCTTGTCCAATAAGAACATCCAGTGGCAAAGGAAACATGTATGCCTAGTGATGTGGATTCACACTTGTGCTGTGTTTTGGGTGTAGTCTTGGAAGACTCTTTCCTTTATATCGGGAGACAGTGATGTGTTGCTAGATACCCCTCACTGATCGTGATAACGTGAGTTATCGTTACCGACATTTAAAGGAAACCCTCAGGGTCGCACAATTTGATGATATGGCTTACTTAAGTCAGATCGAGTGGACTGAATTGTTCGGGTTCAGTTTAAAGGGATTTAATCTCTGATTGTGAGTGAGATCTGGTCTGATCATGTTTGATTGATTAGGGCTTGAGATCGGTAAGCTTCGATTGAGAGATTGGATGCTAGATCAATGAGATCAGGAGCATCAAGAGATGAACGGTCAGATCTGAGCCTTAGGGTTTATTTGAGATCTGGACTTGATTGCTTGGCTTAATTGGTCTCTGGACCAAACCAATTTGAACCGGCTCGTTTAATGAGCGCATGGTTCAAGGGGAGAGGAGTTAGCGACATGTTCACTTGGCGTGAACGTTGGAGCGAAGTGTGGTGGCTATTTTTAGTAACCACGATCTCCACTTGGAGATGTTGTTCACGACCGAATAGAGTGCTCTCTATTCTCGCCTCTCGCCCATATTCCTGTTGACGCTTTCGTGAGTGGCGACACCTTGAAGGTAGAGGAGGATTCGGCCAAGAGAAGGACATCTCATCTTTCCCTTTCACTCGACAAGGACCTCTTGGAACCTTGCTAGCACAAGGAGCACCAAGGGAGGAAGCAACATCATCTTGTGTGTGACGATTTGGAGGAGAGCTCTCTTGTTCTCTTGCTTCCAAGGCGCCTTCCATTATATGGCTTCGGTATGAGTTCATTTCATGCTTTAAAGTTGATCATAATACATGCTATGCGATTTTGAAAGCCCTAGATTCCGCTAGAATGTTATTGCGCCTCCTATTAGGGTTTTCGCCCCCCTTGTGTAGGGGACCTTCAATTGGTATCAGAGCCTGGTTTTCATGCATGTTTTATGATTGCTTGAAAATGATTGTGATCCATGTTTTGCGCAAATTCATAGATCTATAGTTACATGCTTTATGTTGGCGAAAATGCATGCTAGTAATAGATATGATTTTCTCCTTGGCGCATGTTAAGTTGGCGCATATATTATGTTGTAGTTTTTCTTAAAACTTAAACACTTGCGCGTATACCACTAGATCTAAGGCCTTACATTAAATCCTTAGACGGGTTATTAGGGTTGAAGTCAACCCCTAGGTTAGATCCAAAAGTCTGATCAGACCATCTGACAGCCTTGACGGGTTGACCAGGTAGCACCTGTGCGCAAGCACGTGGTGGCTACAGGTCGACTGCAGACAGGCGTGTAGCGATGTCTGATTGAGACAACTAGTGAACACACATGAGTTAGGCCCGGGGTCACACCCGCTTGCCAGACCTCATTGTGGTTGTTCAGCCCTGGCGCATGCATTGTTGACCTTATGGTCGACTCAAGTCAGTTAGGACTTGGTGCATGCAAGGGCAGTGGATCTGACTAGGATGGATGAGTGGATCCCTAGTAATGGACCGTTGTAAGGTTGTAGGGCAAATAAGGAAATTAAAATTGATGCCTATGGGTTTTCGAAATTTAAATTTTCTTGAGTGGATCACATGTTGATTGATGCCATATGTTTGTCTATTTACTCTTATGTGGGCTGCCCGTTTTTAATGTGTGCTGTGCTGGGGCCTGCGTGCCTGGGAATTAATTGTAAATTAATTTTTATTTTTGTGATCTACGAATCACAGTTTAATTAATTTATAATGTGTAATTGACCTGCGTGTCAATCTTGTCTAGATAGTTAAATTTGTAATTTAATTAGACAAGAGCACAGAGCACACTTGGCAGAGGCGCTTGCAGCAGTGGCTGGACCAGGTGGGAGGTCTGGGGTTCGACCCTAGGACCTGGCGCAAATTCCTGGTGGGCGCACCAGAGCTGCAGATGGCGCTTGGGCCCAGGTTTGGGCCAGATGAGCAGCAAAAGCCCTATGAAGAAAAGCAAGTCAAGACTTAAGTTAAATTAAGGTCTTACTAGGGCTATGGGCTTTTACCACATAAGATTCATGCTTTCTTTTATTATTGTTTAAAATATTAGAATTGCATGATTAGTTTATCTTCTGCTATCACCATAGGAATTGTATGATAGTGAAGAAGATAAAAAGACCGTTAAATTCCAACGCTAAAATATCAAGCTCGTAAGCCTTCTGACGCGAAACCTCACTGTTCTGATTATCGTTGGAGCCGTGTTGTACCCACTCAGTGGGCACGTCCATCTATCTTCAGACGGTGTGGGATTACACCTGTGTGTTACAGAGTAGGGATTTATCCCTTCTCGTTGCTCAGCATAGCACATGGTGGTCCAGGGAGTAGGTCGGGTCAGCTTGACCATGTAGGCTACATATGTGGCGCATATGGTAGCACATGGAGGCAGCCATCTGTGGGATCAGAGACTGTGTTGTACCAACTCAGTTGGCACAGTCTGCTGGATTGCCCAGATGAAGGGGAATCGCACGGGTTGGCGATCGGCAGGGACTGCCTACCGGAGATTAGTGCTTGTACTCTCTGTGCATCTTATCTCGCCTGAGCGGGACGCGGAGACCAAGTATGAAATCCGGATCCCATCTCACTAAAAGAGTGTCTACTCTTTCGGATTGTTTAATGGATTTTTCAGTCAGATAAAATAGTGAGAAAAAGAATCTTTCTTAAGTCCTGATTGATTCTTAACATTGATACTGACCTTGCTGTTCTTGCATTGTTGTAGATACCTGCAGCAACGAACACCATGAACTTCAATGTGCGATCCCTACTGGAAAGGGAGAAGTTTGCTGGGCCGAACTTCTCTGACTGGTTCGGACACCTTAAGATCGTTCTTAAGGCAGAGAGGAAACTGTATGTCCTCGAGACAGCAATACCGCCTCAGCCCGCTCCGAACGCCGCAAGGGCGGTTCGGGAAGCCTATGAAAAGCACGTCAATGATAGCATTGATGTCGCTTGCCTGATGCTAGCGTCTATGACGCCACCGCTGCAGCGTCAGCATGAGGATATGTCTGCTATAGACATGATAGCGAACCTCAAGATGCTGTATGCTGCACAGGCGAGGACAGAGCGCTATAATCTGACAAAGCTTTTCTTTCAGAGCAAACTGGCTGAAGGGAGCCCAGTGGGAGCTCACGTGCTCAAGATGATTGGGCACAAGGAGGCTCTAGAGAAACTGGGGCATACCATCAACCAGGAGCTTGCTGTGGATATTATTCTGCAGTCTCTCCCGCCTTCATTCGACGCGTTCATTATTAACTTTAATATGAACAAAATCGATTGTACTCCGGCAGAGCTGCTGAATATGCTCCTCACTACTGAGGAGACTCTGAAGGGAAAGCCTTCGACCTCTGTCTTAATGGTTCCTTCCAGGAACAAGAAGAAGGGGAAGAAGGGCAAGACCCCTGTCAAGAGCTACAGCAAGGCTCTGAAGCAGAAGGTGAAGCGGTCCAAGGAATACAGGTGTTTCCACTGTGGCCAGCTGGGTCACTGGAAAAAGGACTGTAAACCGCTCCAAGGAGATAAGAAGGGAAGCATCGCTTCTGGCTCAGGTATATTCGTGACTGAGGTCATGTTTTCTTCTTCTATATCATGGGTGTTGGACACTGCATGTGGAGTTCACATTTGTTCAAATGTGCAGGAACTCAAGAGAAGAAGGCAGGTGGGACAGCATGAAGTGGACCTACGAGTTGGAAACGGGGCACGGGTTGCTGCTGTTGCTGTAGGAGACTATTTCATTTCTTTACCATCTGGACTTGTATTGGAACTAAACAGTTGTTATTTTGTTCCCAGTATTACTAAAAATATTATCTCCATTCCTGCTCTTGTCAGGAAGGGTTTTTCCTTTGAATGCAATATTTCAAAGTGTGTTTTATCTTATGATAATATTGTTTATGCAACTGGTTCAATTAGCAATGGGTTATACATGTTGGACATGGAATGTTCTATACAGAAAATTGATATTAAGAAAGCCAAGAATGCTGATGACAGCACCTTGCTATGGCATAGTCGTTTAGGCCATATTAACGAGAAACGCATTAAGCGGTTGCATGATCATGGACTGCTGGGATCATTCTCCTACAAGGAGATTGATACATGCAAAGCTTGTTTAATGGGCAAAATGACGAAGTCACCTTTTCTTAACAAAGGACAAAGGGCTTCAGGTTTACTTGACCTTATACACACTGATGTGTGTGGGCCATTTAGTAAGCATGCCAGAGGTTGTAACATCCCACATACTTAACCCCAAGCAAATAACACAATCGCAAAAGTAATAGGATGTTTCATATAAGATCGATCAAATGCTAGGTAAAACCGAGTTCAAGAAAAACACGATCTGAAAATTTTCAAAACTCCAAACACATAAAATCTTCGAATCACAAATCTCATAAATCACATAAAGGTACCTGCCACCACGCAATACGTGCACTAGACATATGCACGTTACAGTTGTATCAAAACCGATTGCAAAAATACACATCAACTTCAATTTCAAAACAAATCCACAAAATCGATTTTATAAACTAATACCAAACACCGAAACCAGGCCGAAGCCCGCGGTGACACAAAAATCCAACTCAGTTAATTGCCACCATCTGGCAACACAAATTCACATAGTTCACATTGTTCACATCACATGGTTCACATAGTTCATATAAATCATAAGTTTTAGCCACAACTGGCATCATAATCATAAACACATTAAGCATAATCACAGCATCCATATAATGCTAACTGCGCCCCTGCTCTACACCTGAAAATAGTGAGGGGTGAGCTACACAGCCCAGTGAGTGGATAGTCTAATTGACCATCCATAACATACTCTCAAAAACATATGCAGATTATTTTAAAAATCTTTAACAGGATATCATGTCAACACATAATAACAAATTCGATGTAAAAATCATATAAGCAGCCAAAAATATACACACCAACATATAATAACCTCAGGTTCTAGAGTTATACTCTAAACCAACTGAACACACATATTCTAAACCAACTAAACACACCATACTTAATTAACCTAGTTGTCCAGCATATTCACAAAGTGACCAATATGGTCTAACCCGGCTTGGCCAAAGCACTGGGAGCTGCAAAATCTCGTGCAACACATAAACATGGACAGTGAATAGAATCAGGAGGTGGCCCCCGTCAGGTCACGACGTGGCACGCTGGTCTATCACGCCATAACATAAAACGAGAATAGAATCAGGAGGTGGCCCCCGTCAGGTCACGACGTGGCACGCTGGTCTATCACGCCATAACATAAAACGAGAATGATGACATCAAGAGGTGGCCCCTGTCTGACCAAGACATGGCACTTTGGGTCTTATATCATTCCCAACACATAAAAGAGTAGTGACATCAAGAGGTGGCCCCTGTCTGACCAAGACATGGCACTTTGCGTCAAAACCCGTTCTCCCAAAAGGTTCCTACTGGACAACAGACACATCTTATTTCATATTTCACAAGGGTGGACATATTTCACAAAGGTCACATAAACGGACTCCTAAGTGTCAACTAGACTCTAGGATAGTCATCACAAAAAAATCACATCGGGCAGGCTGAGCATCAACCCCCATCACAATAATCATAATAGGCAGGCTGATCATCAACCCCCTCACATATCACAATACAGGGCTGAAATTCAGACCCTTAACATATCACATAAGGACTATCCCCTTGAGTTCATAGTTACACCTAGCCTTAGTCCTAACCATCACATGATCATCACAGATAATATTCGAAAACCCCATATCAACATAATTTTCAAAATTCACATAATCACATAATATTCATATTTCACATAATCACATAATGATCAACATAAAATTCCAAAGGTCACATAATGAAGATCATATAGTGTAGTCCTTATATTTCATGCTGGTTAGTTTAATCAAATTTTTCTATGTTATCACCCAGATTTGTCTCAGACAAAAATACAAGTTACACCCACAAAGAACATAAAATTAAAACAGGCATTCATAAAATCAGCATAAAATGTAAAACATATATTCTTATAATTTACTTTACAAATTACCACAATTACCACAAATTACCATATGTAAACATGTTAAATACAATTATCAAATTTCGGTTTAACTACAATTAACAATGTTTCGGCTACAAAAAAATCATTGGTTTAATATTACTAAAATTCTTTATAAAATACCTAATTAACAAGAAATTCATGCTCAATGTTCAATGATTTAATACTACCAAAATACCTTAAATTTCATACAAATTTCGGTTAAACAAACACCAAGATTAATTCGGTTTTTACAACAATTTACATGATATATACCTTCTTGCAATTTTCGGTTTTTCACATGAAGAACAACTAATGCCTTAAATTCAATTTTCATCATATAATTACCTTTGTCAAAATTCGGTTTTCATCATATAATCATCTTTACAAAAATTCGGTTTTCATCATAGTGAAATCCTGAATTTCGGTTTTAGCATGATAATGTTTCCAACAAACAAATGTCTCATCTAATACATCAATTAACACAAACAAATAGATAGCAATCAATTAGACACTCCACTCACCTCTTAAATCGAAAATTCTCCACAAAAGAAATCGTCCAAAGCTTTTGAAGTCACCCAAAGGATCTCCAAGAATCGCCAAGAAAGTTTCACCTCAAGGAAAATTCGTCAAGGGGAAGAAGATGAAGGAAGAACACCAAAAATCGCCTCCAAGCTTTCCAAGAGTCGCCAAGTTCTTCCAAGCCGCCACCTTAATTCTCTCAAGACTCCAAAATCGCCAATAATCTCACCCTAGTCGAATTTACCACTTAAACTTTGGGTTTCTAAATTTTAAACCCTATAACCCATTAATTCCAATAGGTTTAACCCACTTAACTAATAATTTCGAATTTTCAAACCCAATTAGCTAATTCGAATTTTTATTCCAATATCCCATAGTTAACCAATTAATTTAATTAACTTGTCCAATAACCAATCACTTAACCGAAAATCCAATAAGAATTTAAGTTAACATCCAATAAGGATTAAATTAATTAACCAATAAGGTCTAATTAATTAACTCACAATTTACAACCATAATTCCTAATTAATTTATCATGAACAACCCATAATAAATTATCATAATTTAACAGCCAACAATCAAATAAATAATTTCTAATTAATTAACTATCAACAACCAATACATAGAAAATATCATAATCGATAATTTTATTTAAATCAATACTTTATCATAATTTATCATAGAAAATAATGCTTACCAGAACTTAAGATCCTTGGATCTTACAGAGGTGGCTATCAGTACTTCATTACCTTTACTGATGATTTCAGTAGATATGGGTATGTCTTTTTAATGAGACATAAAAGTGAATCTTTTGACAAGTTCAAAGAGTTCAAGAATGAAGTACAAAATCAGCTAGGCCGAAATATCAAGGCACTTCGCTCAGATCGAGGTGGAGAATACCTAAGTCATGCGTTTATTGACTATCTGAAGGAGTGTGGGATTATCTCACAGCTCACTCCGCCAGGAACACCGCAATGGAATGGTGTGTCCGAGAGGAGAAATAGAACGTTACTTGATATGGTTCGTTCTATGATGAGTCAGGCTACTCTTCCATACTCCTTTTGGGGTTTTGCACTGGAAACAGCTGCAAAGGTACTAAACCGAGTGCCATCCAAGGCCGTTTCAAAAACTCCATATGAGTTATGGTATGGAAAACAGCCAAGCTTGACATTTATCAGGATCTGGGGCTGCGAGGCTTATGTCAAAAAGCTCGCCTCTGGGAAACTAGAGAGCAGATCTGACAAATGCATCTTTGTCGGTTACCCTAAGGAAACTAAGGGTTATTATTTCTACGATCCCAAAGAGAACAAGGTTTTTGTTGCTCGGACGGCCATATTTCTTGAGAAGGAGTTTCTTCTGCAAGAGGCCAGTGGGAGAGAAATAAAGCTGGATGAGAATCCAGAGGAAGGACAAAGTGCTCAAGCAGAATTGGATGAGCCTGAGCCAGAAGATCAGGTTATTGAACAACCTGAGGCTCAGATATCACGGGAACCGCGAAGATCGGGAAGGATTCGTCGACAGCCTGAGCGCTATGACGGAGTCTACATCATTGATCATGATGAACCCCTCACTTATGCGGATGCGGTCAGTGGACCGGAGTCAGCTAGATGGCTTGAAGCTATGCGCGCCGAGATGGACTCCATGTCTGATAACCAAGTTTGGGATTTGGTTGATCCGCCTCCGGGAGTAATCCCTATAGGCTGTAAGTGGATCTTCAAGAAGAAGATTGACATGGATGGTAACGTGGTTACCTATAAAGGCAGGCTAGTTGCGAAAGGTTTCAAACAAATCTACGGGATAGATTATGATGAAACTTTCTCACCTGTAGCTATGTTTAAGTCTATTCGGATTCTTTTCGCGATAGCTGCATATTATGATTATGAGATCTGGCAGATGGATGTGAAAATAGCTTTCCTTAATGGAAATCTGGATGAGGATGTGTATATGACACAACCTGAGGGTTTCACTAATCCATCAGATCGTCATAAGATATGCAAGTTAAAGAAGTCCATTTATGGACTTAAGCAAGCATCAAGAAGCTGGAATATTCGTTTTGATGAATCAGTCACGGAATTTGGTTTCATCAAGAACGAGGATGACCCGTGTGTATATAAGAGGTTTAGTGGGAGCGTAATTACTTTCCTAGTCCTCTACGTCGTTGATATCTTGATCATTGGAAATGACATTCCTGAAATGCATGCTGTGAAGGCATGGTTAAGGAAATGTTTCCAGATGAAAGATTTAGGAGAAGCAGCCTATGTATTAGGTGTGAAGATCTACAGGGATAGATCTAAGAGGCTTCTCGGGCTGTGCCAGAGTACTTACATCGATAAAGTCCTGGAAAGATTTCATTTAGAGAATTCTAAACGAGGATATCTTCCAGTCAGACATGGTCTGAGTCTTTCGAAGAGTCAGTGTCCACAAACACAGACTGAGAAAGATGAAATGGACAATACGCCTTATGCTTCGGCTATTGGATCCATTTTGTATGCGATGTTGTGTACTCGCCCAGACGTTGCTTACGGGTTAAGCGTGACCAGTCGTTTCCAAAGTAATCCAGGTCAGGCACACTGGATTGCAGTCAAGAACATTTTAAAATATCTGCGGAGGACCAAAGATATGTTCTTGATATATGGTGGTCAGGAAGAACTCAGTATTGAAGGATATACTGACGCTTCATTCCAGTCTGACCAGGATGATTTCCGATCGCAATCAGGCTATGTTTTTAGCTTGAATGGAGGAGCAGTGGTGTGGAAGAGTTTCAAACAGTCAACTGTTGCAGATTCCACAACAGAAGCCGAGCATGTTGCAGCCTCGGAAGCATCCAAGGAGGCAGTGTGGATTCGTAAGTTCGTGAGAGAACTTGGTGTTGTTCCTTCGAGTGCAGATCCTTTGGTTATCTTCTGTGATAACACTGGAGCAATCGCACAAGCAAAGGAACCACGGTCGCACCAGAAGTCCAAGCACATACAGAGACGGTTTCATTTGATCAGGGAGATCATAGATAGTGGCGAGATCAAAATCTGCAAGGTTCATACAGATGACAATCTGGCAGACCCGCTTACCAAGCCTCTGGCGCAGCAGAAGCATGAGAAGCACTGTAATAATATGGGTTTGAGATTTCTCAACCATTAGATTAAGTGCAAGTGGGAGATTGTTGGGGTATGCCCTTAAGCCTAATGTTTGAGGCCTTGGGAATGTATCAGTATCATGTAATAAACTGTTATGTTTATATAGGCATGGTTATTATTCAGTTAGCTACATTGTCTGCTGCAATATATGTTCTTCTGAATAATGTCTCAAAGCTGTTCAGCTATGCTGACAGGCTATAATGTCCTTAGTCGATGTATCTTGGTGAACATGAGACAGCCTTGATATGGTTAAGACTAATATGTGTTCTAGTCTTATAGGATGCTTCGAGCATGGAATAAGATGTAGACTCATGGGTACATTGGATGTACTGGACAGACCCTACTAGGATGTTCAATTGTTTGTCGCAATGTGAATAATCTTTGAATATGACAAGTGGCACATTTCCTCTGACTTGAGATCACTTGTGTTTTCTAAATGATGATTGTCATTGTTTTGAGGTAGTTCAATATCATTTGAAACACAATGGTTATAGACTATCTTGGATAATGAACTTGAGTCATGTTAGGGCACTAGTGATAGACATAGGATTGCCGTCTCCTTGTTTAAGGAGTGTGATGTTCTAAAGGGGCCCCCTGGATGAGATGATTGAGAAAGTGTATGGCCATACCCAGGTGACTGTGATCATCTGATCTAATCATGCTCATCATATTGGAGCTACAAGCTTGACACGCTTGTCCAATAAGAACATCCAGTGGCAAAGGAAACATGTATGCCTAGTGATGTGGATTCACACTTGTGCTGTGTTTTGGGTGTAGTCTTGGAAGACTCTTTCCTTTATATCGGGAGACAGTGATGTGTTGCTAGATACCCCTCACTGATCGTGATAACGTGAGTTATCGTTACCGACATTTAAAGGAAACCCTCAGGGTCGCACAATTTGATGATATGGCTTACTTAAGTCAGATCGAGTGGACTGAATTGTTCGGGTTCAGTTTAAAGGGATTTAATCTCTGATTGTGAGTGAGATCTGGTCTGATCATGTTTGATTGATTAGGGCTTGAGATCGGTAAGCTTCGATTGAGAGATTGGATGCTAGATCGATGAGATCAGGAGCATCAAGAGATGAACGGTCAGATCTGAGCCTTAGGGTTTATTTGAGATCTGGACTTGATTGCTTGGCTTAATTGGTCTCTGGACCAAACCAATTTGAACCGGCTCGTTTAATGAGCGCATGGTTCAAGGGGAGAGGAGTTAGCGACATGTTCACTTGGCGTGAACGTTGGAGCGAAGTGTGGTGGCTATTTTTAGTAACCACGATCTCCACTTGGAGATGTTGTTCACGACCGAATAGAGTGCTCTCTATTCTCGCCTCTCGCCCATATTCCTGTTGACGCTTTCGTGAGTGGCGACACCTTGAAGGTAGAGGAGGATTCGGCCAAGAGAAGGACATCTCATCTTTCCCTTTCACTCGACAAGGACCTCTTGGAACCTTGCTAGCACAAGGAGCACCAAGGGAGGAAGCAACATCATCTTGTGTGTGACGATTTGGAGGAGAGCTCTCTTGTTCTCTTGCTTCCAAGGCGCCTTCCATTATATGGCTTCGGTATGAGTTCATTTCATGCTTTAAAGTTTATCATAATACATGCTATGCGATTTTGAAAGCCCTAGATTCCGCTAGAATGTTATTGCGCCTCCTATTAGGGTTTTCGCCCCCCTTGTGTAGGGGACCTTCATATTGGTGTTGGGGTATGCCCTTAAGGCAAATGTTTGAGGCCTTGGGATTGTAACAGTATCATGTATAAACTCTTTTGTTTATAAAGGCAATGGTTGTTATTCAGTTTGTTATATTGTCTGCTGCAATAACTGTGCTTCTGAATAATGTCTCAATGCTGTTCAGCTAGGCTGACATGCTATAAAGTCCTTAGTCGAGATATCTTGGTGAACATGAGACAGCCTTGATATTATTGAGACTAATATGTGTTCTAATCTTATAGGATGCTTCGAGCATGGAATAAGATGTAGACTCATGGGTACATTGGATGTACTGGACAGACCCTAGTAGGATATTCAATTGCTTGTCACAATGTGAATAATCCTTGTTTTGCTTCAAGTGGCACATGTCCTCTGACTTGAGATCACTTGTGTTTCTAAATGATGATTGTCATTGTTTTGAGGTAGTTAAATATCATTTGAAACAAAATGGTTATAGACTATCTTGGATAATGATCATGAGTCAGGTTAGGGCACTAGTGATAGATATAGGATTGCCGTCTCCTTAATTGGAGTGTGATGTTCTAATGGGCCCCCCCCCCTTAAATGAGATGATTGAGAAAGTGTATGGCCATACCCAGGTGACTATGTTCATCTGATCTAATCATGCTCATCATATTGGAGCTACAAGCTTGACACGCTTGTCCAATAAGAACATCCAGTGGCAAAGGAAATATGTATGCCTAGTGAGTTGATTCACACTTGTGCTGTGGTTTGGGTGTAGTCTTGGAAGACTCTTTCCTCTATATCGGGAGACAGTGATGTGTTGCTAGATACCCCTCACTGATCGTGATAATGTAAGTTATCATTACCGACATTTAAAGGAAACCCTCAGGGTCGCACAATTTGATGATATGGCTTACTTAAGTCAGATCGTGTGGACTGAATTGTTTAGTTCAGTTTAAAGGGATTTAAACTCTGATTATAAGTGAGATCTGGTCTGATCATGTTTGATTGATTAGGGCTTGAGATCGGTAAGCTTCGATCGAGAGTGTTGATGCTAGATCGGTGAGATCAGAAGCATCAGGAGATGAATGGTCAGATCTGGAACCTTAGGGTTTGATTCGATCTGGACTAAAAGCTTGGGCTGATTTGGTTTGGTCATTGAACCAAATACATTGAACCAGCTCATGTGTGAGCGCATGGTTCATATGGGAGAAGGGATATGCGTTTGGTTCATTTCAAGTGAACGCATAACGCATGTAATCAAGTGGTTGCTATTTTTGGAATTTCGGTTTTCCAAAATGGGAACGTCTCCACGTTCGAAAGCAACGCCTCTCGATTATCATCTCTCGCCCCTTTGCTCTAGACGACACACAACTCACGACTCACGGCTTGCGTTGTGAAGGTTGACGACAAGAGAGGATTCGGCCAAGCAAAGAGTAGATCTCTTCCCTTCCATTCGACAAGGACCCTTGAAGCCTTGCTAGCACAAGGAACACAAGGAGTAGCCATCATCCTCTTGTGTGCGCCACCTTTGGAGGAGAGCCCCTTTCGCCCTCTTGCTTCCAAGGCACCATCCAAGCGATGGCTATGGTAAGATCACATCTTGATCTTAGTAAAACTTAAGTTGATCATATGGTTATACCACATGCGATCTTATGAAGCCCTAGAAAATTTCTTGAATGCGCATGCTTTAGGGTTTCGCCCCCCTCATGAAAGGGGTACTTACAATTGGTATCAGAGCTGATGTTTTCAGTATAATTCATATGATTGCTTGATACTTTGTGTGATCCATGTTTACTCTCATGCTTAGATCTATGGTTGATTACATGCGCAAGTTCATGAAAGTTCATGATGCGAAAACAACATGTATGATGTTTATTGCTCTTTGGCGCATGTATTGGTGCTTGTTGTTGTTTTGTCATAGAAAAACTTAACTTGTGCGCCCCTCTTTAGACTAAGCGCCTGCTATAAACCCTTAGACGGGTTGATGGGGTTGAAGTCATCTTCTAGAGTAGATCCAACCAGTCTGATCAGACCATCTGACAGCCTAGATGGATCGACCAGATGGCACCTGTGCGCAAGCACGAGGTGGCTATAGGTCGATTGCATCACAGGCGTGTAGCGAGGTCTAGTTGAGACAACCATTGAACGCACATGAGTTAGGCCCGGGGTCACACCCGCTTGCCAGAACTCATGATGGTTGTTCAGCCCTTGGCGCATGCATGGTTGACCATTAGGTCAACTCAAGTCAGTTAGGACTTGGTGCATGCAAGGGTAATGGATCTAACTAGAAATGATGAGTGGATCCCTATCAATGGACCGTTGTAAGGTTGTAGGGCATATAAGAAAATTAAAATTGATGCCAATGGGTTTTCAAAATTTTATTTTCTTATTATTATTGGATCACATGTTTGAGTGGATGCCATGTGCTTGTTTATTTCATCTTATGTGGGTTGCCCTTTATTGTGTGCTGTGCTGGGGCCTGCGAGCCTGGTTAATTGTAAATTAATATTTAATTGTGATCTACGAATCACATTGCATTTAATTTATAAGTGTAATTGACCTGCGTGTCAATCTTGTCTAGATAGATTAATTTGTAATTTAATCAGACAAGAGCACAAAGCACACATGGCAGAGGCGCATGCAGCAGTGGCTTGACCAGGTGGGAGGTCTAGGGTTCGACCCTAGGACAGGCGCATTTTCCTGGTGGGCGCACCTGAGTTGCAATTGGCGCTTGGGCCCTAGGTTGGGCCAGATGAGAAGAAAAAGCCCCATGAAGAAAGCAAGTGAAGACTTAATTTAGGTTAAGGTCTTACTTAGGCTTAATGGGCTTTTACCACATAAGATCCATGCTTTCTTTTATTGTTGAATAATTAGAATTGCATGAGTTATTTATCTTCTGCTATAGCCATAGGATTTGCCTGATAGTAAGAAGATAAAAGACCGTTAAAATCCAACGCTAAATATCAAGCACGAAATGCCTTCTAGCGCGAAACCTCACTGTTCTGACTATCGTTGGGGCCGTGTTGTACCCACTCAGTGGGCACGCCCATCTATCTTCAGACGGTGTGTGATTTCACCTGCGTGTTACAGAGAAGGGATTTATCGCTTCTCGTTGCTCAGCATAGCACGTGGTGGTCCAGGGAGTAGGTCAGGTTAGCTTGACCATGTAGGCTACATATGGGGCATATGTTAGCTATATGGAGGCAGCCATCTGTGGGATCAGAGACTGTGTTGTACCAACTCAGTTGGCACAGTCAGCTGGATTGCCCAGATGAAGGGGAATCGCACGGGTTGGCGATTGGCAGGGACTGCCAACCAGAGATTAGTGCTTGTACTCTCTGTGAATCTTATCTCGCCTGAGCGGGACGCGGAGACCAAGTATGAAATCTGGATCCCATCTCACTAAAAGAGTCTTACTCTTTCGGACTGTTTTACTGGATTTTTCAGTCAGATAAAATAGTGAGAAAAGAATCTTTCTTAAGTCCTGGATTGATTCTAAACATTGATACTGACCTTGCTGTTCTTGCATTGTTGTAGATTCCTGCAGCAACGAACACCATGAACTTCAATGTGCGATCCCTACTGGAAAGGGAGAAGTTTGCTGGGCCAAACTTCTCAGACTGGTACGGACACCTTAAGATTGTTCTTAAGGCAGAGAGGAAACTGTATGTCCTCGAGACGGCGATACCGCCTCAACCCGCTGCGAACGCCGCAAGGGCGGTTCGTGAAGCCTATGAAAAGCATGTCAATGATAGCATTGATGTCGCTTGCCTGATGCTAGCGTCTATGACGCCACCGCTGCAGCGTCAGCATGAGGATATGTCTGCTATAGAAATTATAGCAAACCTCAAGATGCTGTATGCTGCACAGGCGAGGACTGAGCGCTATAACTTGACCAAGCTGTTCTTTCAGAGCAAACTGGCTGAAGGGAGCCCAGTGGGAGCTCACGTGCTCAAGATGATTGGGCACAAGGAGGCTCTAGAGAAACTGGGGCATACCATCAATCAGGAGCTTGCTGTAGACATTATTCTGCAGTCTCTCCCGCCTTCTTTCGATGCGTTCATTATTAACTTTAATATGAACAAAATAGATTGTACTCCGGCAGAGTTGCTGAATATGCTCTTGACTACTGAGGAAACTCTGAAGGGAAAGCCTTCAACCTCTGTCTTAATGGTTCCTTCTAGGAACAAGAAGAAGGGGAAGAAGGGCAAAGCCCCAGTCAAGAACTACAACAAGGCGCTGAAACAAAAGGTTAAGCGGTCGAAGGAATACAGATGTTTCCACTGTGGCCAGCTGGGTCACTGGAAAAAGGACTGTAAAGCGCTCCAAGGAGACAAGAAGGGAAGCATCGCTTCTGGCTCAGGTATATTTGTGACTGAGGTCATGATCTCTTCTTCTTCTATTTCATGGGTGTTGGACACTGCATGTGGAGTTCACATTTGTTCAAATGTACAGGAACTCAAGAGAAGAAGACAGGTGGGGCAGCATGAGGTGGACCTACGAGTTGGAAACGGGGCACGGGTTGCTGCTGTTGCTGTAGGAGAATATTACATCTCATTACCATCTGGACTTGTACTAGAACTTGACAATTGTTATTTTGTTCCAAGTATTACGAGAAATATTATCTCTATTCCTGCTCTTGTCAGGAAAGGATTTTCCTTTGAATGCAATATTTCAAAGTGTGTAATTTCTTATGATAATATTGTTTATGCTTCTGGATCAATTAACAATGGGTTATTCATGTTGGACATGGAATGTTCTATACAAACTATTGATAATAAGAAAGCCAAGTATGCTGATGATAGCACCTTGCTATGGCATAGTCGTTTAGGCCATATTAACAAGAAACGCATTTAGCGGTTGCATGACAATGGACTGCTGGGATCATTCTCCTATGAGGAGATTGATACATGCAAAGCTTGTTTAATGGGCAAAATGACGAAGTCTCCTTTTCCTAATAAAGGTCAAAGGGCTTCAGGTTTACTTGACCTTATACACAGTGATGTGTGTGGGCCATTTAGTAAACATGCCAGAGGTGGCTATTCGTACTTCATTACCTTTACTGATGATTTCAGTAGATATGGGTATGTCTATTTAATGAGACATAAAAGTGAATCTTTTGACAAGTTCAAAGAGTTCAAGAATGAAGTACAGAATCAGCTAGGCCGAAATATCAAGGCACTTCGTTCTGATCGAGGTGGAGAATACTTGAGTCATGCGTTTACTGACTATCTAAAGGAGTGTGGGATTATCTCACAGCTTACTCCGCCAGGAACACCGCAATGGAATGGTGTGTCCGAGAGGAGAAATAGAACGTTACTGGATATGGTTCGTTCTATGATGAGTCAGGCTACTCTACCTTACTCCTTTTGGGGATTTGCACTGGAGACAGCTGCAAAGGTACTAAACCGAGTGCCATCCAAGGCAGTTTCAAAGACTCCATATGAGTTATGGTATGGGAAACAGCCGAGCTTGACATTTATCAGGATCTGGGGTTGCGAGGCTTATGTCAAAAAGCTCGCCTCTGGGAAACTGGAGAGCAGATCTGAGAAATGTATCTTTGTCGGATACCCTAAGGAAACTAAGGGTTATTATTTCTACGATCCCAAAGAGAACAAGGTATTTGTTGCTCGGACAGCTATTTTTCTTGAGAAGGAGTTTCTTCTGCAAGAAGCCAGTGGGAGAGAAATAAAGCTGGATGAGAATCCAGAGGAAGGACAAAGTAGTCAAGCACAGTTGGATGAGCCTGAGCAGGTAGAACAGGTTATTGAACAACCTGAGGCTCAGATATCACGGGAACCGCGAAGATCGGGAAGGATCCGTCGACAGCCTGAGCGCTATGACGGAGTCTACATCATTGACAATGATGAACCCCTCACTTATGCGGATGCGGTCAGTGGACCGGAGTCAGCTAGATGGCTTGAAGCTATGAGAGCCGAGATGGACTCCATGTCAGATAACCAAGTCTGGGATTTGGTTGATCCGCCTCCGGGAGTAATCCCTATTGGCTGTAAATGGATCTTCAAGAAGAAGATTGACATGGATGGTAACGTGGTTACCTATAAAGGCAGGCTAGTTGCGAAAGGTTTCAAACAAATCTACGGGATAGATTATGATGAAACTTTCTCTCCTATAGCCATGTTTAAGTCTATTCGGATTCTTCTCGCGATAGCTGCATATTATGATTATGAGATCTGGCAGATGGATGTGAAGACTGCTTTCCTTAATGGAAAACTGGATGAGGATGTGTATATGACACAACCTGAAGGTTTCATAAATCCATCAGATCGTCATAAAATATGCAAGTTAAAGAAGTCCATTTATGGACTTAAACAAGCATCAAGAAGCTGGAATATTCGTTTTGATGAATCAATCAGTGAATTTGGTTTCATCAAGAATGAAGATGACCCGTGTGTATATAAGAGGTTTAGTGGGAGCGTAATTACTTTCCTAGTCCTCTACGTCGATGATATCTTAATCATTGGAAACGATATTCCTGAAATGCATGTTGTTAAAGCATGGTTAAGAAAATGTTTCCAGATGAAAGATTTAGGAGAAGCAGCCTATGTATTAGGTGTGAAGATCTACAGGGATAGATCTAAGAGGCTTCTCGGGCTGTGCCAGAGTACTTACATCGATAAAGTCCTGGAGAGATTCCATTTAGAGAATTCTAAACGTGGATATCTTCCAGTCAGACATGGTCTGAATCTTTCGAAGAGTCAGTGTCCACAAACACAGACTGAGAAAGATGAAATGGACAATACGCCTTATGCTTCGGCTATTGGGTCCATTATGTATGCGATGTTGTGTACTCACCCAGACGTCGCTTACGGGTTAAGCGTGACCAGTCGATTCCAAAGTAATCCAGGTCAGGCACACTGGATTGCAGTCAAGAACATCTTGAAATATCTGCGGAGGACCAAAGATATGTTCTTGATATATGGTGGTCAGGAAGAACTCAGTATAGAAGGATATACTGACGCTTCGTTCCAGTCGGACCAGGATGATTTCCGATCGCAATCAGGCTATGTTCTTAGCTTGAATGGAGGAGCAGTGGTGTGGAAAAGTTTCAAACAGTCTATTGTTGCTGATTCCACAACAGAAGCCGAGTATGTTGCAGCCTCGGAAGCATCTAAGGAGGCAGTTTGGATTCGTAAGTTCATTCAGGAACTTGGTGTTGTTCCTTCGAGTGCAGATCCTTTGGTTATCTTCTGTGATAACACTGGAGCAATCGCACAAGCAAAGGAACCACGGTCGCACCAGAAGTCCAAGCACATACAGAGACGGTTTCACTTGATCCGGGAGATCATTGATCGTGGCGAGATCAAAGTCTGCAAGGTTCATACAGATGACAATCTGGCTGACCCGCTTACAAAGCCTCTGGCGCAGCAGAAGCATGAGAAGCACTGTAATAATATGGGTTTGAGATTCCTCAACCATTAGATTAAGTGCAAGTGGGAGATTGTTGGGGTATGCCCTTAAGGCTAATGTTTGAGGCCTTGGGATTGTAACAGTATCATGTATAAACTCTTTTATTTATAAAGGCAATGGTTGTTATTCAGTTTGTTACATTGTCTGCTGCAATAACTGTGCTTCTGAATAATGTCTCAATGCTGTTCAGCTAGGCTGACATGCTATAAAGTCCTTAGTCGAGATATCTTGGTGAACATGAGACAGCCTTGATATGATTGAGACTAATATATGTTCTAATCTTATAGGATGCTTTGAGCATGGAATAAGATATAGACTCATGGGTACATTGGATGTACTGGACAGACCCTACTAGGATATTCAATTGCTTGTCACAATGTGAATAATCCTTGTTTTGCTTCAAGTGGCACATGTCCTCTGACTTGAGATCACTTGTGTTTCTAAATGATGATTGTCATTGTTTTGAGGTAGTTCAATATCATTTGAAACATAATGGTTATAGACTATCTTGGATAATGATCATGAGTCAGGTTAGGGCACTAGTGATAGATATAGGATTGCCGTCTCCATAATTGGAGTGTGATGTTCTAATGGGCCCCCCCCCCCTTAAATGAGATGATTGAGAAAGTGTATGGCCATACCTAGGTGACTATGTTCATCTGATCTAATCATGCTCATCATATTGGAGCTACAAGCTTGACACCCTTGTCCAATAAGAACATCCAGTGGCAAAGGAAATATGTATGCCTAGTGAGTTGATTCACACTTGTGCTGTGGTTTGGGTGTAGTCTTGGAAGACTCTTTCCTCTATATCGGGAGACAGTGATGTGTTGCTAGATACCCCTCACTGATCGTGATAATGTAAGTTATCGTTACCGACATTTAAAGGAAACCCTCAGGGTCGCACAATTTGATGATATGGCTTACTTAAGTCAGATCGTGTGGACTGAATTGTTTAGTTCAGTTTAAAGGGATTTAAACTCTGATTATAAGTGAGATCTGGTCTGATCATGTTTGATTGATTAGGGCTTGAGATCGGTAAGCTTCGATCGAGAGTGTTGATGCTAGATCGGTGAGATCAGAAGCATCAGGAGATGAATGGTCAGATCTGGAACCTTAGGGTTTGATTCGATCTGGACTAAAAGCTTGGGCTGATTTGGTTTGGTCATTGAACCAAATACATTGAACCGGCTCATGTGTGAGCGCATGGTTCATATGGGAGAAGGGATATGCGTTTGGTTCATTTCAAGTGAACGCATAACGCATGTAATCAAGTGGTTGCTATTTTTGGAATTTCGGTTTTCCAAAATGGGAACGTCTCCATGTTCGAAAGCAACGCCTCTCGATTATCATCTCTCGCCCCTTTGCTCTTGACGACACACAACTCACGACTCACGGCTTGCTTTGTGAAGGTTGACGACAAGAGAGGATTCGGCCAAGCAAAGAGTAGATCTCTTCCCTTCCATTCGACAAGGACCCTTGAAGCCTTGCTAGCACAAGGAACACAAGGAGTAGCCATCATCCTCTTGTGTGCGCCACCTTTGGAGGAGAGCCCCTTTCGCCCTCTTGCTTCCAAGGCACCATCCAAGCGATGGCTATGGTAAGATCACATCTTGATCTTAGTAAAACTTAAGTTGATCATATGGTTATACCACATGCGATCTTATGAAGCCCTAGAAAATTTCTTGAATGCGCATGCTTTAGGGTTTCGCCCCCCTCATGAAAGGGGTACTTACAATTAGGCTTCAACGCCCATTAGGCCTCACGCCCCAACTGGGCTTTACGCCCATTGGGCTTTGGAGGCCCTTTGGTCCAAGTTCCATGCTAGACTTCCTTTGGCCCATTTGGTCCAATTAGCCTACTGGGCCTATTTGGCCCATTTGGCCCAATTGACCATTTTGGCCCATTAGGCCCATCTGGACTAAAAACAAAGTTAGCTCCAATAAGTCCCTTCCATCTCATCAGGCACAGTGGTGCTGATGAATTCTCCCAAAGAGATCCGAGTTATCCAATAACTCGATCAATAGGCTACCCGATCAATACGAGAACCCGAGTTTCATGTTGTGCGACCCTGTAGGTTCCTCTGACGTTGGCAGTGATGAACTCAGGTCATCACAAGCAGTGAGTGGCACCTAGCAATGCATCGCTGCTACCCAAGTCTTCAGAATGGATATCAGCATCGACATCCCCATCATCGCAACAAGATATCGATGCATTACAGTCTCTTTGCAAAACTGATATACGATTAGACAAAGTGTGTCACCACTTTGTTTTCACCTTATCTCATGGTCATGACTAGATCAGGCTTTCACCTGGGTGTGACCATACACTCTCAGTCATGCAACCATAGGGGGGCCCCATAGATATCAAGCTTCCCACAGGAAGGGGCAAATCCTATGTTTGTCCATTTATCTTCTCATATGGGTCGTGACATACCCAATGACAACCGTTATGACCTCCCTGCTACGGCGAGGCGTTATGTTGTATCAAAGCATGTCCCTAACCATATAAAAGAGTCAATGACCTCAAGTCAAGGGATCAATGCATCTCCTATCACTTGTGAGCTTAACTCATGACACCAAGTTAGAGCCTTACAGCGGGTCGGTCTAGTATATCCACCACTAATATACCCATATGCCTGCGTTAGCACCCCGTGCCTAACCTGCCCATATACCAGTCTCACATGTACCAGAGCTGTCCCTTGTCCACTCAGATACTCGACTAGGGACACACCGTTTGAGCACAGATACAATCTGTCTCCAAGGACATTATTGAAAGGGGGGGTGAAACCCTAATCGCATGCACTTTGATCATTTGCATGGGCGGAAATAAGGATTTCTTGAGGATCGTATGATATGTTCATAAGATTAACTTTAAAGCTTCCAAAGATCAAGAGAGATGTTTTACCATGGCCATGAGGAAGGAGGCAACTTGGAAGGGAAAGAGGCGTGTGCTTCTTCTCCAAAGGAAACACACACAAGGTGACAATAGCTACTCCCTTTTTCTTCTTTGTGCTAGCAAAGATCCAAGGTATTCTCTTCGTGTGGAGAAGATGAGATGAATTCCTTTTGCTGGCCGAATACTCCTCTTGGCGTGAAGACAACCCCACGAGAGGAGAAGAGGCGAGAGGACAAAAATGGCGTTCGAACGTGGAGACGTTTTCTCAAAGAAAACGCCCTTCCAAATATAGAAAGTTCACAACTCCACTTAAAGCCATCGATCACTCCTCTTCTCTTTGAACCATGCGTTCACATAAGTGAACCGGTTCAATTCAATTCGGTTCAAATGCTTTGGTTCAAAGACCAAATCAAACCAGCATTGGTTCAGATCTTATCAAACCAAATGGCTCAAGATCTAACCATTCATTTCATGATGCTCTTGATCTCATCAAGCAAGCATCAAACTCTCGATCGAAGCTTACCGATCTCAAGCCCTAATCAATCAAACATGATCAGACCCGATCTCACTCACAATCAGAGTTTAAACACTTTTAAACTGAACCAAAACAATTCAGTCCACACGATCTGACATAAGTAAGCCATATCATCAAATTGTGCGACCCTAAGGGTTTCCTTTAACGTCGGTAACGATAACTTATGTTATCACGAACAGAGAGGGGTATCTAGCAACACATCACCGTCTCCCGATATAAAGGAAAGAGTCTTCCAAGACTACCCCTAAACCACAGCACAAGTGTGAATCCAATTCACTTGACATACATGTTTCCTTTGCCACTGAACGTTCTTATTGGACAAGCGTGTCAAGCCTGAAACTCCAATATGATGAGAATGATTAGATCAGATGAACATAGTCATCTGGGTATGGCCATACACTTTCTCAATCATCTCATCCAGGGGGCCCCTATAGAACATCACACTCCAAACAAGGAGAAGGCAATCCTATATCTATCACTAGTGCCCTAACATGACTCATGCTCATTATCCAAGATAGTCTATAACCATTGTATTTCAAATGATATTGAACTACCTCAAGAAAATGCCAATTATCATCTAGAAACACAAGTGATCTCAAGTCAGAGGAAATATGCCACTTGTTTGCATATAAGGATTATTCACATTGTGACAAATAATTGAATATCCTAAATAGGGTCTGTCCAGTACATCCAATGTACCTATGAGTCTACATCTTATTCCATGCTCGAAGCATCCTGTAAGATTAGAACACATATTAGTCTCAATCATATCAAGGTTGTCTCATGTTCACCAAGATATCTCGACTAAGGACAATACTGCATGTCAGCCAAGCTGAACACCATTGAGACATTATTCAGAAGTATACATATAGCAGCAGATAATGCAACAACCTGAATAACAACCGTTGCCTTTATAAACATAGTTTATACATGATACTGATAATAACCCAAGGCCTCAAACATTAGCCTTAAGGGCATACCCCAACAATTATTATCCATGTACATAATCGCAGATGTAAACATAGCATAATAACGACAATGCCAGAATGATATATTAAATATCAATTTCAAGTAGTACATCATAGACCAACAACGTGTCTAAGGGCATAAACACCAACAATCTTCCACTTGCACTTAGACTTAGTTGTTGAGAAATCTCAACCCCATGTCCCTCGTATGACCATCACGCTTCTGCTGCGCCAAAGCCTTGGTCAGTGGGTCTACTAGATTGTTGTCTGTGTCAACTCTTCTAATCTTGACATCACCTCTGTCAATGATCTTCAAGATCAAGTGAAATCTTCTGAGTATGTGTTTGGATTTTTTATGAGACCATGGTTCCTTTGCCTGTGCCATCGCTTTATTGTTGTCACAATAGAGCTCAATTGCATCCACAGCAGTTGGAACCACCTGAAGTTCAGAATGGATTTGAACATGACAACAGGCAAAAAGGTTTCATCATAGTCCACCCCGTGGACTTGTCTGAATCCTTTAGCCACAAGTCTACCCTTATAGGTAACTATGTTGCCATCCATGTCAGTCTTCCTCTTGAAGACCCATTTACACCCTATAGATTTTACCCCATCAGGTAGCTCAACCAAATCCCATACATGGTTAGCCGACATGGAATCCATCTCGGATCTCATGGCCTTAAGCCATTTCTCGGAGTCCGGTCCACCAACCGCCTCATCATAGGTCCTGGGTTCATCCTCAATGATGAAGATCCCGTCGTGTTGGGTCGGCAACGACCCGTACCTCTCAGTGCACGACGAATCCTCCCAGACCTATGCGGGGCCTGTGTCTGAGCCTCTGGTTGCCCAGCAACCGATGTAGGTGGCTCAGGTTCCACCTCAGTGTCTTGTGGTTGCCCTTGGACCTCGTCCAAGTCAAACTTTCTCCCACTAACTTCTTTCATGCGAAATTCTCTCTCTAAAAAGATAGCACATCGAGCAACAAAAACTTTGTTCTCGCTGGGAATATAGAAGTAATATCCTTTAGTTTCCTTAGGATACCCCACAAACATGCATTTATCAGATCTGAGTTCTAGCTTGTTAGAATCCTGACGTTTGACATAAGCCTCACATCCCCAGACTCTAATAAAAGAGAGATTCGGTCATCTCCCACTCCATACCTCGTACGGAATCTTGGAGACACTCTTAGATGGAACATTATTCAGTATGAGAGAAGCTGTCTCAAATGCAAGGCCCCAAAATGAGGGAGGTAGAGTTGCATGACTCATCATAGATCGAACCATGTCTAACAAGGTTCGATTTCTCCTTTCAGACACACCATTCCATTGAGGTGTTCCAGGAGGAGTGAGTTGGGATAGAATCCCACACTCTCTAAGATAGTCAAAGAACTCACCGCTTAGATACTCTCCACCATGATCTGATCGAAGAGCCTTAATAGATCTACCTAGCTGGTTCTCTACTTCAAGTCTGAATTCCTTAAATTTCTCAAAGGATTTGGACTTATGTCTCATCAAATAGACACAACCATATCTACTGAAGTCATCAGTAAATGTGATGAAGTAGTTGTGCCCACCTCTGGCTTGTTTACTGAATGGCCCACACACATCAGTATGTATGAGATCCAACAAACCACCTGCCCTCACACCAATCTTGGTGAATGGTGTTTTTGTCATTTTCCCTAATAAACAATGCTCACAGGTATCAAACTCCTCCAAGGAGGTTGAATCTAACAATCCGTTTGCATGGAGTTGTTGAATGCGATTCTTGTTTATATGGGCTAATCGACAATGCCAAAGTTACGCACCAACTGAACCACTCAGCATGATCCTTTTGTGATTTATGTTACATATAGAGTTATCCATGTCTAAGACATATAATCCATTGCACAAGGTACCCTTCCCATAAAACATATTTGCAAATAAAAGAGAACAAGAGCCCTCTTTTATTTCAAATTTAAATCCTTTCCTTGCCAAGCAAGGAATAGATACAATGTTTTTGGTAAGAGAAGGTACATAATAGCAATTTTTTAACTCTAGTTGAAGTCCAGAAGGCAGGGAGAGCGTCAAAAGTCCTACAACAACAGCAGCAACCTGTGTTCCATTTCCAACACGTAGGTCAATCTCTCCAGGCCGCACCGATCTAGTTTTCTTGAGCCCCTGCATATTTGTACAAATATGAGCTCCGCATGCGGTATCCAATACCCATGACATAGAAGTAGAATGGTTGACTTTGGTAATATAAATACCTGAGCCAGAAGACGAAGCCCAGCTTCTCTTCTCCTCGTTCTGAAGTCGCACCATGTCCTTCAACATGTGAGGTGGCCCTCCACATGAATAGCACCTGTAATTCCTGATCATTTCCATCTTTAGTTTTAGCTCATTGGTCAAACCTTTCGGCTCACCACACTGAATGACTACTGTAGGAGGGTTGAGCTCAACCAATTCATTAAAAAGCTTCCTTAGATTATAAATAATCTCAGAGGCATTCTTAGATTCATATTGCCCTCTAAATTCAGGCGATATGTTGGTTAGCATCAAATTAGCAACCTCCAAAGTATCAGACTGATGCTTATCAAAAGCATCCTTCTCAGCCGCTAAGGCCGAGCATGGAAGTGGCTCTGGAATAGGCTGCTCAAGGACTTAGAGCTTCCTCTCGAGCTTAAGGACAATCCTCAAGTTCCGATACCAGTCCATCAAGTTGGATCCAACCAACTTGTCCTTTTCCAGGATAGACCGCAGTGACCATCTGCTATTGTTCTTAGCCATTGTTCTACAACAACCAAGATAGCAGATTAGTACTACTTCAAATCATTTAATCTTGACTTGCATTAAATGATCATGGCTCCCACTATTTTAATCGAATTGACAACCCACAAAGTCAATCGGGAAATCCAAGATTTCCTAGTGAGATGGGATCCTTATTCCACATGAGGCTTTGCGTCCCACGAGGATGGGATGAGATGCACAAAGTGACTCATGCTTCTTAAGGTGGGCACGCCGACCGATTGCTCCCAGGCAATTCCCCTTCTCAAGACAGTTCAAGCATTTTGTGCCCAGCTAGGGTGGGAACAACACAAAACCCTAACCTCTCGAAGCTGCCTCTAGAGTTCCATTATGTGGCCACCACATATGAAAAACCAGTCAAGTCTATCCTGACCATTATGCCCAGGGCCAACGAATTTTCTTGCGAAGGCACGCCCGGTTAAAACGGACTGGGGAAACCATTGCCACCGCACGCCTTCTAAAGATAAGTGAGTGTGTCCCACGAGGGTAGGAAATAGTTCACAACACCACTGATCGATAGCTTGACGAGGGCTACGCATTAGAAGGCAACAGACTTGATATTGATTTGAGGGTTTTTGAGGTCTCATCCTCTCAGTTTTATCTTTTGTTTAACATTACAGGCATGCAATCCTATAGTGATAACAAAACAATAAAACACATCCAGGCATGCTTTAAAAGATATTGAAAGCAGTAAACAAGCGATGTGGTCATAGCCTAATCAACACATTGAACCATCACATGTCAAAGGATGTTCAATGCCTGACCAAGGTGACAAGCCCCGACAAGACCAAACCTAGCCGCCACTAAGCTCTATCTTCAAGTGCGGCTCCAAGGTCCTCAACACCAAGGCATAGCACACAAACCATAGGGTTCGGCCAAGACCTTGATGGCTCCTCCATGCATGATGCCCCATCATGCTTGTGCCAAGAGGGATAGCTCACGAACCCTACAGTTCGGCCAAGCCCTTACTTGTGCCACAAAGAAAGACGCTCCATCACGGTTGATGCACCAAGATGCAAGTTCCTTGAGGGATGCGCCCCTAATCTTCTTTATGCGTTTACAAAACAAAAAGAAAAGGCGGCACGCAGGCCTCACACAGAATACATCACAGGCATACAAGGGGCTTGACTATGACCACAACACGATGCACAATCATCTCTTGCTTCTCTATATGCTCATGAAAACATAAAACTTTAGTTTTAGTTTCTTAGAAAACATATTTTTCAACCTCAACGTCCATTCACAAATCTAGGATTTTTCATTTCTCTCGAAAGTCCACAAGTGGCGCATGCATGCTCCAAGCACGGTTGCTAGACTCGGTAAGAAGATCCATGCTTCTGGGAGAAATCATCAAGAACTTGCGCCACCCACATAGTGAATGCGCCAAGAGGAGTAGAAGGATGGAAGAATGCTACCATGGTCCAACCTTGCAGCCGCCGAAAGGAGAGGTGATGGAGATTTCGTCAAGGTCCAACCATGCGAATGCCAAAAGCAAGCAAGCAACCAAACCACTCTTGGAGAGAGGGCACCAAGGAGAAGAACCTCTTCACAAGTGAATAGGCGCATCTCTTCACAAGTGAATAGGCGCATCTTTTCACAAGTGAATAGGTGCCTCTCTTCACAAGTGAATAGGCGCCAACTCCAAACCTCTCCCACCTTTTCATAGAAATCATAGCAACCTTTCGCATTCATAAATGCAAAATCAAATTCAGAATTTTAATTCCCAGAATTAAATATAGAATTTATTTTTACCATGACGTCTTTTGGGCCAGGCAACTTATTGTCATGGCCCATCAGGCCTGACGGCCTATTGGGCTTCAAGGCCCATTAGACCTCACGCCCCAACTGGGCTTTACGCCCATTGGGCTTTGGAGGCTCTTTGGTCCAAGTTCCATGCTAGACTTCCTTTGGCCCATTTGGTCCAATTAGCCTATTTGGCCCATTTGGCCCAATTGACCTTTTTGGCCCATTAGGCCCATCTGGACTAAAAACGAAGTTAGCTCCAATAAGTCCCTTCCATCTCATCAGGCACAGTGGCGCTGATGAATTCTCCCAAAGAGATCCGAGTTATCCAATAACTCGATCAATAGGCTACCCGATCAATACGAGAACCCGAGTTTCAAGTTGTGCGACCCTGTAGGTTCCTCTGACGTTGGCAGTGATGAACTCAGGTCATCACAAGCAGTGAGTGGCACCTAGCAGTGCATCACTGCTACCCAAGTCTTCGGAATGGATATCAGCATCGACATCCCCATCATCGCAACAAGATACTGATGCATTACAGTCTCTTTGCCAAACTTACTCAAGGGCTCTTTGGTAAGCTTCCTCTATAGTGTCTATTTGGTAATAAGAAAGTCCTCTCTTGATCTCTGGCTTAAGACCATTTTTGAACCTACTCAGGGTAAACATTGGGTATTCATCCATTTCACTTCTCAACAAAAGTTCATCAAACTCTACCATGTACTCTTCTACAGTTGAGTTTCCTTGGGTAAGGCCACTAGTTTGGTCGAGAAGCTTATTGTGAAAGTTTAGAGGAACATACTTTTCTCTCAGTCTAGTGTTCATCTCTTCCCATCTTGTAATGGGGGGTTGTCTAGACCTTTGTAGGCTTCTTTCTACATTGCTCCAATAGAGTCTAGCAGAACCTTCAAGAAGGCATTTGGTAAACCTAACCTTAGAGTGCTCGGGCATCATACTCCATTCGAAGTATTGCTCAAGTTTGGTTGCCCAGTCTAAGTATTTTCTAGGATCAAGAGATCCATTAAAAGTGGGCGGGTTAAGCTTCACAGCATGTGTGTAGTCATCCCTAGGTCGAAGATTGTGATGGTTTTGGACAGGGTGTCCTTCCCAATCAAAGTTTTGGGGACTGTTCCTAGGGGTGTTCGTTGGGTTTTGATGCCTTTGCATAGGTTCTAAAGGATCTCTAGAGTGGTGTTCACTAGGTGGGCGGCTAGGAGATCTACTCCTATTAGACTCTTCTATTTCTTGCACCTTATCGTTGAGTTGATTTAGGTTTGTGTCTACATTGTCCATCCTTTGAGTTAAAGCTGCAATCATCTCAGCTAAGGTTTCCAAGGTCATGGGTTGGGTGCTTTGAGCCTTAGATCGGGTTTGCATGGTTGATTTTTGAAAGGATTTATAGAAAAAGAATAGGGCTATGATAGAATATAATAGCCAATTATGAAAATCCTTTTTGTTTCAAACAAACTAGTTCCAAAATCGCCTAGAAGTTAGAAAATTAAGTTTTGAAGGCTTAAAATTCTAATATAGGAGCCTAGGCTCTGATACCAAGATGATGTAGGGGTAGATCACAAGCATGCAAACAACGAGTTTCAAAAATATTTTTAGTATTATCATAAACTAGAGAAAACCAATTTAACTAACGAAGTTGGAAAATAATGTTTTTGTATTTTTAAATAGGGAAAACCGAATATTAACTACTTGCAAGAAAGAAATGACAATAACATAAAGAAGACTCACCTTGCGGTCCTTGAGAATAGAAGGACCGTCCTTCCCGTTCTTCACCGGTCCTACTCTGATGGAAGGTGCAGGTTACACACAGGGCATTCAGCAACCGCACATAGGCGTGGGTGAGTTATAAAGCAAATTAAAAACTCAACAATGCTTAAAGTCAAGAGGGAGGCTAATCCTCCAAGTTCTCTTGCTAGCAAAGTAAAGGACTATCTAAGAAGGGAAGAATAAGAGGGAGGGATGCGCCAAGCTTCCTTGCGCCAATTCTTACAAAGGCCCAAAGATGTGTAGTAAGATGCTCTTATAAACTTAATAGAAGAAAACACAAGAAGAAAGAATACTCATCTTGTAGAATTGCCTTGAAGAGATCCAAGAGGGGTATCCTAATCCTTGCGCCATCTTGAGTTTGTGCTCTTGTCTTGATGGAACTAACCTCGGCCTTGATTGATGAAGGAAGGGCGAAGAGGTGAAGAGGAGATGCTCGGCTCTTAGGAGAAGAGAAGAGGGAAGAGGAGGTGTGGGCGACACAAGCACCCTAGGCGACACAAGCACCCATAGTTTGGCTAGGAAACTATTCAACAATATTATTCAACAATGCTATGCGCATGATGCAATGGGGATACATTTATAGGCAGCTTAGAGATGAGGATAAGATGAGGGAAAGGTGGTCATTGGCCCCTTGCGCCCCTTACATAATTGGAGAATAATTCGAAATGGTGACAAGGCATTAAGTGGGCTGATCTTGTTGCCTTCTTTGGATGGCTGAAATGGTAAGTCTTGAATTCGAAATGGTTGGCTTCGTTGGAGGTGTTGGCGCATATGAGGGAGAGTTTGAATTTTGAAAACCTTCCTTGTTGTCTTGGGCAGCAATGAGAAGAAGGAAAGAAGTCTTCTCGTAATTGTAGATCTTGATGGCGCAACTCCTTGATTTGTGGATCTGGATGGGCGCCTCCTTGAATTGTGGATCTAGATGAGCCTTGCTTGAATTGTTGTTGTAGATGGCGCAAATAATTCCATGGGCTGGCCTCTCTTCAATTGGTAGGGAATAATTGAAGTGGAGCTTGATGTTGAGTTGAGTTAGAAATCTCCCTTTGAACTACTTTGAAGTGAACCTTCCAAAATGGGAGCTAGCTTCTTGGAGTGTGGTGAGCTAGCTGATTGTATCCCTTGAGCTGAATATTAATGTATCCAAACTACATGCACTAACCTACCATGACATTACAATGCACAACCTACCAACAACATTCATAAAAGTAAACTACATGATAGACTTTGGGGTGGAACTAACCTATCATGCCATGCAATGCAAATAAGGAAAGTATTGAAAAGGAAAGTGGACTCTAAGTGAAGCCATACCTAATGGGCTTCCTCCGAGCCCTAGTGGATCTTCTAAGAGCTGTGTTAGGCCCTCCATCAGTCTTTCTCCATAGATGATGCGCCACCATGCATGAAGCCAAGATAGCTGGCTCTCAAACCCTAGGGTTCGACCATGCCATCTTGCACTTCTATGCATGCGCCATCAAGCAATAGTGCTCCAAGCGCCAATGCTTCAAGTGATGTGCCTCACCCTAATCTTCTTCTTATTTAAAAGCAAAAGAAAAGTGGCACGCAGGCCTCACAAGAGTACATCACAGGCTTGCATGGGGGCTTGACTCATGATCACAACATTATGCACAAGCAAGGTATCTACACATGCAATTCTACATGCTCATGAAACACATAAAATCTGAAATTTTACTTTTTCATAAAACTAGACTCTTTTCCTCGTCTTCTTATCACAAATCTTTTGGTTATTTGTGATTAAACTTTCATGATGATTTCAAAGATCCTTTCGGCTGGCAATTTTGTCAGATCAAGAGACCCGGCCAGTCCAAAGACACAATGCTCGTCCTACTTGACAAAACCACGTGCGCCTTTGATCCTTAAATCATACAAGAAAAATAACCCAAAAATCCAAAAGAGATTGAAAAGATGACAGAAACAAGAAACCCTAATTTTTCCTAGTTAGAAAAATTGTTTGGCATGTGATCATGCAATTTGCAAAAATTGAGATATGGCATGTGAGCATGGAAAAGCATGAAATTACATCGTTCGAGTCTCACAAGTCGCTCTGATACCACTATTGGGAAACCCCGGGGATATTTTACAATTTTCAGAGATAGAGATTAGACAAAACATTGCAAAGCAGAAGCAATATCCTCGAAACGAGCAGGTCCCAAAAACCCAGTGAAGATCGCATGCGAGAGAGTCGACACGATGAGATAGAATATACCTTAAAGCAAGATGAGGCTGATGTCAAGATAGGCGCCCAAGCGTGCGCCCTCTGCAGTCTCACACACACGGATGCCTCGAGTCCTCTTCTTCCACACCCGGTGCTAGCCTCGGGAAGAAGATCCAAGCCCTTGTCACCTTCTTCAAGACTTGCGCCCCCTCCAAGGATGAAGCGCCAAAGAAGAAGATAAGGAGAAGGAGAAGCCGCCAAGGTGAAGTCCCTATTGCGCCTAGAGGAGAGGAAGAAGATCACTTGCGGCTTGATGGAAGAAGAAGGGTTGCGCCAATTGAACCCTTGCTCTCACCCTTCACCCTTTGCTCTCGCCTCTTTCAGTGTTCATGCCTCCAAGGAATAGAATACATGAGAGGGGGCCCCTAGGGCTACTTATATAGAGCAAGGGGTGGCCAGGGTTAGGGCTAGGCGCAATTTGCTTCCATAATGAAGCAAATTTGCCCACTTCACCCCATTATACCCCTTAGGCGCCAATGGGGTTGGTTCTCTCCCCATTATACCCCTTAGGCGCCAATGGGGTTGTTATTGGGCCTCATTGGTCAATGAGCAAGCCCATACTTCATTGAATGGGTTGATTAAGCCATTGGATCCAATCCAATGCAACCCAAATCCAAATGTGACCTAACCCTGGTCAAATTCGGGTCAACTTACCATAAATGAAGTCTGGCTCCAATAACATTCTTCCATCTCATCAGGCCCATCGGCACAGATGAAATCTCCCAAATAGATCTGAGTTATCCAATAACTTGATCATAAGGCTTCCCAATCAATACGAGAACTCAAGCATCAAGGTGTGTGACCCTGTAGGTTCCTCTGACGCTGGCAGTGCTAACCAAAGGTCACCACAAGCAGTGAGTGACACCTAGTAGTGCATCGCTGCTACCCAGGTCATTGGAATGGATATCGACATCGACATCCCCATCATCGCAATTAGGTACAGATGCATTCCAGTCTCTTTGCCGAATTGATATCCGATTGAACAAGTGTGTCACCACTTGTTTTTCATCCAATCTCATGTCTATGACTAAATCAGGTCTCACCTGGGTATGGCCATACACTTTCAGTCATAGAACCATAGAGGAGCTCCATGGATATCAAACTTCCCTTAGGAAGGGGCAAATCCTCTATCTGTCTATTGACCTTCTCCTATGGGTCGTGACATGTTCAATGACAACCGTTATTACCCCCCAACTACGGCGAGGGGTTAGGTTGTATCAAAGCATATCCCTAACCATATAGAATGGCCAATGACCTCAAGTTAAGGGATTAATACATCTCCTATCACTTGTGAGGATAACTCGTGACACCAAGTCATTGCCTCACAGCGGGTCGTTCCAGTATATCCACCACTGATATACCCATATGTCTGTGTTAGCACCTCGTGCCTAACCAGCCCATATACTAGTTTCACAAGTACTAGAGTTGTCCCATATCCACTCAGGTACATCGACTGGGGACTATCATTTGAGCACAGATCCAATCTATCTCCAGGGACATTATCATGTAAGTACATAATCGCATATGTAGACAAACATTGATAATGACAATGCCAGAATGATATATACATAAATATCAACGTCAAGTAGTACAATAATGGACCAAAACTAGGTCCTAGGGCATATACACCAACAATGGTTATGTCTATTTGATGAGACATAAATCTGAATCCTTTGAGTCATTTAAGGTGTTCAGACATGAAGTAGAGAACTAGCTTGATAGAACTATTAAAACTCTTCGATCAAATCGTGGTGGAGAGTATCTAAGCAGTGAGTTCTTTTACTATCTTAGAGAGTGTGGGATCCTGTCCCAACTCACTCCTCCTAGAACACCTCAATGCAATGGTGTGTCTGAGAGGAGAAATCGAACTTTGTTGGACATGGTTCGATCTATGATGAGTCATGCAACTCTACCTCCCTCATTCTGGGGTCATGCACTTGAAATAGCTTCTCTCATACAGAATAATGTTCCGTCCAAGAGTGTCTCCAAGATTCCATATGAGATATGGAGTGGGAGATGCCCGAACCTATCTTTCATTAGAGTCTGGGGATGTGAGGCTTATGTCAAACATCAGGATTCTAGCAAGCTAGAACCCAGATCTGATAAATGTGTATTTGTGGAGTATCCTTAGGAAACTAAAGAATACTACTTCTATATCCCCACCGAGAATAAAGTTTTTGTTACTCGAGGTGCTGTCATTCTAGAGAAAGAATTTATCATGAAAGTAGTTAGTGGGAGAAGTTTGACTTGGACGAGGTCCAAGTGCAACAACAAAACATTGAGATGGAATCTGAGCCACCTACATCGGTTGCTGGGCAACCAGAGGCTCAGACACAGGTTCAACATTGGTCTGAGAGAATTCGTCATGCACCTGAGAGGTACGGGTCATTGCCGACCTAACATGACGGGATCTTCATCATTGAGGATGAGCCCTAGGACCTATGATGAGGTAGTTACTGCACTGAACTCTGAGAGATAGCTTGAGGCCATGCGATCCGAGATGGACTCCATGTCAGCTAACCAAATCTAGGATTTGGTTGAGTTGCCTAATGGGGTAAAACCCATAGTCTGCAAATGGGTCTTCAAAACGAAAACTGACTTGGATGGCAACATAGTTACCTATATGGGTAGACTTGTGGCAAAAGGATTCAGATAGGTCTATTGTGTCCGCAAGTGCACGGATATTGGAAGTAATAAAAAAGATATCAAACCACAGAGACCTCGTTTGTCAAGTACCAAATAATTAATTTCTTACTATCTAGGCAATCGAAAATATGCAAATAAACTATCAAAGGTTACACCAAAATATCAGAGAGAGAAACTAGGACTAGGGTTTCATTCACTTTGATTTCCATGACTAGATAGGAATAGAAGTTCGTTAGTCCAATTTCATTCTGATAAAGATATAATTCACTTAATAAAGAAATCATCTCGCTTTCGCGCAGATAATTTACAAGAACCAATCCTTACTTTCATGCAGGATCTATTTGATTGTTAAATAAAAGTGAATCATCAACAAAGAACTCAAGGATCACTTTTTTGCATCCGAATTCTAAGTTAATAATCTCAAGTGGAAACTCAATGATCACTTTCGTGCATCCGAATCTCAACACAGGTTCCACTTAAGGTTCTCCAACAATCAAATATTCAATTTCTTGCAATATTGTCATGTTTGTTTCATTAACTCAATCCTAGATCAGATTATCAATCATGGCATTAAACTACTAAAATTAAGAAATAAGAACAAACCTAATTTCTTACGGTGAGTTCCTAACGTTCAATTTTAGGGTTCCAAGTTCTCAAGCAAATCACCTTTCAGTCCTTATTGCGAAAACTCTAAATTATGCTTGATAATATGAATCTATGGAGAATTAAAGGGCAATCATCACAGGAGCAGAATTATCATACTAAAATTATACTTGACGAAACAATGAAAGGTTTATCTAGTCATTAAGAAATCAAAGAGAATTACTCCCCCATGTCCCAAAAGATGTTTAAGCTAGCATGGTAGAAAGATTACAATAATCCGTAGTTTCAAAAGATCAAAAATCGAAGAGAAAGGAGAAATTACTAAACACACCACGGCTGTAATGAAAATTACAGCCATAATTTCGCTCAGAACTCGCGTGAACAGTGCCGGCACTCGCTCTTTCGTTGATTTCTCCTCCAATCCGTCTCCTTTCACTCTGCAACTTCTGGGGTATCTTCTCCTCATCTATGCACAGCTTCCCTTCAAATTTCAAGGTCAGAGATGCGCTATATGCTTCCCGGCGGCGAAACCTAGGGCGGCGGGTGAAAACTCGATTTCCCTCTGTGTGGTGGATGAAAATTAGGGCTTATGGTCTCTGTCACGTCCTCTCAATCCGAACTCTCTTTCTACTTCTTACAGATCTGAATTTAGTGGTCTGGATCGCTCCCAAACGATCGCGCAAAAATCGGGCTTCAAACTGTCCGGAAGTATCGCGTGCCAGGAATAGAATTACGGCCGTAATAATCATTACGGCAGTTCCGTATTTTTAGCAAAGTTCTCGGTACAAAAATTATCTAGAATTACGGTACCGTGAAACCCATTGCATTAGTGCTGTATTTTCGTCAAATCTCTTGGGTGAAAAATCAACTCGAAATACGGCCCGTGAAATCCATTACGGCAGTGCCGTAATTCTTCCAAAACTTTCTATTTAAAATCGTCGCAAAATACGGCAGCACTCGAAAATTACGGCAGTACCGTGGTTTCTTCTATAAGTGCAGTGAAACCATGGTACCATAATGTGGATTGCGGTAGTGCCGTATTTTGCTGTGAAGCTCCTATTTGCGTGAAATTTGACATGTAATCTTCTTTTGATGATGGGAATTCATTCATGCATCTGGAATTGCTTGAAAATGCATGAAAATTGTACTTTTTTGCTTGAAAATAATCAAAAACCAAAAATAGTATAGATTCCGTAGTATTTGATAAAAAAGGCATAAAAATAAGCAAAGTAGTATGAATATGACACAAAAAGATCCATGAAATGGCACAAAATTTGTTATAAATTTTGGTGTCATCAAACATATAAAGCTCAAACTTTGCTTATCCTCAAGCAAAAATCAAAATTTGATCAAAGGAAAAGATTTTCTCATGAAGAATAAATTTCTAAAATACAATCACTAATGAAAAATTCTCACCAATTGTTTCATAAGATTTTAAATAGGCATATCATTCTTTAAATTCAATTATCAAGATCCACAGCTTAATCAAATAAAACTTTGCAACTTGCATAATAAAAAGAATCTCAGTCTCATGAAATCACCTAAGTCTCAGTTTAAATATATCATACCTTTGTTTGCATGAATAGGGTATCCAAAATCTTTTTCCACGCAAAATCTTTCTTTTTCTTTTTATTCCATTTTTTGATAGCATATACCCACATAGATACAGACTTTTTATTGAGACTTCAACCCTTGTCTTCGGTACCACTGTCAATTTTACCCAGTGCCAAGTAGGCGAGTCATTTTCTTTTTCTCTCTCTTTAATACAGACTTCAACCCATGTCTTCGGTACCACTGCCAATTTTACACAGTGCTAAGTAGGGGAGTCATTTTCTTTTTTTTCTTTTTGTTTTGAATCTTGGATTCTTTCTTTCCAACAAAAAGTAAAATATACTAAATATCAAGTAGGTTAATCAATTGACATTAATTCAAAAATTACATTCATATTCTAATTTTATTTAACAAGTAGTTTCACTTTCAAATCATATTCTTCAAATAATATATCCATCTAAAATCTCGTTCATCAATCAATAAAAAATTTCAAAAGCAGGTATATATTAGAGAAATAAATTCGACATGATAGATCTAGTCCTAACCACAGGCATGATTTCATTCATCATCTAGTATCATACAATCAACAATAATATTTTCAAAAATAGACTAGGCCACAAATCAACACATCAACAAAAGTAGTAATTACTCATCAATCATAGAAGTATCACTATGTTATCATGTCATTAAACATGCACATCCACAGGGTGCTCAAAATATCAAAATATCATAATACAACCCAATTGAAATCAACATCATCATCAAAATATGGTACAACCACATCGAACAGTCAAATCAATATCACAATATCATACACCCATATCAAATGATCTTAAAGTCAAATAAAGCAGAGCAAGGTAGCAATGGCTGACACAATGAGTTTGGAAGAATCATCCTTCCCTATAAAACATCAAACTTCAATAAGATAAGGAAAATAAAATGCAAATAAGCAAGGGAAAGGGATACTCACAAAACTCTACTCATCATCGTCTAATCTAATCTCCTCAGTGTCCTCTACTGTTGTATCCATGGGAGCATAAGGTTGTCCACCTTAATCACCACCGTAGTCACCTCCTCTCTGGCTGTCCTCATAACCAAATTGGTCGTAAAGGAAATTTCCCATATCTTCCATGTAGTTGCTCAGCTGTTCCACATCCTGATGAATATGGTGCATGGTGTCCTACATTCGCCCCATGGAACCAATCATCTTCTCCATCTGGTGTCCCTAACAGAACACCTCAGCAGAAAGAGCCTAGAAGCCTGGGTCAAAAGCACTGGACCATCCTCCAGTAGGCCTGTGGGAAGAATCAGCAGCTGGGTGAGTAGAATCAGTAGGCTAGTGAGATGGCGACTCCATACTAAAAGGATCATCTCTTCCACCCCAAGTGGGTGGTGGTGGAACTGTACTCAATGGTGGAGTAAAAGCGGCCTCGGCGGTGCTCAATGAAAGTTTCCAATTTGCTCTTCCCTTCATAGTAGTCTTCTCTAGGTGGGGTAACGGTAAGGTAGGGGCATTTGGTCCTAGGACCAAGCAAAAGACATCCCCCTCTCTAACTATCATCTTCATAGCCATGCAAGACTCAAGATCAAGCCTTGCATTCCCCCTTGCCACTTCTACCCCATGGGGCTCAACATTTAGATGTAGGGCTATAGGGGTAATCAGCCCCCCTATTACAATGGCGCCCTTCCTTGCTCTAGCCACTTTGTCCATGTGCTTCATCAAAAAGAAGGCAACATCCACTACTACTCCATTAAGCATCCCCCATAGAAAGTAGAGCTCAGATTGTCGTACCATACCATCACTGTCTCCTCTGCCAAAAACTGTGTGGGCAAGAACTCTATGAGCATACTTTATACAAGGATTCATAATCCTCGAAGCTCTAGCAGAAACAGCAGAAAAATGGGTCTCATGGGTAATCTGATTCCAAAACACATTCTCAATAAACCCAATTGGTATGTGGGTATACCCTCCAGAACCCAAATGAAAGATAGATCTAATTTCTCTCAAAGTTAACTTCCTCTCAACATTAGCTAGTCTAAATGTGACTTCTCCTTCAGCAGGTCCATTGGAAAACTCTCGTAGGTCCACATTCAAGCTACTCAAAAATTCCAAAACAAGTGGCAAATAGGTATATGGTGTCATCTGAAAAAATATTTTGGCTCTGATTTGCTCAAACATCCAAAACACATCCTCATATAATCGAAGTGCATCCATGGTTCTTTTATCAGCATACTTTGTATTCTCCACCCTTCTCTCCAACAACTTGTATCTTTCTTCTTGAACTTCATCCCTAAAGATGATGCCATAGGGATTTGGTGTGGTGGAGCATGTAGCTGGTCCTTTGCCCCTTCTCTATGATACAACTTGCTTAGTCTTAGGGGCCATCTCAATTTTCCACACAAGCTGCAAGCTAAGAGTGCAATACAATATACCAAATAGCAATTCAATGTAATCTATCACTTTCAATCTCAGAAATTTCTCTTTAAAAAAATGTCTTACGAGTAATATCAGTTAAATCATAACTTAAAACCCAAAAAATAGAATAGTGGAAAACTGGGAGGAAAATAGGGTGGAAATCAAGCGTTTAAGCTTAATCTTGCTCAATACACTCTACAAATTGGCTCAAAATCTCTAGAAATGAACTAGAAAGGGTCGCCTACCCTTTAGGAAGCATTTGCAAACAAAAATCTCTCAAATCGACCAAGAAACAAGGAAAAATGATGAAATGGGCAAAAATTCATGCAAACTCGCTAAATCAGAGAAATCAGGCGAGAGAGTACCAGATCGACGGTTAGAACCTGACGGGAAGAGTCACCGGCGAGCTCTGACGATTGGAGAAGGTCGGAGGTCGAACGTCGGCGCGAGAATGAGCGAAAATGTGTGAGAACAAGTGAGAAAACCCTAAAACACGGCATAAGAAACCCAAAAAATGGCACAGGAATCACGTCCAAAAACAGAATTACGGCCGTAAAAATCATTACGGCCGTGCCATAATCTGGTGGCTTTGAAAAACACTGGCTGTAAACCTAATACGGTGGTGCCGTAAAAATCTGGAAACTTTTGGGTACAAATTCGATTGAAACTACGGTACCGTATAAAAACTTACGGTACTACCGTAAAAATGTGAAAACTCTCGGGTTGAAAACATATGACAATTATGGTACCCGCTATAATGAATACGGTAGTGCCACAATTTTTTTTTAAAAGTTAAAAAAATCTGCTCTAAAATACGGCACCGTGAAAATTATTACGGTAGTGCCGTAAAATGCTAAAAACTCTCTAGAAGATTTTGGTCACAAAATACGGCACGTGAAAAAAACTTACTGTAGTGCCGTAATTTCTTCTTAACTTTCTGGTCGAAAACAGACTGGAATTACGGTACTGTAATTTGCATTACGGTAGTGCCGTAATTTGTGTCAAAACTTGATTTACCTACAAAAAGAAAAGAAAAATTACTTCTAAAAGCAAAAATAAAAATAAAAATAAAGTAAAATAAAATAAAATAAACTAATGTTAGAATGCTTGGGTTGCCTCCCAATAAGCACTAATTTAAAGGTCTCTAGCTTGACCCTTCTGCACTCGGATTTGATTTTGATTTCTTCAATTTCCACTCTGAATTTTCTTTGGGTTGAGCATCACTTTGAATCACATAAGGCTCATTCCTGAAACAATGTCCAAATTTGCTTAAGAATTTTCTTCCTTGATCAAGTAATCTAGAGCCTCTTTTTCTTCTCCTTCTTTTCTTCTTCTTCTTTTCAGAATTTGAATCTCTTCTCTCCTGAATTCCTCTATCCACATCCTCAGAAAATGTGTCAGTTTTAATATTAGAGGATTCATCAAATAAATTATGAACATCAATGACAACATCATCTACTATATTAACACTACAACATGATCCAGAATATGAAAGTTTTTCTCAAAGAATCAGCAAGATCAAACTCAATTATATTTTCACATATATCGAAAGTGATTTTTCCTTTCTTAACATCTATATGTGCTCCTGCTGTAGCCAAAAAGGGTCTACCAAGGATGATAGGATTTTTATGATTTTCTTCAATGTCAAGGACTACAAAATCTGCAGGTATAAAAAATTCACCTACCTTGATTGGAACATTCTCTAAAATACCAATAGGATACTTTACCGAGCTATCAGTGAGCTGTAAAGATATGGATGTTGGTTTATGCTCTCCAATGTCCAGTTTTCTACAAATAGATAAAGGACGACAAAATCTGCAGGTATAAAAAATTCACCTACCTTGATTGGAACATTCTCTAAAATACCAATAGGATTCTTTACCGAGCTATCGGCGAGCTGTAAAGATATGGATGTTGGTTTAAGCTCTCCAATGTCCAGTTTTCTACAAACAGATAAAGGCATTAAGCTCACACTGGCACCCAAATCACATAAGGCTCGGTCAAAAGCTATGCTTCCAATAGAACAAGGTATAGAGAAACTACCTGGATCCTTCAGTTTTGGTGGTAGTTTATTCTAGATAATAGCACTACAATCCTTAGTTAAAGCCACAGTACCATAGTCCTCTATTTTGCTTTTGTTAGACAAGATCTCTTTCAAGAATTTTGCATATGATGACATTTGAGAAAGACGAAGCCGCACATCAAATTTCGTGCAAATTAGAGCTTATTTTAAAAATACGGCCTGCCCGTATTTTTTATCATAGCCATATTTTATGGGAAAGCATAGAAAGAAATATGGCCCTGCCCGTGATATTTATCACGGCCGTATTTTACTCAGTATAAAATACCAGAAATCCATAGAGAGAAATACAGCCTACCCGTGTGATGTAGGGGAGAAGCGTGGAGTAAATTTACTGATGCAAAACTCAATTATTTATTTTCATAAAAATTCAAAACTCAGGAAACAGCCAAGAAAATAACACTATAGGCATAATCAGTTACGAAGCAATAGAGAATAATCCAATAATCCATTTTAGATTTATGGGGCAATTAGAACAACTTCAATAAAACTGCTAATTAGATTAGACAATAAAACTATTGCAGAAATGTTATCAGAGTTCAAAAGTAGCTGTCTTGTAGGTTGATCTCCCCAATTTGAGTTTGTCCCTAACTGGTGCGGATGATGGATGAATATGTGCTCTTTCTATTAGCCCCAATGATCAGAGCTGGAGGCTTGTTCCATCATGCTAAAAACCTGCAAGAAGAGGGCTAATTAGTGAAGTATTAAAGAAGACCAAACAGCTTAAACAAGACACGGGAGTCTGGAATCAGGGGAGATTTCGTTGGTGGATAGGGATCATCGGCAGTCGTCTGGTGGCGCACCATCGCCGGATCTACTACAACTGGGAGTTCATGTGATGGTGGTGGAGATGTGGCCGGAGTTAGCAGGTGGATGGTGGCTGATCGGAGGAGAATCGCGCGGAAGAGTCGTGCTGGGCGGGAGCTCGGCTGAAACAGGGGATGTGCGTGAGTGGCAAGGGCGGTCGCCGTTCGCCGGATGGTGGACAAAATCTAAACCTGGTACAAGTGGAGGTTGTTATCATAGATGACAAGACATGGCCAGACTTTGGGGGTGAAAGATGGCCGGATGGAGTAGATCGACGATGAAAGGCGGATCTGAGGTGGAATCTGGGCGGAAACAAGGGTTTGGATTGGCCGTTCGATTCCGGCGATCGGAGAGGCGGATGGAGTGATGCCGGCGGCTGAAGCTTCGTAAGGGTAAGGAGGAGTTGTGGCCGAAGTCTCGTGGAGATCCGGCCGGTGGATGGTCGGCGGCGAGGTGACGAGTTTCTGGAAATTCTAGAAACTGGGAATACGAGGTTGTTTGACTTGGTTTCGTGAGGAAGAAGCTGGTAAAGAAGAAGGGAAGAGGGAGGGCTCGGCCCTAGAAGGAGGAGAGGGCAAAACTAGGTGACAAGCACCTCAGAGAAGGAAGAAGAAAGGACACATCCGATTCATCGGAAGAAAAAAACCATTTCCATTCATTCACAACAATCTGTCTATTACAAGGTTCATACATGATTCATATAGGAACACGCTGGGAGAAACGTTGTTGCCGAACGTTGTAGTTTCCTTCTTCAGCAGAGAGACGTTGAGCAGCTTGAGCTGAGCGAATATGGCTGGCAAGAGACGTTGGAATTTCCATCCTTGCAGCAATGAAGATAAGCGTTGACGTGCGTATGATGAAATCCCTACTTGCTGGTTGCTGGCTGAATATTACCGCGTTGCTTGTTTCCTCCACCGTGGATGCAGTCACATTTTGGAATTTATTGCGGCAACTTATTGAGCTGAAATGTCTTGAAGTCATTGGAGTAATTATTCTCATTATTTTGAGCTAGCTTTAAGAGTGAGCATGCTAGCTTTATTCGAGAGACTCCGAGCTTTCGTAGGTCGCCTACGGTAACCTTAGGCTCCACTTGTATCTTCTTGGCCGGTGGTCCCTGCCCCCATCACCGTGACAGAAATCACAACCGTGATTTGCTGGAGAAAATCCACAGAAATAAATACGGCCGGCCGTGATACTTTTCACATCCGTATTTCTATCGGCTTTATTTCCATAATAGTACAGAATGAAATACAGCCACCCACATTTATTTTCACGGCCGTATTTATTTCTGCTAGATTCACTTCTGACCTCGTTTCTTGCCCGATGCAGCTCATTTTTGAACTAAATTTTAGGGAAAACCTAATTAGGAAATGGGGAACTATATAAGATACCATGGGAGCAATTATGAGGACTTTTTAGCTGATTTTGAAGCGGAATTCTACGAAGAGGAGAGATTAGGGCGAATGCGCGAACTTCACTATTCTCACAGGAAAACCTTGCTTTTTACGGTTGGCTAGCATCGATCTTCACTAGGAAACCTTGATTCTCATCATCCTTTGTCAATTTCATATTTATTGGCCAATTTTGTAATCAAAACACAGATTTCTATAACGTGAACAAGTTGAACATGTCAGCGTAATTCTTTTATTCAGGATTTAGGGTGTAACCCTCTATGTTTTCATGACTTGATTATTTATTATCTTCTTATGAAGTAATTTATTTGTGTTTGATTCAATAATTGTTGCGCTTATTAAATGTTGATTACTGGCGATGATTTGCACGCTTAGAGGCATCGCAAGAAGTACTGAGAGGTGAATTGCAATGTCAGACATACAATTGTTGGAGAAGTTGATTCAAACATGAGAGTAGTTTGAATCGGCTTGAGGGATTTTATAGATTTATCAATGGCTCATTGGCTCTATCTTAAGTTAATAACTACGAGAATAGGGGATTAAGTCGGATAGACACCAGATAGTACTGCTAAGAGGGGGCAATCTGTACATGCGGATAAATCTCCTTTAACATAGTAAATCCTTCTTAAGATGTTCTTAATTAGAAAAGTCGTGGAACATAGAGTGGTAAACCCGAAATTCTAAATTTTAATCAAATCGATTACAACCAAAGTCTGTTTTACTATTTCTTCTATTTAGTTAAGACAAAAATCATTCTATTTTAAATTAGTCTAGCTGACAATCTAAAGTAGAGTCGGTACTTGGTCATTGGTCCCTGTGGGATCAATATTTTTATTACTTCGACGTATCCATGCACTTGCGGACACATTAATGGCATCGTTAGTAACACCATTCAACTTCAAACTATCACTGTATTTGAGAAAGATGGAGAGGTACATGTTCGGGTCCTCTTGCGATGAACCTCCAAACTCATTCTGCTGAACCATAGAAAGCAGCGCTAGCTTAATTTCAAAGTTATTCACGTCCACAGGTGGACGCGCTATGCCCGAATTTAGTCCTTGCACATTAGGTGCTGTGAAGTCCCGCAGTGTCCTATTGTTGTTGTTTTCCACTAGGAGAGGTAGTGGCACAATAGGTGTAGAAGCGGCCTTAGCTTGTTGTTCTTTGTGATGTAGGGGGGTTCACTCACAAGCAGGGTGCACGAAAACAACGCTTTTGCAAAATAGTTTTTTTGTATTTTATAATAAAACCGAAATTACTCTAACGAGGTTGGAAAATATTTTTGTATTTGTAAAATAGAGAAAACTGAAAACTAAGTTACTTTAAACTACTAATTGAAATGACACTTTAAACTATAAATTGAAATGACTAGAAGAGAAACTCACAGTGTGATCCTTGAGAATAGAAGGATCGTGTCGTCCCGGTCCTCAACGATCCTACTCTGATGGAAGGAGTTGCTTCATTACATGCAAGCACAGACAAAGAAGATCCGCACATTCCACGGATTCATATTACAGACTAAGACAATCTAAGGGGGAGGTTAAGCCTCCCAAATTCTCTTAAGACTTTAACTAAGAGAAGAGAGGGGAAGGAGAAGAAAGAACACTTGCGCCAAGAGGATCTCCCAAACCTTGCGCCTTCCTACAATAAACACTTGGATTAGTGTACAAACAAGTTCTAAAACTTAAGGAATGGAGAGCGGAAGGAACTTAGCCAAATAGATGTCTCCTTGGTGTCCTTCTTCATGATGGTCGAGAGTGATGGAGCCTTCAAGGGTCTTATGTTGCTTTGCCGAGATCCAAGATTGATGAAGCTTCCTTAGAGTTTTGTCAAGGGTGTGCAAAGATCCTTCAAGGAGTGGGTGGCGTAGAGGACTTGAGAGGAAAGGGGAGAAGGGAATGGGCTCGGCCCTTTAGTGAAGAGGGAGATAGAAAGTTCTTAGGTGACACATGCACCAATGCTAACGCAATTTTCTTCAACTAGGCAACTAATCGACAATAAGAGAGAGATTACAACTTATAGGCTGATCAAGCCATGGGCAAGGGTGAAATTTCCCCTTTGGCACAATTACAAAGATAAGGAAAAATTAATGCTCTAATAAAACATTTCCTTCTTAGTGGTTGAGTTTGAATTTTGAATTTCATCCCTTCGGTTTGCTCTTTGATGTGGCCGAATTCTTCTTGAGCTCCTTCCTTGTTTGCTTGGATGAAATTGCATCTTCATACAATGAATTTGTTTGAATTTGAAAACTTACCTTCAAGTGCTTGGGCGGCTAGGAAAGCTTCCAAAGATGGCTCCACAAATTAGGGATCTAGATGGGAATCCTTTGATTTGTGGATTTTGATTGATCCTTGAAGGTTAGGCGCATTGAAGGCCCCTCAATTGGCAAGTTGAGGGCTGGTTCTTCACATTCAAATTCATCCTCATATTAGGTGGCGCCTTTGCTTGATTTGGCAAGGTGTTGTGGTGGATGCACCAAGGCTTGTTTTGGAATGGTGGAGTTGCATTCAACGTGAGAATCTTCAACTTCAAGTCTTTAGTTGAAGTGCCTCCTTCATTCAACGTGAGAATCTTCAACTTCAAGTCTTTAGTTGAAGTGCCTCCTTCCATAATTGGAGCTCCACTTGAGTAGCTTGGCTTGAGCTTCTTTAGTGTCCCCTTGAGCTGGTTTTAGCCTGCCAATTTATTTGCAAAGACAAGTAGTCCATCCTGGAAAGTAATGCATAACCTAGAACTACAAGGTTCACTAGAACTTATTCCTACAAGTTGCAAATATGGAAAGTGCAAATAAGGAAAGAAAGAAGGGGGTGACCTTGGAGGGGAAGCCATATCTAGTGGGCTTCCTCCTAGTCCTACCAGACCTTCTAGGAGCAGGGTTGGCCCCTCTATCACTTTGAGTCAATATCTTCTTTTGAAAGTTCATTCGATTTACAAGTCGATGTTGTAGAGGTCACCTGCTCTGAGACTCCTTTGTATAAACTAAGTTAGCAAGTAGTTCAAATGTCTAAATAGAAATCAAAGCAATGCAAGAAAAGTGGAAACAGAGGTACTAACAAAAGCAAGAAAAAAAGTAAGAATAGCAAAAAGGAAGTAAACTTAAACAAAACAATGTCTAGTCTATCAATAACCAATTCAAATCGATATTGGCCGTCATCCCTAGTAACGGCGCCAAAAACGTGATACGCACACCATAAGCGCATAGCTTATCGACGTAGTACTTCAGATGTTGATCCCACAGGGATGAGTCACAATTACTGATTAAAGAAGTGATCAATAGTTAGACTAACTAAAGATGGTTTAGTGACAAGGGAAGTCTAATAAAAATAGCAAGAACGATGGTTTTAATTCGCAAATCAGCAATCATGGAAAATGCATATATGAGGAGATTTAGGATTTTTGGCTCCTTTCATGCAGGATTAACGTCAGATCTTGATATTAGTTATGCAACTCAACTAAAATAGACAAGGACTTACCCGAAAGTACAGGTTACCCACTTTCTGCGGTGTAACCCGGTACTAACTTAGATCAATCTCCTACTTTCGTGGCTTATTGATATATGGTAGTCCAATGAACTCAAGGGTAAACAATATCCTCACGTAAGTTCGACATACATTCGTGGTAGAACTATACGTGTCCAGTCTAGCATATCCAATGTCGTGATTCACCTTTTGGTTCATCTCACGATGTCCTAAACATGCATAAACTCAGCCAAAGTAAATTCAAGCAACAATTCAAGTAAGACTGAATATACTAAAAATAGTTCATTACGTAGACTATATCAAGAAACAAGATAGAAATGTAAGCATGAAATTACACCCGAAACCCAGAATTAGGGCTTAAGTAGCCATTACAGGAAACTTAGCACAAATCCTCAGTTTTGATTGTCCAAAGGCAAAACAAATAAAAGGAAAAATGTTCTAGACAAGATGAACAAACTATACCCACATATTGGAGGAGTTTCTCCTGGAAATCTTGCTTGAAAACCATTTTTTCTGTCCGCCCACCGCCTTCGTCGTTGTTCACCCACTTTTGCTGATTTCCACTACCGATTGTCCCCCCTGTTAGTGTATATGCCCTGAGACCTAGTATTGGTCCATCATTGTACTAGTTGACTCTGATATTTATGTATCATTCCGACACTGTCGTTATCATTGTCTGTCTATATCTGCGATTGTGTACTTACATGATAATGTCCCTGGAGACAGATTGGATCTATGCACAAACTATTGTCCCCAGTCAATATACCTTAGTGGATATGAGACAGCTATGGGACTTGAGAGATTGGTATATGGGATGGTTAGGCACGAGGTGCTCGTGCAAACATAAGGGTATATCAGTGATGGATATACTGGACCGACCCGCTGTGAGGCAATGACTTGGTGTGATGAGTTATCCTCACAAGTGACAGGAGATGCATTGATCCCTTAACTTGAGGTCATTGACTATTCTATATGCTTAGGGACATGCTTTGATGCAACCTAACACCTCGCCGTAGTTGGGAGGTAATAACGATTGTCATTGAGTATGTCACAACCCATATAAAAAGGTTAATAGACAGACAGAGGATTTGCCCCTTCCTGAGGGAAGCTTGATATCCATAGAGCTCCTCTATGGTTCTATGACTGAAAGTGTATGACCATACCCAGGTGAGAACCTGATTTAGTCATAACCATGTGATTGGGTGAAAACAAGTGGTGACACTCTTGTCCAATCGGATATTAGTTTGGCAAAGAGACTGTAATGCATCTATACCTAGTTGCGATAATGGGATGTCGATGTCAATATCCATTCCGACGACTTGGGTAGCAGCGATGCACTGCTATGTGCCACTCACTACTTGTGGTGACCTTAGATCAGCACTACCAACGTCAGAGGAACCTACAGGGCCGCACACCTTAATACTCGAGTTCTCGTATTGATTGGGAAGCCTTATGATCGAGTTATTGGATATCTCAGATCTATTTGGGAGATTTCATCAGCGCCAATGGGCCTGATGAGATGGAAGAGAGTTATTTGAGCCAAACTTCATTTTTGCCAGGTTGACCTGAGATTGACCATAGTTGGTCACATTTGACTTTGGGTTGCATTGGATTGGATCCAATGGCTTAATCAACCCATGTAATGAAGTTTGGGTTAGCTCATTACTCAATGAGGCCCAATAACAAGTTGTCATGAAGAGCTAATGAGCTAAAAGGGTATAATGGGGAGAAACCCAACCCCATTGGCGCCTAAGGGCATAATGGGGTATGGGTGGCACAATTTGCTTCATTAGGAAGCATTATGCGCCTCCCCCTTCACCCTTGAATGCCATGCTTGCCTCTATGGCAAGTCTTGGGGCTGATATGGCTTGGAGGACATCTTTGGTGTGTCCTTGGCGCATATGGTTAATTAGGAGGGGTTTATGGAAAAGTCTTGGAGACTTACTATAATCCAAACCCTAATTACTCCCTCCCCTTTACCCTAGCCGCCCCCTTCTTTATGAATTACGCCCACACCCTAATATTGCTGCCCTCTCTTGCCTCTCTATATATACGTGTGTATATGTGAGAGATAGAGACAATTAATTGGCGTGTTCAATTTCAAGAGGGCGAAAGCAAAGGTCATTGGCGCAAGCTCCTCTTCCATAGCCGCAAGCAAGTCTCCTCCCCTTCCTCTTGGCGCAAGGTGGACTTGTGCTTAGCGGCATCTTCTCTCTCCTTCTTCTTCATTGGCACATCATCCTTAGAGGTGGCGCAAGCTTTGAAGAAGGTGTCTAAGGCTTGGATCTTCTTCCCGAGGCTAGCACCGGGCGTGGAAGAAGAGGGCTCAAGGCATCTATGTGTGTGAGACTGCAGAGGGCGAACACTTGGGCGCCTACCACGACATCCGCCTCCACTTGCTCTAGGTACTTTCTATCACATCGTGTCGACCCCCTCGCATGACGATCTTCACTGGGTTTTTGGGATTGGCCTGTTTCGGGGATATTCTTCCGCTGCGTATGTAATCTGTAATGTCAAAAATTGTAAAATATCCCCGGGGTCTCCCAATAGTGGTATCAGAGCGACTTGCGAGCCTCAAACGATGTTTCTATGCTTTTCTCTATGCTCACATGCCATATTTCAATTTTCGCAAATTGCATATGTATATGGCACTGTTTTTCTTAAGAAAGAAAAATTGTTAGTTTCTTGTTCCTATCCTCTAATCAATTTCTTTTGCATTTTTGGATTATTTTTGTGATTGATTTAAGATCAAAAGGTGCATGTAGTTTTGTCTAGTAGGACGGGCATTGTGTCTTCGGACTGGCCGAGTCTCTTGATCTGACAAAATTGCCAGCTGATAGGGTCTATAAAATCATCATGAAACTTAATCGCAAATAACCAAAAGATTTGTGATAAGAAGGTAAGGAAAAGAAACTTGATTTATGAAAAAGTAAAATTTCAGATTTTATGTTTTTCATGAGCATGTAGAATTGCATGAGTAAGTACTTGTTTGTGCATGATGTTGTGATCACTAGTCAAGCCCCTTTGCATGCTTGTGATGTACTCTTGTGAGGCCTGCATGCCGCTTTTCTTTTTCTTTGTAAAATTCAAGATGAAGATTAGGGACGCGTCCTACAAGATGTATTTTGGCGCAAGCAAGCAAATTGGGTGGCGCCTCAAACTCCTTACATGAGGGGCGCAAGATGCATTGGCCGAGCCCTAGGGCTTGAGAGCTATACATCTTGTGGCTTGCAAGGTGGCGCACCTTGCTTGGATGAAGACCCATGGCATTGGCCAAACCATGGAGTGTACTTCTAGGGTTTCCCTAAAAGTTCCTCTAGGGTTTGAGAGCTAAACCATGATGAGGTGGACCTTGGAGCCAACCTTGAAGATCAAGCTAAAGGTCGGCTAGGCTAGGTCTAGTCTTAGGGGCTTGTGTCCTATGTCAAAACTTGAACCCCTTTTTTGGCATGGGTTGGTTCAATATCTTGAATGGGCTATGATCACATCATCCTGTTACTGCTTTCATTATCTGCAAAAGTATGCCTATGATGTTTTATCATTATGTTATCACTATAGGATTGCATGCTTGTAATGTTAGACATAAGATAAAACTGAGATGATGAGACCTCAAAAACCTTCACTCAAAATATCAAGTCTAGTAGCCTTCTAACGCGTAGCCCTCATCAAACTATCGATTAGCAGTGTTGTGAATTATTTCCCACCCTCGTGGGACACACACACTTATCTTTAGAAGGTGTGTGGTGATAATGGTTTCCCCAGTCCAGTTTTAACCTAGACGTGCCATCGCAAGGAAACTCGTTGGCCCTGGGCATAACGGTTAGGAATGGACTTGACTAGATTTCAAATGTGTTGGGCATATGGTAGAACTCTAGAGGCATCGTTGGGAGGTTAGGGTTTCATACTGTATCCTGCCCTCACTGGACATGAAATGCCTAGACTGTCTCAATAAGGGGAGTTGCTTAGAGCAATCGGCCGGCGTGCCCACCTTAAGAAGCATGGGTCACTTTTGAAAGTCCCTAAAGGGGAGCGAAACCCTAATATGCGCAGATTAAAACTTTTTGCATAGTGGAATCTAGGGTTTCCTAGGATCGCATGTATGAACATAGATCAACTTAATAATTTGTATAGATCAACACAAGGATCATACCATTGCCATTGCTTGGATGGCGACTTGGAAGAAGAGGGCGAGCGGCTCTCCTCCAAAGGTGACGCACACAAGGTGAAGATGACTACTCCCTTGGCGTCTTTGTGCTAGCAAAGCTTCAAGGTTTCCCTTCGTGAAGGAGATGAGAGATGTCTCTTGGTTTTGTTCTCTTCTCCTTTGCGTGAAGTCTCACCACACGACACAAGAGAGGTCGAGAGAGAAGAAGATGGCGACGAGAGAAGCGTTGCTCTTCGAACGTGGAGGCGTTCCACATTTTGGAAAACCGATTTCCAAAAATAGCAAATGCTTCAAGGTATGCGATCATGCGTTCACTCCAAGTGAACCGACCGCAACCTTTTTCTCTCCCATTGAACCATGCGCTCACTTGATGAGCCGGTTCAATTACATTTGGTTCAAAGACCAAATTAAACCAAACATTGGTCTAGATCAAATTAAACCATAAGGCTCAAGATCTAACCATTCATCTCTTGATGCTCTTGATCTCACCGATCTAGCATCAATTTTCTCGATCGAAGCTTACCGATCTCAAGCCCTAATCAATCAAACATGATCAGACTAGATCTCACTTACAATCAGAGTTTAAACTCCTTTAAACTGAACCAAAACAATTCAGTCCACACGATCTGACATAAGTAAGCCATATCATCAAATTGTGCGACCCTAAGGGTTTCCTTTAAATGTCGGTAACGATAACTTACGTTATCACAATCAGTGAGGGGTATCTAGCAACACATCACTGTCTCCCGATATAAAGGAAAGAGTCTTCCAAGACTACACCCAAACCACAGCACAAGTGTGAACCCAAGTCACTTGACATATGTGTTTCCTTTGCCACTGGATGTTCTTATTGGACAAACGTGTCAAGCCTGTAATTCCAATATGATGAGAGTGATTAGATCAGATGAACATAGTCATCTGGGTATGGCCATACACTTTCTCAACCATCTCATCCAGGGGGCCCCTTCAGAACATCACACTCCAATCAAGGAGACGGCAATCCTATATCTATCACTAGTGCCCTAACATGACTCATGCTCATTATCCAAGATAGTCTATAACCATTATGTTTCAAATGATATTGAACTACCTCAAAACAATGCCAATCATCATTTAGAAACAGAAGTGATCTCAAGTCAGAGGAAATATGCCACTTGTTTGCATACAAGGATTATTCACAATGTGACAAGCAATTGAATATCCTAAGTAGGGTTTGTCCAGTACATCCAATGTACCCATGAGTCTACATCTTATTCCATGCTCGAAGCATCCTATAAGACTAGAACACATATTAGTCTCAATCATATCAAGGCTGTCTCATGTTCACCAAGATATCTCGACTAAGGACAATACTGCATGTCAGCCAAGCTGAACAGCATTGAGACATTATTCAGAAGTATACATATTGCAGCAGATAATGCAACAACCTGAATAACAACCATTGCCTTTATAAACATAAAGTTTATACATGATACTGATATAATCCCAAGGCCTCAAACATTAGCCTTAAGGGCATACCCCAACAACTTTGTGCATCTCATCCCACCCTTGTGGGACGCAAAGCCCCATGAGGAATAAGGATCCCATATCAATAGGAAATCTCGGATTTCCCGATTGACTTTTTGGGTTGTCAATTCGATTAAAATAGTGGGAGCCATGATCATTTAAAACAAGTCCAGTTTAAATGATTCGAAGTAGTACTAATCTGCTTATCTTGGTTGTTGTAGAACAATGGCTACAAACACTGGCGGATTAACACTGTGATCCCTTCTTGAGAAGGATAAGTTGGTTGGATCCAACTTCATGGACTGGCATCGGAACTTGAGGATAGCCCTCAAGCTCAAGAAGAAGCTGTACGTCCTTGAGCAGCCTCTTCCTGCGACTCCTGTGCCTAATGCCCGTGAGGCAGAAAGGGATGCTTTTAGAAAGCATCAGGATGACTCTTTCGAAGTAGCATGTCTCATGCTAGCCACGATGGCACCTGAGCTTCAGGTGCAATATGAGGAGCATGACGCTTTTCAGATGATTACTCATTTGAAACAGATGTTCAAAGCTCAGGCTAGAACTAAGAGATATGACACTGCTAAAGCAGTCTTTCGGTGCAAGTTATCTGAAGGTACACCAGTGAGACCCCACGTACTCAAGCTAATTGGGAACGTGGATCATCTCAGGAGACTGGGGCACAACATAGATAACGAGCTAGTTGTGGATCTTATTCTGCAGTCCCTACCCCCTAGCTTCAGTCCGTTTACTATAAACTTCAACATGAACCGAATTGAATGCACAAGGGAGGAACTATTGAATATGCTCCAAACAGCCGAGTGCGAGATGGGTAAGACCAAACCCAATTCTGTTCTTATGGTCTTTGCGAGCAAGAAGATGAAGAAGAAGTGTAAGGCACGTGCCAAGGGCAGTGCCAAGGGTCCTACCAAAGCACTAAAGAAAAGGGTAAAGAAGTCAAAGGAACAGAGGTGCTTCCTCTGTGGCGAGCAGGGCCACTGGAGAAGGGACTGCAAGAAATTTCAAAATGAGGAGAAGAAAGGCTTGGCCTTAGTTTCTAGCTCAGGTATTTATGTTACTGAAGTCAACCTTTCTATTTCTATTCATGGGTATTGGATACCGCATGTGGAGCTCATATTTGTACAAATATGCAGGGGCTTAAGAAAAGTAGATTAGTAAGGCCTGGAGAGATTGACCTACGAGTTGAAAACAGGGCACAAGTTGCTACTGTTACTGTAGGAGTTTTGACTCTCTCCCTACCTTCTGGACTTCAATTAGAGCTAGACAATTGCTATTATGTACCTTCGCTTACCAAAAACATTATATCCATTCCTTGCTTAGCAAGGAAAGGTTTTAAATTTGAAATAAAGGAGAACGTTTGTTCTTTTTCATTTGCAAATATTTTTTTTATGGGAAGGGTGCATTGTGCAATGGTTTGTATGTCTTGGACATGAATAGCTCTATCTGTAACATAAATAGTAAGAGGACCAAACTGAGTGGTTCAGTTGGTGCTTTCCTATGGCATTGTCGATTAGCCCATATAAACAAGAATCGCATTCAACAACTCCATACAATTGAGTTGTTAGAATCAAGTTCCATGGTGGAATTTGACACATGTGAACCTTGTTTATTATAGAAGATGACAAAAGCACCCTTCACCAAAACTGGTGAGAGGGCACAAGCTTTATTGGATGTCATACATACTGATGTGTGTGGGCCATTCAATAAACAAGCTAGAGGAGGACACAGCTACTTCATTACATTCACTGATGACTTCTGTAGATATGGCTATGTCTATTAGTTGAGACATAAATCTGAATCCTTTGAGAAATTCAATAAGTTCAAAAATGAAGTAGAGACCCAGCTTATGAGATCCATTAAACCTCTTCGATCAAACCGTGGTGGAGAGTACCTAAGCGGTGAGTTCTTTAACTATCTGAGAGAGAGTGGGATCCTATCCCAACTCACTCCTCCAGGTTCACCCCAATGGAATGGTGTGTCTGAAAGGAGAAATCGAACTTTGTTAGACATGGTTCGATCTATGATGAGTCATGCAACTCTACATCCCTCATTCTAGGGTCATGCACTTGAGGCAGCTTCTCTTATACTGAATAATGTTCCATCTAAGAGTGTCTCCAAGATTCCATACGAGGTATGAAGTGGGAGATGCCCTAACCTTTCTTTTATCAGGATCTGGGGATGTGAGGCTTATGTCAAACGTCAGGATTCTAGTAAGCTAGAACCTACATGTGATAAATGTGTCTTTGTGGGGTATCCTAAGGAAACTAAAGCATACTACCTCTATGTTCCTACCGAGAATAAATTTTTTGTTGCTCGAGGTGTTATCTTTCTAGAGAAAGAATTTCTCATGAAAGATGTCAATGGGAGGAAGTTTGACTTGGACGAGGTTCAAGTGCAACCACAAAACAAAGAGATGGAACCTGAGCCGCTTGCACTGGTTACTAGGCAACCTGAGGCTCAGACACAGGTCCCACGTAGGTCTGGGAAGATTCGTCATGCACCAGAGAGGTATGGGTCACTGCCGACCCAACATGATGGGATCTTCATCATTGAGGATGAGCCCAAGACTTATGATGAGGCAGTCAGTGGACCGGACTCCGAGAGATGGCTTGAAGCCATGCGATCCAAGATGGATTCCATGTCAGTCAACCAAGTCTGGGATTTGGTTGAGCTGCCTGATGGGGTAAAACCCATAGGGTGTAAATGGGTCTTCAAGAGAAAGACTGATATGGATGGCAACATAGTTACCTATAAAGGTAGATTAGTGGCTATAGGATTCAGACATGTCCACGGGGTGGACTATGAGGAAACCTTTTCGCTAGTTGTTATGATCAAATCCATTAGGATTTTGGTTGCTACAGTTGCATATCATAACTATGAGATATGGCAGATGAATGTTAATACAACATTCCTTAATGGGAACATGACAGAGGATGTGTATATGACACAACCTGATGGCTTCATCCATCCTACAGAAGCCAATAAGGTCTGCAGGCTAAAGAAATCCATTTATGGATTAAAGCAAGCACCTCGAAGTTAAAATCTTCAGTTTGATGAAGCCGTCAGAGATTATGGCTTTATTAAAAGTGAAGATGATGCCTGTGTATAGAGAAAATTCAGTGGGAGCTTGGTGACTTTTCTGGTCTTGTATGTCGATGACATACTACTCAACGGAAATGACATCCCTAGTATTCAGTCAGTGAAGACATGGTTGGGGAAGTGTTTTGAGATAAAAGACTTAGGGGAGTCCGCCAATATCTTACACGTGAAGATCAACCGGGATAGATCCAAAAGGCTCCTGGCCCTTAGTCAAAGTGCCTACATTGATAAGCTCCTGGAAAGGTTCTACATGGAGCAACCCAAGAAAGGATACCTTCCAGTAAGACATGGCTTTACTCTCTCAAAGAGCCAACATCCCACCACACAGACTGGGAGGGATGAAATAAGTCGAGCGCCCTATGCTTCGGCAGTAGGATCGATCATGTATTCAATGTTGTGTACTAGACCAGATGTGGCTTATGCTGTGAGCATAACCAGCCAATACCAATCCAATTCGGGTCTGCAGCACTGGTGTTGGGAAACCCCGGGGATATTTAACAAATTGTTGGCATTCCAGATTACTAAACACAGCGGAAGAATATCCCTAAAACAGGCCAATCCCAAAACTCCAATAAAGATCATCTTGCGAGGGGGTCGACATGATGTGATAGTAAGTACCTAGAGCAAGAGGAGGCCGATGTCAAGGTAGTCACCCAAGTGTTCACCCTCTGCAGTCTCACACATACGGATTCCTCAAGCTTTCTTCTTCCATGCCCGGTTCTAGCCTCAGGAAGAAGACCCAAGCCTTTGTGCTCCTTCTCCTATGCTTGCGCCATCTCCAAGGATGAAGCGCCTATGATGGAGAAGGAAGAGAGAGGTTGCCGCCAAGATCTTCCCTCACTTGTGCCAAGAGGAGATGAGGAAGAAAGCTTGCGGCTATGGAAGAGATGAAGAGGATGCTTGTGTCAATTTGCTTGTGCTCTCGCCCTCTAAGTGCTTGCCCACACCAATTTCTAATTTCTGGGGGCACTCGCATTTCACAAGGATATATAGAACAATAAAGGGGGCGGCCACACAAGGGTTTGGCGCAATCCAATAAGGGAGAGGCAGCTAGGGTATGAGAGGGGAGGCAATTAGAGTTTAGGGTTTAGGAAACTCTCCAAGAGCTTTCCACAAACCCCTTCCACTTAGCCATATGCGCCCAAGACCTTCCTAAGAAGTTCTCCAAGCCATATCAGCCCCAAGACTTGCCTTAGAGGAAAGCATACCATCAAAGGATCAAGGGGAGGTGCATAATGCTTCCTAATGAAGCAAATTGTGCCACCCAAACCCCATTCTGCCCTTAGGTACCAATGGGGTTGGGTTTCTCCCCATTATACCCTTTTAGCCCATTATCTCTTCATGACAACTTGTTATTGGGCCTCATTGGGTAATGAGCTAGCCCAAACTTCATTACATGGGTTGATTAAGTCATTGGATCCAATCCAATGCAACCCTAATCCAAATGTGAGCAACCATGGTCAATTTCGGGTCAACCTGCCAAAAATGAAGTTTGGCTCCAATAACTCTCTTCCATCTCATCAGGCCCATTGGCGCAAATGAAATCTCTCAAATAGATCTGAGTTATCCAATAACTCTATCTAAAGGCTACCTGATCAATACGAAAACTCAAGTATCAAGGTGTGCGACCCTATAGGTCCCTCTAACGTTGGCAGTGCTGACCTAAGGTCACCACAAGCAGTGAGTGGCACCTAGCAGTGCATCACTGCTACCCAAGTCATCTGAATGGATATCGACATTGACATCCTTATCATCACAACTAGGTATAGATGTATTACAGTCTCTTCGCCAAACTGATATCTGATTGGACAAATGTGTCACCACTTATTTTTACCCAATCACATGGTCATGACTAAATCAGGTTCTCACCTGGGTATTGCCATACACTTTCAGTCATGGAACCATAAGGGGGCCCTGTGGATATCAAGCTTCCTTCAGGAAGGGGCAAATCCTTTGTCTGTACATTAACCATCTCATATGGGTTGTGACATACTCAATGACAGCCGTTATAACCTCCCAACTATGGCGAGGTGTTAGGTTGCATCAAAGCATGTCCCTAACCATATAGAATAGTCAATGACCTCAAGTCAAGGGATCAATGCATCTCCTGTCACTTGTGAGAATAAATCATGACACCAAGTCATAGCCTCACAGTTGGTCGGTCTGGTATATCCACCACTGATATACCCATATGCTTGTGTTAGCACCTCGTGCCTAACCAGCCATATACTAGTCTCACAAGCACCATAGTTGTCCCATATCCACTAAGGTACATTGACTGGGATAAGAGTTTGAGCACAGATTCAATCTGTCTCCAAGGACATTATCATGTAAGTACATAATCGCAGATATAGACAAACGATAATAACGACAATGCCAAAATAATATATATATATATATATATATATATATATATATATATATATATATATATATATCAATATCTAGTAGTACAAAAGATGGACCAATACTAGGTCCTAGGGCATAAACACCAACAAGTGGGTGGCTGCAAAGAATATCCTAAAGTATCTGAGAAGAACTAAGGATCTGTTCTTGGTCTATAGGGGATAGGAAGAGCTCAGTATTCAGGGCTACACTGATGCATCATTCTAGTCTAACACTGACGACTTTAGATCGCAGGCAAGCTATGTGTTCAAGATAAATGGAGGTGCGAGTTGCTGGAAGAGCTTCAAGCAGTCCACCATAGCTGATTCTACAACCGAGGCTGAGTATGTGGCCACTTCTGAGGTAGCCAAAGAAGCATTTGGATAAGGAAGTTCATTTCTAAATTTTAGGTGGTTCCCTATGCAGTGGATCCCATTGAGCTCTATTGTGACAACAATGGGGCAATTGCACAAGCTAAGGAACCACAGTTTCATCAAAGGTCCAAACACATACTCAGGAGATTTCACCTAACCAGAGAGATCATTGACCAAGGTGATGTCAAGATTAGTAGAGTTAACACAGAGAACAATCTAGCAGACCCACTAATGAAGCTACTATAGGTAGGATGATCCTTAAAGTCGTACTCTAGGGTATTACACAATGCACGCGAAAACGGGAGAGGGTCTTTAGACGAGGGAAGTGAAAATTGCTCCGGAAATGCAGCAAAAACATGATGAAATCAGCGTCGAGTTCGATCGGGGCAACACAAATGCAAAAGAACACAATGGCACGCAACTACAGAATGTAACACACTAACCTCGTAGCACTTTAGCACGCTCGCTTAGCAAATTTTAGGCTCAACCCGTCGCGACTCAGAATGCGAAGCTCTGACTTCGATTTCTACATGCGCTGGAAGCTCTCAGCTCACCAGGAGTACTCTCCCACCAAGAGGACTGAAGAATGAAACAACCCAGCCTCCTCTTTTATGGAACAAGAGGGGAGGGAACAAGACAAAAGCAGTACAAGATGAAAATCCTAACAACTACCTACTCTTGCACTCCATAAAGTAGTCAAGCTGCAGCTAAATGACAAAAGAAAACAAACTTCCACCTACTATTCCTTGAAGCTAACACATATTCCTCTACTCTCCGTACAGAGGCAACCAGGGCGGTTAGACGCATTCGGAGCACATTGCGACGAAGCAACAGAATTTGGATATCATGGGCTAGGTTACTACCGAAGTGGCACGCTCTTGGGCCATGTTGCTCAGGTGATTGCGATGCCCATTTGGGGTTGGGCCTTCAGGAGGATAGCTTGTCACGCCCTTGGGCTGAATAACTTTGGTATGAATTGACAATGGACTAATAGCTCCCACGAAATAGTCCGAGGGATGCGAAGTACGTTGGGATCGTCGGATCTCCACTTTGTAGGGCTCCCATGGGTCCTCCAAGGATGGATGAATGTGGTACGGAGGGTTGTGTACATCAGAGCGGGGTCGACGGGGTAGATCTACAGCTTCAAGGGGAATCACGGTCTGGCCACGGCATTTTCCACGGCCATGACTTTGCCCGCGTCGAAAATCGCCAGTTTTCCCAAGTGTATCAAAATCGACAGAAACTTCCACGGTCTGGCCGCGGCATTTTCCACGGCCATGACTCTACTCGCACCGGAAATCACCGGTTTCTTCAAGTGTACCAAAATCCACAAAAAGTTCCTCGGTCTGACCGTGACTTTTTTCACGGCCCGTGACTTTGTTAGCATCGAGAATCACTATGTTTTCAAGTGTGTTGGAATGGGCAGAAACTTCCTCGATCTGGCCGTGGCATTTTCCTCGGCCTATGACCTTTTGTGCACCAATTTTTTTCAAGTGTGTCAAATTCCACAGAAACTTCCGCAATCTGCCCGCAACATTTTCCTCAGCCCGTGGCTTTTTGCAGGGAAAATTTTTGGGGTACGGTTGGAGCAAAGAAGTAGATACGCCACATTGAAGATGGGATGGATGTCCATGTCCTCAAGTAAGTCCAGTACATAGGCGTTGGAGCCGATCTACCGCACCACCGCATAAGGCCCCATGTAATGTGGCTGGAGCTTAAAATGAGCCCTGTTTGACACTCGCTCAGGGTGGAGACGCACCCTCACCAACTCACCCATAGAAAAATGATGTGGCCTATGGTGCACATTGGCCTTCATCGCATTATGAGTATTGCCCAAAAAGATACGATGCCGAACTTCATCATGCAAGCTAGCTACATGCTGGGCAAAAATGTATGCATGCACAGATAAATGAGACTCCATGGGTAGGTCATGCAGGTCGATAGGTTTTCGGGTTGTTAGCCCGTAACAATCTAGAAGGGACTAAGACCCGTATACCTATTAGTCACGCTATTGTATGCGAACTCCGCCATGGGGAGAATCGTATCCCAAGACCACGCGTGATCACCGATAAGGCACCGGAGTAAGTTACCCAAACTATGATTAACCACCTCGATTTGCCCATTAGTTTAGGGGTGGTAAGCGGTGAAAAATTTCAGAGTGGAGCCCAAGTGGGCCAAAAGTGAGCGCTAGAAGTGGCTCACAAATGGCGTGTCGCGGTCGGACACGATGGTCAAAGGGAGACCATGAAGACGGACGATTTCCTAGAAGAAAAGATGCACCACGTGGGATGCATCTGCGGTGCGTGAACAAGGGATGAAATGCGCCATCTTTGAAAACCGGTCTACAACCACGTTGACGGAGTCAAATCGGGACACGGTCCGAGGTAACCCGAGGATGAAGTCCATGCTGAGGTCACACCACGGACCCTCAGCAACCGGCAATGGAGTGTAGTGGCTAGTGTTCGCAGGCCTGGGCTTGGCCATTTGGCAGGTGCCACAATGGTGCACAATACGCTCAACATCCTTGCGGAGGGACGGCCAAAAGAGGCACTCCTCCGCTAACTCAAGGGTTTTGTCCTGACCATGGTGGCTGGCAACGCCAGCCGCGTGCAGCTCGAGAAAAAGATAATCTCAAAGTGAAGTGCAGGGAATGCACAGGCGACTCACCAAGAAGAGGTAGCCCTCATAGAGCTTATACGGGGACTCGGGGTTAGGGGACTGCCGTAATTTTTGAGCACTGCCGTATTTTTTGTCGACTTCTGTACAAAAAGTCTTCCAAATTTTATGGCACCACCGTAAACCATATTACCGGCCGTAATTTGGGTTGATTTCTGACCAGAGAGTTTTGCAGCTTTTACATCACTGCCATAAACCAAATTACGGGCCATAATTTCAGGAGATTTTCTTACAAAATATTTTGCACGATCACGACACTGTCGTGGTTGTTTTCATGGCCCATGTTTCTTTCCAGATTTATACAGAATCAAAATACGGCACTGTCATAACCAAAATCACGGCCGTAATTATAACCCAAGTGGCCGATTTTCCCGGACTTATTGAAGCCCGATTCTTGAGCGAGTGATTGCGGACGATCTAGACCATCAATTGGAGATCCATAATAAGGGAAAGACTCATCAGATCGGGAGGAGGTAACACACATGAAAAGCCCTAATTTTTATCAACGTTCGAGAGAGAAATCATAGTCTTCACCGTCGCCCTAGGTTTCACCACCGGGAAGCGTATAGTGCATCTCTGACCGTAAATTGAGGGGAAGCTGCGCCTAGAGGAGGAGAACCTACCCCAGAAGTTTCAGAGCGAAAGGAGATCGATTGGAGGAGAAATCAACGAAAGAGGCATCGCTGCTACTGTTCATCACACGAAATTACGACTGTAACTTTCATTACAGCCGTATTGTTAGTAGATTTTCTCTTTCTCTTTGATTTCTTACCCTTGGAAACTATGGTTTATTGTAATTCTTCGACAATGCTAGCTTAAACTCTTTTTGGGACATGAGGGTGTAATCTCGTTAACTTCTTAATGACTAGATAATTTTATTTCATCAGGATAATTTTACTATGATAATTCTACTCATGAGATGATTGCCTTTAATTCTTTCTAGTTTCATATTATCAGCATGATTTAGAGTTTTTGTGATATGGACTGAAAAGTGATTTGCGAGAACATGGAACCCTAGAATCATGATTTAGGAACTCATCGTAAGAAATTAGGTTTGTTCTTATTTCTAGATTTTAGAAGTTTATTACCATGTTGATAACCTGACCTAGGATTGAGTTATAGAAATAAACATAATGATATTGTAAGAAATTAAGTATCAGATCGTTGGAGAACCTTAAGTAGAACCTGTGAAAATTAAAGTATGAAAGTATTTAGTTTTCACTTGAGATGATTGACTTAGAATTTGGATGCACGAAAGTGATCTTTGAGTTCTTTGTCAACGATTTACTTTTATTTAACATTGAATAAATCCTGTGCGAAAGTGAGGATTATTTCTTTGTAAATTATCTGCGCGAAAGCGAGATGATTTCTTTATAAAGTAAATTTTATCTTTAACATAATAAAATTAAACTGACGAACACTTATTTAGATCTAGTCATAGAAATTAAGGTGGATGAAACCCTAGTCCCAGTTTCTCTCTCTAACTTTTTTGTGTAGTTTCTGATAGTTTGCTTTCATCATTTTCGATTGCCTAGCTAGTGAGAAATCAACTATAAAGTACTTGACAAACGAGGTCTCCGTGGTTTGATATCTTAATTATTACTTTGAGTATCCGTGCACTTGCGGGCACAACAAGTTTTTGGCGCCGTTGCTGGGGACCTTCGTTTTTGTCAATATTGAAGATATTGAAAGTATTGCTAGACTAGGTTTTATTTTATTTTCTGTTTTATGTTCTTTTCTGCTTATTTTGAGTTATTTGATCTATTTGCTTCTGCATGCACAGGAATCTTAGATCAGGACCTCTAGTTCCTCTAGACCCTGATATTAACAAAACTCTTAGACTGCGCAGGAAACTCATATTTGAAGGAAGACAGGAAGAAGAAGAAGTCATGATGGAGAGAAGATCACTTAGGGACTATGCAGCCCCTAATCCATAGGAGATACACTCTAGCATCGCTAGACCGGTTATAGAGGCTAACAATTTTGAGACCAAGCCTGCTTTCCTATCCATCATACAGCAAAATCAGTTTGGAGGATCTCCACTTGAACATCCTAACCAACATCTTGCCTTATTTCTTAAATTATGTGATACAATTAAGATTAATGGTGTTTCTAATGATGCATTGAAACTGAGATTGTTTCCTTTTTCTCTTAGGGACCGAGTGCGTTCTTGGCTTCAAGCTCAACCTACCGGTACCTTCACCACATGGGAACAACTATCAAATGCTTTCTTGATGAAATACTTTCCACCTAGCAAGACCATCCAATTGAGAAACCATATTACAAGCTTTCCACAGCGGGATGGTGAGTCTTTTAGCGAGGCATGGGAGCGTTTTAATGATTTACAACGGAAGTGTCCTCATCATGGCCTTGAAAATTGGGTTTTAATACATACTTTTTACAATGGTTTGCTTTAAAATACCCGACTGACTGTTGATGCTGCTGCAGGAGGAGGCCTCATGAGCAGAACCATTGAAGATGCTTTCAAGTTGCTGGAAAAGATGGCTTTGAATCACAACCAATGGACTATAGAGAGAGGAGTGTTGTATCGTCCTCCTCATGGTAAGAATGAAAGTGATAATTGGTGCACCTTGGCTGAAAAGGAAGATTCTTTGTTCAACAGATTTGATTATTTTCAAATGTAAACTGCTGTAGTTTTATCTTCTGTTGTGTGTGATATTTGTGGTAATAATGGACATATTTCTGAAGAGTGTAAAGTCATTGTTAATCAGGGTACTAAACAAGTTAATGCTTTGGGGGGTTATAATCAAGGTAGACAAAACAATGATCCTTATTATAGTACTTACAACCCTGGATGGAGGAACCACCCCAATTTATCTTGGAAAAGCAACAACAATGTAGGGGGACAAGCTGAGAATAGAGGATATCCACAAAGACAAAATCAGAATCAAAACCAGCCCCAAAATTCTAGTGTTGAGTCCATGCTTAAAAAATTAATGGCTAGTCAAAATCAATTCATGACAAATCAAAATAACGAGATTGAAGATCTTAAGGGATTGGTTAGCCAACTTGCTTCTCAAGTAGGATCTTTAGCAGCCCACAATAAAATATTAGAAAATCAAATAGCACAACAGGCTAGCACTTCTTACAGATCCCGAGGAAAATTACCTACTAAACCTGAACCAAACCCTAGGGAGCACTGTAATGCTGTCATTACTAGGAGTGGGAGGCAATTAGATGAACCTAAAGGGAGAGTTGAGGATAATGAAAAAGAGCATGAGATTGAACATAACAATGAATTTGACTTGGAAAAATCTCCTGTGCATCAGCAGTCCCAAACTAGTTTATCAACTCACTAGGGTGATGAACCTAAAGGTGATGAGACATGTTAGTCAGATCTTCCTAGACCTAGTTCACCTGCACCATATAGGCCACCTATACCCTTTCCACAAAGACTAGTGCAAGCCAAATCAGATAAGCAATTTGGGAAATTTCTTGATGTCTTAAAAAAGCATTATATTAATATTCCATTCACTGAAGCTTTATCTCAAATGCCCTCATATGTTAAATTTTTGAAAGAAAATTTGTCAAATAAAAGAAAGTTAGAGGAATATGGCACTGTGGCTTTAACTGAATAATGTAGTGCTATTTTCCAGAACAAATTGCCACCAAAATTAAAAGATCCAGGTAGTTTCTTTATTCCTTGTTCAATTGGGAGTGTGGCTTTTGACCGAGCCTTATGTGATCTTGGTGCTAGTGTAAGCCTAATGCCTTTATCTATTTGCAGGAAATTGGACATGGGAGATCTTAAACCAACTTCAATATCTTTGCAATTCGTTGATTCATCGGTAAAGTATCTAGTTGGTATTTTGGAAAATGTTCTAGTTCAAATAGGTAAGTATTTCATACCAGCAGATTTTGTGGTGTTAGAAATGGAGGAAAGTTCTAAAAACCCAATTATTCTTGGTACACTGTTTTTGGCCACAGCCAGAGCAATCATTGATGTTAGGAAAGTTAAACTCACATTTGATATTTATAAAAATATAATTGAGTTTGATTTAACAGATTCACTGAAAAAAAGCATCATATTCAGGGTCGTGTTGTAGTATTGATGTAATAGATGATGTTGTTAGTAATATGCATAATTTATTTGATGAGCCCTCTAATATTGAGACTGACACTTTTTCTGAGTGTGTGAGTAGAGGATTTCAGGAGAATGCTGATTCAAAAATTGAAAAGAGAAAGAAGAAGAGACAAAGAAGAAGAGAAAGATTAAAACTACTTAAGAAAGGAAAAAGGTTCTTGGGTAAAGTTGGACATTGTTTCTTGAATGAGCCTTATGTTGTCAGAGGCGGTGAACAAAATAAAGAGAAATCAGAATGGCAATTGAAGGCACCACCATGATCAAATCCGAGTGCAGAACGGTCAAGCTAATGACCTTTAAATTAGCGATTCTTGGGAGGCAACCCAAGCACTCTTACTTAGCATAGTTTCTTTTATTTTAGTTTATTTTTAGAGTTAATTTTTCTTCTCTTTTTGTAGGTAAAATCGAGTTTGGTACAAAAATACGGCACTACCGTAATGAAAATTACGGGCCATAATTTATGTCCATTTTCAACCAAAAAGTTTTGAGTCTATTACAGCACTACCGTAAGTATCATTACGTGCCGTATTTTCGCTTGGAAATTTTCCTGAGAGTTTTATCACTTTTACGGCACTACCGTAATGCTTTTCATGTGCCGTATTTTGTGTTCATTTTCGTTTTATTATTTTTTAAAAAAAAAATCTATTTTTGATTTTACGGTACTACCATAACCGATTTCATGGTGCCGTATTTTTGAGCGTTTTCTCTGCCGAGAGTTGGTTGAAGTTCTGTGGAAATTACGGCAGTACCGTAATAATTTTTATGGTACCGTAATCTCTGTCGATTTTTGACTCGAGAGTTTTGAGCATTTTACGGCGGGTACCGTAATCATTTATACAGTATCATAATTCAAGCACTTTTTTCACCCGAGAGTTTTGAATGTTTTACGGCAAGGCCGTATAGATTTTACGGCCCGTGTTTTTTGAACTGATCACATTACGGCACTGCCGTAATAAAAATTACGGCCATAATTCTATCAGCCCTACACGATTTACTCTGCCGTTTTTAGGGTTTCTGTACCATGTTTTAGGGTTTTCCCTCATTCTCTCGCGCCGACCCCATGCTTCTGACCTTCCGTTGCCTTCAGAGCTCACCGGCGACCCTTCCCGTCCAGCTCCAACCGCCGATCTGGTATTTTCTTGCCCGATTTCTTCATTATGGAGAGTATTTGCGAGATTTCCGCCCTTTCTCATTTTCTCCCATTTCTCAGTCGATTTTTTGGAAATTTTTACTTGCATTTGCTTCCTTAATCACTGGCGAACCTTCCTAGAGTAATTTCCAAGATTTTTGACTGATATTAGGATGATTTTTAGCCTTGAATGAGCTCATTCGTTGTTTTTCCGCCTGCTTTTTTGCCAGCATTGTTCCTAGCAAAATTCATTGGGTTTTAGCTTCGATTTGGTTGTTACCTACTTCTAGAATGAGTGCTAAGAAGAGATTTTCGTTCTAAGGAAGAATTGAAGGAGTTATTTCATTTAGAACTAGATTTTGATTGACGTATTGTGTAAAAATTTCAATTTGCTGCTTATTTCAACACAAGTGGAAATTAGATTTATCGAATGGCACCTAGAGTCAAATCAATGGTTTCAAAGAAGAAGGGAAAGGCACCAGCTGAACCCTCAACTCCCCCCAAATCCCTATGGCATCATTTTTAGGGATGAAATCCAAGAAGCCAGATACAACCAATTGGTAGCCAGGAGAGTTGTCAACACTTAGTATGCAGATCGACATACATTGGAGGTACTAGGGCTATATGAAGATGTGTTCTGGATGTTTGATCAAATAAGGGCCAAGAAATTCTTTCAAATGACACCGGCCACATATCTTCCTTTGGTTTTGGAGTTTTGGAATAGTATGGATATGGAGCTTGAGGAATTCACTAACCGACATGTTGATGGGGAGATCACTATCAGATTAGCTAACATTGAAAGGAAGCTTACTTTGATATACATCAGATCCATTTTTCACTTAGCATCAGGGGGATACACCCAAGTGCTAGTGGGTTTCATAGAAAATGTTTTCTGGAACCAAATCACTAGTGAAACCCATTTTTCTGCAGTTTCAGCCCATGCCTCAAAGATTTTGAATCCTTGCATTAAATATGTATATAGAGTGTTGGCTCACACAGTTTTTGGGCGAGGGGATAGTGACGGCATGGTTCGTCAATCTAAGTTATACTTCTTATGGGGGATGTTACATGGGTTTCCAATTAATGTGGATTTCTTTCTAATCAAGCATATGGATAAGGTTGCCAGGGCAAAGAGAGGGGAGATTGTGATAGGAGGTTTGATCACTCCTATAGCCCTTCATTTGAATGTTGAACCCTATGGTGTTGAGGTGGCTAAAGGAAATGCAAGATTGGACATTGAATCTTGCATAGCTATGAAGATGATTGTTAGAGAGGGGCAAACATTTTGTTTAGTTCTTGGACCTGGAACACCCACCTTGCCTCTGCCTCACCCTGAAAAGACCAATGTCAGAAATCAAGCTAATTGGAGGCTTTCACTGAGCGATGCCGAGGCTGCCTTCACACTACCCTTGGACTCTGCACCACCACCACCCACCTGGGGTGGAAGAGATGACCCCTTCGATATGGGTATGGACTCACCTTCCCACCATGCTACAGATTCTTCTCATCATGCTGGAGGTTCTTCTCACAGACCTAGTGGAGGATGGCCCAGTGCCCATGACCAGGGTTTCAGGCCCTCTCTACTGAGATGTACCGTCAGGGTCGTCTCAGCAGAGAGGATGCTTGATCGCATGGGGAAGATGACTGACTCGATGGATCACATTCACCAAGTTGTTGAAGAACTAGGTAACTACATGGAGGAGATGGGGAACTTCCTTTATGACCACTTTGGTTTTGAGGACACCAGGAGAGGAGGAGTCTATGGTGGAGATCAGGGAGGGTAGCACGATGATCCTATGGATGCAGCACCTGAGGACACGGCGGAGATTGGATCTGACGCGGACGAGTAGAGCTTTGTGAGTATTCCTTTTTCCTACTTATTTGCATTTCATCTTCCATATCTTATTGATGTTTCATATGTTTATAGGGAAGGATGAATACTTCAGACTTCTTGTGTCCGCCGATGCTATCTTACCGTGTTTTCACTTGACTGTTTCATCATTCGATTTGGTTGTATGATATTCTGATATTGATGTTGGATTCGATTGAGTTGTATAATGATTGATATTATGTTGATATTGAGCACCTTGTGGGTGCATATTGATGCATGAAGGATTGTATGAATTTATTTCTAAATGGATATATGCAAAATTTTCTCTTTATATGGTTTTATGCTATAATGTTATAGTGTGATCTATTTCTGAAATTTCTGTTGATAGTATGATTTTCTTGATGATGAATGTGTTTATGCCTGTGATTAGGACTAGACCTATTGTGTTGAATTTATTTCTATAATATATATCTGCCTATTGGAATTTTTCAATGGTTGATGCATGAGATTTTGGGTAGACATGTTATTTGATGAATTTGATTTAAAAAGTGAAGCTACTTATTTAAATAAAATTAGCATATGAGTATGATTTTTGAATTGACATTGATTGATTAATTTAGTTAATGTTCATCCTATTTACTATTTGTTGGGAAGAAAGATTCCATGATCCATACAAGAGTGAGTGATGACTCCCTTACTTGGCACCACGCAAAATTGGCAGTGGTACCAAAGATGTCGTGATCTGCAAGTGCACGGATACTCGAAGTAATAAAGAAAGTATTGAATCCACAGGGACCTACGTTGTCGAATACTAAATAGCTGATTTCTTACTATCTAGGCTAATCGAAGTAGTGAGAATAGAAATTGAAAGCTAAAAACGGAATTATCAAAGAGAAAAGCTGGGACTAGGGTTTCGTTCACTTTAACTTTTATGAGCTAGATATGAATAAGGATTTCGTCAGTTTAAATTTATCATGATGAAGATGTAATTTACTAAATAAAAGGGTTGTTTCACTTTCGTGCAAACAACCACACACGGATTTATCCTCGCTTTCGCGCAAGATTCTTCCCAATGCTGAAGATAAGTAAATCATCAAACAATAAATTCAAGGATCACTTTCGTTCATCCGAATTCAACGCTGATAATCTCTAGTGGAGATTCAAGGATCACTTTCATGCATCCGAGTCTCAACACTAGTTTTACTCATGGATCTCCAACGTTCCGATCCTTGCTTTCGCACAAGATCTCCACGTTTAACAAATAGACGCGATCTATAGGTTCATGTTATAATTATGATAATTAATGTACTAGAACAGATCAAATTAGATCTAACCTAAGGAAGGGATCCTAACATGCAATTCTAGGGTTCCAAATTCTCAAGCAATTACCTTTCGGTCTCAAGCAAAAATTCTAAGAACATAATTAGTAACATGAACTTATAGAGAGTCTAAGTACAATTATCACATGAGCAAAATCATCATGGTAATATTAAACTCAACGAAATAGTAAAAATAGTCATCTAGTCATTGGAAATCAAATGAATTACTCCCCCATGTCTCAAAAGTACTTTAAGCTATCATCATGAGGAAATTACAACATATCATGGTTTCAGAGGATCGAAAATCGAAGTAAAAGAGAAGTTTAGAAAATACAGCACGGCTGTGAAGTATTTCACAGCCGTAATTTTGCAAGAACCGCCGATGAACAGTGCCAGCGACTTCTTTTTCTTTGATTTCTCTTCCAATTGATCTCCTTTCGGTCTGAAACTTCTGACACGTTGTCTCCTCCTTCAGACGAAGATTCAGTATGAATATTACGGCCGGAGGATGTCTGGATCGAGCGCGGCGGCGAAACCCTAGGCGGCGACGTGGATCGCGATTTCCCCCTCGACAGTACACGAAATTTGGGGCTTTTGGTCTCTCCCTAATCCTCTCGTGAAAAACTCCCCTTTTGCTTCTTACAGTATCCAATTTAGTGTTCTGGATCGCCCGCAATCCTCTCCGCAAAAATCGAGCGTAGATGTTGACCTGGGCGTCGCGTTTAGAACAGGAATTACGGCAGTGGAATTATTTACGGCACTGTCGTAAAATCGCTCGAGTCTTCTGTTCCAATGTTGTCAGGTAATTACGGCACCGTAATCTGGTTTACGATAGTGCTGCAAAATCGGCTGAACTCTCTGTTCGCGAACGTTTGGAAATTACGGCCCGTGTAGTTTCTTACGGTAGTACCGTAAAATCGGGTGAAGTTTCTATTCTGAATCTCTCCAAAATACAGTACCGTAATATTGCTTACGGCAGGTGCCGTAAAATCCAAAAATCTTTCTGTTCAGAAATTTCTCAAAATACGGCAGGGCTCGGATTTTACGGTACTGTCTGGAATTACGGTACCGTAAAATGGATTACGGCACTGCCGTAATTTGCTGACTTGCTCCGTTTTGTGTGAAATTTCTTGGGCGATCTCCTTTTGATGATGGTAATCCTTCTATGTATTTGATTTTGCTTGAAAATGCCTAAAATAGTGCCTTTTTACCTGAAAACCATGAAAAACCAAAATAGAAGTAGACTTTGTAATATTCAATGAATTTATCATGAAAACAAGTAAAAGATCTTCAATTTAGCATGAAAAGATATCGAAAATGATACAAAATATACTATATATTTTGGTGTCATCAAAATACATAAGGCTCAAACTTTGCTTGTCCTCAAGCAAAAACCAAGAAAATGCAAAAACTGATCATAGGCATAGACTTTCTCATGGAAAATAAATTTCTAACATACAATCACAAATAAAAATTCTTCATTAATTGCATCATAAAATTTTAAAACAGATACATCGCCTTCTGAATCTAATTCTCAAGATTCACAACTTAGTCAAATAAAACTTCGCAACTTGCATAAAAGGAAGAATTTCAATCTCAAGACTTTATCCAATTTTCAGTTTAGGTTTATCATACTTTTGCTTACAGGAATAGGATATCCAAAATCTTTTTCCACTCATATTTTTTCTTTTTCTTTTTGTTTTTGGATGGTATGTACCTACATAGATACATACTTTTTGTTTCTTTTTGCATCAATCACATTCTCTAATTCGATTACCACCTTTTTTCTGGTGACGAAATCGGAGTACGCTGACCACATAGTCAGTGTAATAGAACTCATGTATTTTTAGTATTGGGAATCTTTACCAAAGACAGCGGAGTTAATGTGAATAGATTCCCCTCATTTCTTTTTAGACTTCAACCCATGTCGTTCGGTACCACTGTCAATTTTACACAGTGCCAAGTAGGGGAGTCTCTCACTATTTTTGTGGATTTTGGATTCTTTTTACCAACAAATAGTAAAATAAACAAAACCTCAATTAGACTAGTCAATCAATATCAATTCAAGTATTCATACTCATATGCTAATTTTATTCAAGAAGTAGTCTCACTTTTAAATCAAATTTTCAAACAACATATCTCTCTAAAATCTTACTCCTCCACCAATGAAGAATTTCAAAAGTAGATATGTATAAGAGAAATAAATTTGACATGATAGGCCTTATTCTACTCTCAATTTTGGATTCACTCATCAACATCAAACATCAATCAAGCCATATACAATAATCCCAAAGGTAGATCAAGGCCACAAATCAATCATCTAAATCAAAAGATTATCATGTAGATGGAGTAGTGGTGGTAGACACAAAAACATGAGTCAATGATGAAACCCAAAAGGTGAACGGGAGAGGATACTTACAAAATTTTATCAACTTTTTGTGCCGAGTTTTCTCTTTCTTCTCCTCTCCGTGCATCTTTTTCAGAAATAAAAATTAATTCTAAGATAAAACTAAGATAAAAGTAAAGATAAAAGTAAATAAAAGGAAGTGAACTAAAGTTAGAAAGCTTGGGTTGCCTCCCAAGAAGCGCTAATTTAAAAGTCTTTAGCTTGACCCTTTAACACTCAGACCTGATCGTGTTTCATCTAAATAAAAACTCTCTTTTTCTTCAATTAGCTCTTCTTGATAATAGTGCTTAAGTCTCTGACCATTAACATTGAATTCTCCTGTTTCTTCACTCCATACATCGACGGCTCCGTAAGGATAAGCTTTCTTTACCTGAAAAGGACCAGACCATCGAGACTTAAGTTTTCCAGGAAAAAGTCTCAATCTAGAATTGAATAAAAGAACAAAGTCACCTGGTTGGAAATCTCTCCTGAAAATATGTTGATTGTGCCATCTTTTTGTCCTTTCCTTGTAAATTTTTGCATTCTCATATGCAGAGAGACTAATCTCATCTAGCTCATTCAATTGTAATTTTCGTTTTTCCCCCGCACTCTTTAAATCGAAATTCAGCATCTTGATTGCCAGTATGCTTTGTGTTCAAGTTCCACAGGTAGGTGACATGATTTTCCATAAATCAATTGAAACAGAGACATACCTATTGGTGTTTTGAAAGCAGTCCGGTATGCCCACAAGGCATCATCAAGTTTGAACGCCCAATCTTTCCTAGTGCTTGATACGGTCTTTTCTAAAATTCCCTTGATTTCTCTGTTTGATATTTCCACTTGTCCACTTGTTTGAGGATGGTAAGGTGTTGCCACTCTATGATTCACTCCATATTTTCTGAGTAAGGCTGAAAATTTGTATTCTATGAAATGTGATCCTCCATCACTGATTACTACTCGCGGGGTCCCATACCGTGGAAATATGATCTTTTTGAAAAATTTAGCAACAATTGTTGAATCATTGGTTGGTGAAGCAAGAGCTTCAACCCATTTTGAAACATAGTCAACTGCTACCAGAATGTACTTGTTACCTCCTAAAGATGGGAAAGGTCCTATAAAGTCTATCCCCCAAACATCAAATATTTCAACTTCAAGAATGTTGGACAGTGGCATCTCATGTTTTCTACTAATGTTCCCCGTTCTTTGACATCTATCACAAGATAACACAAAGTTTCTAACATCTTTGAAAATGGTAGGGCAATAAAATCCAGATTGTAACACTTTATAAGCAGTCTTTTCAGTACCGGCATGACCACCATAAGGGGATCCATGACATTGGCACAAAATATCTGTGACTTCTTCTTCAGGTACACATCTTCTAAAAATACCGTCTGTACATCTTCTAAACACATAAGGCTCGTCCCAAAAATAGTGTTTTACCTCAGCTAAGAACTTCTTCCTTTTTTGGTAGTTCAAATCAGGAGGAAAAACGTTAGCAACAAGGTAATTTACTATGTCAGCATACTAGGGAGCTCTGATCTGTTCAATGGTTAAAAGCCATTCTTCAGGGAAGGAATCATTGATCTCATTATTCTTTTCAGTGTCTACCCTTATTCTTGAGAGATGATCTGCAACAAGGTTTTCTGATCCCTTTTTGTCTTTAATCTCCAAATCAAATTCTTGCAGAAGTAAAATCCATCTGAGTAATCGTGGTTTGCTGTCTGTTTTCTGCATTAAGTATTTCACAGCTGCATGGTCAGTGTACACTACCACTTTGGAGTTAATTAAGTATGACCTAAATTTATCAAAAGCAAATACTATGGCCAATAGTTCTTTCTCAGTGGTGGTGTAATTTTTCTGTGTCTCATCCAAAGTCTTGCTGGCATAGTCAATAACATGAGGTTTCTTATCTTTTCTCTGTCCCAGCATTGCTCCCACTGCATAATCACTGGCGTCACACATGAGTTCAAAGGGCAAGTCCCAATCTGGGGGCTGGATGATGGGTGCTCAAACCAAAGCTTTCTTTAACTCTTGAAAAGCAAACAGGCATTTCTCATCAAAGCTGAATTTGGTGTCTTTACAGAGTAAATCAGTTAAAGGTTTAGCAAGTTTAGAGAAGTCTCTGATGAATCTCCTGTAAAACCCTACATGTCCCAAAAAGCTCCTGATCTCCTTGACAGTGGTGGGTGGTGCTAAATTCTCAATCACTTCTATTTTGGCCTTGTCCACTTCAATCCCCCTCTCTGAAACAAGATGGCCCAAAACTATCCCCTGTCTAACCATAAAGTGATATTTTTCCCAATTCAAGACAAGATTAGTCTCTTCGCGTCTCTGTAAAACTCTAAAGAGATTAACTAAGCAGTCATCAAAAGAGAAACCATAGACAGAGAAATCATCCATAAAAACATCCATGAAGTCTTCAATAAATTCAGAAAAAATTGCCATCATACATCTTTGAAAAGTGGCAGGTGCATAGCATAAACCAAAGGGCATTCTTCTATAAGCAAAAGTACCATAAGGACATGTAAAAGTGGTTTTGTCCTGATCATCAGGATGAATAGGAATCTGAAAAAATCTGGAATACCCATCAAGAAAACAAAAGTGAGAGTGTTTGGCAAGTCTCTCCACCATTTGATCAATGAAAGGTAAGGGAAAATGATCTTTCCTAGTGGCAACATTTAATTTTGTATAATCGATACACATACGCCAACTAGTGACATTTCTAATAGGTATCAATTCATTATCTTTATTTTTCATTACAGTGACACCTCCCTTCTTTGGGACACAATGTACAGGACTCACCCACTTACAATCTAAGATAGGGTAGATAATACCTGCATCTAGCAATTTTAGTACTTCCTTCTTCACCACTTCCTTCATAGACGGGTTGAGCCTTCTCTAAAAATCTACATGCGGTTTGTGCTCATCCTCCATGTGAATCCTGTGCATACAAAAAGAAGGATTAATCCTTTTTAAGTCATCAATGGAATACCCAATTACCTTTCTATGAATTCTTAGCTCCTTCAAGAGTAGATAAGTTTCCCTGGCATCTAATTTAGCATCCACAATCACAAGGTAGGTGGAGTTAGGACCAAGAAATTCATAACTAAGATTATCAGGTAAAACTTTCAACTCAACTTTAGGGATCTTTTCACTTTCATTATCAAATGTAGAACAATCTAAAATATCATGTTTTTCATCATCGAGTTCATCAAAATCATTCTCAAAGCTAGAATTATCAATTTTTTCACAAGAATTTTTTGAGGTATTAGAAAAAGAATCAGAAAAAGGAACATCAGCAGAAGAATCATCAAACAAACAACTAACATCATAAACTGTGTCATCAATGGCATGAATAGTGCAACAAGAACTAGCATATGCAGGCCTTTTCAACGAATTATTCAAATCGAACTCAATCTTATCATTGCCAATTCTTAAAGCCAGTCTACCGTTCCGTACATCAATAAGGGCTCCAGCAGTGGCTAAGAACGGCCTACCCAAAATAATAGGAATCTTAGCATCCTCTTCCATTTCAAGTACCACAAAACCAGCAGGTATGAAGTATTTACCAACTTGTATAGGAACATCCTCTGGAATACCCACTGGATATTTTACCGATCGATCAGCGAGCTGCAAAGAAATTGCAGTCGGCTTAGGAGCTCCCATGTCCAATTTCCTGCACACAAACAAAGGCATAAGACTTACACTAGCCCCTAGATCACATAAGGCTCGGTCGAAAGCCATACTACTAAGAAAACATGGGATAGAAAAACTACCTGGATCATTAAATTTTGGTGGTAACCTATTTTGAATAACAGCACTACATTCCTCGGTTAAAGCCACGGTACCATAGTTCTCTATCTTTCTTTTGTTAGACAGGATTTCTTTCAAAAATTTAGCATATATGGGCATTTGAGATAAAGCTTCAGTAAATTGTATGTTAATGTAAAGCTTTTTCAAAACATCAAGAAATTTTCCAAATTGCTTATCTAACTTTTCTTTCACTATCCTTTGAGGAAAAGGTACTAGTGGTCTATAGGGTGGAGGTAGATTAGACTTAGAATCATCTTCTTTACATGGCACATCCCCTTTTTGTTTACTTCCCTTTTGAGGTGTTAAACTAGATAGTGTTTGTTTATGTTCAGAAGATTTTTCTAATTCTAATTCCTCATAATGATCATTAATAGACTCTTTCTCCTTAAGTTCTCCTAATTGTCTCCCACTTCTAGTGAAAATGGCATTGCAATTTTCCCCAGAGCTTAATCTAGATATTTGTTCTTCTAAAACTATATTGTACGCCACTAAAGATTCTAATTGAGAAGCAAGGTGACTAATAGTTTCTTCAAGATCCTCAAATTTTTTTGTGTTTTGAATTTGCAATGATTGAATTTGGCTAGCTGAAAGTTTCTCTAGCATGGGTTCACTAACCTCTTCAGTCAAGGGTTGCTGATCCTCATTCTCATCCTTACCATGTTGATGACAACATAACATTCCTTCATCTGGAGCCCATTGGCTATGATTCAAGGACATCTCCTCAAGCAACTTGAAAGCATCGTCAAATGTTCTACTCATCAAGGATCCCCCTGCGGCAGCATCAATAATTAGATGGATATTATAAACTAAGCCATAATAAAATGTCTAAATTAGAAACTCATTTTCGAAGCCATGGTTAGGACACTTCCGTTGCAGATCATTAAATCTCTCCCATGCCTCTCTGAGTGATTTTCCGCTCTTCTTTCGAAAGTTTGTGATTTCATTCCTCAATTGGATAGTCTTGCTCGGTGGAAAATATTTCATCAGAAAAGCTTTTGATAATTGTTCCCATGTTGTGAAGGTATTGGGTCGACGAGAATGGAACCAAGATCGTGCTTGACCCCTGGGAGAAAAAGGGAACAATATCAGTTTTAATGCATCATCAGAAACTCCATGAATTTTTATGGTATCACAATATTCAAGAAAGATATATAAATGTGAATAAGGATCTTCGATTGATGATCCTCCAAACTGGTCCTAGTGGATCATAGACAAGAAGGCAAGGTTAATTTCAAAGTTGGAGGCCTCAATTGCAGGTCTAGCAACGCTAAATTGTATCCTTTGAGGATTAGGGGCTGCATAGTCCCTCAGTGATCTTTGATCAGCCATTAGAAATGAATTTCCTAAGCACACTTGAGCAAACTGATCAAATGATGTAAGTAAACAGAAAAGAATAAAAAGATAAAACATAAATGAAACTTTGTCTAGCAATAATCTCAACGTCTCTAATATCGATAAAATCTAAGGTCCCCGGCAACGGCGCCAAAAACTTGTCGTGATCCGCAAGTGCACGGATACTCGAAGTAATAAAGAAAGTATCGAATCCACAAGGACCTACGTTGTCGAATACTAAATAGCTGATTGCTTACTATCTAGGCTAATCGAAGTAGTGAGAATAGAAATTGAAAGCTAAAAACGGAATTATCAGAGAGAAAAGCTGGGACTAGGGTTTCGTTCACTTTAACTTTTATGAGCTAGATATGAATAAGGATTTCGTCAGTTTAAATCTATCATGATGAAGATGTAATTTACTAAATAAAAGGGATGTTTCACTTTCGTGCAAACAACCGCACAGGGATTTATCCTCGCTTTCGCGCAAGATTCTTCCCAATGCTGAAGATAAGTAAATCATCAAATAATGAATTCAAGGATCACTTTCGTGCATCCGAATTCAATGCTGAGAATCTCTAGTGGAGATTCAAGGATCACTTTCGTGCATCCGAGTCTCAACACTAGTTTTACTCATGGATCTCCAACGTTTCGATCCTTGCTTTCGCACAAGATCTCCACGTTTGACAAATAGACTCGATCTATAGGTTCATGTTATAATTATGGAAATTAATCTACTAGAACAGATCAAATTAGATCTAACCTAAGGAAGGGATCCTAACATGCAATTCTAGGGTTCCAAATTCTCAAGCAATTACCTTTCAGTCTCAAGCGAAAATTCTAAGAACATAATTAGTAACATGAACTTATAGAGAGTCTAAGTACAATTATCACATGAGCAAAATCATCATGGTAATATTAAACTCAACGAAATAGTAAAAATAGTCATCTAGTCATTGGAAATCAAGTGAATTACTCCCCCATGTCCCAAAAGTACTTTAAGCTATCATCATGAGGGAATTACAATAGATCAAGGTTTCAGAGGATCGAAAATCGAAGTAAAATAGTAGTTTAGAAAATATAGCACGGCTGTGAAGTATTTCACAGCCGTAATTTTGCAAGAACCGCGATGAACAGTGCCGGCGACTCCTTTTTCTTCAATTTCTCTTCCAATCGATCTCCTTTCGGTCTAAAACTTTTGACACATTGTCTCCTCCTTCAGACGAAGCTTCAGTATGAATATTACGGCCGGAGGACGTCTGGATCGAGCGCGGCAGCGAAACCCTAGGCGGCGACGTGGATCGTGATTTCTCCCTCAATAGTACACAAAATTTGGGGCTTTTGGTCTCTCCCTAATCCTCTCATGAAAAGCTCCCCTTTTGCTTCTTACAGTATCAAATTTAGTGTTCTGGATCGCCCGCAATCCTCTCCGCAAAAATCGAGCGTTGAAGTTGACCTAGGCGTCGCGTTCAGAATAGGAATTACGGCAGTGGAATTATTTACGGCACTGCCGTAAAATCGCTCGAGTCTTCTGTTCCGATGTTGTCGGGTAATTACTGCACCGTAATCTGGTTTACGGTAGTGCTGTAAAATCGACTGAACTCTCTGTTCGCGAACGTCTGGAAATTACGGCCCGTGTAGTTTCTTACGGTAGTGCCGTAAAATCGGGTGAAGTTTCTATTTTGAATCTCTCCGAAATACGGTACCGTAATATTGCTTACGGCAGGTGCCGTAAAATCCAAAAATCTTTCTGTTCTCAAATTTCTCAAAATATGGCAGGGCTCGGATTTTACGGTACTATCTGGAATTACGGTACTGTAAAATGGATTACGGCACTGCCGTAATTTGCTGACTTGCTCCGTTTTGTGTGAAATTTCTTGGGCGATCTCCTCTTGATGATGGTAATCCTTCTATGTATTTGATTTTGCTTAAAAACGCCTAAAATAGTGTCTTTTTACATGAAAACTATGAAAAACCAAAATAGAAGTAGACTTTGCAATATTTAATGAATTTATCATGAAAACAAGTAAAAGATATTCAATTTAGCATGAAAAGATATCGAAAATGATACAAAATGTACTATATATTTTGGTTTCATCAAAAGACATGGGTTGAAGTCAAAATAAAAAAGGATGAGAGAAAAAAAATTCAAGAGAATGACTCCTCATCTTGACACCGCGTTGATTTGTGGTGGTATCTAAGTTAAGAGTTGAAGTCCAAAAAAGAAAAAACATGTATCTATGTAGGTACATACCATGGTGAGAAATCGTTTCACATTAACTCCTCTATCTCATTGAAGATTCTTCCTACTTTTGAGATATGAGTTCCATTACATTGGTTATGTGATCAGTGTACTCTAATTTCGTCACCAGAAAAAAAAGATGGTAATCGAATTAGAGAATGTGGACGATACATAAAAGGGGGGAACTAAAAAAAATTCTGAGTTGAAAAAGATCTTGGAAATCTTATTCCTATAAACAAAAGTATGATAGTTTTGAACTAAAACTAGGTGAAGTCTTGAGATTGAAATTCTACTTATTATACAAGTTGTGAAATTTTATTTGATTAATGATGGAGGCAGGAAGCACAAGCCACGATGATACAAGTGGAGCATAAAGTTACCATAGGCGAAGGCTTGGAGTCTCACAAATAAGCTAGCAAGCACAATGACAAAAGCTAGCACAATAATTAGAAAAGAACTACCTCAAGTGATACTCAACTAGATTCAAGCTCACTTGTCAAATAAGAAGATGTTGCAAATCAGACCAATCGCTTCAAATCAAGCCAATCAAGGGCTCTCATCAAGCTAAGGCTCATATGAGGATAAGGCAACCTCAACGTCACCTTGCGATTTTGGTTAGCCAGCTGACTGGAGATCTCACGAAGCGCACAAGGAAACCTTGCAACGTTCACATCCAGCCAACAAAGGAAACATCAACGTCTCCTTCGCTCAGCCCACATGGAAGCTGCAACGTCTCTCGCCAGCAACATCTCTCGCCAACATATCTCCAAGTTTCAGCTATATATATCTCCTCTCGCAAGAATCATTGTAACAGACAGATTTGATGAAAGTTGAGTTTATGGAATAGTTTTCTAGTGTAATTCCTCTTCTATCGGATGTCCTCATCCTCCTCCTTCTTCTCCTTCTAGGGCCGAGCCCCTTCCTCCTCTATTCTCCTCTCCTCAATTCTCTTCTTCCTCCCAAGATCAGCCACCCTGTCGCCACAGTTTCAATATTTTCGAAACTTCGCAACCTCGCTGCCGTCAATCTACTGGCCGGATCTCCACAAAACTTCAGCCAGCCCTTTCCTTCCCTCATATGAACCTTCCGCCGCCGGCATCCGCCCATCCGCCACGCCGATCACCTGAATCGAAACTTCCTTTCGATCCCCTGTTCTCACCCTAATTCCGCCCTACTCCCACCCTTCAGCGTCGTTCGCCTCCGACCAGCCACCATCGACCACCAAACTTCGGCCTCAGATCCGCCACCATCCAGTGGACTCCCAGTCTTAGCAGTTTCGGCGTCCGTGCACCACCAGCCGTCTGGCGATGAACCTTGCTCCAGTGCGACGTCCCTTGTTTTTGCCCAGCTTCCGCCCCAGCACGGCTCGTCCGCGTGATTCTCCTCCGATCAGCCTCTATCCACCCGCTAACTCCGGCCACATCTCCGCCACCATCGTCTGGACCTCCAGACGTAGCAGGTTTGGCATTCGTCCAACACCCGACGAACGGCGACCACGAACGTCGATGCCCCAGCTGCACTCGCGCACGTCCACTATTTCAGTATCTCCCCGCTGTCTTGTTGCCTTCTGTTTTAACTTGATTAGCGTTCTTCACACAGGATTTGATTGTGCTGGGGCAAGTCTCCACCCGTTATCTTTGGCGCTAATAGAAAGACCATTCCCTCTCCTATCATTTGGATTAGTTTGGTCGAACCCAGAATCAGCAGATCATCCTGCACCACCTATCAACTTTTGTAAACTAATACATTTATGCACATGTTTCATCCAGTAATCTGACTAGACTTCTTTGTGCAGGTATTAAGCATGCTTGGACTTGATAGAACCCCTGATCTCTGATACGATCATGAAGAACAGGTTTCACTCTACATATTAGATAACTTGGTTCCATTGAAGAATCACCAGATCAACCCAGGAGAGATAGGAACTTTTGAAGAATGAAACATATCTGCAGTTCTTTTATTTCTCTAATCTGACTAGTCATATTGATGCAAACTTCCTACTTGCCTAACAGTTCTTCATGCTATAATTCTTACAAGATTCAAAAGAACTACTTTTATTCTATATCTTAGTATAATAGGTTCAAATTTCTGAGATATGGATTTTTCTCCAAGGCATAGTTACTTTTTATAAATGATATTCTTCAGTAGCACTGAATTCTGACTGATTTCTGAATTTTGGTTTCTCTAAAAATAAAATAAAAAAATAATAATTGAATTTTAAATTAGTATCATTGTCGCACGCTTATGTCCTACATCAATTAACTTGTAGATCTGGAAAATTGAATTCAAATGATGATATGTTTATTTAAAATTTTATGAAGCAATTGGTGAAATTTTTCATTGGAGATTGTATTTTAGAAATTTATACTTCATGAGAAAGTCTATTCCTTTGATCAAATTTTGATTTCGCTTGAGGACAAGCAAAGTTTGAGCCTTATGTATTTGATGACACAAAAATTCATAGTATATTTTGCATCATTTTATAGGTCTTTTTGTGTCATATCCATGCTCTTTTATTTATTTTTATACCTTATTTATCAAATATTGCGGAATTTACACCTTATTGTGTTTTTGATTATTTTCAGGTAAAAAGGCATTATTTTTAAGCGTTTTCAAGCAATTCAGATGCATAGATGAATTTCCATTATCAAGAGAAGATTACATGTCAAATTTCACGATGATTGGAGCTTTAGACCAAAAATATGGCAGGGCCGTAATCAAAATTACGGTACCGTGGTTTTACTGAATCTACGGAATAAACCATGGCACTACCGTAATTTCCGAGCACTGTCGTATTTTGGGTCAATTTCTGTACAGAAAGTTTTCCAGATTTTACGGCACCACCGAAAACCATATTACGGGCCGTAATTTGGGTTGATTTCCGGCCAGAGAGTTGCAGCTTTTATGGCACTCCCGTAAACCAAATTATGAGCTGTAATTTCAGGAGATTTTCTTACAGAATATTTTGCACGATCACGGCACTGCCGTGGTTATTTTCACGGCCCGTGTTTCTTTCTAGATTCTTCACATAATGAAAATATGACACTGCCGTAACCAAAATAACGGCCGTAATTACAACCCAGGCGGCCGATTTTCCCGGACTTATTCAAACCCGATTCTTGCGCGAGTGATTGCGGATGTTCTAGACCATCAATTGGAGATCCGTAAAAAGGGAAGACTCATCAGATCGAGAGGAGGTGACATACATGAAAAGCCCTAATTTTCATTAATGTTCAAGAGAGAAATCACAGTCTTCATCGTCGCCCTAGGTTTCACCGCTAGGAAGCATACAATGCATCTCCGGTGGTGAAAATTGAGGGGAAGCTGCGCCTAGAGGAGGAGAACCTACCCAGAAGTTTCAGAGCGAAAGGAGATCGATTGGAGGAGAAATCAACAAAAGAGGTCTCGCCGCTACTGTTCATCACATGAAATTATGGCTGTAATTTTCATTACAGTCGTATTGTTAGTAGATTTTCTCTTTCTCTTTAATTTCTTACCCTTTGAAACTATGGTTTATTGTAATTCTTCGACTATGCTAGCTTAAACTCTTTTTGGGACAAGGGGGGTGTAATCCCCTTAACTTCTTAATGACTAGATAATTTTATTTCGTCAGGATAATTTTACTATGATAATTCTACTTATGTGATGATTGCCTTTAATTCTTTCTAGTTTCATATTATCAGCATGATTTAGAGTTTTTGTGATATGGACTGAAAAGTGATTTGCGAGAACTTGGGACCCTAGAATCATGATTTAGGAACTCATCGTAAGAAATTAGGTTGGTTCTTATTTCTAGATTTTAGAAGTTTATTGCCATGTTGATAACTTGACCTAGGATTGAGTTATTGAAATAAGCATGATGATATTGTAAGAAATTAAGTATCGGATTGTTGGAGAACCTTAAGTAGAACCTATGAAAATTAAAGTATGAAAGTATTTAGTTTTCACTTGAGATGATTGACTTAGAATTTGGATGCACAAAAGTGATCTTTGAGTTCTTTGTCAATGATTTACTTTTATTTAAAAGCCCAAATGAAACCCCGAATGGAATGGCGGTAAAAGTCTGCGAGGCCCAAAAAGCTGCGGACCTCGGACACGGTGCGAGGTCCGGGCCAATGCCGGATGGCTTCGACTTCGGCCAGGTCAACAGAAAGACCCTCGTCGAACACAATGTAGCCTAAGTGGATGCGGTTGGTCATGAAGGAGCACTTCTTCGTGTTAAGGAAGAGGCGCTCCTTGCGCAGGAGGTCAAACATGGAGCGAAGATGCTCCAGGTGTTCTTCTGGGGTCCGGCTGAAAATCAAGATGTCATCAAAATAGACGACTAGGAATTTGCCCATGTAGGGCATGAGAACTTGGCTCATGAGCCGCATGAAAGTGGACGGGGCGTTGGATAACCCGAATGGCATGACAAGCCACTCATAAAGTCTATCCTTAGTCTTGAATGTGGTTTCCCATTCATCACCTTCGCAGATGCGGACTTGGTGGTATCTGCTGCGAAGGTCTAGCTTAGAGAACCAGGATGCCCCAGAAACTAAGTCCATCATATCATCAAGTCTAGGTATAGGGAACCTATACTTGATGGTGATCCTATTGATGGCGTGGCTGTCAATGCACATGCGCCACGACCCATCCTTCTTAGGAGTGAGCAATGCAGGGACAGCGCAGGGACTTAGACTCTCACGGATATATCCCTTAGTGAGGAGGTCATCCACTTGACGCTGTAGTTCAGCGTGCTCGGTGGGGTTCAAACGATGGTGGGGTAGATTCGGGAAGGGTGCTCCTAGAACAAGGTCAATAGCATGCTGGATCTCCCGTTCTGGTGGGAGACCGTCGGGTAGGTCCTCCAGGCTAATATCAGCAAACTCAGTCAAAAGGGCTGAGACTTCCGGGGGAGGTGTCATGTCTACTGTAGGGGAGGACTCCGGGGACTCATGCAACATCAAGGCGTAGACGACCTTGGATTCTGTGTCCTCGCGCATAAGCGTGGACGTGCGCATAAGGGACACAATAGTGGGTGCTGGCGGGGCAGCTATGGGGGGAACGATCACGCCCTTGGATGTGGACACCCGCAGTTCCTTGGGTGGGGTCGGGATCAAACGGATCTTTTAGTCACCGTGGTCAAACACATATGTGTTCGACCGGCCGTAGTGAAGCACATCTCTATAATAGAGCTAGGGGCATCCTAAAAGGACGTGGGAAACATCCATCGCCACCACGTCTCACCACACCTTCTCACGATAGTCCCCAAACACCATGGGAACTTGGCAACGATGGGTAACCGAGAGGCTCGATGAGTCAACCCACGCAATCGAGCAGGGCTTGGGGTGTGGCTCTAGGGGAAAGCCAAAGCGAGTGATCGCGGTCCAGGAGACCATGTTCAAACTACTTTCCCCGTCAATGACAATCTTACATGAGTGCCCGTTGCACTAGATGTAAGTTGTGAATGTGTCGAAGGTCAAATAGTACTCTACAACGGAGCCAGATCCTTGCTGACTGCTATACTGGTCAAGGAGATGCTGCCTATATGAGGGTGGGACGTATCGCTTGTGAAGGTGATACTTCATCTCCTCCCATCGGGTAATGGGAGGGAGAGCATTATGTTCGTTTTGGCGCTCCACATTTTACCAATGTAGGCGCGTGGGACCTTCTAGCAAGGTGCGGACTATGCGAACTCGCATGTGTTGAGGGGTGTCACTCAAGTCAGAGTAGGTATACACCGAGTAGACCTAATCTAGGAACTTAGCAGGGTCAAGGCCACCCGCGAAGTGTGGGGGGGTCTCACGGATAAAACGATGGAAATCGACATCAGCTCGCATGTCGCTCAAATCTAGTGACGCAACAGAGGAATGGGAGGGGCTCCTTATCTCAGTACTCTAAGGAGGGGACGACCATGATGCGGAAAACGGGAGAGGGTCTTGAGATGAGGGAATGAGAAAGCGTGCGTTTGATTGAAATCCGGGAAAATCCAATGAAAATCGAATTGATTTACTTGAGCAATACTCAGCACGATGAAAACCACGGCTTGATTACTAAGGAAAATACTCACCTTTCTAGCACAACCAACTTTTCCCTTGCATGCACGCGGGCGCAGAACCTTTACGATGCTACGGGGAAGGCGATGCTCGTCCAAGACACTACGCGGAATTGAAAAGCAGAATTGAAAAGCAGAATTGAAAAGCGGAATTGAAAACGCAAAGGACCCGAAGCCCGCAGCAGGTTCTTCAGGTGTTTTGATTGAAAGCAGTAAAGAGCACAGAAGTACAAGGAGGCGAGGGAACCCGAGGCGAGCTCCTCGGAGTTTGCTGCACCTAGTCCTTTGCGCAGGGAAAGGCAGCTACTACAACAAAGCTAAAAAAACACACAAGCCCTTCAACCCTCTTTTATAGAACAAGAGGGGGAGGGATCACATGAGAACCACATCAGGGAGTTTGAAATGCCAACCACCCTCCTAACAACGTAAAAGAGGGTCAAGATGACCGCCAACAACCACTAACAAACTTAAAGCAACTAACTACTCAGCAGGAAGGTGTGGGTGCACGTCTCCCACAGGTTGGGCTACTGTCCAGGCCGGGGTCGAGGCGCTTGACCATTTCAGAGCAAGCGACCACGAAACAACAAAACTTACTGATCGTGGGCTAGTTTTGGACGTTGGTGGCGGTCTCTTGGGCCGAAGTGAGGACTCGGTTGTTGTAGCGATCCGTCGTTGGCACTTGAGGTCATCCTCGGGTAAGAGGCACCATGGGAGCCGGCTAAATGGAGTCCACCGATGTTGAAGAAGGGCTCACGATGCCCACATACTGATCAGGGGGCTGCAAGGATCGTTGCGAACATCAGACGTCACGCGAAATAGGACCTATCTTCACTATCGCAACGTTCACGGCCTGGCTGTGAACGGGTGGTCTGGAGTAGGCAGAGTCCTTCATGACCTGGTCGTGCTTCTCGTCACGGGCGTGATCAAATAGCCCAAAATCCACAGAACCCTTCACGGCCTGGTCATGCATTTCGTCACGGGCGTGATCAGATCGCCCGAAGTCCACAGAATGCTTCACGGCCTGGCTGTGCTTCTCGTCACGGGCATGATCGGATGGCCTGAAATCCACAGAGTCCTTCACGGCCTGGCCGTGCTTCCAGTCATGGGCATGCTCGGATGGCCTGAAATTCACAGAGTCCTTCATGGCTTGGCCGTGCTTCCGGTCACGGGCGTGATCGCTGGGGCCGAATTCCGCCGAACTCATCACGGCGGGTGTCACTGGAGTGTCGAGGGCCGTGTCGGCATTCACGTTCTCGCTCGACCGTGTTCTCGGTCACGGCCTAGCCATGTCTGGGTCGGCTGAGTCTTGCTGGGCCAGACACGGCTGGAGGAACGGGCGTGCAGGAGGTCGGCGGGCTCGTCACGGCTGTGTCCACCGTCACAGCTTGGCCGTGTTTAGGGCGACAGACTTCCTCCTTAGCCGAAATCTCTAGTGAAGCTTTGTCCCAACCTGGGGAGTCATCCCAGGTGTCTTCTAAGGGTGGTGGCTCATCCCCAAACGTGTTTCTGACTCCATCATCTAGGCTGGGATGGGGGCCTTTATGCGGCCCAAACATCGTCCTCATTGTATGACTCATCCTCATAACCTGGGCCTCCATGAGCCACGTAGGGCCCATGGCGGCCAGATTCATCCACAAGGGGTTGGCACCGAACGGGCGTGACTAACGGCGGTAACTCCCTAGTCGGAGTAGTTCGAGCGGACTGAGGGGGTTGACTAAAGTTCGGGCGCCTTTGCCCCGACGCATTAACGGCATCAGTAAGGTCTTGGAAACTAGCCAAAAGTTGCTAGAACATAGTCTCCGATGACAGCTTGAGTTGCTGCATGGTGGTATCCATGGACTGCTTATACGAAGCGAGCTACGTAGTCAGCGCGTCCACTCGCATAGTAAGTGTGGCTACGGAGTCTAAAGGGGTGCTAGTCCCTTCCAAAGGTTGGATCGACTCTTGGGTGTCCGGGATAGTGTCGGGGAATTGGGAAGACATGAGTTGCGACCTTGTGGTCACCATGCACAATCAAGGGTGAAAATGACTAAGTGCAAGATGCTGAAAATGCGAAATCAATGCGGAAATATGCGATGCAACGGAGTTGGACTGTGCGAACGATAAGAATCGAATGCGCAACTCCTTTGATACCAGAAATGTTGAAGCTACTATAGGTGGGATGATCTTTAAAGCTGTACTCTAGGGTATACACAATGCACGCGAAAACGGGAGAGGGTCTTTAGATGAGGGAATTGAAAATCGCTCTGGAAATGCAGCAGAAACACGATGAAATCAGCGTTGAGTTTGATCAGGGCAAAACAAATGCGAAAGAACACAATGGCACGCAACTACAGAATGTAACGCACTAACCTCGTAGCACTTTAGCACGCTCGCTTAGCAGATTTTAAGCTCAGCCCATCGCGATGGGGAACAGCGGTTTCGCAGGGCACAGCTCACACGTCTATGTGCCTAAAATACACCAAAGAACAACAAGGAATGTCCACGTCTCCGGCGTACGGATACCCGTGGAGAAAGAGAGATCGAAATGGGAAAATGAGAACGTAACAAAGTTAAAAGACAGGCAGACCTGACCCACCAGCAGTGGTGGGATTTACTTCTTTGAACGTAGGAAACCGAAACAACTTTGGAATTGAGGCACCGACCTCAACCCGTACACGACTCTGAAGGCGAAGCTCCGACTTCGACTTCTACATGCGCTGGAAACTCTCAACTCACATGGCGTACTCTCCCACCAAGAGGACTAAAGAATGAAATAACCCAACCTCATCTTTTATAGAACAAGAGGGGAGGGAACAAGACAAAAGCAGTACGAGACGAAAATCCTAACAAGTACCTACTCTTGCAATCCATAAAGTAGTCAAAGTGTAGCAAAATGACAAAAGAAAACAAACTACCACCTACTATTGCTTGAAGCTGGCGCATATTCCTCTGCTCTCCGTAGGCAGGCGACCGGGGCGCTTAGACACGTTCGGATCACACTACGACGAAGCAACAGAATTTGGACGTCGCAGGTTGGGTTACTATCGAAGTGGCGCGCTCTTGGGCCGTGTTGCTCAGGTGATTGCGAGGCCCATCTGGGGTTGGGCCTTCAGGAGGATAGCTTGTCACGCCCTTGGGCTGAAAAACTTCGGTATGAATTGACAATGGACTGATAACTCCCACGAAATGGTCCGAGGGATGCGAAGTGCATTGGGATCACCGGATCTCCACTTTGTCGGGCTCCCATGGGTCCTCCAAGGATGGGTGAATGTGGTACGGAGGGTTGTGTACGTCAAAGCGGGGTCGATGGGGCTAATCTATAACTTTAGGGGGAATCACGATCTGGCCGCGGCATTTTCCACGGCTGTGACTTTACCCGCGTCGGAAATCTCTAGTTTTCCCAAGTGTATCAAAATCCACAGAAACTTTCGCGGTCTGGCCATGGCATTTTCCACGGCCGTGACTTTGTGCGCGCTAGAAATCACCGGTTTCTTCAAGTGTGCCAAAATCCACAGAAAGTTCCTCGGTCTGGCTGTGACTTTTTCTAGTGGCCTGCTTATGGAGGTCCGAAGAAGGTGCCGATGGAAAGAGCTGATGTAGGTGAGAAGCAGAGGTGGAACAGATGCTAGCTGAAAAGCTACTAGCAATGATGGCGTTGACAGTAGAGTGATGATGAGTAGTCTCCAATGGCCTACTGTTGTGTCCGCAAGTGCACGGATACTTCGAAGTAATAAAAATATGGAACCACAGAGACCTTATTGTTAAGTACCAAATAATTGTATTCTTACAAGCTAAGCAAATCGAGTATGATGCAAGTAAAAGAAGCAGAAAAGTATGCTAAAAGATGATCAGAGAGATAAACAAGGGACTAGGGTTTCATCCACCTTAATTTCAATGACTAGATAAGAATAAAAGGTCATCAGTCAAATCTTATTATGATAAAGACCTAATTTACTTTATAAAAGGATCATCTCGCTCTCGCGCAGACAATCATACAAAGGACCAATCCTCACTCTCGTGCAAGATCTATCCAATGCTAAAAATAAGTAAATCATTGAACAAAGAACTCAAGGATTACTCTCGTGCATCCGAGTTCTAAGTCAATCATCTCAAGCGGAATCTCAAGGATCACTCTCGTGCATCCTGAAACTCAACACATGTTTTACTTATGGTTTTCCGACGACTCGATCCTCACTATCGTGCAAGATCAAATCAAGTCTAACACAATAACTCAACCCTAGATTCAAATTATCAACATGGCAATAAATTCACTAAAAATTAGAATTCGAAGAACAAACCTAATCTCTTACGATAAGTTCCAAACTCAATGATTTTTAGGGTTTCGAATTTCAAACGATCAACCTCTCAGTCTATTTCGCAAAACTCTAAAACATGCTGATATTTATAAAACTAAAGAGAATTAAAGAACAATCAATCACAAAAGTAAAATTATCATATTAAAATTAAACTTGACAAAAATCAATGTTTTCTAGTCATTAACAAACTAAGGGGATTACACCCCATGTCCCAAAAGAAGATCTAAGCTTTCATGGTGAAAGGATTATAACAAACCATAATTTCAGAGGATTAAAAAGCGAAAAAGTAGAAGAAAAGTTACAAAACAGGATTGTAATTGAAATACAACCCGTAATTTCGCTTGTGAATAGTGCTATCACCACTATTCTGATGATTTCTCCCTCGATCGGACTCCAAATGCTCTGAAACTTCTGGGGCATGCTCTCCTACTCCAGACGAAGCTTCGGTTTAAATATCACAGTCTGAGATGTCCTCGACGCCTCTCGGTGTAGGACAAACCTAACCGCCTCTCTAACAATTGATCTTTCAATTGGTGATAAATGTTGGGGTATGCCCTTAAGGCTAATGTTTGAGGCCTTGGGAATGTATCAGTATCATGTAATAAACTCTTATGTTTATAAAGGCATGGTTGTTATTCAGTTTGTTACATTGTCTGCTGCAATAAGTGTACTTCTGAATAATGTCTCACAGCTGTTCAGCTGGGCTGACATGCTATAAAGTCCTTAGTCGAGATATCTTGGTGAACATGAGACAGCCTTGATATAGTTAAGACTAATATGTGTTCTAATCTTATAGGATGCTTCGAGCATGGAATAAGATGTAGACTCATGGGTACATTGGATGTACTGGACAGACCCTACTAGGTTATTCAATTGCTTGTCACAATGTGAATAATCCTTGATTGCAACAAGTGGGACATGTCCTCTGACTTGAGATCACTTGTGTTTCTAAATGATGATTGTCATTGTTTTGAGGTAGTTCAATATCATTTGAAACATAATGATTATAGACTATCTTGGATGGTGAGCTTGAGTCAGGTTAGGGCACTAGTGATAGACATAGGATTGCCGTCTCCTTAATTGGAGTGTGATGTTCTAAAGGGCCCCCTGGATGAGATGATTGAGAAAAGAGTATGGCCATACCCAGGTGACTATGTTCATCTGATCTAATCATGCTCATCATATTGCAGTTACAAGCTTGACACGCTTGTCCAATAAGAACATCCAGTGGCAAAGGAAACATGTATGCCTTGTGAGTTGATTCACACTTGTGCTGTGGTTTGGGTGTAGTCTTGGAAGACTCTTTCCTTTATATCGGGAGACAGTGATGTGTTGCTAGATACCCCTCACTGATCGTGATAACGTGAGTTATCGTTACCGACATTTAAAGGAAACCCTCAGGGTCGCACAATTTGATGATATGGCTTACTTAAGTCAGATCGTGTGGACTGAATTATTCAGGTTCAGTTTAAAGGGATTTAATCTCTGATTGTAAGTGAGATCTGGTCTGATCATGTTTGATTGATTAGGGCTTGAGATCGGTAAGCTTCGATCGAGAGAATGGATGCTAGATCAGTGAGATCAGCAGCATCAAGAGATCGACGGTCAGATCAAGAGCCTTAGGGTTTAATAGGATCTGGACTAATGGCTTGGGTTGATTGGTCTTTGAACCAAACCAAATTGAACCGGCTCATTGATTGAGCGCATGGTTCAAGAGAAGATGAGTTTGCGCATGGGGTGAACCCATGATCGCATGAACGTTTGGGGTTTACTAAATTTAGAAGCCATGACTTCTAAACGTGGGAACGCCTCACGTTCACGCCTAAGACGCTTTCATCTCTCGTCTCTCCTCATCTCTCGTCGCCAACAAGCTCTCTTGAGAGTGGTGAAGAGGTTGACGAAAAAGGAGAAGGAAGAAATCGCCAAGCAAAGGATTCTCTTCCCTTCCATACGACAAGGACCTCTTGGAGCCTTGCTAGCACAAGGAGCACCAAGAGAAGAGTAGGCGACATCAATTGTGTGCGTCACCTTAGGAGAAGGAGCATTTGCGCCTTTCCTTCCAAGACACCATCTAAGCGATGGCAATGGTAAGAATCGCTTTTCATTGAAAGTTGAATATATTACATGCTATGTGATCCTGTTAGAAACCCTAGATTCCGCTAGAGTTTTGTTGCGCCACCTATTAGGGTTTCGCCCCCCCTTGTTCTAGGGGACTTTCAATAAACATTCGTGCTTCCACTTTATGCGTCTTCTCCTTTTAAAGAGGAGTCCGGAACATCTTTCGGATCTTAATTTGGACGTCTGGATCAAAGGTTATGGCCTGCGCAAGAATCAGACCCGAAAAAGTCGTGAATCTGGTTAAAAATACGGTACCGTATTCGGATTACGGTAGTGCCGTATTTTCCTTCTGTAAGTTCCGGGTAGCAAATACGGTACCGTGATAATGTTGCCCAATTATACGGCAGTGCCGTATTTTTCCTAAAACCTTCTGGTTAAAATTGCTACAAAATACGGTACCGTGTAGTTCCAAACGGTAGTGCCGTATTTGTGTCAAACTTTTCTGGTCTAAAATGTTGAATTATACGGCACCGTGTAGTTACATACGGTAGTGCTGTATTTCACCCAAGTCTTCTACTGAGAAATATGGTACCGTGAGAGTTTGTCCAGAAAATACGGTAGTGCCGTATTTTTGCAATTTAGCTCCAAATATCATGAAAATTGATGGGTAGCTTTGTTTCGACGTCTGGAATCCATTGGTGTGCTCAAATCTTCCAAAATCCATCAAAATATGGCACTTTTAACCTGAAAATGATCAAAAACAAGAAATAGTATAGATTCTGCAATATTTGATAAATAAGGCTAAAAAACAAGCAAAAGAGCATAAATATGACACAAAAAGACACATAAAATGACACAAAATATACTGTGAATTTTGGTGTCATCAAACACATAAGGCTCAAACTTTGCTTGTCCTCAAGCAAATAAATAAGAACAATGCTAAGTATGGAAAATATGCTCTTTTATGAAAAATAAATTTCTAAAATATAATCACTCATGAAATATTCCATCAACTTTTTGCACAAATTTTAGATAAATACATCATCCAATGAAATTAATCTTTAAGATCTACAATCTTTAATCAAATAAAACTTCGCAACTCGCATAATAAAAAGAATCTCAATCTCATGATTTCACCTTTGTTTTAGTTTGAATCTATCGTACCTTTGTTTATAGGAATAGGATATCCAAAATCTTTTTCTACTCAAAATCTCTTTTTCTCTCTTTTTTTTAATGTGTTTTTGATGGTATGTACCCACATAGATACACACTTTTTATTTGGACTTCAACTCTTATCTTCGGTACCACTGTCAATTTTACACAGTGCCAAGTAGAGGAGTCATTCTCTCATGCCTACGCAAATTTTTCTCTCATCAATTTTTTTTTTTTATAATTTTTGACTTCAACCCATGTCTTAGGTACCACTGTCAATTTTGCACAATGCCAAGTAGGGGAGTCTCTCACTCTTTTTGTGGATCTTGGATTCTTTCTTCCCAACAAATAGTAAGATAAACTAAACATCAACTAGGCTAATCAATTGACATCAATTCAAAAATTACACTCATATGCTCATTTTATTCAAGAAAGATGCTTCACTCTTCGATTGCATTCATCAAACCACATACCTACCCAAAACATATGCATTAATCAATGAATAATTTCAACAAGTAGATATATATTGAAGAAATAAATTCAACATAATAGGTATATCTTCATTTATAGGCATTAGCATGAACTTTCAAAATCAATGTTTAATCTACACATTTCTTATCTCATGGATCCAAGTCATAAAAATTTTTAAACCTCAAAATATGTCAAAATCAATGCAAAAGGTGTGAAGCATGAAAACTCATATAATCATAGTCAAAAGTGTGACATGATTGGTCCATATAATCACATAACGCTCAAACAATGCAAAGGGTGTAAAGTGACAACAAATCAAAGATGCAACCATATGAAAAACATGAATACAAGAGAGTGTAAACAAAACTCACAAAACTATATAGCAAGCTCTGACCAAAGATACGTAAGGCTCAGATCAAAAAAAAAATAGTGTTGGGGCAGATGCTGCTAGGTTCAAAGATGTGCCTTTTGAAAATTTTATCTGCAAAATTTAAGGTACATAAGGCTCAAATCAAAAAATAATCTCTTACTTAAATCAAACAAAAATAGAACAATAATCTTTTCAATGGGAAATCAGAGGTATCATCAATGGTCCAAAAGGGTACAGGTGAAAAGATCTGATGCAAGCGAGATGCAGATATGGAAAAGAAGCTAGCTGAAGAGCTGCTAGCAATGATGATGGTGCCGATAGTAGAGTGAGTAATCTCTAGTGGCCTGCTAGAGAATACAGTCATAGAGGTGAGATTGTTGGCCGGTGCAAAAGATAGTACTGCATAAAAAAATCAGAGTCAATAATAAAGAACTACTGCAAAAATAAATGAAATCATGGAATAAGAGGCAGCAAAAGAAATAAGAATCTGCTGGTGGTATGATCCAGTGTCGACGGCTGGAGACAGTGATGTCAGAGGCAGATGTAGTGGTGGCTAGAGGTGCTGCAAATCTAGAGAAGAAGCCGCAGGTGTCCAAGGAAAGCAGTGCAACCGTAAAGAATTTTATTTTCCTACAACAAGAAAAGGAAAATTAATTCTAAAAATAAACTAAAATAAAAGAAACTAAGCAAAGTAAAAGTGTGCTTGGGTTGCCTCCCAAGAAGCGCTAATTTTTGGTCCATAGCTTGACCTAAACTCAAATCTCATCGTGAAGTAGGTGAATCAGTTCCAAAGTATAAAGCATACAATCTTCTGCACTTCCTTTTTCCCAAAAGATTAGCCACTAATCCAAATATCCAAAATTCAATATAAATCACAATCAAAGTGGCTTTCTTAAATATGCAGAAATTAAAATTAAAGTTCTCAAATCCAATCAAAGGATATTCAATTATTTTCCTATGTTTATCAAAAAGTAAAATCATAACTCCTTTCTTCAAATTTAAATCTTCAATTGCAATAGAAATTGGACTTTGATTAAAATAATTAAGCATTGGATCATCATAATAATAGTCTTTATGTCTCTCATTAGAATCCTCAATAAAACACACTTTCTCAAATAGATCAAAAATTTCAACAATAGATATGGGCAAAACATGAGAGTGAGATTAATCAATTTTCACAATTTTCAAATCATTTACAGGTTCTTCATGCACTTCATCAAACAATTTATCAATTTGAAATTAATCTTTAAGATCTACAATCTTTAATCAAATAAAACTTCGCAACTCGCATAATAAAAAGAATCTCAATCTCATGATTTCACCTTTGTTTTAGTTTGAATCTATCGTACCTTTGTTTATAGGAATAGGATATCCAAAATCTTTTTCCACTCAAAATCTCTTTTTCTCTCTTTTTTTTAATGTGTTTTTGATGGTATGTACCCCACATAGATACACACTTTTTATTTGGACTTCAACTCTTATCTTCGGTACCACTGTCAATTTTACACAGTGCCAAGTAGAGGAGTCATTCTCTCATGCCTACGCAAATTTTTCTCTCATCAATTTTTTTTTTTATAATTTTTGACTTCAACCCATGTCTTAGGTACCACTGTCAATTTTGCACAATGCCAAGTAGGGGAGTCTCTCACTCTTTTTGTGGATCTTGGATTCTTTCTTCCCAACAAATAGTAAGATAAACTAAACATCAACTAGGCTAATCAATTGACATCAATTCAAAAATTACACTCATATGCTCATTTTATTCAAGAAAGATGCTTCACTCTTCGATTGCATTCATCAAACCACATACCTACCCAAAACATATGCATTAATCAATGAATAATTTCAACAAGTAGATATATATTGAAGAAATAAATTCAACATAATAGGTATATCTTCATTTATAGGCATTAGCATGAACTTTCAAAATCAATGTTTAATCTACACATTTCTTATCTCATGGATTCAAGTCATAAAAATTTTTAAACCTCAAATATGTCAAAATCAATGCAAAAGGTGTGGAGCATGAAAACTCATATAATCATAGTCAAAAGTGTGACATGATTGGTCCATATAATCACATAACGCTCAAACAATGCAAAGGGTGTAAAGTGACAACAAATCAAAGATGCAACCATATGAAAAACATGAATACAAGAGAGTGTAAACAAAACTCACAAAACTATATAGCAAGCTCTGACCAAAGATACATAAGGCTCAGATCAAAAAAAAAATAGTGTTGGGGCAGATGCTGCTAGGTTCAAAGATGTGCCTTTTGAAAATTTTATCTGTAAAATTTAAGGTACATAAGGCTCAAATCAAAAAATAATCTCTTACTTAAATCAAACAAAAATAGAACAATAATCTTTTCAATGGGAAATCAGAGGTATCATCAATGGTCCAAAAGGGTACAGGTGAAAAGATCTGATGCAAGCGAGATGCAGATATGGAATAGAAGCTAGATTGTTGGGGTATGCCCTTAAGGCTAATATTTGAGGCCTTGGGATTATATCAGTATCATGTATAAACTCTATGTTTATAAAGGCAATGGTTGTTATACAGGTTGTTACATCATCTGCTGCAATATGTATACTTCTGAATAATGTCTCAATGCTATTCAGCTTGGCTGACATGCAGTTTTGTCCTTAGTCGAGATATCTTGGTAAACATGAGACAGCCTTGATATGATTGAGACTAATATGTGTTCTAATCTTATAGGATGCTTCGGGCATGGAATAAGATGTAGACTCATGGGTACATTGGATGTACTAGACAGACCCTACTTAGGATATTCAATTGCTTGTCACAATGTGAATAATCCTTGTATGCAAACAAGTGGCATATTTCCTCTGACTTGAGATCACTTGTGTTTCTAAATGATGATTGGCATTGTTTTGAGGTAGTTCAATATCATTTGAAACATAATGGTTATAGACTATCTTGGATAGTGAGCATGAGTCATGTTAGGGCACTAGTGATAGATATAGGATTGCCGTCTCCCTGATTGGAGTGTGATGTTCTATAGGGGCCCCCTGGATGAGATGATTGAGAAAGTGTATGGCCATACCTAGATGACTATGTTCATCTGATCTAATCATTCTCATCATATTGGAATTACAGGCTTGACACGCTTGTCCAATAAGAACATCCAGTGGCAAAGGAAACACATATGTCAAGTGACTTGGGTTCACACTTGTGCTGTGGTTTGGGTGTAGTCTTGGAAGACTCTTTCCTTTATATCGGGAGACAGTGATGTGTTGCTAGATACCCCTCACTGATCGTGATAACGTGAGTTATCGTTACCGACATTTAAAGCAAACCCTTAGGGTCGCACAATTTGATGATATAGCTTACTTGAGTCAGATCGTGTGGACTGAATTGTTTTGGTTCAGTTTAATGGGATTTAAACTCTGATTGTAAGTGAGATCTGGTCTGATCATGTTTGAATGATTAGGGCTTGAGATCGGTAAGCTTCGATCGAGAGATTGGATGCTAGATCGGTGAGATCAAAAGCATCAAGAGATGAATGGTCAGATCTTGAGCCTTTTGGTTTAATGTGATCTGGATCAAGGCTTGGCTTAATTTGGTCCTTGAACCAAATGAAATGAACCGGCTCATCAAGTGAGCGCATGGTTCAAGGGGAGAGGAAATTGCGATCGTTCACTTGGTGTGAACACATGATCGCATGTGGTGGCTTGCTATTTTTAGAAGCCATGATCTCAAAATGAGACCATGCCTCACGTTCGAATAGGTCTCCCTATTCTCGCCTCTCGCCCCCCTTTGCTCACGACGACTCACTCTCGTGTGTGAGTGTTGACGACAAGAGAAGGATTCGACCAAGCAAGAAAGATCATCTCTTCTCCCTTCATTCGATCAGGAGATCTTGGATCCTTGCTAGCACAAGGAGCAACAAGAAAGTAGGCGATCTATCACCTTGTGTGCGCACGCTTTGGAGGAGAACCACTTTGTTCTCTGCTTCCAAGACGCCATCCAAGAAATGGCATCGGTATGAATTTTCTTCTGTATACAAGTTTTTAAGAAGTTGATCATATGACATGCATGCGATTCTTTTAGAAACCCTTGCTTCCGCCCATGCAAGTTTTATATGCGCATGTCTAGGGTTTCCCTCCCCCTTAGGGAACTTTCAATTGGTATCAGAGGCATGGTTCCTTGTATGTTTCATATGATTGCTTATTGTGATCCTTGTTTGCGCCTAAGATTATATCTAATGGTTATCTTCATGCGAAACTACATGCTCTTTTTCAACATTAGATGTTTGTTGGCGCATGTCTCTATGATTGGCGCTTGTTGTATGGTTTTTCTCAAAACATGACTTGCGCGCCCCTCATTAGATCTAAGCGCTTGCTGTAAAACCTTAGACGGGTTATTAGGGTTGAAGTCATCATCTAGTATAGACCCAACAGTCTGATCAGACTATCTGACAGCCTAGATGGGTCGACCAGATGGCACCTATGCGCAAGCATGAGGTGGCTATTGGTCAACTGCTGAAAGGCGTGTAGCGATGTCTGATTGAGACAACCGATGAACGCTCATGATTAAGGCCCGGGGTCACACCCGCTTGCCAGAACTCATGAGGGACGTTCAGCCCTTCACGCATGCATTGTTGACCATGAGGTCGACTCAAGTCGGTTATGACTTGGTGCATGCAAGGGCAGTGGGTCTGACTAGGTCTGATGAGTGGATCCCTATTAATGGACCGTTGTAAGGTAGTAGGGCACATAAGGAAATAAAATGAAGCCAATGGGTTTTTCGAAACATTTTATTTTCTTGGAAGGATCACATGATGTTTGTATAACATGAGGAATGATTGTTTATTTAATCTTATGTGGGCTGCCCAATTTAATGTGTGCTGTGCTGGGGCCTGCGTGCCTGGATTATTATTGTAAATTATTTATTGTGATCTGCGCATCACATTTTAATTAATTTATAAAGTGTAATTGACCTGCGTGTCAATCATGTCTAGATAGATTAAATTGTAATTTAATCAAACATGAGCACAGAGCACACTTGGCAGAGGCGCATGCAGCAAGTGGCTTCACCAGTGGGAGGTCTAGGGTTCGACTCTAGGACAGGCGCATTTTACCTGGTGGGCGCACCTGAGCTGTAGTGGGCACATGGGCCCGGGTTGGGCCAGAGGAAATGCTAAAGACCCATGAAGAGCTCAAGTGAAGACTTAAGTTTATTAAGGTCTTACTTAGGCTTAATGGGCTTTTACCACATAAGATCATCATGCTTTCAATTTACTGTTTAAGTAATTTTGTCACTGCATGATTTATTCTTCTGCTATCACCATAGGATTTGAATGATAGTTAGAAGATAAAAGGACCATTAAAATCCAACGTTAAATATCAAGCACGTAAGCCTTCTGACGCGAAACCTCACTGTTCTGACTATCGTTGGGGCCGTGTTGTACCCACTCAGTGGGCACGCCCATCTATCTTCAGACGGTGTGTGATTACACCTGCGTGTTACAGAGAAGGGATTTATCGCTTCTCGTTGCTCAGCATAGCACGTGGTGGTCCAGGGAGTAGGTCGGGTCAGCTTGACCATGTAGGCTACATATTGAGCATATGGTAGCTATATGGAGGCAGCCATCTGTGGGATCAGAGACTGTGTTGTACCAACTCAGTTGGCACAGTCTGCTGGATTGCCCAGATGAAGGGGAATCGCACGGGTTGGCGATTGGCAGGGATTGCCTACCAGAGATTAGTGCTTGTACTCTCTGTGCATCTTATCTCGCCTGAGCGGGACGCGGAGACCAAGTATGAAATCTAGATCCCATCTCACTAAAAGAGTTTTACTCTTTCGGGCTGTTTTGCTGGATTTTTCAGCCAGATAAAATAGTGAGAAAAGAATCATTCTTAAGTCCTGAATTGATTCTAACATTGATACTGACCTTGCTGTTCTTGCATTGTTGTAGATTACTGCAGCAACGAACACCACAGCGTTCAATGTGCGATCCCTACTGGAAAGGGAGAAGTTTGCTGGGCCAAACTTCTCAGACTGGTACGGACACCTTAAGATTGTTCTTAAGGCTGAGAGGAAACTGTATGTCCTCGAGACGGCTATACCGCCTCAACCCGCTCCGAACGCCGCAAGGGCGGTTCGGGAAGCTTATGAAAAGCATGTCAATGATAGCATTGACGTCGCTTGCCTTATGCTAGCGTCTATGACGCCACAGCTGCAGCGTCAGCATGAGGATTTATCTGCTATAGAAATTATAGCAAACCTCAAGATGTTGTATGCAGCACAGGCAAGGACTGAACGCTATAACTTGACTAAACTTTTCTTTCAGAGCAAACTGACTGAAGGGAGTCCAGTTGGAGCTCACGTACTCAAGATGATTGGGTACAAGGAGGCTCTAGAGAAACTGGGACATACCATCAATCTGGAGCTTGTTGTAGACATCATCCTGCAGTCTCTCCCGGCCTCTTTCGATCCGTTCATCATTAATTTTAATATGAACAAGATCGACTGTACGCCTGCAGAGTTACTGAACATGCTCTTGACTACTGAGCAGACTCAGTCTCATGAGAAGGGAACGCCTTCATCCTCTGTCCTAATCGTTCCTTCTAGGAACAAGAAGAAGGGGAAAAAGGGCAAAGCCCCTGTCAAGAGCTACAACAAGGCACTGAAACAAAAGCTAAAGCGGTCAAAGGAATACAGATGTTTCCATTGTGGCCAGCTAGGTCACTGGAAAAAGGACTGTAAAGCGCTCCAAGGAGAGAAGAAGGGAAGCAACTCTTTCGCTTCTGGCTCAGGTATTTTCGTGACTGAAGTCATGGTTTCTTCTTCTATTTCATGGGTGTTGGACACTGCATGTGGAGTTCACATTTGTTCAAATGTACAGGAACTCAAGAGAAGAAGACAGGTGGGACAGCATGAGGTGGACCTACGAGTAGGAAACGGGGCACGGGTTGCTGCTGTTGCTGTAGGAGTTTATCACATCTCTTTACCATCTGGTCTTGTATTAGAACTGGACAATTGTTATTTTGTACCAAGCATAACTAAGAATATTATCTCTATTCCTGCTCTTGTCAGGAAAGGGTTTTCCTTTGAATGCAAGATTTCAAAGTGTTATATTTCTTTTGATAATATTGTTTATGCTACTGGGTCAATTAACAATGGGTTATTCATGTTGGACATGGAATGTTCTATACAGCAGATTGATATTAAGAAAGCCAAGTATGCTGATGACAGCACCTTGCTATGGCATAGTCGTTTAGGCCATATTAATAAGAAGCGCATTAAGCGGTTGCATGACCATGGACTGCTGGGATCATTCTCCTATGAGGAGCTTGATACATGCAAAGCTTGTTTAATGAGTAAAATGACGAAGTCTCCTTTTTCCAACAAAGGTCAAAGGGCTTCAGGTTTACTTGATCTCATTCACAGTGATGTGTGTGGGCCATTTAGTAAACATGCCAGAGGTGGCTATTCATACTTCATTACCTTTACTGATGATTTCAGTAGGTATGGTTATGTCTATCTAATGAGACATAAGAGTGAATCTTTTGACAAGTTCAAAGAGTTCAAAAATGAAGTACAGAATCAGTTAGGCCGAAATATCAAGGCACTTCGTTCAGATCGAGGTGGAGAATACTTGAGTCATGAGTTTACTGACTATCTGAAGGAGTGTGGGATTATCTCACAGCTCACTCCGCCAGGAACACCGCAATGGAATGGTGTGTCCGAGAGGAGAAATAGAACCTTACTGGATATGGTTCGTTCTATGATGAGTCAGGCTACTCTACCTTACTCCGGGATTTGCACTGGAAACAGCTGCAAAGGTACTAAACCGAGTGCCATCCAAGGCCGTTTCAAAGACTCCATATGAGTTATGGTATGGGAAACAGCCGAGCTTGACATTTATTAAGATCTGGGGTTGCGAGGCTTATGTCAAAAAGCTCGCCTCTGGGAAACTAGAGAGCAGATCTGAGAAATGTATCTTTGTCGGTTACCCTAAGGAAACTAAGGGTTATTATTTCTACGATCCCAAAGAGAACAAAGTATTTGTTGCTCGGACGGCTATTTTTCTTGAGAAAGAATTTCTTCTGCAAGAAGCCAGTGGGAGAGAAATAAAGCTGGATGAGAATCCAGAAGAAGGACAAAGTAGTCAAGCACAGTTGGATGAGCCTGAGCCAGTAGATCAGGTTACAGAACAACCTGAGGCTCAGATATCACGGGAACCGCGAAGATCGGGAAGGATCCGTCGACAGCCTGAGCGCTATGACGGAGTCTACATCATTGATGATGAACCCCTCACTTATGCGGATGCGGTCAGTGGACCGGAATCAGCGAGATGGCTTGAAGCTATGCGAGCCGAGATGGACTCCATGTCAGATAACCAAGTTTGGGATTTGGTTGATCCGCCTCCGGGAGTAATCCCTATAGGCTGTAAATGGATCTTCAAGAAGAAGATTGACATGGATGGTAACGTGGTTACCTATAAAGGCAGGCTAGTTGTGAAAGGTTTCAAACAAATCTACGGGATAGATTATGATGAAACTTTCTCTCCTGTAGCCATGTTCAAGTCTATTCGGATTATTCTCGCGATAGCGGCATATTATGATTATGAGATCTGGCAAATAGACGTGAAGACCGCTTTCCTTAATGGAAAATTAGAAGAGGATGTGTATATGACACAACCTGAAGGTTTCACTAATCCATCAGATCGTCATAAAATATGCAAATTAAAGAAGTCCATTTATGGACTTAAACAAGCATCAAGAAGCTGGAATATTCGTTTTGATGAAGCAATCTGTAAGTTTGGTTTCATCAAGAATGAAGATGACCCGTGTGTATATAAGAGGTTTAGTGGGAGCGTGATTACTTTCCTAGTCCTCTACGTCGATGATATCTTAATCATTGGAAACGATATTCCTGAACTACATGCCGTCAAGGCATGGTTAAGAAAATGTTTCCAGATGAAAGATTTAGGAGAAGCAGCCTATGTATTAGGTGTGAAGATCTACAGAGATAGATCTAAGAGGCTTCTCGGGCTGTGCCAGAGTACTTACATCGATAAAGTCCTGGAGAGATTCCATTTAGAAAATTCTAAAAGAGGATATCTTCCAGTCAGACATGGTCTGAATCTTTCAAAGAGTCAGTGTCCACAAACACAGACTGAGAAAGATGAAATGGACAATACGCCTTATGCTTCGGCTATTGGGTCCATTATGTATGCGATGTTGTGTACTCGCCCAGACGTTGCTTACGGGTTAAGCGTGACCAGTCGATTCCAAAGTAATCCAGGGAAGGCACACTGGATTGCAGTCAAGAACATTTTGAAATATCTTCGGAGGACCAAAGATATGTTCTTGATATATGGAGGTCAGGAAGAACTCAGTATTGAAGGATATACTGACGCTTCATTCCAATCTGACCAGGATGATTTCCGATCGCAATCAGGCTATGTTTTTAGCTTGAATGGAGGTGCAGTGGTGTGGAAAAGTTTCAAACAGTCAATTGTTGCTGATTCCACAACAGAAGCCGAGTATGTTGCAGCCTCAGAAGCATCCAAGGAGGCAGTGTGGATTCGTAAGTTCGTTCAGGAACTTGGTGTTGTTCCTTCGAGTGCAGATCCTTTGGTTATCTTCTGTGATAACACTGGAGCAATAGCACAAGCAAAGGAACCACGGTCGCACCAGAAGTCCAAGCACATACAGAGAAGGTTTCACTTGATCCGGGAGATCATTGATCTTGGCGAGATCAAAGTCTGCAAGGTTCATACAGATGACAATCTAGCTGACCCGCTTACAAAGCCTCTGGCACAGCAGAAGCATGTGGAGCACTGTAATAATATGGGTTTGAGATTTCTCAACCATTAGATTAAGTGCAAGTGGGAGATTGTTGGGGTATGCCCTTAAGGCTAATGTTTGAGGCCTTGGGATTATATCAGTATCATGTATAAACTCTATGTTTATAAAGGCAATGGTTGTTATTCAGGTTGTTACATCATCTGCTGCAATATGTATACTTCTGAATAATGTCTCAATGCTATTCAGCTTGGCTGACATCCAGTTTTGTCCTTAGTCGAGATATCTTGGTAAACATGAGACAGCCTTGATATGATTGAGACTAATATGTGTTCTAATCTTATAGGATGCTTCGAGCATGGAATAAGATGTAGACTCATGGGTACATTGGATGTACTGGACAGACCCTACTTAGGATATTCAATTGCTTGTCACAATGTGAATAATCCTTGTATGCAAACAAGTGGCATATTTCCTCTGACTTGAGATCACTTGTGTTTCAAAATGATGATTGGCATTGTTTTGAGGTAGTTCAATATCATTTGAAACATAATGGTTATAGACTATCTTGGATAGTGAGCATGAGTCATGTTAGGGCACTAGTGATAGATATAGGATTGCCGTCTCCCTGATTGGAGTGTGATGTTCTATAGGGGCCCCCTAGATGAGATGATTGAGAAAGTGTATGGCCATACCCAGATGACTATGTTCATCTGATCTAATCATTCTCATCATATTGGAATTACAGGCTTGACACGCTTGTCCAATAAGAACATCCAGTGGCAAAGGAAACACATATGTCAAGTGACTTGGGTTCACACTTGTGCTGTGGTTTGGGTGTAGTCTTGGAAGACTCTTTCCTTTATATCGGGAGACAGTGATGTGTTGCTAGATACCCCTCACTGATCGTGATAACGTGAGTTATCGTTACCGACATTTAAAGGAAACCCTTAGGGTCGCACAATTTGATGATATAGCTTACTTGAGTCAGATCGTGTGGACTGAATTGTTTTGGTTCAGTTTAATGGGATTTAAACTCTGATTGTAAGTGAGATCTGGTCTGATCATGTTTGATTGATTAGGGCTTGAGATCGGTAAGCTTCGATCGAGAGATTGGATGCTAGATCGGTGAGATCAAAAGCATCAAGAGATGAATGGTCAGATCTTGAGCCTTTTGGTTTAATGTGATCTGGATCAAGGCTTGGCTTAATTTGGTCCTTGAACCAAATGAAATGAACCGGCTCATCAAGTGAGCGCATGGTTCAAGGGGAGAGGAAATTGCGATCGTTCACTTGGTGTGAACACATGATCGCATGTGGTGGCTTGCTATTTTTAGAAGCCATGATCTCAAAATGAGACCACGCCTCACGTTCGAATAGGTCTCCCTATTCTCGCCTCTCGCCCCCTTTGCTCACGACGACTCACTCTCGTGTGTGAGTGTTGACGACAAGAGAAGGATTCGACCAAGCAAGAAAGATCATCTCTTCTCCCTTCATTCGATCAGGAGATCTTGGATCCTTGCTAGCACAAGGAGCAACAAGAAAGTAGGCGATCTATCACCTTGTGTGCGCACGCTTTGGAGGAGAACCACTTTGTTCTCTGCTTCCAAGACGCCATCCAAGAAATGGCATCGGTATGAATTTTCTTCTGTATATAAGTTTTTAAGAAGTTGATCATATGACATGCATGCGATTCTTTTAGAAACCCTTGCTTCCGCCCATGCAAGTTTTATATGCGCATGTCTAGGGTTTCCCTCCCCCTTAGGGAACTTTCAAGCTAAAGAGCTGCTAGCAATGATGATGGTGCCGATAGTAGAGTGAGTAATCTCTAGTGGCCTGCTAGAGAATACAGTCATAGAGGTGAGATTGTTGGCCGGTGCAAAAGATAGTACTGTATAAAAAAATCAGAGTCAATAATAAAGAACTGCTGCAAAAATAAATGAAATCATGGAATAAGAGGCAGCAAAAGAAATAAGAATCTGCTGGTGGTATGATCCAGTGTCGACGGCTGGAGACAGTGATGTCAGAGGCAGATGTAGTGGTGGCTAGAGGTGCTGCAAATCTAGAGAAGAAGCCGCAGGTGTCCAAGGAAAGCAGTGCAACCGTAAAGAATTTTATTTTCCTACAACAAGAAAAGGAAAATTAATTCTAAAAATAAACTAAAATAAAAGAAACTAAGCAAAGTAAAAGTGTGCTTGGGTTGCCTCCCAAGAAGCACTAATTTTTGGTCCATAGCTTGACCTAAACTCAAATCTCATCGTGAAGCAGGTGAATCAGTTCCAAAGTATAAAGCATACAATCTTCTGCACTTCCTTTTTCCCAAAAGATTAGCCACTAATCCAAATATCCAAAATTCAATATAAATCACAATCAAAGTGGCTTTCTTAAATATGCAGAAATTAAAATTAAAGTTCTCAAATCCAATCAAAGGATATTCAATTATTTTCCTATGTTTATCAAAAAGTAAAATCATAACTCCTTTCTTCAAATTTAAATCTTCAATTGCAATAGAAATTGGACTTTGATTAAAATAATTAAGCATTGGATCATCATAATAATAGTCTTTATGTCTCTCATTAGAATCCTCAATAAAACACACTTTCTCAAATAGATCAAAAATTTCAACAATAGATATGGGCAAAACATGAGAGTGAGATTAATCAATTTTCACAATTTTCAAATCATCTACAGGTTCTTCTTGCACTTCATCAAACAATTTATCAATTTGAAAGTCATCATTAAAGTCAAGATGAGACTCTTCAAAATTAATTTTCTCATGCTTCCCCACAAATAATTCATCATCAGAAGAGTCAAAATCAGAATCATATGAAAAAGAATTAATAGAATCAGGGTTTACCACAAGAGATTTATCATTAATTTCAAAAATATCATCAAAAGCACAGTGGGGTTCATTAATGTCTATAATTTTTGAACCTTCATCATGCTCATCAGATTTAACCATATATAAATTTACATCAAAATCAGAATTATCATCAAAATAAGGTTTTTCAATTTCAATTTCTTCAAACTTTTCCTCAACTAAACTATCAAAGGAATCAATTTTACAATCATCAAAATCAGAGTGAGATTCATGAATGTTAACATAAGGCTCAATCTCAAAACAATCATAATCAGAGGGGGAATTTTCTAAATCAACTTCCTCAGTTTCCAAATCAAATTCAAACAAGCAATTTTGTTGTGCTATCCGGTTTTCTAACATTTCAGTATCAGCACATAAATCATCAAGCTTAGAACTGATTTGTTTCATATTCTCGTTCATTTCATCATTTTGTTTCAATTGTGAATTCATGAATTTCTCAAACATGCCCTCTAAACTAGATTTTTCAGTTTTCTCAAAGCATGGTTCATAATTATTATTTGTGCAATCACCATAAAAAGGAGTTTGATTTTTCCAACTAGATTCATAATGATCATCTTGATACCATGAAGAATTAGAATTTGGAGGAATTAAAAATTTGCAATCAGAAGTATAATGATCAGATGATTTTCAAATATTACATGCAACAAAATAAGACTGTAATTTCGATTTATCTGCAAGAGTGCATCGTGAATCATTTTGTGGCATGTACACCTTACCTCTTTCAGTTGCCCAGGAGTTGTGATAAAAAGACATATTTTCAAATCTATCAATAACAGAAAGATTATCCAACACCAATCAATAAGATCCTTTTTTTTTCAAAATATATAAAAAATAGAAAATCTAAAACACAAGCAAATTCACAAATTTTTAGATATCACAGCTCTGTCACAACTGTGAAAATCCAAAACAAATAAAACTTAGCCTAGCAATACTAACAACTATTTTGATATTAACAAAACTAGGATCCCCGGCAACGGCGCCGAAAACTTGTTGTGTCCGCAAGTGCACGGATACTTCGAAGTAATAAAAATATCGAACCACAGAGATCTTATAGTTAAGTACCAAATAATTGTATTCTTACTAGCTAAGCAAATCGAGTATGATGTAAGTAAAAGATGCAGAAAAGTATGCTAAAAGATGATCAGAGAGATAAACATGGGACTAGGGTTTCATCCACCTTAATTTCAATGACTAGATAAGAATAAAAGGTCATCAGTCAAATCTTATTATGATAAAGACCTAATTTACTTTATAAAAGGATCATCTCGCTCTCGCACAGACAATCATATAAAGGACCAATCCTCACTCTCGTGCAAGATCTATCCAATGCGGAAAATAAGTAAATCATTGAACAAAGAACTCAAGGATCACTCTCGTGCATCCGAGTTCTAAGTCAATTATCTCAAGTGGAATCTCAAGGATCACTCTCGTGCATCCTAAAACTCAACACAGGTTTTACTTATGGTTTTCCAACGACTCGATCCTCACTCTCGTGCAAGATCAAATCAAGTCTAGCACAATAACTCAACCCTAGATTCAAATTATCAACATGGCAATAAATTCACTAAAAATCAGAATTCGAAGAACAAACCTAATCTCTTACGATAAGTTCCAAACTCAATGATTTTTAGGGTTCCGAATTTCAAACGATCAAGCTCTCGGTCTATTTCGCAAAACTCTAAAACATGCTGATATTTATAAAACTAAAGAGAATTAAAGAACAATCAATCATAAAAGTAAAATTATCATATTAAAATTAAACTTGACAAAAATCAATGTTTTCTAGTCATTAACAAACTAAGGGGATTACACCCCATGTCCCAAAAGAAGATCTAAGCTTTAATGGTGAAAGGATTATAACAAACCATAATTTCAGAGGATTAGAAAGCGAAAAAGGGGAAGAAAAGTTACAAAACAGGGTTGTAATTGAAATACAACCCGTAATTTCGCTTGTGAACAGTGCTGTCACCACTATTTTGATGATTTCTCCCTCGATCGGACTCCAAACGCTCTAAAACTTCTGGGCCGTGCTCTCCTACTCTAGACGAAGCTTCGGTGTAAAAATCACGGTCTGAGATGTCCTCTACGCCTCTCGGTGCGAGGACAAACCCTAACCGCCTCTCTGACGATTGATCCCTCAATTGGTGATACAAATTCGTGCTTCTACTCGTGCATCTTCTCCTTTTAAAGAGGAGTCCGGAATATCTTTCGGATCTTAATTTGGACTTCTAGATCAAAGGTTATGGCCCGCGCAAGAATCGGACCCGAAAAAGTCGCGAATCTGGTTTAAAAATACGGTACCTTATTCGGATTACTGCAGTGCCGTATTTTCCTTCTGTAAGTTTCGGGTAGCAAATACGGTACCATGACAATGTTGCCCAATTACACGATAGTGCCGTATTTTTGCCAGAACCTTCTTGTAACGCCCTCGATTTTTCTGAATTATGATTTAAGGTTAGAAATTCTGTTTGTGTATTTTTATCTGTTAAAATTTTGGGATTTTTGCCTAAGTGTAGGAATTTTTCCTACAGGGCAAAAATAATTATTTTGGTTGGGTATTCGAACCCTCAACCTTGATTCTTTGCTCCTGGAATTCCTTCCACCATGGTGGCACATATTTCTGATATTATTGGAGTGGCACAGGGTGGTTAAGCCCAGGTAAGCCCATAAAACCGATTTTTCACTTAAGTTAACTGGGTTATTGGATCTTGGATCCGTTTGGGGTGGGAGAAAAAGAGGAATTGCGTGAGGGCTCCTCTCCCTCACGACTTTTGTGTTTTTCTTGCCCTAGCCGCCTTTGGTTGTCGCCCTCACTGTGCTTGGCGCCTCCTGAGATTTCTGACGCTGGTGGTGGCAGACTGGTGGTGGACGAACTTCCTGGTGATCCTCTGTCTTGGCGTTTTTCTTCTGTGAACGTTTTTCGGTGAGTAATTCGATCCTAAGGAGTCTAATCCTATTTGCAATAATTATCTGTATGAACTAAAAATCTGCAAGTAGATCCTGTGTTTTTCTATTCTATAGGTCGGATCTGAATATGCATGATGATTCAGAAATTTTGTCTTGCTGAAAATTGTAGTCGCCAATCTGACCTTACTGTGCTTTAACCTCAATATCTCATGATCTATAGATCCAAATCACACGAAACAAATTTTGTATGAAACTAGATTCGCTCAGCTTTGATTCTTATGTAATATCGACCACATCTGAACTATATTCGTGTTGCAATCGGCATTGTTATATAACTTACGAAATCTGTTTTCTGAAAATCTAGAATCTTGACCCTTTTGTGTTCGAACTCTCGTATCTCCCTAGGTATAGCACGAAATCCTGTGAAACCAGTTTTATTAGACCGTAGGCTTGAAGAGCTTCATTTTGACTCCCATAACGCCTATTTTCGATTAGTTATTGGATCTGAAATATATGTCGTAATTCTGATATATGAATCTGTTTTCTTGAAATCTGAAATTCTGACCCACCTATGTTCGAACCCTTATATCTTCCTGCCTACAATTCGAAATTTTGCGAAACCAGTTTTATTGGAAACTAGATTCAGAGAGCTTCATTTTGAATATAATATTGACTAGCTTTGGTTCGAAATTGGACCAAAAATATATGTTGCAATCTGACAATATAAATCTGCTATGTTTTGGTTAGACGAATATTCCATTGTGAGAAAAATTTAGCCTGTATGGTTTAATCTCTTAAATTGTGGTCTGTAGTTCTTCTAAAATTTATTTGCTTGATGAGAAATTTTAGAGAAAACAAAATTTGGGGATTTAACTAAGAACTTAGGAATTTTCGAAAATCATGGTTCGAGCCAATTTTGGGGCTTTTGTCAATTTTCTTCACGAACGTGTAATTAAAATTATCTGTAGTGGGGGACTGAAATTATTTACATGAAATTTGTACGTTCTGTTAAGGTTCTGAAACTGGCGCCCTTACAGTAATTTTATAGCTCACGGTTTTAGGAATTTTGAGGAAATTATTTCATGAATAGTTTCTGTTCTATGTTTAATTGTTTGTTATGTGAATATTTTCTGTTCTGTTTATATGTTGTGAATTTTCTGAAAACTTTGAATGTGTTATAACCTTTGTGAGAACATAGACTGGTCTGACATGAATTAAGGATAGTTGCATGAAATCTAAGGAATTCACTCATATATTACTTCTAGTTGATGGTAAAAATTATGAAGTGTGTTCAGCTTTGATTTTCTGCAAATTGTAATTTGTTAAGGACTGGATATTGGGGTGTGTCATTTTCTGGTTTGTCAGACTTTGGGCATGATGTAAGAATTAAGTAGTGGTTGGTCCTACTCCTCCGTTTCAGTATAATCTGTTCTGTAAAATTATGCCCTAGTGTAGCACTCTTCTGTGTTCTTACCCTCCTTCTGTGGCGCTGTAATGGTGCTGATAGTCTACTACGACCCTTGAGACACTATTTCTGTTCCGTTATTGGTATTGGAGGCCAGAGTGCCACGTCCTGACAAGACGGGGGCCACCCACTGATACCTCCTCTACCATTCTGTTCTAGGTATTGGAGACCAGAGTGCCACGTCCTGACAAGACGGGGGCCACCCACTGATACCTCCTCTACCATTCTGTTCTGGGTATTGGAGACCAGAGTGCCACGTCCTGACAAGACGGGGGCCACCCACTAATACCTCCTCTACCATTCTGTTCTGGGTTTTGGAGGCCAGAGTGCCACGTCCTGACAAGACGGGGGCCACCCACTGATACCTCCTCTACCATTCTGTTTATGATATGCATGCATGTCTCGTCCTCGGCAGAGGTGGGGTCAGACCTTCTGTGGTCATCAGGCCTTCTGTGGCCTTTCTGTTTCCGATGTAGACTATCCGTTTGGATTCTGAAAATTCTGATTTTCTGTCTGTCAGTTCTGTTTCGATCTGTATTATAGATGTGTTAGGCAGTGTGTTTAGTAGGGAGGGGTAGGTATACTTATATCCTACTTCATGCTTGATGCCTAATGTTATAAGTATCTGTATTTGATTATGTTTTGTTTCTGATATGAGTGTGCATGTTAAGTTGATTTATCTTATCTGTTACAAAAATGTATTTCAACTTATGCATGATATTTTTGATGTGTACTATGGATGGCTTTTAGTGTCTTTTACTCACTGAGCTTTTTAGCTCACCCCCATTGTTTAAATATTTTTAGGTGAGACATTGGGACAGTGATCGCTACAGCTAATTCACGAATTTACTATGATGCTAATGTTTTATTTAATTTCTAAGAGTTGTCTTCTAAAAAATCTGTCAGGCCTGCGTGCCTAACTTAATTATATGAGACGTTTTATCTCCTGATGGCTTATGCCTGTTTTCAGGATATTATATTATAGTTGTCTCGTTTTAATTGTTAGATACGAGTTTTGGATTCGTGAGATTTGAAATTATTCTTATTCTGAAATGTCCGATTTGAGAGTTATTGTTCTTATTCCGCAATATATCTGAAATTGTGTTTTCCACATATGTGTAGTGTGGACATCTGTTTTATTCCAGGATATGCGTGTCTGTGCAGCAGTAAATTATTATACTGGCTGCCGGATTTTCTGGATTTCCGGATTTCTATTTCCTAGTAAATCGATCCTATTCAGTTCTGTGCGGTTTTCAGTTCCGTAGTAATGTCCTTCGATGCCGCTTTCTTCTTGTGTTTTAATGGAAGAGTAAAAATTTTTGAAACCCCGTATTTTACTTGTATGCGTGTGGGGTGTGATTCTGAGGGATGTTACAGATGGTATCAGAGGAATATTACTAGCAATTAGAAACTCCGGGAAAGGAAAACTCTGTTTGTGTATTGCTAGAAACCAAGATAGGATCTGATCCGTGATTGAATATTGGTTGTTATTCTACCGTGTTATGTGATGCAGGTACAAAAAAAAAATGGTGCGACCAAGATCTAGCAGTAGCAACGGTGAAAAACAGTCTGATCTGAGGCAGGCCATGGAGGCTATGACTGCTATGATGCAACAACAGAACACGTTCATCCAGCAGCAAACTCAGATGATGCAGCAGCAGCAGGCGCAGCACATGGAGGTTCAGCAACAGTTATTGCAGCGGCTGTCGCAGACACAGCCTCAGTCACAGTCACAACCGGCTGGACACGGTGGGGGTGGCGCTGGTTCTCCTCTGGGTGATGGCGCACATCAACGATATGCTCGGTTGGTTCGAGAGTTTCAGCACCTGAACCCGACTGCATTTTATGGTAGTCCGGGGCCCAGAGCGGCTGAGGATTGGCTTTTGGCACTAGAAAAGATTTTCCAGGTTTTGCGCTGTGATGATGCAGACAAGCTATGTTTGTCTGTCTTCATGTTGCGTGGAGATGCCGAAGACTGGTGGAAGGGAGTCGTCAGACTGGCGGCAACTGAATCCGGAGTTGTTGATTGGCAGTACTTCATGATGAAGTTCAATGCCAAGTTTTTCCCCTCTAGCTTATCTGAGGAGCGCGAGGTGGAGTTTATTCATCTTGAGCAGGGTGACCTGACGGTGGATCAGTATGAGGCCACATTCGCTCGGTTGTCGGGGTATGCTCCTCACTTAGTCAATACTGAGGAAAGAAGAGCCAAGAAGTTTCAGCGGGGCTTGAGGAAAGACATCAGGACAAGGGTAGCTATGCTACACTTGGAGTTTTATGCTGAAGTGGTAGACCGGGCTCGCACTGCTGAGAGGTGCATTGCTGAGATGGCTGTTGATACTATCACTGCATCCGCCCCTACTTCTGTGACTTACGCACCCACTCTGGGTGGTAAGGATAAGAAGAATTTCAAGAATAAGAAGAATGACAGTAAGAGCAGATACCAACCTTATCAGAAGCCAGTCAGCACAGTTTCTCAGAATGGCAGGAAGTGTCTCCACTGTGGGAGCACTAAACATCAGGATAATGAGTGCTACAGGAAGACTGGCGCTTGCTTCAGATGTGGTAAGGTGGGACATATGATTAAGGACTGTCCTATGCCGGATGCTAAAGGACAGGGTGAGAAGCCTACTGTGCAGACTCGCGTGTATGCCATCGCGGAGAGGGATGCTTCGGCTTCGAAGTCCGTGGTGGAAGGTACACTTTATGTGTTTAGTTATTTGGCACGCATTCTTTTTGATCCTGGTGCCAATTTATCTTTTGTGTCTGCATGTTTTGCACCATGTCTGCCTGTGTTGCCTAGGATACTTGATTTCTGTATTTCTGTTCATACACCTATGGGTGAGGCCGTATCTACAGATATAGCATATCCTGACTGTTTGATTAAGGTTGAAGGATATGATTTACCTATTAATTTGATTAGTCTTCCTATGAAAGACTATGACTGTCTGCCTATCATGCTACTTTGGGCATGGATTGGCTGTCTGCCTATCATGCTACTTTAGATTGTTTTGAAAAGTTAATTACTCTGCATCTAAGTGATGGACAGCAACTGGTTATCCAAGGCCGGATTTCAGAACAGGAGCCTTTGGTGATATCTCATCTGCAGGCCAGGAAGCTTTTAGCCCAGGGCTGCAAGGGGTATCTGGCGAATGTCAAGGTGCAGACTGAGCCTGATTTGGATCTGGCTAGAATTCCTGTGGTAAGAGAGTTTACTGACGTCTTCTCTGATGATTTATCTGGGTTACCACCCAGCAGAGAAGTTGAGTTTGGTATCGAGTTGTTGCCAGGCACGGCACCGATATCTAAAGCTCCTTACAGGATGGCAACTTCAGAACTGACAGAGCTGAAGAAGCAACTGGAAGAACTATTAGAGAAGGGGTATATTCGACCCAGTGTTTCTCCATGGGGAGCACCTGTGTTATTTGTGAAGAAGAAGGATGGTACTTTGCGCATGTGCATCGATTACCGTCAACTCAATCAAGTGACTGTTAGGAATAAGTACCCATTACCCCGTATTGATGATCTCTTTGATCAGTTGCAGGGTGCTACTGTATTCTCTAAAATTGACCTGAGGTCTGGCTATCATCAGTTGAGAGTTCAGGAGGAGGATGTACCTAAAACTGCATTCAGGACCAGGTATGGGCACTATGAGTTTCTTGTTATGCCTTTTGGACTGACAAATGCCCCTGCAGTGTTTATGGATCTGATGAACAGAGTATTTCATGAACTTCTGGACAAATGTGTGGTTGTCTTCATAGATGATATTCTGATCTACTCCAAGAATGCGCAAGATCACACTCAGGATTTGCGCAAGGTGCTGGAGATTCTGCGGCTGAAGCAGCTGTATGCTAAGGCCAGCAAATGTGAGTTCTGGTTACATCAGATTGGCTTTCTGGGACACATTATTTCTGGCCAGGGTGTGTCTGTGGATCTAGTGAAGGTGGAGGCCATTCTTCACTGGGGAAGACCAACTACAGCGACTGAGGTCAGAAGTTTTCTGGGCTTAGCTGGATACTACCGCCGCTTTGTGGAGGGTTTTTCCAAGCTAGCTGGTCCTCTGACTAAGCTAACTAGAAAGAATTTGAAGTTTGAGTGGTCTGATAATTGTGAGTCTAGTTTTCAGGAACTGAAAAGGAGACTGACCAGTGCTCCTATCCTCATCATTCCCTGTGATGGAGAGAAGTTCACTGTGTACACTGATGCCTCTGGTAAGGGTCTGGGTGCTGTACTGATGCAGCAAGGAAAGGTAGTTGCTTATGCTTCAAGGCAACTCAAAGACTATGAGGTAAACTACCCCACTCATGATCTGGAGTTGGCAGCTGTAGTTTTTGCCTTGAAGATCTGGAGGCACTATCTATTTGGACAGACATTTGAATTATTTACAGATCACCAGAGCTTGAAGTATATCTTCACTCAGAAAGAGCTGATTATGAGACAGAGGCGATGGCTTGAATTGATAAAGGATTATGACTTCACCATCCAATATCAGTCTGGTAAAGCCAATGTGGTGGCTGATGCTCTTAGTCGGTATCCTGTGACTCAGATAGCTGCACTGCGAGTCCAGGAGTGGCGATTATTGCAGGAGTTCAGTGACATGCATCTGAGTGTGACTCCGGGTGAGAGAGGCGGTCTTCTAGCTTCTCTCAGGGTTCAGTCAGACTTACTGCAGAGACTGAGATCAGGGCAGCAGTCAGATCCGGATATTCTACGGTGGAAAGAGAGGTCGGAGCAAGGCTGTGTTGAGAATTTCAGTATGTCGGATGATGGTCTCCTCAGATTCCGTGGAAGGGTCTGTGTTCCTGAGGACCCTGAGTTGAGAAATGAAATTCTTAAGGAAAGCCATTGCACTAAGTATACTGTTCATCCTGGTAGTACCAAGATGTATCAGGATCTGAAAAAGACTTTCTGGTGGCATGGTATGAAGAAGGATGTGCATTTGTTTGTGTCCAGATGTTTGACTTGCCAAACCGTGAAGGCTGAGCATCAGAGGCCGGGCGGTTTGATGCAGTCTCTCCCTATTCCTCAGTGGAAGTGGGAGCATATCAGTATGGACTTTGTGTGTGGACTGCCCAATACCAGAAGGAATCATGATGCCGTATGGGTGATTGTGGACTGACTCACGAAGTCAGCTCACTTCTTACCGATCAAAATGACTTACAGTTTGGATCGGTTAGCAAAACTGTACATCGATGAGATTGTCAGATTGCATGGAGTTCCCTTGGACATTGTCTCTGACCGTGATCCTCGATTTTCTGTCCAGGTTTTGGAAGAAATTACAGGAAGATTTGGGAACTAATCTGAGTTTCAGCACTGCATATCATCCTCAATCTGATGGTCAGACAGAGAGAACTATTCAGACACTTGAGGATCTTCTGAGATCTTATGTGGTTGACTGGTCTGTTGAGTGGGATCTGGACTTATCACTGATAGAGTTCACCTACAACAATAGCTTTCACTCTAGCATACAGATGGCTCCGTATGAGGCCCTATATGGGAGGAAATGCAGAACACCTATATGCTGGGAGGAAACTGGGGACAGAACAGTGCTAAGGTCTGATGCTGTTCAGGAAGCCACTGAGAAGATCAGAGAAATTCAGAGAAAGATGAAGATTGCTCAGGATAGGCAGAAGAGTTATGCTGATGTGAGGCGGCGTCCTCTTGAGTTTTTGGTGGGAGAGCATGTTTTCCTAAAGGTCTCACCTATGAAAGGGGTGATGAGATTTGGGAAGAGGGGAAAATTGAGTCCCAGGTACATTGGTCCCTTTGATATCATTGAGAGGGTTGGACCTGTGGCATACCGACTTGCTCTGCCCCCATCACTGGAACACCTCCATAATGTGTTCCATGTATCTGCACTCAGAAAATATTGTTCTGATCCTTCTCATGTTCTAGAGTTGGAACCTCTTCAGCTTGAAGAGAACATGACTTTTGTGGTGAAACCTCTCAGAATTGAAGATAGAAAAGAGAAAGTGCTGAGAAATAAGGTTATTCCACTTGTGAAAGTCATATGGGGAAATCAGTCTGTTGAAGAAGCCTCTTGGGAGGTTGAAGCAGATATGAGAAAGGAGCATCCTCACCTATTCAGTGACGGGCTTGGTCAGCTTTAGAGGACTAAAGCTCTATAAGGGGGGAGGATGTAACGCCCTCGATTTTTCTGAATTATGATTTAAGGTTAGAAATTCTGTTTCTGTATTTTTATCTGTTAAAATTTTGGGATTTTTGCCTAAGTGTACGAATTTTTCCTACAGGGCAAAAATAATTATTTTGGTTGGGTATTCGAACCCTCAACCTTGATTCTTTGCTCCTGGAATTCCTTCCACCATGGTGGCACATATTTCTGATATTATTGGAGTGGCACAGGGTGGTTAAGCCCAGGTAAGCCCATAAAACCGATTTTTCACTTAAGTTAACTGGGTTATTGGATCTTGGATCCGTTTGGGGTGGGAGAAAAAGAGGAATTGCGTGAGGGCTCCTCTCCCTCACGACTTTTGTGTTTTTCTTGCCCTAGCCGCCTTTGGTTGTCGCCCTCACTGTGCTTGGCGCCTCCTGAGATTTCTGACGCTGGTGGTGGCAGACTGGTGGTGGACGAACTTCCTGGTGATCCTCTGTCTTGGCGTTTTTCTTCTGTGAACGTTTTTCAGTGAGTAATTCGATCCTAAGGAGTCTAATCCTATTTGCAATAATTATCTGTATGAACTAAAAATCTGCAAGTAGATCCTGTGTTTTTCTATTCTATAGGTCGGATCTGAATATGCATGATAATTCAGAAATTTTGTCTTGCTGAAAATTGTAGTCGCCAATCTGACCTTACTGTGCTTTAACCTCAATATCTCATGATCTATAGATCCAAATCACACGAAACAAATTTTGTATGAAACTAGATTCGCTCAGCTTTGATTCTTATGTAATATCGACCACATCTGAACTATATTCGTGTTGCAATCGGCATTGTTATATAACTTACGAAATCTGTTTTCTGAAAATCTAGAATCTTGACCCTTTTGTGTTCGAACTCTCGTATCTCCCTAGGTATAGCTCGAAATCCTGTGAAACCAGTTTTATTAGACCGTAGGCTTGAAGAGCTTCATTTTGACTCCCATAACGCCTATTTTCGATTAGTTATTGGATCTGAAATATATGTCGTAATTCTGATATATGAATCTGTTTTCTTGAAATCTGAAATTCTGACCCACCTATGTTCGAACCCTTATATCTTCCTGCCTACAATTCGAAATTTTGCGAAACCAGTTTTATTGGAAACTAGATTCGGAGAGCTTCATTTTGAATATAATATTGACTAGCTTTGGTTCGAAATTGGACCAAAAATATATGTTGCAATCTGACAATATAAATCTGCTATGTTTTGGTTAGACGAATATTCCATTGTGAGAAAAATTTAGCCTGTATGGTTTAATCTCTTAAATTGTGGTCTGTAGTTCTTCTAAAATTTATTTGCTTGATGAGAAATTTTAGAGAAAACAAAATTTGGGGATTTAACTAAGAACTTAGGAATTTTCGAAAATCATGGTTCGAGCCAATTTTGGGGCTTTTGTCAATTTTCTTCACGAACGTGTAATTAAAATTATCTGTAGTGGGGGACTGAAATTATTTACATGAAATTTGTACGTTCTGTTAAGGTTCTGAAACTGGCGCCCTTACAGTAATTTTATAGCTCACGGTTTTAGGAATTTTGAGGAAATTATTTCATGAATAGTTTCTGTTATATGTTTAATTGTTTGTTATGTGAATATTTTCTGTTCTGTTTATATGTTGTGAATTTTCTGAAAACTTTGAATGTGTTATAACCTTTGTGAGAACATAGACTGGTCTGACATGAATTAAGGATAGTTGCATGAAATCTAAGGAATTCACTCACATATTACTTCTAGTTGATGGTAAAAATTATGAAGTGTGTTCAGCTTTGATTTTCTGCAAATTGTAATTTGTTAAGGACTGGATATTGGGGTGTGTCATTTTCTGGTTTGTCAGACTTTGGGCATGATGTAAGAATTAAGTAGTGGTTGGTCCTACTCCTCCGTTTCAGTATAATCTGTTCTGTAAAATTATGCCCTAGTGTAGCACTCTTCTGTGTTCTTACCCTCCTTCTGTGGCGCTGTAATGGTGCTGATAGTCTACTACGACCCTTGAGACACTATTTCTGTTCCGTTATTGGTATTGGAGGCCAGAGTGCCACGTCCTGACAAGACGGGGGCCACCCACTGATACCTCCTCTACCATTATGTTCTGGGTATTGGAGACCAGAGTGCCACGTCCTGACAAGACGGGGGCCACCCACTGATACCTCCTCTACCATTCTGTTCTGGGTATTGGAGACCAGAGTGCCACGTCCTGACAAGACGGGGGCCACCCACTGATACCTCCTCTGCCATTCTGTTCTGGGTTTTGGAGGCCAGAGTGCCACGTCCTGACAAGACGGGGGCCACCCACTGATACCTCCTCTACCATTCTGTTTCTGATATGCATGCATGTCTCGTCCTCGGCAGAGGTGGGGTCAGACCTTCTGTGGTCATCAGGCCTTCTGTGGCCTTTCTGTTTCCGATGTAGACTATCCGTTTGGATTCTGAAAATTCTGATTTTCTGTCTGTCAGTTCTGATTTCTGTAGTTCTGTTTCGATCTGTATTATAGATGTGTTAGGCAGTGTGTTTAGTAGGGAGGGGTTGGTATACTTATATCCTACTTCATGCTTGATGCCTAATGTTATAAGTATCTGTATTTGATTATGTTTTGTTTCTGATATGAGTGTGCATGTTAAGTTGATTTATCTTATCTGTTACAAAAATGTATTTCAACTTATGCATGATATTTTTGATGTGTACTATGGATGGCTTTTAGTGTCTTTTACTCACTGAGCTTTTTAGCTCACCCCCATTGTTTAAATATTTTCAGGTGAGACATTGGGACAGTGATCGCTACAGCTAATTCACGAATTTACTATGATGCTAATGTTTTATTTAATTTCTAAGAGTTGTCTTCTAAAAAATCTGTCAGGCCTGCGTGCCTAACTTAATATATGAGACGTTTTATCTCCTGATGGCTTATGCCTGTTTTCAGGATATTATATTATAGTTGTCTCGTTTTAATTGTTAGATAAGAGTTTTGGATTCGTGAGATTTGAAATTATTCTTATTCTGAAATGTCCGATTTGAGAGTTATTGTTCTTATTCCGCAATATATCTGAAATTGTGTTTTCCACATATGTGTAGTGTGGACATCTGTTTTATTCCAGGATATGCGTGTCTGTGCAGCAGTAAATTATTATACTTGCTGCCGGATTTTCTGGATTTCCGGATTTCTATTTCCTAGTAAATCGATCCTATTCAGTTCTGTGCGGTTTTCAGTTCCGTAGTAATGTCCTTCGATGCCGCTTTCTTCTTGTGTTTTAATGGAAGAGTAAAAATTTTTGAAACCCCGTATTTTACTTGTATGCGTGTGGGGTGTGATTCTGAGGGATGTTACACTTCTGGTCAAAATTGCTACAAAATACGGTACCGTGTAGTTCCATACGGTAGTGCCGTATTTTTGTCAAACTTTTCTGGTCTAAAATGTTGAATAATATGGCACCGTGTAGTTCCATACGGTAGTGCCGTATTTCACCCAAGTCTTCTGCTGAGAAATATGGTACCGTAAGAGTTTGTCCAGAAAATACGGTAGTGCCGTATTTTTGCAATTTAGCTCCAAATTTCATGAAAATTGATGGGTAGCTTTGTTTCGACGTCTGGAATCCATTTGTGTGCTCAAATCTTCCAAAATCCATCAAAATATGGCACTTTTAACATGAAAATGATCAAAAATAAGAAATAGTGTCGATTCTGCAATATTTGATAAATAAGGCTTAAAAACAAGCAAAAGAGCATAAATATGACACAAAAAGACACATGAAATGACACAAAATATACTGTGCATTTTGGTGTCATCAAACACATAAAGCTCAAACTTTGCTTGTCCTCAAGCAAATAAATAAGAACAATGCTAAGTATGGAAAACATGCTCTTTTATGAAAAATAAATTTCTAAAATATAATTCACTCATGAAATATTCCATCAACTTTTTGCACAAATTTTAGATAAATACATCATCCAATGAAATTAATCTTTAAGATCTAGAATATTTAATCAAATAAAACTTCACAACTCGCATAATAAAAAGAATCTCAATCTCATGATTTCACCTTTATTTTAGTTTAAATCTATCATACCTTTGTTTACAGGAATAGGATATCCAAAATCTTTTTCCACTCAATCTCTTTTTCTCTCTTTTTTTTTTAATGTGTTTTTGATGGTATGTACCCACATACATACACACTTTTTATTTGGACTTCAACACTTATCTTCGATACCACTATCAATTTTACACAGTGCCAAGTAGAGGAGTCATTCTCTCATGCCTACCCAAAATTTTTCTCTCATCAAATTTTTTTTTTTTTTATAATTTTTGACTTCAACCCATGTCTTAGGTACCACTGTCAATTTTGCACAGTGCCAAGTAGGGGAGTCTCTCACTCTTTTTGTGGATCTTGGATTCTTTCTTCCCAACAAATAGTAAGATAAACTAAACATCAACTAGGCTAATCAATTGACATCAATTCAAAAATTACACTCATATGCTCATTTTATTCAAGAAAGATGCTTCACTCTTAGATTGCATTCATCAAACAACATACCTACCCAAAACATATACATTAATCAATGAATAATTTCAACAAGTAGATATATATTGAAGAAATAAATTCAACATAATAGGTATATCTTCATTTACAGGCATTAGCATGAACTTTCATAATCAATGTTTAATCTACACATTTCTTATCCCATGGATTCAAGTCATAAAAATTTTTAAACCTCAAAATATGTCAAAATCAATGCAAAAGGTGTGAAGCATGAAAACTCATATAATCATAGTCAAAAGTGTAACATGATTGGTCCATATAATCACATAAGGCTCAAACAATGCAAAGGGTGTAAAGTGACAACAAATCAAAGATGCAACCATATGAAAAATCATGAATACAAGAGAGTGTAAACAATACTCACAAAACTATATAGCAAGCTCTGACCAAAGATACATAAGGCTCAGATAAAAAAAAAATAGTGTTGGGGCAGATGCTGCTAGGTTCAAAGATGTGCCTTTTGAAAATTTTATTTGCAAAATTTAAGGTACATAAGCCTCAAATCAAAAAATAATCTCTTACTTAAATCAAACAAAAATAGAACAATAATCTTTTCAAAGGGAAATCATAGGTATCATCAATGGTCCAAAAGGGTGCAGGTGAAAAGATCTGATGCAAGCGAGAAGCAGATATGGAACAGAAGCTAGCTGAAGAGCTGCTAGCAATGATGATGGTGCCGATAGTAGAGTGAGTAATCTCTAGAGGCCTACTAGAGAATACAATCATAGAGGTGAGATTGTCGGCCGGTGCAAAAGATAGTACTGCATAAAAAAATCAGAGTCAATAATAAAGAACTGCTGCAAAAATAAATAAAATCATGGAATAAGAGGCAGCAAAAGAAATAAGAATCTGCTGGTGGTATGATCCAGTGTCGACGGCTGGAGACAGTGATGTCAAAGGCAGATGTAGTGGTGGCTAGAGGTGCTGCAAATCTAGAGAAGAAGCCGCAGGTGTCCAAGGAAAGCAGTGCAACCGTAAAGAATTTTATTTTCCTGCAACAAGAAAAGGAAAATTAATTCTAAAAATAAACTAAAATAAAAGAAACTAAGCAAAGTAAAAGTGTGCTTGGGTTGCCTCCCAAGAAGCGCTAATTTTTGGTCCATAGCTTGACCTAAACTCAAATCTCATCGTGAAGTAGGTGAATCAGTTCCAAAGTATAAAGCATACAATCTTCTGCACTTCCTTTTTCCCAAAAGATTAGCCACTAATCCAAATATCCAAAATTCAATATAAATCACAATCAAAGTGGCTTTCTTAAATATGCAGAAATTAAAATTAAAGTTCTCAAATCCAATCAAAGGATATTCAATTATTTTTCTATGTTTATCAAAAAGTAAAATCATAAGTGCTTTCTTCAAATTTAAATCTTCAATTGCAATAGAAATAGGACTTTGATTAAAATAATTAAGCATTGGATCATGATAATAATAGTCTTTATGTCTCTCATTAGAATCCTCAATAAAACACACTTTCTCAAATAGATCAAAAATTTCAACAATAGATATGGGCAAAACATCAGAGTGAGATTCATCAATTTTCACAATTTTCAAATCATCTACAGGTTCTTCATGCACTTCATCAAACAATTTATCAATTTGAAAATCATCATTAAAGTCAAGATGAGACTCTTCAAAATTAATTTTCTCATGCTTCCCCACAAATAATTCATCATCAGAAGAGTCAAAATCAGAATCATATGAAAAAGAATTAATAGAATCAGAGTTTACCACAAGAGATTTATCATTAATTTCAAAAATATCACCAAAATCACAGTGGGGTTCATTAATGTCTATAATTTTTGAACCTTCATCATGCTCATCAGATTTAACCATATATAAATTACATCAAAATCAGAATTATCATCAAAAGAAGGTTTTTCAATTTCAATTTCTTCGAACTTTTCCTCAACTAAACTATCAAAGGAATCAATTTTACAATCATCAAAATCAGAGTGAGAATCATGAATGTTAACATAAGGCTCAATCTCAAAACAATCATAATCAGAGGGGGAATTTTCTAAATCAACTTCCTCAGTTTCCAAATCAAATTCAAACAAGCAATTTTGTTGTGCTATCCAGTTTTCTAACATTTCAGTATCAGCACATAAATCATCAAGCCTAGAACTGATTTGTTTCATATTCTCGTTCATTTCACCATTTTGTTTCAATTGTGAATTCATGAATTTCTCAAACATGCCCTCTAAACTAGATTTTTCAGTTTTCTCAAAGCATGGTACATAATTATTGTTTGAGCAATCACCATAAAAAGGAGTTTGATTTTTCCAACTAGATTCATAAAGATCATCTTGATACCATGAAGAATTAGAATTTGGAGGAATTAAAAATTTGCAATCAGAAGTATAATGATCAGATGATTTACAAATATTACACGTAACAAAATAGGACTGTAATTTTGATATATCTGCAAGAGTGCATCGTGAATCATTTTGTGGCATGTACACCTTACCTCTTTCAGTTGTCGAGGAGTTGTGATAAAAAGACATATTTTCAAATCTATCAATAACAGAGAGATTATCCAACACCAATCAATAAGATCCTTTTTTTTAGAATATATAAAAAATAGAAAATCTAAAACACAAGCAAATTCACAAATTTTTAGATATCACAACTCTGTCACAACTAAGAAAATCTAAAACCTACAAAAATAGAAAACAAAGTTAAATCTAAAACAAATAAAACTTAGTCTAGCAATACTAACAACTATTTGGATATTAACAAAACTAAGATCCCCGGCAACGGCGCCAATAACTTGTTGTGTCCGCAAGTGCACGGATACTTCGAAGTAATAAAAATATCGAACCACAGAGACCTTATTGTTAAGTACCAAATAATTGTATTCTTACTAGCTAAGCAAATCGAGTATGATGCAAGTAAAAGATGCAGAAAAGTATACTAAAAGATGATCAGGGAGATAAACATGGGACTAGGGTTTCATCCACCTTAATTTCAATGACTAGATAAGAATAAAAGGTCATCAGTCAAATCTTATTATGATAAAGACCTAATTTACTTCATAAAAGGATCATCTCGCTCTCGCGCAGACAATCATACAAAGGACCAATCCTCACTCTCGTGCAAGATCTATCCAATGCTGAAATTAAGTAAATTATTGAACAAAGAACTCAAGGATCACTCTCGTGCATCCGAGTTCTAAGTCAATCATCTCAAGTGGAATCTCAAGGATCACTCTCGTGCATCCTAAAACTCAACACAGGTTTTACTTATGGTTTTCCGACGACTCGATCCTCACTCTCGTGCAAGATCAAATCAAGTCTAACACAATAACTCAACCCTAGATTCAAATTATCAACATGGCAATAAATTCACTAAAAATTAGAATTCGAAGAACAAACCTAATCTCTTACGATAAGTTCCAAACTCAATGATTTTTAGGGTTTCGAACTTCAAACGATCAACCTCACGGTCTATTTCGCAAAACTCTAAAACATGCTGATATTTATAAAACTAAAGAGAATTAAAGAACAATCAATCATAAAAGTAAAATTATCATATTAAAATTAAACTTGACAAAAATCAATGTTTTCTAATCATTAACAAACTAAGGGGATTACACCCCATGTCCCAAAAGAAGATCTATGCTTTCATGGTGAAAGGATTATAACAAACCATAATTTCAGAGGATTAGAAAGCGAAAAAGGGGAAGAAAAGTTACAAAACAGGGTTGTAATTGAAATACAACCCGTAATTTCGCTTGTGAACAGTGCTGTCACCACTATTTTGATGATTTCTCCCTCGATCGGACTCCAAACGCTCTGAAACTTCTGGGCGTGCTCTCCTACTCGAGATGAAGCTTCAGTGTGAAAATCACGGTCTGAGATGTCCTCTACGCCTCTCGGTGTGAGGACAAACCCTAACCGCCTCTCTGACGATTGCTCTCTCAATAGGTGATACAAATTCGTGCTTCCTCTCGTGCATCTTCTCCTTTTAAAGAGGAGTCTGGAACATCTTTTGGATCTTAATTTGGACTTCTGGATCAAAGGTTATGGCCCACGCAAGAATCGGACCCGAAAAAGTCGTGAATCTGGTTTAAAAATACGGTACCGTATTCGGATAACGGCAGTGCCGTATTTTCCTTCTGTAAGTTCCGGGTAGCAAATACGGTACCGTGACAATGTTGCCCAATTACACGGTAGTGCCGTATTTTTTGCTAAAACCTTCTGGTCAAAATTGCTACAAAATACGGTACCGTGTAGTTCCATACGGTAGTGCCGTATTTGTGTCAAACTTTTCTAGTCTAAAATGTTGAATAATACGGCACCGTGTAGTTCCATATTGTAGTGTCATATTTCACCCAAGTCTTCTGCTGAGAAATACGGTACCGTGAGAGTTTGTCCAGAAAATACGGTAGTGCTGTATTTTTGCAATTTAGCTCCAAATTTCGTGAAAATTGATGGGTAGCTTTGTTTCGACGTCTGGAATCCATTGGTGTGCTCAAATCTTCCAAAATCCATCAAAATATGGCACTTTTAACCTGAAAATGATCAAAAATAAGAAATAGTGTAGATTCTGTAATATTTGATAAATAAGGCTTAAAAACAAACAAAAGAGCATAAATATGACTCAAAAAGACACATGAAATGGCACAAAATATACTATGAATTTTGGTGTCATCACCTGCTAGTGACTACAGTCCTGGAAGCAAAGTCGTAGGCTGGTGCAAAAGATAGCACTTCAACAAAAAAAAATTCAGAGTCACTAATGAAGATTCTACTACATTAAATAAAATCAATAGAATAAGAGGCAGCAGAAGAAATAAGAGGCAGCTGATGGTATAATCCAGTGTCGACGGCTGGAAACAGTGGTGTCAGAGGCAGATGCAGTGGTGGCGGCTGGGTTGGCTAGAGGTGCTGCAAATCTGGAGAAGAAGCTGCAGGTGTCCAAGGATAGTAGAGTAGCATACTAATTCAGTTACAAAAAATAGCTATACCCAAGAATAAGATCTAATGATCCATAAAGAAAATAGACAAAGCCAAAAGGTATAATAAAACTCGTTCTTTCCGGGCGTATGAAAATCAAAGGATCAAAATTTGTTAGGAATTTAGGGTATCAGCAGAAAGAAAGCTAATCAGATTAGTCAAAGAAAACTGCTGCAGAAATTAATCTAGTACCAAAAGATGCTGTGTTTTAGGTTTGTCCAAATAATAGTAAAAGATGAGTAGTTCATGTTTGTGCCAAAGATCAAAAATTTTATCAACCCAATTTCTTAAAATCACAGCGAAAAAACACCTAATCAGATAAGCAGAATACAAATTCCAAATTACGGGCCTGAAATTCCTTACGGCAGTGCCGTAATTTGCACAAAATTCTCAGATCAAAAATATGCAGGAAATACGGTACCGCAAAAACCCTTACGGTACTGCCGTAAAAGTCACCAAACTTTCTAGTGAAAACAAACCAAAATTACGGCATGTGAAGTTGAAAATGATCAAAAATTACGGCACCGTAAAATGGATTACGGTAGTGATGTAAAAATCAGTTAACTCTCGGGTAAGAAATTGGCAGAAATTACGGCCCGTGAAATAGATTATTGCAGTGCCGTATTTTGCGTAAAATTTGATTTTCCCTGCAAAAAGAAAAGAAAAATTAATTCTAAAAATAAACTAAATAAAAGAAACTAAGCAAAGTAAAAGTGCTTGGGTTGCCTCCCAAGAAGCGCTAATTTTAGGTACACAGCTTGATCAAAAATCAATTATCATGGTGAAGCAGGTGGATTAGTACCATAGTAAATAGCATATAATTGTTTCTTTTCCCACTGTCCAAAAAGTTTACCCACTAATCCAAATATCCAAAATTTTATATAAATCACAATCACCGTGGCTTTCTAAAATATGCAGAAATTAAAATCAAAATTTTCAATTCTACTTAGAGGATATTCAATAATCTTCCTATATTTATCAGTAAGCAAAATCATAAGTCCTTTCTTCAAATCTATATCTTCAATTGCAATAAGAGTAGGACATCCATCAAAAGAATAACATATTGGATCATAAAAATAGTTTTTCTATCTCACATTAGGTTCTTCAATAAAGCATAAATTTTTAAATAAATCAAAAGATTGAACAGTAGATATGGGCAAAACATCAGAGTGAGATTCAATAATGTTTGTAATATTCAAATCCTTTTCAAGTTCCTCAAGTTCACAATCAAATAATTTATGAATTTCAAAATTATCATAAAAATCAGAGTGAGACTTTTCAAAATCAATTTCCTCATGCTTTTCCACAAAATCATCATTAGAATAATCAAAAGAATCAATCTCAGAATTATAAGAATAAATTTCATCAAAAGAATCAATTTCATCGAAAGGGGGGTTTTTCAATTTCAATTTCCTCAACCATTTCCACAAATAAATTATCAAAGGAATCAATTTCACAATTATCAAAATCAGAGTGAGATTCATTAATGTTCACATGAGGCTCAATCTCAAAACAATCATAATCAGAGGGGGAATTTTCTAAATTAATTTTCTCAGTTTCCAAATCAAACTCAAATAAAAAATTTTGTTGTGCTCTCTGGGTTTCTAAAATTTTCTTATGAGCTGTTAAAGATTATACTTGAGAAGCAAGCTAACTATTTTTTTTTCTTTTTTTCAAAATATATAAAAAACACAAACAAATTTAAAATTTTCAGATATCACAGTTCTGTCACAACTTGTGAATATCCAAAACATGCAAAAACAGAAAACAAAGTTAAATCTAAAACAAATAAATCTTAGTCTAGCAATACTAACAACTATTTTGATATTAACAAAACTAAGGTCCCCGGCAATGGCGCCAAAGACTTATTGTAGTCCGCAAGTGCACGGATACTCAAAGTAATAAAGAAAGATATCGAACCACAGAGACCTTATTGTTAAGTACCAAATAATTGTTTTCTCCCTAGCTAAGCAAACCGAATTTGATAGAAGTAAGCTATGTAGAAAGTATGCTAAAGGATGATAAGATAGAAATAACATGGGACTAAGGTTTCATCCACCTTAGTTTCAATGACTAGATGTGAATAGATGTTCGTCAGTCTAATCTATTATGATAAAGACATAATTTACTTGATAAAAGTATTGCCTCACTCTCGTGTAGACAATCATGCAGGGACCAATCTTCGCTTTCGCGCAAGATCTATCCCAAGCTAAGAATAAGTAAATCATCAATCAAAGAACTCAAGGATCACTTTCATGCATCCGAGTTCTAAGTTGATTATCTCAAGTGGAATCTCAAGGATCACTTTCATGCATCCGAGTCTCAACACAGGTTCTACTTAAGGCTCTCTGACGATCTAATACTCAATTTCTTACAGTATCAAATCAAGTCTAACACAATAACTCAACCCAAGATTCAAATTATCAACATGGCAATAAAACTACTAAAAATCAGAATTCAAAGAATAAATCTAATTTCTTATTATAAGTTCCAAACTCAATGATTCCTAGGGTTCCAAATTTCACAATCAACCTTTCAGTCTATTTCGCAAAATTCTAAAATATGCAGATAATATGAATACTTTGGAGAATTAAAGACAATTATTGCATAAGTAGAATAATCAAGATAAAACTATCTTGACGAAATAAAAGTCATATAATCATATAAAATCAAGAGAAATTACTCCCCCATGTCCCAAAACATGTTTAAGCTAGCATGGAAGAAGAAATACAAAAAATCATAGTTTCAATAGATTGGAAATCAAAGGGAAAGGGAAAATCAACTTTACAACACGGCTGTAATGGAAATTACAGTCGTAATTTGCTTGCATGAATAGTGCCGGCGCCCACTTTTTCGTCGATTTCTCCTCCGATTGATCTCCTTTCTCTCTGAAACTTCTGGTGTATCGTCTCCTACTCCATGCGAAGCTTCCATGTAGAAATCGCAGACGGAGATGAATTGTATGCTTCCCGGTGGCGAACCATAAGGCGATCGCAAGAATCACGATTTCTCTCTGTATGGTGGATCAAAATTAGGGCTTCGCCCCCTACGTGCTCTCCTCCTTGGAGGCTCTCCTTTGCCTTATTACAGCTTTAATTTTAAAGGCCTGGATCGTCCGCAATCGATCGCGCAAAAATCGGATTTCAATTTAATTGTGAAAATTGCGTTCTAGGTTAGAATTACGGCCGTAATATTGGTTACGGCACTACCGTAATTTGGCTGGAACTCTCGGTACAGGAATCTTCTGGAAATACGGTACCGTGGAATATTTTACGGTAGTGCCGTAATTTCTAGAAATATTTCGGGTGGAAAATGGCCTCAAAATATGGCCCGTGAAATCCATTACGGCGGTGCCGTAAAATCTCCAAAACTTTCTGTACGAAAATCACCCCAAAATACGGCAGTGCTCCGAAATTATGGCAGTATGTGAAAATACGGTACCGTAATATAAATTACGGCACTGCTGTAATTTGGGTGTTGGCTTCGATTTGCATGAAATTTGTCATTTAACTTCTTCTTGATGATGAGAATTCTTCTATGTATCTGATTTTGCTTAAAAATGCCTTAAAATCATGCCTTTTTAACATGAAAATTATCAAAAACCAAAATAGAAGTAGATTTTGCAATATTTGATAAAAAAAAAAGGCATAAAAATAAGCAAAGGAGCATAAATATGATACAAAAATACCAATGGAATGGCATGAAATTTACTATAAATTTTGGTGTCATCAGCACATCATCCTTGGAGGTGGCACAAGCTTTGAAGAAGGTGACCTAAGGCTTGGGTATTCTTTCCGAGGCTAGCACCGGGCGTGGAAAAAGAGAGCTCGAGGCACCCGTGTGTATGAGACTGCAGAGGGCGAACACTTGGGTGCCTACCTCGACATCGGCCTCCACTTGCTCTAGGTACTTTCTATCACATCGTGTTGACCCCCTCGCATGACGATCTTCACTGGGTTTTTGGGACTGGCCTGTTTCGGGGATATTCTTCTACTGCGTATGCAATCTGTAATGTCAAAAATTTTAAAATATCCCCGGGGTTTCCCAACACCACCCCCCCCCCCCCTTGAGACATTTTCCCTTCCCTTTTGTTCCTAGAGGTCGTCTCTTTGTCTTCCCCCTTGGATCGGCTGGAAATCCAACTGGATCCACCCCGAAATCACGAGGAATTGCCATCAACGGATAATATCACTGGCCGACCGTGATGTTTTCTATAAGAATTTAGGAAACTTAATCATGTGCGTGAAGACGTTCACGGGCAAGCCATGACGTCTTCTGTGGATTTTGGACTTTTTGCTCACGGCTATGAAGATGATCATGGCTAGGCTGTGAAGTCTTCTATGAATTTCTGGTCGTCAAGATTACGGGTGTGAAGACATTCACGAGCAAGCCGTGAAGTCTTTTGTGGATTTTAGGCTCGACGATCATAGGTGTGAAGACGTTCAAAGGCAATGAAGTCTTGTCCATTAGTCATCACGACCGTGAACGTAATTACGGTTAGGCTGTGATGTTCATAGGAAGCTCCGTTTTAGCCCAAATATGCTATGTTAGCTTGTCTTTTTGTCCTGAATCACCCTATGGTCTCAAAATTGTCCAATAAGCTCCAGAAGTGGGTGATTTTACTTGGAAATACATAAACATGAGGGAAAGTAAAGATTCCGAACAAAACAAGTATAAAAGCCAGGATTTGACATGAAAGTACCAGAGATTGACTTGTTTCAAAAATAAAATCATATCATAAAACAACATCAAAATACAAGTCATCAGCTCCCCTATGAGCAAATTCATGGTCATGATGGACTTCGTAGTGGCTTTCTAAATGCATCAAAAACAGCCCATGATGAGCTTCACAGTCATGATAGGACCTGCCAGACATGAAACCAATCGATTTCTCCTAGAATTCGGATGGTCTTTAAGGGGACTTGGTGGGGAAGGTGAAGAGATGTTGCCTTGGCAACAAAAGAACGAATTTGTGGTGGGTGGTGGGGGGGGGATTAGAGAGTTCAATTGGTGGAAAGAAACTGACATGGTGGGCTGACATGTGTTAATCTACTGAATTAAAACAAAAAATATATATATATATATTTATTTATTTATTTTTTTTGAATAAAAGCCAAATTTCAACAAGCAACCAGAAATCCAGGGCTATAGAAATTAATCATTTTCGAAAAGTAGCTATTCCTTATAGGAGCATCTAGTGACCCATTATCAAAACTAACTAAACCCAGTATTAGAACTAAACTAGTTCTATTCATTCGAACCAAAGATATGGATCCAACGCTTGACCAAACATGTAGAATATTTGTGACAAGAAGGCTAATCAGATTAGTAAATGACAGAATCACAGAAATTTATCAGTCAGCATAATTTGCTTTGTTGCGTAGGAAGATCCAGTGACATTTCATTGCAGCCAACTTTTCCAAGAGCTAGAGCAAAACTTATATTTCCTTGTCATGTGAAAGATTAGGGTTCTAGCTTACCAAAGCACATTAAACACCTGTAATAAAAACACATTTTAGATTAGTAAAGAAAAAATTTGAAGGAGTCAATCAGTCATCAAATTTTGCTAGGTTGCGTAGGTTGATATGGTAATTCTCAACTAGAACCAGCTATTCCAATAAGTAGAGAGAAACTTGTTCTTCTTAGCTGTGTGATAGGAGCCCGCAAGTGCACGGTTCTATGGCGTAATAAAAAGTATCTATCCCATAAGGACTAGGGGGTCAAGTACTACCTAATCAGTCTATTGAAAGCTAGGTGATCAAATAATGATGAGAGTTACTAATATCCTAAGGCAAGAAAGTAAACTTGAACAAATCGAGAGCAAACGAAGGTGTGAAAATATCAAGAGAAAAATCAGGGTTTTAGGTTTCACCATACTGAAGAATAAAGAAACATGATGCTAAGTGTTTTAATTTGTCTAATCTATGTTCTTAAGAAAATTCCTCCTAGTGTACATATCATCCCCTCTCAGGCTATGATCCGATATCTATCTTAACCCAAGTCTCCTACTTTCGTGGCTTACTGAGTTAAGTAGATCCAATGAGTTCCGTGAAGAATTGTTTAATTCCTCGAGTAGTTTTGACCTTACTTTGTGGTTGAAAATACAAGTCCAATCTATGGGGATCCGACATTGTGGTTCACCTCTCAGTCCATCCCACAACATTTAAAACATACGTATGCATGGCTAGTACATAAATATGAAATAATTGCAACTTAGACTGAATAATAACAATAGAAAATAGAATCAAAGCACTTAATTAATCATCATAAAGTTCCAACATTCTTACCGTGGGCAATTCCCAAACCCCAAAATATGCTTATGCTAGAGCGTTCATCGTTGAACACATCAAATCTCTCATAGAAAAGCAATACAAACCAAGGGAGAGGCTAGATCTATGACAGGAGAGGGTGGAGCATGATTTTTAGCGTCAAAATGAGGCACAAATCATGCCCGAACAACCTCCTCCGTCAAACTTTTCACCAAAATCCTAGCTATCACCTTTCACCTTAGATCCCCCTCTTCGTTCCATGAAACCGCACGATTCTTGTCCCAAAATGTCGCATACCAAGTTAGGAAGCTCCCTTCTAATTTTTCCCAAATTCCGCTCCAAGAATAGCAAGAATCGGGTGAAAAACCGAACGGGTATCGTAAACTGCGGAAATCTTCACAGCCGTGCATGGATGCACGGGCATGCTGATGACATCGAAATTTATAGTAAATTTTGTGCCATTTCATATATCTTTTTGTGTCAAATTCATGAACCTTTGCTTATTTTTATGCCATTTTTTATCAATTATTGCGGAATCTACACTCTTTTGGGTTTTTCATGATTTTCAGGCAAAAAGGCACAATTTTCAGTCATTTTCAAGCAATTCAGATGCATGGATGAATTCCCACCATCAAGAGAAGATTACATGTCAAATTTCAAGAAAATTAGAGCTTCAGACCAAATTACGGTAGGGCCGTAATCTATATTAAGGTATCGTATTTTCACCGGCTACCGCAATATCAGAGCACTGCCATAATTTGGGAATTTTTCATCTAGAAAGATTTTCGAAAATTACGGCACTACCGTAAATATTTTCACAGGCCGTAATTTGGAGCGCTTTCCGACCAGAAGATTTTGGAGAAATTACGGCATGGCCGTAAATATTATTACGTGTCGTATTTTGAGGTCGTTTTCCACCCGAGAGATTTCCAGATATTATGGCACTGCCATAAAATGTTCCACGGTACCGTATTCCTAGATGATTTCTATACCGAGAGTTCCAGCAAAATTACGGCACTGCCGTTACCATTTTCACGACCATAATTCTAACTCTAGACGCGATTTTCCTAGTCAACCTTGAAGCTCGATTTTTGCGCGATCGATTGCAGACAATTCAGGCCATTAAATTCAAAGCTATAAGAAGCAAAAAGGGAGCTTTCAAAGAGACAAAGGGGAAGACACCAAAAGCCCTAAATTGCATCCACTAACAAAGGAGAAATTTAGTTTCACGCCGCCGCCCTAGGTTTCGCCACCGGGAAGCATACAGCGCATCTCCGGCCATGAAATTTGAAGGGAAGCTTGGCCTAGAGTAGGAGAACATACTCTAGAAGTTTCAGAGTGAAAGGATCTCGATCAGAGGAGAAATCAACAAAAACACGCCGCCGGCACTGTTCACGCATGGAAATTGTGGCTGTAATTTCCATTACAGCCGTGTGGTTATTTGTTTTTCCCCTTCTCCTTTGATTTCTTACACTTTGATACTATGGATTATTGTAATCTTTCATCCATGCTACCTTAAACCTTTTATGGGACATGGGGGAGTAACTCCCTTTGATTTCTTAATGACTAGATAAATTTTTCATTACTTCGTCACGTATAATTTTAGAATGATAATTCTACTTATATGATATTTGCTCTTTAATTCTCCATAGATTCATGTTATTAATCATGTTTTAGAGTTTTCGTAATAAGGACCGAAAGGTGACTTGCTTGAGAACTTGGAACCCTATAATTGATTGTTAGGAACTTAATGTAAGAAATTATGTTAGTTCTTGTTTCTTGATTTTAGAAGAATAATTGCCATGGTGATAATATGAATCTAGGATTGAGTTAATTTATCAAACGTGGAGATCTTGTGCGAAAGTGAGGATCGGAACGTTGGAGAACCATAAGTGGAACTTGTGTTGAGACTCAGATGCATGAAAGTGATCCTTGAGATTCCACTTGAGATAATCATCTTAGAATTCGGATGCATGAAAGTGATCCTTCAGTTCTTTGTTTGATGATTTACTTATCTTCTGCTTAGGATAGATCTTGCGCGAAAGTGAAGATCGGTCCCTGCATGATTGTCTGCACGAGAGTGAGATGATCCTTTTATGAAGTAAATTATATCTTTATCATGATAAAATTAAACTGACAAATTACTATTCATATCTAGTCTTAGAAATTAAAGAGGATGAAACCCTAGTCCCAATGTCTCTCTCTGATATTTTCATTAGCTTTTCACTTGCATAGTTTCGATTGCCTAGATAGTAAGAACTCAATTATTCGGTACTTGACAACGAGGTCTCTGTGGTTCGATATCTTTCTTTTTTATTTCGAGTATCCATGCACTTGCGGACTATAACACATACCCATGAAGATTTCAGCGAAGTCTAGAAAACTCTTCATGGCTGTGCATGGATGCACGGGCATGCCTATGAACATTTTGGTGAAGTCTGAAAAACTCTTCACAGTCGTGCATGGATGCACGGGCAAGCCTGTGAACATTTCGGTGAAGTCTGAAAAGTTGCCATGAAATCTTCACGACCGCGCATGTCTTCACACCCTATGCTGTGATCTCTATAAAGTGCTCTGTTTTAGCAAAAATTTGACGTGTGGCTTCGTTTCATCATAAGGAGTTGTCCCATATCATCAATTCCTCTAAATTCCATCGGTTTTGGGCGATAATCCCTACATTTCAATAAAACTATGTAGAAGTGAAGATTCTGAATAATATAAAGCATTTAAATGCATAAATAAGATGAAACTATTATTTATAACCTAAAATTATATGAAAATTAAGCCACAATATGTTATATAAATGCGTGTTATCATTGTGCCAAAGATCAGGGGTTGCAGTTCATCCAAGATCATTAGTTACTATTGGTGTATATGCCCTAAGTCCTAGTATTGGTCTATCTTTGTACTACTTAACATTGATATTTATATATCATTCTAGCATTGTCGTTATCATTGTCTATTTACATCTGCGAATGTATACTTATGTGATAATGTCCCTGGAGACAGATTGGATCTGTGCTCAAACTTGTTATCCCTAGTCAAGTACCTTAGTATATATGGGATAGCTATGGTACATGAGAGATTGGTATATGGGCTGGTTAGGTACAAAACGCTAACACAGACATATGGGTATATCAGTGAAAGATATACTGGATCGACCCACTGTGAGGCAATGACTTGGTGTCATGAGTTATCCTCACAAGTGACAGGAGATGTGTTGATCCCTAGACTTGGGGTCATTGACTCTTCTATGTGTTGATCCCTAGACTTGAGGTCCTGTCCTAATAGAAGTATGGTGTGATATCTTACCTTTGGGTGAGTGTCAAATTCATTTAGGTCAACCTTGGCATGATCAAGTAAATGGCTGCTATCATTGGAAAGAAGATACTTATCTCCTAGAATACCAAGGACAAAGGTTTAGTCTCATAAGACCCAAACTTAAGCCCCCTAAGGTTGATAAGCCTTCAACCCCACTTTTTGACCATAACTCTTGTTTAGGACCTCCACCAAACACTCTAGAACCAATTAGTCAACCTACTAACTCTCTAGATCCTAAGTTGACCCCATCCTCTCATGAACTCATAGAGTGTGACCAATCCCTAGGAGAAGCAACAAATCAAAGCATAGGTACAATTTTAGATCAAACTAAGTGTCTCCCACCCTTAGTTTCAGACCTATGCACCTTTGATCTAGGTAAACTTGCACAACCTAAGCCTAAGGAAGAACATGAACCCAATTATATGAAGCTAGACTTAGTGGAAACTACCCTACACTTAGTGACCAATGAGACTAGTTTGCCTCAACCTAAGGAGCTCCCATGCCTATACCATACACTTGAACCCAGTGAGCCTACCCTTCATGACATAGGGCAAACTTTAGAGGACCCTTCAATAGGTAGTAAGCACTTAAATTCCATACCACTTGACTCTAGTGAAAGTTTAGATGAGCCTTTGGACACCTTAGAGAACCAACACCTTCAATTAGAGGACCATCATACTTTAGGCTTAACTCAACTTAAGTTTGGACCATTCACCATGGATGATTTGTCTAAGTCTTTACCCAAAGAACACCTTAAGACTAAGGTAGACTAAACAACTTGTCTAAACCCTCCTTTTAACACTTTTAAGGCCTCTAGCACTGAACCATCCAACTTAGGCCTAGACCCACCTCTAGAAACCCAACCCTCATACATAGAGGATCCTTCATCCTTAAATATCAACCAACTTGAATTAGGATCCCCAACCTTTAAGGAAGACATTGAACCCTTTGAAATAGACTTAGATCCTAAGCCCTACCCTTTAGGACATCCTCTAGACATAGAATCTCTTCCCCAAGACCCAATGAAGCTAGAGTCTTGTGCCTTAGATCCCTCTACCCATACCCTCAAACCACCCTTAGGACCAACCCAACTTGAGCATGCTAAAGACAACATTGCTTTAATTATTATTGAGCACATAGACTTTGTTATTCCTGTATACTTAGACACTCAAATCCCTTACCGCAAGTGTACTAATTATGATGGCCGAGAAAGGGAATTCACTGTAGGAGTACCTGATATAACACAAGGAATAGCAGCACAAATACTTTATGGTTGTAATGCTTACTCTTGCTCTTACCTTCATATGCATGCTTACTCATTTTTTTCATCTATGCCACTTCTGTACGGGAACCCTACACCTTATAATGTGGAAGATCCCATCCAAATTTTAAACATGTTTTGTGTGCATGAGCATATGGCCAACCTTGTGAACCAAGGCTTGTTCACCCACTCCAATGGTGAAGAAGTTTGGTTACCCAAGGAACATTTTACATGGACCACCTCTAGACATTTCAACCCATGCAAGGACAATTCTTCGAAGAAGAATTTTTTCCACCCGGGGAGAATTGATGGGGGTAGAGACCATGACCCAAGAAAATATAAATGGAGCTTAAGGCTACCCTAGTTTATGGGTACCCTAAGGCACCTTTGAGGAAACCCCTTTCAAGAGGGGGGGGCGCATATTGAAGATTTTCGCAAGGAAGCATAGGGTTTATTAGGATCTTTTGCATGCCATATAATCAACATCAAAACGATTGCAACCATGAATGAAGGATCATACCATCGCCATCATATGGATGGTAGCTTGGAAGCAAAGACCGAAAGGGATCTTCTCCCTAGTTGACGCACACAAGGTGATGTGCCTACTCCTTGGAGATCCTTGTGCTAGCAAGGTTCTTCAAGGGTTCTTGCCGTATGGAAAGGGAATGAGAGATGGTCTCTAGGCTTGCCGAACCTTCTCCAAGATGTCTCCTTCTCCACACCAAGGTCTCGTCGAGAGAGAGAGGTGCCGAAGGTTGAATGGAGCGTTCACTTGTTTTGGCGTTGAAGGGAACATGCGCTTATTATTTTCCAAAATAGGAAAGACATTAAGCCATGCGTTCAAGATCTCTAAACCGATCAATAACGCCACAAACAATGAACCATGCGTTCAAGCTCTTGAACCGGTTCAATGTAAATGCATTTGGTCCAAAGACCAAACCAAACCAGCCCAAGCCATTTGGTCTAGATCATCTTAAACCCTAAGGCTGCAGATCTAACCGTTCATCTCGTCATGCTCTTGATCTCACCGATCTAGCATCAATACTCTCGATCGAAGCTTACCGATCTCAAGCCCTAATCAATCAAACATGATCAGACCAGATCTCACTTACAATCAGAGATTAAATCCCTTTGAACTGAACCGAAACAATTCAGTCCACACGATCTGACTTAAGTAAGCCATATCATCAAATTGTGCGACCCTAAGGGTTTCCTTTAAATGTCGGTAACGATAACTTACGTTATCACGATCAGTGAGGGGTATCTAGCAACACATCACTGTCTCCCGATATAAAGGAAAGAGTCTTCCAAGACTACACCCAAACCACAGCACAAGTGTGAATCCACTTCACAAGGCATACATGTATCCTTTGCCACTGGATGTTCTTATTGGACAAGCGGGTCAAGCTTGTAACTCCAATATGATGAGCATGATTAGATCAGGTGAACATAGTCACCTGGGTATGGCCATACACTTTCTCAATCATCTCATCCAGGGGGGCCCCTTTAGAACATCACACTCCAATCCAGGAGATGGCAATCCTTTGTCTATCACTAGTGCCCTAACCTGACTCAAGCTCATTATCCAAGATAGTCTATAATCATTATGTTTCAAATGATATTGAACTACCTCAAAACAATGACAATCATCATTTAGAAACACAAGTGATCTCAAGTAATAGGACATGTGCCACTTGTTGCAATCAAGGATTATTCACATTGTGACAAGCAATTGAATATCCTAGTAGGGTCTGTCCAGTACATCCTATGTACCCATGAGTCTGCATCTTATTCCATGCTCGAAGCATCCTATAAGATTAGAACACATATTAGTCTCAATCATATCAAGGCTGTCTCAGGTTCACCAAGATATCTCGACTAAGGACAATATAGCATGTCAGCCTAGCTGAACAGCATTGAGACATTATTCAGAAGAACACACATTGCAGCAGATGATGTAACAACCTGAATAATAACCATTGCCTTTATAAACATAAGAGTTTATACATGATACTGTTACAATCCCAAGGCCTCAAACATTAGCCTTAAGGGCATACCCCAACAACCTTTGCATTGCATGCATCATGTAGCTACATTTAGTAAGTTTTATACTTTGTTTTGTATTTTTCTTTTATGGAAATTATGTTGCATCATACTAGAATTAGTGCATGTCATAATGTTGCATCCTAGTAGGAGTAGTGTAATAAGCATTTACAAGTCATGTGGACAAGCTCAAGGCTAGCTCAAAGCTCACTCAACAAAGCTAGCTTCAAAGCCTAGCTCAAAGTGAAGACATGAGATGAAAGGAGTTCATCTCACCATTCCAAATTCGTATGCCTCATCAATCATGGATTATTTCAGCCACCTCAAGTAATATGCACCCATGAAAGAAGAAAAATCAAGATCTCAATCCCTAAAATCAAGGAAGGCAATTAATGGGATTTCTGTTCACACCATGGAAGGAAACAAGCCAACCATTCTATCAATCCCCTCCAAATTCGCCCAAGACAAGCATGGAAGCCTTGCCACCTCATGAAGCCACTTAAGGGAAGAATTCAAAATAAATTCGTCCAAGCACAACATTCAAGCCGATCACATATCAAGAGAAAATCATCCATGGCCAAAGAAGGAAGTATTGTCACCTTTCTTGGCGCCCAAGCAAGGAAGAGTGCGCCCAAAGCCACCAAGAGAATTCTATATTCGTCCAAGCCAAAGAAGGGAATGTTTCAAAAAGAATTTGACCAAGCATTGACAAGCAAGTAAGCAAATTGGCGTTCACACTCAAATATGGGAAGTTTTAAAGCCAAATCACAATCAAAGGAGCCATTGCCTCGACAAAGCATTGAAGACAATAATTTCTTTCTTATTTTGATCTTTTGTAACATTGGAAAAATGTCTACAAGAATTGTAATCGCATGTAACTTAGCAAGCTAATCAAATGTCGAATAGTTTCCTTAGGAAACCTTGGGTGCTTGTGTCGCCCCCTTCCCTATCCCCTTCTCCTCTGAGGTGCTTGTGTCACCTATCTCCACTTCTTCCCCAAGGGCCAAGGTTCCCTTCGCTAACCTCTTCTACAAAGATCTCTCCATCAACTTTGCGCAAGGAGCATCCTCTTCAATCTTCAAGTGGCGCATACCTTCCCTACACCCTCAAGTGGCGCATCTCCACATTCTTCAACCAACAAGTGGCGCAACTCCATCTTCTTCAAGCTCTTGTGGCGCATCACCATCTTCTCCAATCTCTTGTGGTGCACCTCCAACCTCTTCTATCTTTGTGGCGCAACCTCTTCAAAGGACACTTCTCCCAACCTCGTCTTGGCGCAAGCTTGTGATAAGTGTTCCAACTCTTTGTGATTTCTTTTACTTGATTGTTAAGAACTTCTTATTGCACTTCCCTTTTGTTTTGTAGGATTGGCCGCAAGGAACAAGGATGAATTCTTTGGCGCAAGGCTGTTCCCTCTTTCCCTTCCCTAGATAGCTAGTCTCGTTGAATGTTAGCAAGAGAACTTGGAGGATTAGCCTCCCTCTTGACCCTTTAATTTGTTAGACATTTTAATTAAATTTATAACTCACCCACGCATGTGGGATGTTGTGATGATTTGTGTGTAACCTACACCTTCCATCAGTGTAGGACCGGTGAAGAACGGGGTGTCACGGTCCTTCTATTCTCAAGGATCGCAAGGTGAGTTTTCTTTAGATTATTGTAGTATTTTCTTCCTTGCAAATTCATGCTTAGTAGTAGACTTGTTGAATGAATGTTTAGTGTAATTTATGCATGTTTAATCTTATCCTCATATTAGTTGCATGCATAGTCTTAGGTAAGTTAATCACATGTTTAGTGTAGTTTTGTTTTTACATGTTAGAATACATGTTTAGGAATTGAAGTTTATTTGCATGCATAATTTCGGTTTTTATCATAAAATACCAAAAACATATTTTTTTGAAAACACGTTAGTTCTAATCTTGCATATTTCATATTTCGTGTCTCCACCCCACATCAAAACGCCATTCCGATGATCACTCATCTGAAACAGATGTTTGAGGCTTAGGCTAGAACTGAGAGATATGACACTGCCAAAGCAGTCTTTCGGTGCAAGTTATCTGAGGGAGCACCAGTGAGACCCCATGTACTCAAGTTGATTGGGAACGTGGATCATCTCAGAAGACTGGGGCACACCATAGATAACGAGCTGGTTGTGGATCTTATTCTACAGTCCCAGCCCCCTAGCTTCAGTCCATTTATTACAAATTTCAACATGAACTGGATTGAATGCACTCGGAAGGAACTGTTGAATATGCTCCAAACAGCCAAGCGTGAAATGGGAAAGACCAAACCCAATTCTGTTCTTTTGGTCCCTACGGCCAAGAAGATGAAGAAGAAGGGTAAGGCACGTGCCAAAGGTCCTACCAAAGCACTGAAGAAAAAGGCAAAGAAGTCAAAGGAACAAAGGTGCTTCCACTGTGGTGAGCAAGGTCACTGGAGGAGGGACTACAAGCAACTTCAAAATGAGGAGAAGAAAGGCAAGGCCTTGTCTTCAAGCTCAGGTATTTATGTTACCGAAGTCAACCTTTCTACTACTATGTCATGGGTATTGGATACTGCATGCGGAGCTCATATTTGTACAAATATGCAGGGGCTCAAGAAAAGTAGATCGGTGCGGCCTGGAGAGATTGACCTACGGGTTGGAAATGGAGCACAAGTTGTTGCTGTTGCTGTAGGAATTTTGACTCTCTCCTTGCCTTCTAGACTTCAGTTAGAGTTAGATAATTGCTATTATGTACCTTCTCTTACCAAAAATATTGTATTCATTCCTTGTTTAGCAAGGAAAGGTTTTAAATTTGAGATAAAAGAGAATACTTGTTCTTTTTCATTTGCAAATATGTTTTATGGGAAGGGTACTTTATGCAATGGTTTATATGTCTTAGACATGGATAACTCTATTTGTAACATAAATAGTAAGAGGACCAAACTGAGTGGTTCAGTTGGTGCTTTCCTATAGCATTGTCGATTAGCCCATATAAACAAGAATCGCATACAATATCTCCATACAAATGGGTTGTTAGATTCAAGTTCCTTGGAGGAATTTGATACTTGTGAGCCTTGTTTATTTGGGAAGATGACAAAGGCGCCCTTCACCAAGACAGGTGAGAGGGCAGGAGGTTTATTGGATCTTATACACAGTGATGTGTGTGGGCCATTTAGTAAACAAGCCAAAGGAGGGTACAACTACTTCATCACATTTACTGATGATTTCAATAGATATGGTTATGTCTATCTGATGAGACATAAATCTGAATCCTTTGAGAAATTTAAGGAGTTCAGACATGAAGTCGAGAACCAGCTTGGTAGATCCATTAAAACTCTTCGATCAGATCGTAGTGGAGAGTACCTGAGTGGAGAGTTCTTTGACTATCTTAGGGAGTGTGGAATCCTATCCCAACTCACTCCTCCTGGAACACCACGGTGGAATGGTGTATCTAAAAGGAGAAATCAAACTTTGTTGGACATGGTTCGATCCATGATGAGTCATGCAACTCTACCACCCTCATTCTGGGGTTTTGCACTTGAGACAGCTTCTCTTATACTGAATAACGTTCTATCTAAGAGTGTCTCTAAGATACCATACGAGGTATGGAGTGGGAGATGCCCTAACCTCTCTTTTATCAAAATCTGGGGATGTGAGGCTTATGTCAAACGTCAGGATTCTAGCAAGCTAGAGCCCAGATCTGATAAATGTGTGTCCGTGGGGTACCCTAAGGAAACTAAAAGATACTACTTCTATGTTCCCACCGAGAACAAAATTTTTGTTGCTCGGGGTGCTGTCTTTCTACAGAAATAATTTCGCATGAAAGAAGTTAGTGGGAGGAAGTTTGACTTGAATGAGGTCCAAGTACAACCACAAGAAACAGAGATAGAATCTAAGCCACCTGCACCGGTTGCTAGGCAACCTGAGGCTCAGACACAGGTCCCGCGTAGGTCTGGAAGGATTCGTTGTGCACCTGAGAGGCATGGGTTGCAGCCGACCCAACACGATGGGATCTTCATTATTGAGGATGAGCCCAGGACCTATGATGAGGCGGTCAGTGGACCAAACTCCGAGAGATGGCTTGAGGCCATGCGATCCGAGATGGATTCCATGTTAGCTAACCAAGTATGGGATTTGGTTGAGCTACCTGATGGGGTAAAACCCATAGGGTGTAAATAGGTCTTCAAGAGGAAGACTGACATGGATGACAATATAGTTACTTATAAAGGAAGACTTGTGGCTAAAGGATTCAAACAGGTCCACGGGGTGGACTATGATGAAACTTTTTCGCCAGTTGCCATGATCAAATCCATTCGGATTTTGCTTGCTGTAGCTGCATATCATGACTATGAGATATGGCAGATGGATGTTAAGACAACGTTCCTTAATGGGAAACTGACTGAGGATGTGTACATGACACAACCTGATGGCTTCATCCATCCTACAGATGCCAATAAGGTATGTAGGCTAAAGAGATCCATTTATGGATTAAAGCAAGCATCTCGAAGTTGGAATCTTCAATTTGATGAAGCTGTGAGAGACTATGGCTTTATCAAAAGTGAAGATGACGCCTGTGTGTACAGAAAATTCAGTGGGAGCTTGGTGACTTTTCTGGTCTTGTATGTCGATGACATACTACTCATCGGAAACGACATCCCTAGTCTTAACTCTGTAAAGACATGGTTAGGGAAGTGTTTCGAGATGAAGGACTTAGGAGAGGCCGCCTATATTTTAGGCGTAAGGATCTACTGGGATAGATCCTAGAGGCTTTTGGCCCTTAGTAAATGTACCTACATTGATAAGGTCCTAGAGAGGTTTAACTTGGAGCAATCCAAGAAAGGATATCTTCCAGTGAAACATGGTCTTACTCTCTCGAAGAGCTAGTGTCTCACCACACAGGCTGAGAGGGATGACATGAGTCGAGTGCCCTAAGCTTCGGCAGTAGGCTCGATCATGTATTCAATGTTATGTACTAGACCAGATGTGGCTTATGCTGTGAGCATAACCAGCCAATACCAATCCAATCCAAGTCTGCAGCACTGGTGGCTGTAAGGTCTATGGAGAACAGGAAGAGCTCAATGTTCAGGGCTACACAGATGCATCATTCCAGTCAGACCCATACGACTTTAGATCGTAGGCCAGCTATGTATTCAAATTGAATGTAGGCGCTGTTTGCTGAAAAAGCTTCAAGCAATCCACTATAGCAGATTCTACAACTAAGGCTGAGTATGTCGCCGCTTCTGAGGCAGCCAAAGAAGCTGTTTGGATAAGGAAGTTCATTTCTAATCTTCAGGTGGTTCCAACTGCTGTGGATCCCATTGGGCTCTATTGTGATAACAATGGAGCGATTGCACAGGCAAAGGAATCACGGTCTCATCAAAGGTCCAAACACATACTCATGAGATTTCACCTTATCAGAGAGATCATAGATCGGGGTGATGTCAAGATTAGCAGAATTAACACAAAGAACAATCTAGCAGACCCATTGACCAAGGCTTTGGCGCAGCAGAAGTATGATGGTCATGCAAGGGATATGGGGTTGAGGTTCCTCAACCTTTAGGTCTAAGTGCAAGTGGGAGATTGTTGGTGTATATGTCACATCCCGTTATCTTAACCCAAACAAACAACACAAGTCATAGAGGAACAGGATGTTATCACACAGGATCGATGCACACGCTAAGTAAAACCAAGTTCAGGAAAACCCGATCTGAAAAATTTCGAGAATCCACACATCGAAAATCCACGAAACACAATTTCACAAATGTACCTGCCACCACGCAATCCTTGCACTAGACATATGCAAGGCAATAGTATATCAAAGCTATATAAAATCCGTAAAATCCATAAATCACATAAGGGTACCTGCCACCAGGCAATACTTGCACTAGACATATGCAAGTTCACATTTATATCAAATCTGATCGCAAATACAATTCGACTCGAAATTCGAAGCAAAACCACAATATCGATTCTATAATTTCATAGTACTAACGTTAATGATATCAAACACCGAAACCAGGCCCAAGCCCTCGGTGACACAAAAATCAAAATCTCAAAAGTGCCATAACCGGCGACACGAGTTCACAAAGTTTGGCCATAACCGGCCCCAGTTAACTAAGCACAAAAGTCTTGTACATCAAACCAGCATAGTTGTAGGGAAAATCACAATATCCATATCAAACACTAACTCAGGCAGTGGGCTCCTGCTCTACACCTGTAAACAGTAAGGGGTGAGCTACACAGCCCAGTGAGTGGATAGTCTTAATCGACCATCCATAATATACACTTAAAGATACATGCAGATTATTTTAAAAACTTTTAACAGAACATCATGCCAACATATAACAAAAGCCAAGAAAGGAAATCATATAAACAATCAGATGAACACTGCTAAGGCATCACGCAATTGTCACCACAGAGTAACCAAGGATCTAGAGCCATACTCTAAACCAACTAAACACCAACCACTTAGTTGTCCAGCATAAATCAAGAGTGACCACTAGGGTCCAACCCGGCTCTGGCCTAAGCACTGGGAGAAGCCTGCAAATCGCATGCAACACAAACATGGACGGTGTGTAGACTCAAGAGGTGATCCCCATCCGGTCAAGATGTGATACCTTGATCTACACCACCCCATAACACAAGAATCTAAAAGTCTAAGAGTGATGAAATCAATAGGTGGCCCCTGTCCGACCAAGACATGGCACTTTGCATCAATCACTCGTTCTCCCAAAGGGTTCTTTACTGAACAACCACTAGACACACCTTATATCTTATTTCACAAAAGTGGACTCCTAAGTGTCAACCAGACTCTAGGATAGTCACTTCCACCACAATATCACAACAGGCAGGGCTGAAACATCAACCCCTCACATATCACAATATACAGGGCTGAAATCTCTAACCCCTAACATATCACATATAGACTATCCCCTTGAGTACACAGTTACACTTAGCCTTAGTCCTATCCGTCCCATAACGGGTACACAGAACACAACACATAAAACCGCATAACCGCATAATGTAGTGTAGAGTCCTTAGGTTTCATGCTGATCAGTTCAGTATAACCTTGCTAAGTTATCACCCCAGTTTCTCAATCAAGAATACATGGCCATAGATATATAAACATGCTGCTCATAGATAAACAATCATGGATCCTATAACACTATTAGCATTTATCAGGGCATCCATAAAATCAACACAGGATTAAAATTTGTATTCTTACAATCTACTTTACATAATACCACATGTAACCCACGGTTTCTACAATTACTAGCAAATTATCCACTTAAAATTTAAACCCTAGTTAATAAGAATTTCATGCTCAAGAATCACTAATTTAAAGCTACCTAAATTCCATATAAGAAATATCTTAAATTCCATATAAGAAATATCTTAAATTTCATGTTGCAAGATTTCGGTTTTCATGATAGATACACCTTAAGTTTCGGTTCTTAGCATGGTAAAATTATCAAGCAATCAAACTTATCATCTAGCACAACCAAATGGATATAATTCGAATAAGACACCCCCACTCACCTCTTATCTTGAACCGTGAACACCAAGGTGAAATTCTCTCCACAAAACTCGTCTAAGGGTCGAGAAAACGCCACCAAGCACCAAGGAATGCCGGCCAAGGGAAAAAGGAAGAAGAAGAATTTCGTCCAAGCCTCCAAGGAATTGCCAAGGTTCGTCCAAGCCTTCAAACCGCCGCCCCTAAGGTTTTTTTTTTTTTTTTTTCTCTTTTCGCCCCAAGTACCAAAATAGGGTTTATGAAAATAATCAACTAATTCAAATTTTAAACCCAATATCATTTAATTTAAGTGCAAACCCAATAACCCATATCTAAATATTCCCTTAAGTGAAAATCCAATAAGGATTAAATTAACATCCAATAAGCGCTAGTTAATTAGTTACAAGAGTCCAAATCCGAAAATCCAATAAGGATTAAATTAATATCCACTAACCCATTGCCACTAATTTATAAATAACCCCTAAAGGTTTTTAGGGATAAAATTCTCCCCCATCCTAGGGTTGACAAAAATCAAAACATAGAAAAATATCACAGCCAAAGATTTAAATCAAGAATAGTACTTACAAGGAATTAAGATTCTTGGATCTTACATCCCTCCCTCCTTATAAAGCTTTAGTCCTCTAAAGCTCAACATTCATATCATCAAAAAGATAAGCATACAACATCCTCATATCAGCTTCAGTCTCCCAGGTCGCCTCCTCAACCGAATGGTTTCCCCAGATAACCTTGACCAAAGGTATAGACTTGTTCCTCAGAACTTTATCCTTTCTATCCACAATCCGGAGAGGTCTTTCCTCAAAGGTCAAATCACTCTGAATCTGAAGAGGTTCTAACTCCAATACATGAGATGGATCAGGATGATATTTCCTCAAAGTATAAACATGGAATACATTATGCAAATGTTCCAAAGTAGGAGGTAAAGCTAACCTGTAAGCCACTGGACCAACTCTCTCAATAATGTCAAAAGGTCCCACAAACCTCGGGCTCAGCTTTCCTTTCTTGCCAAACCGCATAACACCCTTAGTTGGTGACACCTTTAAGAAAACATGATCCCCTACCATAAACTCTAGGGGACGACGACGGTCATCAGCATAACTCTTCTGTCTGTCCCGAGAAATCTTCAGTTTATCCTGAATCTCTTTGACCTTATCAGTAGTCTCCTGTACTGCATCAGATCTCAAAATCAATCTATCACCGGTTTCCTCCCAACACAAGGGAGTCCTACACCTTCTCCCATACAAAGCCTCATAAGGAGCCATCTGAATACTGGAGTGGAAGCTATTATTATAGGTGAACTCTATCAAAGGTAGATCCCGGTCCCACTCAGAACTCCAATCAACCACATAAGCTCTCAACAGGTCTTCTAGAGTTTGGATAGTACGCTCTGTCTGGCCATCAGACTGAGGATGGTATGCTGTACTAAAATTCAACTTAGTACCCAAACTCTCCTGTAAGCTCTTCCAAAACCTAGACAGAAACCGAGAGTCCCTATCAGACACAATATCAACAGGCACTCCATGCAGTCTGACTATCTCATCAATGTACAACCTAGCCAGTCTCTCTAAAGGATAAGTCATCTTGATCGGGAGAAAGTGGGCTGATTTAGTGAGTCTATCAACAATCACCCAAATAGCATCATGACCCAATCTGGTTCTGGGCAAACCACACACAAAGTCCATACTGATGCATTCCCACTTCCACTCAGGAATAGGAAGGGGCTGCAACAAACCACCAGGCTTCTGGTGTTCAGCCTTTACAGTCTGACAGGTTAAACACCTAGAGACAAAATCGATTACCTCTTTCCTCATACCCGGCCACCAAAAACTCTTCTTGAGGTCCTGATACATCTTAGTCACACCAGGGTGTAGAGAATATTTGGAGTTATGGCTATCCTCCAGTATTTCTTTCCTCAAGCTCGGTTCCTCAGGGACACACACCCTTCCACGGAACCGAAGAACACCATCATCAGACAAGCTAAAATCCTGAACTGAACCCGCAACCAAACTATCCCTGATCTGAGCTAATCTCGGATCCACAGACTGCTGATCTCTGATCTTCTGCAACAAAACAGACTGTACTCTGAGGAAAGCCACATAACCCGACTGAACTCTAGGAGAAACACTGATCCTGAGATCTCTGAACTCCTGCAGTAACTGCCACTCACTGACTCGTAGTGCCGCTACTGAAGTAACTGGATGTCTGCTCAGTGCATCAGCCACTACATTGGCCTTTCCAGCCTGATACTGAATAGCGAAGTCATAGTCTTTGATCAACTCCATCCATTTTCTCTGTCTCATGTTCAACTCCTTCTGAGTGAAGATGTACTTGAGACTCTGGTGGTCAGTGAACAGATCAAACTCCTGACCCAACAAATAGTGGCGCCATATCTTCAGAGCAAAGACTACGGCCGCCAACTCTAAGTCATGAGTAGGGTAGTTCAACTCATACTCCTTCAGTTGTCTCGAAGCATAGGCTACCACATTACCCTTCTGCATCAAGACACAACCCAACCCCTTGCCTGAAGCATCTGTATAGACGGTAAACCTTTCCCCATCACTAGGAATAATGAGGATCGGTGTACTAGTCAACCTTCTCTTCAGCTCCTGAAAGCTCTCCTCACACTTGTCATCCCAATTAAACTTGGCCTCCTTTCTGGTCAATTTAGTTAAAGGACCCGCCAGTTTGGAGAATCCCTCAACAAACCTCCGGTAGTAACCTGCTAGACCCAGGAAACTTCTGATCTCAGTAGCACTAGTCGGTCTTCCCCAATTAAGGATGGCTTGCACCTTAACTGGATCCACAGACACTCCCTGACCAGAAATCACATGCCCAAGGAAGCTGATCTTTTCTAGCCAAAACTCACACTTACTGGCCTTGGCATATAATCAGTTTTTCCTTAGGATCTCCAGCACTCTGCGCAAGTCACTGACATGATCCGAAGTAGTCCGAGAGTACACCAAGATATCATCTATGAAGACTACCACACAAGAATCAAGCAATTCATGAAATACCCTGTTCATCAAATCCATGAAGACAGCAGGTGCATTCGTCAGTCCAAAAGGCATAACTAGAAATTCAAAATGCCCATACCTGGTCCTGAAAGCAGTCTTAAATATATCCTCATCCTTGACCCTAAGCTGGTAATACCCTGATCTCAGATCTATCTTAGAGAACACCGTAGCCCCCTGTAATTGATCAAATAGATCATCAATTCTGGGGAGAGGATACCTATTCTTGATAGTCACTTGGTTCAGTTGCCTGTAGTCTATACACATCCTCAGGGTTCCATCCTTCTTCTTTACGAACAGCACTAGTGCTCCCCAGGGAGAAGCACTAGGCCGGATGTAACCTTTCTCCAGCAATTCCTCCAGTTGCTTCTTAAGCTCGGCCAACTCTGAGGTAGCCATGCGGTAAGGAGCTCTGGAGATAGGTGCAGTACCTGGCACCAACTCAATGCCAAACTCTACCTCTCGTATTGGTGGCAAGCCTGAAAATTCCTCAGAGAACACATCAGGAAACTCTTGCACCACCGCCATCTGAGTCAAATCAGGAGTAGAATCATCCTGCACCTTAACATGTGCAATATAACCCTTACACCCACTAGCAAGTAACTTTCTGGCCTGCAGGAAAGATATCACATGGGGTCCTTGGTCTGACACCAGACCTCTCACAAAAAGCCGACTCCCATCTAGTAGATTCAAGGTGATTACTTTCTCAAAGCAATCCACAGTGGCATGATGCGAGGATAACCAATCCATACCTAGGATGACATCATAGTCTTGCATGTCTAAAAGGATTAGATCTACAAGAAACTCATAACCCTCTACATGCACTACACAATCAGCACAAACAGTGTCTGTAGATGATGATTTTCCTAAGGGAGTACTTACAGACACAACATAATCCAGCACCTTAGGTAATACAGGTAAACATGCAGCAAATCTAACAGATACAAAAGATAAATTTGCACCAGGGTCAAATAAGATGCGAGCTAACTGATCGAATACAAATAAAGTACCTTCCACTACCGATCGGGAAGCCCGTGTATCCTTCTCAGCCACTGCATAAACTCGGGTCTGGACTGTAGGCTTATCCGTGCCTCTCTGCTGCATCTCAGGCTCCTTGCAGTCCTTGATCATGTGTCCAGGTTTCTTACACCTGAAGCACACACCATTCTTCTTAAAATAGTCTCTCATCAGATGTCCCTTGAGCCCACAATAATGACAATTCCGATCCTCAGTGTTAACGTTCTTTACATCCCTGGACTGCTGCGGTGCATCCCTGGACTGCTGCGGTGCCTTGTGAGAGTAAGGCTTATACCTGCCCTTCTTGTAGTCCTTATGCTTAGGGTACTTCTTACCCTTGCCGCCATCACCATACTGAGGAGCTGCCGCCTCAGCTGCAGGAATCACAGTCATGGTAGTACTAGAACTCCTCTCAGATATGTATCTCTCGATGGTGCGTGCTCGCCCAATAGTCTCAATATAAGTCTCCAAGTGCTGAGCACCAACCTGTTCTCGAATGTCCCATCTGAGACCTCTGAGAAACTTGGTAGCCCTCCTCTTTTCAGTGTTTATCAGGTGAGGGGCATACTTTCCCAACTTAGTGAACTGCAACTCATACTGGTCCACAGTCATATAACCCTGCTCCAGGTGAATAAATTCCACCTCCCGGGCCTCCACTAAGCTATCGGGGAAGTACTTCTCGTTAAATCAAGACAAGAAGTAGGGCCAATTTACTGTTTCATGTCTTTCCGCAGCTAGCCTCACCACGCCCTTCCACCACTCATCTGCGTCACCACGCATCATATAGGTGGTCAGACACAGCTTGTCCTCCTCGGAGCAACGCATGACTTGAAAAATCTTTTCCAAGCACAACTGCCAGTTCTCTGCAGTACTTGATTCTGGGCCCCCATAGAAAGAGCTAGGACCCAGTTTCTGAAATTCACTCACAAGCGAGGCATAGCGCCTGTGAGCGTCTTCCTGAGAGTCATTCCCCACCACCCGAGTAGTAGTCTGGGATCTCTCCTGAGTCAATTGCTGCAAGAGCTGCTGTTGCGCTTCTTGATGCTGAGTCTGTTGCTACTGCAGCATCTGAGCTTGCCTCTCTATCATGGCACCCTGTTGCCGTACCATGCCTGTCAGAGCCTCAATGGCTCTCGTGAGATCTGAGGTCTGCTCACCCTCGCCGCTAGCATTTCCTCTGGATCGCACCATCGTAAATTCCTACACACACACACCATAGTAAGGAAAGCAAACATAAACCTATCAGGTGTCTAGCAATACACAAACATGTTTTCCCCCGAACTAAGTTTTAGCTAGCCAACTCCTCTGATACCATTCTGTCACATCCCGTTATCTTAACCCAAACAAACAACACAAGTCATAGAGGAACAGGATGTTATCACACAGGATCGATGCACACGCTAAGTAAAACCAAGTTCAGGAAAACCCGATCTGAAAAATTTTGAGAATCCACACATCGAAAATCCACGAAACACAATTTCACAAATGTACCTGCCACCACGCAATCCTTGCACTAGACATATGCAAGGCAACAGTATATCAAAGCTATATAAAATCCGTAAAATCCATAAATCACATAAGGGTACCTGCCACCAGGCAATACTTGCACTAGACATATGCAAGTTCACATTTATATCAAATCTGATCGCAAATACAATTCGACTCGAAATTCGAAGCAAAACCACAATATCGATTCTATAATTTCATAGTACTAACGTTAATGATATCAAACATCGAAACCAGGCCCAAGCCCTCGGTGACACAAAAATCAAAATCTCAAAAGTGCCATAACCGGCGACACGAGTTCACAAAGTTTGGCCATAACCGGCCCCAGTTAACTAATCACAAAAGTCTTGTACATCAAACCAGCATAGTTGTAGGGAAAATCACAATATCTATATCAAACACTAACTCAGGCAGTGGGCTCCTGCTCTACACCTGTAAACAGTAAGGGGTGAGCTACACAGCCCAGTGAGTGGATAGTCTTAATCGACCATCCATAATATACACTTAAAGATACATGCAGATTATTTTAAAAACTTTTAACAGAACATCATGCCAACATATAACAAAAGCCAAGAAAGGAAATCATATAAACAATCAGATGAACACTGCTAAGGCATCACGCAATTGTCACCACAGAGTAACCAAGGATCTAGAGCCATACTCTAAACCAACTAAACACCAACCACTTAGTTGTCCAGCATAAATCAAGAGTGACCACTAGGGTCCAACCCGGCTCTGGCCTAAGCACTGGGAGAAGCCTGCAAATCGCATGCAACACAAACATGGACGGTGTGTAGACTCAAGAGGTGATCCCCATCCGGTCAAGATGTGATACCTTGATCTACACCACCCCATAACACAAGAATCTAAAAGTCTAAGAGTGATGAAATCAATAGGTGGCCCCTGTCCGACCAAGACATGGCACTTTGCATCAATCACTCGTTCTCCCAAAGGGTTCTTTACTGAACAACCACTAGACACACCTTATATCTTATTTCACAAAAGTGGACTCCTAAGTGTCAACCAGACTCTAGGATAGTCACTTCCACCACAATATCACAACAGGCAGGGCTGAAACATCAACCCCTCACATATCACAATATACAGGGCTGAAATCTCTAACCCCTAACATATCACATATAGACTATCCCCTTGAGTACACAGTTACACTCAGCCTTAGTCCTATCCGTCCCATAACGGGTACACAGAACACAACACATAAAACCGCATAACCGCATAATGTAGTGTAGAGTCCTTAGGTTTCATGCTGATCAGTTCAGTATAACCTTGCTAAGTTATCACCCAAGTTTCTCAATCAAGAATACATGGCCATAGATATATAAACATGCTGCTCATAGATAAACGATCATGGATCCTATAACACTATTAGCATTTATCAGGGCATCCATAAAATCAACACAGGATTAAAATTTGTATTCTTACAATCTACTTTACATAATACCACATGTAACCCACGGTTTCTACAATTACTAGCAAATTATCCACTTAAAATTTAAACCCTAGTTAATAAGAATTTCATGCTCAAGAATCACTGATTTAAAGCTACCTAAATTCCATATAAGAAATATCTTAAATTCCATATAAGAAATATCTTAAATTTCATGTTGCAAGATTTCGGTTTTCATGATAGATACACCTTAAGTTTCGGTTCTTAGCATGGTAAAATTATCAAGCAATCAAACTTATCATCTAGCACAACCAAATGGATATAATTCGAATAAGACACCCCACTCACCTCTTATCTTGAACCGTGAACACCAAGGTGAAATTCTCTCCACAAAACTCGTCTAAGGGTCGAGAAAACGCCACCAAGCACCAAGGAACGCCGGCCAAGGGAAAAAGGAAGAAGAAGAATTTCGTCCAAGCCTCCAAGGAATCGCCAAGGTTCGTCCAAGCCTTCAAACCGCCGCCCCTAAGGTTTTTTTTTTTTTTTTTTTTCTCTTTTCGCCCCAAGTACCAAAATAGGGTTTATGAAAATAATCCACTAATTCAAATTTTAAACCCAATATCATTTAATTTAAGTGCAAACCCAATAACCCATATCTAAATATTCCCTTAAGTGAAAATCCAATAAGGATTAAATTAACATCCAATAAGCGCTAGTTAATTAGTTACAAGAGTCCAAATCCGAAAATCCAATAAGGATTAAATTAATATCCACTAACCCATTGCCACTAATTTATAAATAACCCCTAAAGGTTTTTAGGGATAAAATTCTCCCCCATCCTAGGGTTGACAAAAATCAAAACATAGAAAAATATCACAGCCAAAGATTTAAATCAAGAATAGTACTTACAAGGAATTAAGATTCTTGGATCTTACAGTATATGCCCTAAGACCTAGTATTGGTCTATCTTTGTACTACTTAACATTGATATTTATATATCATTCTGGCATTGTGGTTATCGTCATCTATTTATATCTGCGAATGTGTACTTATGTGATAATGTCCCTGGAGACAGATTGGATCTGTGCTCAAACTTGTTATCCCCAGTCAAGTACCTTAGTAGATATGGGACAGCTATGGTACATGAGAGACTGGTATATGGGCTGGTTAGGTACAAAATGCTAACACAGACATATGGGTATATCAGTGGAAGATATACTGGATCGACCCGCTGTGAGGCAATGACTTAGTGTCATGAGTTATCCTCACAAGTGACAGGAGATGTGTTGATCCCTAGACTTGAGGTCATTGACTCTTCTATGTGATTAGGGACATGCTTTGATACAACCTAACATCTCGCCATAGTTGGGAGGTCATAACGGTTGTCATTAAGTATGTCACGATCCAATGAGAAGATCAATTGACAGACAGAGGATTTGCCCCTTCCTGAGGGAAGCTTGATATCCACAGGGCCCCTTATGGTTCTATGACTGAAAGTGTATGGTCATACCCAGGTGAAAACCTAATTTAGTCATAACCATGTGATTGGGTTAAAACAAGTGGTGACACACTTGTCCAATCGGATATCAGTTTGGCAAAGGGACTATAATGCATCAGTGCCTAGTTGCGATGATGGGGATGTCGATGTTGATATCCATTCCGATGACTTGGGTAGCAGCGATGCACTGCTAGGTGCCACTCACTGCTTGTGGTGACCTTAGGTCAGCACGGCCAACGTCAAAGGTGTTGGTGATATTTTTGGATTAAAGCAAGCTTCTCGGTGCCAATAAGGTCTATAGGCTAAAGAGATCCATTTATGGATTAAAGCAAGCTTATCGAAGTTGGAATCTTCGATTTGATGAGGCAGTAAGAGATTACGGCTTTATCAAGAGCAAAGATGATGCCAGTTTATACAAAAAATTCAATGGGAGCTTAGTGATATTTTTGGTCCTGCATGTCGACGACATACTACTCATCAGAAATGACATCCCTAGTCTTCAAGCTGTGAAGACATGGTTGGGGAAGTGCTTTGAGATGAAAGACTTAGGGGAGGCTGCCTATATCTTAGGCGTGAGAATCTACCGGGATAGATCCAAGAAGCTCCTGGCCCTTAGTTAGAGTACTTACATTGATAAGGTCCTAGAGAGGTTCAACTTGGAGCAGTCTAAGAAAAGATACCTTCCAGTGAGACATGGCCTTATTCTCTCCAAGAGCCAGTGTCCCACCACACAGGCTGAGAGGGACGACATGAGTCGAGTACCCTATGCTTCAGCAGTAGGTTCGATCATGTATGCGATGTTATGTACTAGACTAGACGTGGCTTATGCTGCGAGCATAACCAGCCGATACCAATCCAATCCAGGTCTACAGCACTGGGTGGCTGTAAAGAACATTATAAAGTATCTGAGAAGAACTAAAGACATCTTCTTGGTCTATAGGGGATAAGAAGAGCTCAGTGTTTAGGGCTACACTGACACATCATTCCAGTCTGACCCTGATGACTTCAGATCGCAGATCGGCTATGTGTTCAAGTTGAATGGTGGCGCTGTATGTTGGAAATCCTTCAAGCAGTCCACTATAGTTGATTCTACGACCGAGGATGAGTATGTCGCCGCTTCTGAGGCAGCCAAAGAAGCCGTTTGGATTCGGAAGTTCATATCTGAACTTTAGGTGGTTCCAGCCGCTGTGGATCCGATCGAGCTTTATTGTGACAACAATTGAGCGATTGCACAGGCAAAGGAACCAAGGTCTCATCAAAAATCCAAACACATACTTAGAAGATTTCACCTGATCAGAGAGATCATTGACCGAGGTGATGTCAAGATAAGCAGAGTTGACACAGATAACAATCTGGCAGACCCACTGACCAAGGCTTTGGCGCAGCAGAAGCATGATGGTCATACGAGGGACATGGCATTGAGATATGTCAACAACTAAGTCTAAGTGCAAGTGGGAGATTTTTGGTGTATAATCCCTTGGACTCATTGTTGGTCCATCTTGTACTACTTGATATTGATATTTAAATATATGATTCTGGCATTGTCGTTATTATGCTATGTTTACATCTGCGATTATGTGCATGGATAATAATGTCCCTGGAGATAGATTGTATCTGTGCTCAAACGGTGTGTCCCCAGTAGAGTACCTGAGTGGATAAGGGACAGCTCTGGTACATGTAAGACTGGTATATGAGATGGTTAGGCACAGGGTGCTAACGCAGGCATATGGGTATATCAGTGGTAGATATACTGGACTAACCTATAATGAGGCTCTAACTTGGTGTCATGAGTTAAGCTCACAAGTGATAGGAGATGCATTGATCCTTTGACTTGAGGTCATTGACTCTTCTATATAGTTAGGGACATGCTTTGATACAACCTAACACCTCACCGTCGCAGGGAGGTAATAACGGTTGTCATTGGGTATGTCATGACCCATATGAGAAGATCAATGGACAGACATAGGATTTGCCCCTTTCTACGGGAAGCTTGATATCCACGGGGCCCCCCTATGGTTGCATGACTGAAAGTGTATGGCCATACCTAGGTGAAAGCCTGATTTAGTCATGACCATGAGATTGGGTGAAAACAAAGTGGTGACACACTTTGTCCAATCGGATATCAGTCTGGCAAAGGGACTATAATGCATCGGTATCTTGTTGCGATAATGGGGATGTCGATGCTAATATCCATTCTGAAGACTTGGGTAGCAGCGATGCACTGCTAGGTGCCACTCACTACTTGTGATTACCTGAGTTCATCACTGCCAACGTCAGAGGAACCTACAGGGTCGCACAACTTGAAACTCGGGTTCTCGTATTGATCGGGTAGCCTATTGATCGAGTTATTGGATAACTCGGATCTGTTTGGGAGAATCCATCAGCGTCATTGTGCCTGATGTGATGGAAGGGACTTATTGGAGCTAACTTCATTATTGGGCCAAATGGGCCAAATGGGCCCAGTAGGCCATTTGGGCCAAATGGGCAAATGAAGTCTAAGCTTGGTGCATGGACCAATGGGCCTCTAAACCCAATGGGCGTGAAGCCCAGTTTGGGCATGAGGCCCAATGGGCCATCAGGCCTAATGGGCCATGACAATAAGTTGCCTGGCCCAATAGACATCATGGTAAATTAAATACTGCATTTAATTATAGGAATTAATTCTGTATTTAATTCTGTAATTAATTCTGAGTTTAATGATGAATTTAATTCTGAATTTAATTCTGAATTTGAAGAGTCACATCATTAATTATCATTATGAGACTTTATTTCAAGGTTTTAATGAGTCGTTATGATACTTTAATTTAGAGTTTAATTCTATAATTAATTCTGAATTTAATTCTACAATTAATGATGAATTTATTACGGACATTAATTCTGAATTTAATTCAGAATGTGAAGGGTTGCTATGATTTCTATAAAAGGAGGAGAGGGGTTTTGAGTTGGCATCTATTCTCTTGGGAAGAGATTTTTCTCCTTGGTGCCTACTCCCTTCTTCCCTCTCCTCTTGGCATTCGCAATGTTGGACCTTGGCGAATTTTCCATCACCTCTCCTTGGTGTCTTCTCTTAGAGGGTGGTGCAAGTTCTTGAGGACTCCCTGAGGCGTGGATCTTCTTCCCGAGGCTAGCACCGGGCGAGGAAGAAGGGAACTTGAGCATTGGCTGTGTGCGAGATTACAGAGGGTGAACATTTAGGCGCCTGCATCACATCCTCTACCTACGCTGCAAGGTATCATCTCCTACTCACCGTGTCGATGCATTTGCAAGACTCGATCTTCTGGGTTTTTGGGACTATCCTATTTCGGGGATTGCTTCCGCTGTGCTTGTTTTAAAATTTTAAAATCCCCAGGGTTTCCCAACAAAAGGAACCTACAGGGTCGCACACCTTGATGCTCGAGTTTTCGTATTGATCGGATAGCCTTTAGATCGAATTATTAGATAGTTCAAATCTACTTGGGAGATTCATCAGCGCCAATGGGCCTGATGAGATGGAAGGAACTTATTAAATCCAACTTCCATTTTTGGCATATTGACCAAATTAACCATCATTAACCTCGTTTGACCTTGGGTTAAATTGGATTGGATCCAATGGGTTGATTAACATGCATAATGGACCTTGGGCTAGGCCCATTATATAGTTGGGCTTACTGATAAGTTAAATGGGCTTAAGGAGAAGAAAAGGTAGGCGCACATTTAACCCAAGTTAGACTAGGGTTAGCGCCTATGCCTTAATTAATATCATGTGATTAATTAAAGTTGATTTTGAATTAATCATTTGAGATAAAATGGGGCTAATTAATTAATTAATTAGAGTCCTATTTTTGTGGAGATTTAATAGGGCTGATTTTATTTAAATTAATTAGAGTCCTAATTGGATTATGATTTAATTAATTAATTCCTAAAATCATGCTCTCCTAATTCTTCTCCAAGCCACACATGATCTCTATAAAAGAGACCCTAGCCCGCCCCTCTCATGACACTAATTCCTCTTTGATGGGGGTAGAGACCATGACCCAAGAAAATATAAATGGAGCTTAAGGCTACCCTAGTTTATGGGTACCCTAAGGCACCTTTGCATTGCATGCATCATGTAGCTACATTTGGTAAATTTTATACTTTGTTTTGTAATTTTCTTTTATGGAAGTTATGTTGCATCATACTAGAATTAGTGCATGTCATAATGTTGCATCCTAGTAGGAGTAGTGTAATAAGCATTTACAAGTCATGTGGACAAGCTCAAGGCTAGCTCAAAGCTCACTCAACAAAGCTAGCTCCAAATATGGAAGGTCACTTCAAAGCCCCACTCAAAGTGAAGACTTGAGATGAAAGGAGTTCATCTCACCTTTCCAAATTCGTATGCCTCATCAATCATGGATTATTTCAGCCACCTCAAGTAATATGCGCCCATGAAAGAAGAAAAATCAAGATCCCAATCCCTAAAATCAAGGAAGGCAATTAATGGGATTTTTGTTCACACCATGGAAGGAAACAAGCCAACCATTCTATCAAATCTTCTCCAAATTCGTCCAAGACAAGCATGGAAGCCATGCCACCTCATGAAGCCACTTAAGGGAAGAATTCAAAGGAAATTCGTCCAAGCACAACACTCAAGCCGATCAAATCAAGAATAATTCATCCAAGCCAAATAAGGAATCCTCATCAAGCCATTCAAGGAAGCAATTTCGAAATTCAAGTAGAAGGAAGGTTTGTCACCTTTTTCTTGGCGCCCAAGCAATGAAGAAAGCGCCAAAGCCACCAAAGAATACCATATTCATGCAAGCCAAAGAAGGAAAGGTTTCAAGAAAAAGAATTCGGCCAAGCAAGACAACCAAGCAAGCAATTGTTGGCGTTCACACTCAAATATGGGAAGTTTTCAAGCCAATTTCGACCCATGGAGCCATTGCCATGACAAAGCATTAAAGATTAAGATTTTCTTTCTTAAATTAATCTTTTGTAACGTTGAGGAAAAGAGGCTACAAAGCTTGCTCTCGCATGTGACCTGAATAAGTTTTTGGAGAATGAAATGTCGATTAGTTGCCTAGCAACCTTGGGTGCTTGTGTCGCCCTCCCCTTTCCCCTTCTCCTCTGAGGTGCTTGTGTCACCTATCTCCACTTCTTCCCCAAGGGCCAAGGTTCCCTTCGCTAACCGTTTCTACAAAGACATCTCCATCAACTTGGCGCTTGGATCATCTTCATCATCTCAACAAGTGGCGCATCTCCTCTTCAAAGGACTTCATCATCCACTTTGGCACCTCTCCATCTTCTTCAACCTCTTGTGGCGCATCTCCATCATCATCTCAACAAGTGGCGCATCTCCTCTTCAAAGGACTTCATCATCCACTTTGGCACCTCTCCATCTTCTCCAATCTCTTGTGGCGCACCTCCATCATCTTAAAACCTTAGTGGCGCAACCACTTCAAAAGGACTTCTTGTGACTCTCGGCCTCCAAAGAAAAGCAAGCTAAGTATTATAGTCCTCTAATGATAGTGCTTCTTTCATAACACCTTGTTTGTTTGAGCATCTTACTACACCTTGTTCTTTGTTTTCTAGGAAGATGGCGCAAGGATTTGAAGGACCACATGCCCACCATGAACTCATGTTAATGCAAGCTTTCCTCTTCCCCTCTTTAGAATAGTCTTATTATTGTTTAGGCAAGAGGAACTTGGAGGCTTAACCTCCCCTTTTGATTTCGTCATTGTAAAGGACTTGGACTTTAAATTTTATTTGATGCTCACGCATGTGTGAGTTTGTTGTGTTGGTGTGTTTGTAATGAAGCAATTCCTTCCATCAGAGTAGGACCGTTGAAGATCGGGAAGGACGATCCTTCTATTCTCAAGGATCGCACGGTGAGCGCTTCTTTACAATATTGTCTTAATGTTCTAGAAATGCATGTTTAGTCATAGGTTTGCTTAGTCTTTAGAATCACATGCTTAATGTTAGCCTAAGGTTAGTTGCATGTTTAGCCTTAGAACACATGTTTAGTGTACTGTAGTTTTTATACAAGCATAACTCGGTTTTTTATCATAAAATACCAAAAACATACTATTTTTGAAAACCCCATAGTTAATCTTGCATGCTAGCTTTTATCTCAAATTTATTTTTCATGCTAGCCCAAATTGCATGCTTTCCCCCTACATCACTCTTGGAGGCGTGGAGATAAGTGGAGGGGCGAAAGCTTGGGGTTCTTAGAGATTTTCTCCTCTTCTTCAATCAAGACTAAATGATCTTCTTCTTCTTCTTCCCTTGGTGCTTCCCCACCTTGGTGATTGGCGCAAGTGTTCAAGAGGAATGCCCTTGGTGTGGATCTTCTTCCCGAGGCTAGCACTGGGCGTGGAAGAAGAACACTCAAAGCATCCGTGTGTGTGAGACTGCAGAGGGCGCACACTTGGGCGCCTACATCGACATCGCCTCAAATTGCTTCAAGGTACTTTCCTATCTCATCGTGTCGACTCCCTCGCATGAGGATCTTTACTAGGTTTTGGGACTGGCCTGTTTGGGGTTAATCTTCCACTGTGTTTTCTATGAAATTTTTTTAAAAAAATCTCCCCGGGGTTTCCCAACAATCACCTGCATAAAAGGGCTAAACAAATTAATACTAAGCACAAAAACTTAAAATACAAATAGAAGAGAGAAAGTCTGTGAAGATAGGAGATGTCGGAAGCAAGCGATGCTTGCGCCACTGGTTGGCGAGGCTGGAGCTGGAGAGGACGAACGATGGCTGCCATCATCACCGGTGCTCTGGCAAAGACTTTAGAGGGTGGACGTCGGCATACGGACGGCATAGCTGAACAGCATGGATGCTGGCCTATTCCTGCAAAAAATAGGGGAGGACACGAACGGAGCTGGGGCAGTCGCCGTTCGCCCAGAGGTGCACGAATTCCAGACCTGCTATAGCTAGAGGTTAACCCTACCATTCGTAGCCGGAGTTTGGGAGCAGATGGTGACTGGTCGGAGGAGGACGACGTCGATTAGTGGAGATGGGGCGGAAACAGATGTTGAAGCTGGGGCATCACCGGAAATCTTCTCGATTCATGTGATCTGGCCAGCGGATGGGTCGATCCTTCCAATTGCAGGTTCGGTCTAAAAGGGAGGATGGGTGGCTAGAGTTTGTGGATGATCCATCGGTTGGATCGTCACTGGCATCGAGTTGAAGTGAGAGCCCAGAGCTTGACTTGGCAGGAAAATAGGGCATGGCTTGCGATAGCGGCGGAAGATTGTTCACACTTGGTTAGAGGTGGAAGATGGATGGTGATTAGCAAGGGAAGAGGGAGAGAAGGTAATGGCGACACATGCACCAGAGGAGAGACATCCGATAGAGGAAGATCACACTATTTCCATTTGTTTAGATCCAAAAATTCTATTTCTTACATTGGAGACATTACATTTTATAGAACCAAAGAAGAGAAGATAGGTGGGCTTGAAGCTTCTGTTGACATTGGCTGCAATCTTCAAGGCAAGTCTCCAACTTCTCCTTCTCATTTCGGTAAGTTGCAGCAACTCTTTCCATCATTGCAAGTCTTCCTGCTGCATCTTCATCATCACGCCTTGCTCTTCACATAAGCTTCTAGCCGTTGCTATCAAGTTGCACTTGGACTTGAATAAACATGGGCTAAGATGGCTGAGTGCTTTCCCTTGTTGGGTTGATTCATTGGGCTTGTACTTGGGCTTGCTTTGGTGCATTGCTTGAACTTGAAATTGGACTGAGAAGGTTTGACCATGGTATTCATTCAAATGACAGGACCTCATATTGATGACATGGCAAATAAGGATCATTAGTGCCTTTATTAAAGTCAAATTTTAAACAAAATACTGACTAAGTCTATGTTCAATCAAGATTTACAATAATTATGCAAAAACTGACTAAGTCAAAATTAAGTTATGATGCGGGAGCATTTTGACATGATATTTGACTTAATTTTAACTTACTCAATTCTTGCATAATTATTGTAAATTTTGATCGAACATAGACTTAGTCAATATTTATGTAAAAATTCACTAAATCAAAATTAAGTCAAATATCATGTCAAAATGCTCCCGCATCAAAAACAAGGGGTGACAATTTGAGCAGCGACAAGGAAGGAGCGGCAAACGTGATGTAGTGGGGGGAACATGTGTTACAGGCTTGCATGCAAACAATAATTTTGCAAAAAAAAAAACATTTAACTAGTTATGAAAATTTTCTATGCCATGCAAGTGGATCCAGTGACCCATTATCAGAGCTAACTAAACCAAGTAGTAGAACTAACAAGATATTTGCAAATGAACTAAATATGGAGAGTCAGACGCTTGTTTAAACATGTAAAATATATGCAAAAAGAAGGCTAATCAGATTAGTGAATGACAGAACAATAGAAATTTATCAGTTAGCAAAATATGCAGTGCTGCGCAAGTATTGTTTAAACATGACTCTCAAATATAACCAAGTGTCCAGGACGTAGAGCGAAACTTGTTCTTCTCAGTTGTGCAAATGATCAAAGGTTGCAACATATTCAAGCATGTTAATTACCTACGTTAAGAAGGTTAATCAAATTAGAACTTAGCACAGGAACTTAAGACAGGCAACAGAAAACAGAGTCTGGGTGGTTTGGAGATTTCGAAAGCGAGCACACGGAGCTTGCGCGACTGCCTCATGCCGACCAACGACGCCAGAGGGAAAGTCATCGTCGAACTAGGAGGAGACGGTGATGGATTGCTATTGACGCTGAAGCATCGACGGTGGCGGAGAGACAGCGGTTCGATCAGAACAGGGGAGGTTGTGCGACTGGAGCTGGGGTCATTGCCGTTCATCCAGTAGAGAATGAATGTCGGACATGCTTCAGCTAGAAATCCCCCTATTCATTTCTAGCCTGTTGCCAGAGTTTTGGACAGAAAGGTGAAAGGAAACCTAGTTCACAAGTATCATTCATATGAACTAGGAAACCAAAATCGCATGACTTGATACTATGATCAACCTTGTAAACTTGAAAGACAAGTTAGAGTATTACCATTGCCATGATGTGAGTGGCGGCTTGGAAGAAGAAAGGGGCGAGTGATGTGGGGAGGCGACATGACCCACGGAAATACAAATGGAGTTTAATGTTACCCTAGCTAGGGCACCTAAATTTCCATCTCTTGCATTGCATGCATCTTTAAGTTAGATTTTCATTCCTTGCATTGCATGCATCCTTTAAGTTATTTCCATCTCTTGCATTGCATGCATCTTTAAGTTAGATTTTCATTCCTTGCATTGCATGCATCCTTTAAGTTAGATCTCCTAGCATAACTTGCATCATGTGATAGGTTAGATCCACCCTCAAATTACACCATGTAGTTACATCCCTAGGATCCGCCACTTATGTATGGTAGGTTAGTGCATGAAATTGATGTAATAGATTAGGTCAACTCCATTTTGGGATGCAAGTCAAAATCAAGTCAAGATAACTCCAAGAGATGCCATGAGCCCATGAGCCCATCTCATGAGAGAACCAGCCCATCCAACTCAAAGGAGCATCACCACAAGTACCCAACACTCCACCATCCTAGTTGGCAGCCATGGGGATTTGTCTCTACCTCCAACCGCCCCTTCCCTTTTGAAGCAAAGATGGACAAGACCATTCCCTCACCTGCTGTTGCAGCCCCTTACAGTCATCATGCGCCAGCCACCAGCTTTTGCAGCCCCTTACAGCCATCATGCGCCAGCAGCTTTGCAGAATTTCAGCCTCAAGAAGCTGTCCCCATTTCCTGCAGAATGACAGCTCCTTTTCAGCCCATCATTCGCCAACCACCACTGCCAAGAAGAGGTCTGCACGCCACCAGCAATGCAGAGTTTCCTTCTTCTAGAAGCTGCACACATCAGCTGAAGAGTGACAACTCCTTCAGCCCCTTCAACCGCCTGCAACCTGCCCTTGTTCACTCAATGTGTCATGTACTTAGGGAAGGAAACGCAACCTGCTCTTGTCATTCAGTTTGTCATGTGCTTAGGGAAGGGAGGCAACCGTTGACAGCCCCCTATATGATGTATTCCTCTTGTAAAGCTTTCAGTTAGAGTGTTGAATACAATTTCAAATTTCAGAAGTTAGTCTTCTCATGGTGTGTGTCACCTTTCCCTACCCCTCTTCCAACCATTGCCGAGAGCTCTTTTCCACCCCCTCATGCTCTTCAATCTTCCTCCACCATTTGCGTTTGTCCTGAAGTTGGGAGCCCACGCCACTTCCTCCCTTTAGCCTTGAAGAGCCCTCAGCCCAAGAGGAGGAGCGGGACTCAACCGAGACTCAAGATGGTGTCATCAGCCCCATGCCGAGATCAAGCCACCACCTTAAGTTAGCTAAGTCTCTCCACTACCTTGGTTGATGTTTTCTTGAAGTTCTTGAGCATCCATCTGCACTCACAAGGGATTTTCTCAGGTGGCGCAAGGCCAAGGAGGGCATACAAAGTTCATCCCCACCCTTTCCCCTCTTAACTAGCTAGTCTCAAATGTGTTAGCAAGGGAATTTGGAGGCTATCCTCCCCCTTGGGTGTTCTTGTGTATTGGCCTCTTAATATTCTTTCAAACTCACCCACGCATGTGTGGGATGCTGTAATGCCCTGGTTGTAAGCTCATAGGGCCCTACTTCGTGAGTTTCAACCATTGGACCGGTGAAGAACGGGAAGGTCACCCTTTCCATTCTCAAAGGGTGCAAGGTGAGTTCCTCCCTTAGAGTAGTTGCACTTCTTATGGTAGAACCGCATGCTTAAACTTTGTTGAGTTTCATCTTATCTAGAAGCGCATGCTAGGACTTACTTATTGAGTAGTTTCGGTTTTCACTACTTCATACCAAAACTAGCTAATTTCAAACTACGTTAGCAACAAGGGGTTTTATTAAGCTATACTTAACTAGCAAAATGTTTTCAAAAAAACATTGTTTGAATGCTTGTATGACCTGCCCCCATCAGCGAGTGCCTCTTCTCCAAAGGTGTCACACACAAGATGATGTCAACTTCTTCCTTGTGCTCCTTGTGCTAGAAAAGACACCAAGGAGTCTTTGATCGTGTCTTGGAGAGGAGATGTGCACCCTTGGCTGGTCGACTTTCTTCCTTGTCGTGAAGATGATGAAGAGACGAAAAGGAGGAAGCACACTAGAGAGTTTCGAAATCGTGAGGGGAGAGACCAAAAAAGGAAAGTTCGGCCACTACCACACATGGTAAAACCGAAATGTAACTCCCTTCTTAACTCCCTTCTTTGCAACCAAAACTTCCCTCTTAATTGAACCATGCGTTCACTAAGTGAACTGGTTCAATCCCAATTTGGTTCAAGCATCAAACCGAACCAGCCCTGGTTAAGATCTCTCTGAACCAAGTGGCTCAAGATCTAACCACACATCTCATTGAACCTCTTGATCTTTACGATCAAGCATCAATTCTCCCGATCGAAGCTTACCGATCATATGCCCTAATCAATCAAACATGATTAGACTAGATCTCACTTCCAATCAGAGTTTAACTCCTTTAAACTGAACTAGAATAATTCCAGTCCACACGATCTGACATAAGTAAGCCATATCATCAAATTGTGCGACCCCAAGGGTTTCCTTCAATGTCGGTAACGATAACTTACGTTATCACGATCAGAGAGGGGTATCTAGCAACACATCACTGTCTCCCGATATGAAGGAAAGAGTCTTCCAAGACTACTCCCAAACCACAGAACAAGTGTGAATCTAATTCACTTGGCATACATGTTTCCCTTTGCCACTGGATGTTCTCGTTGGACAAGCGTGTCAAGCCTGTGATTCCAACATGATGAAAATGATTAGATCAGACGAACATAGTCGTCTGGGTATGGCCATACACATTCTCAACCATCTCATCCAGGGGGGCCCCTTATAACATCACACTCCTACTAGGAGAGGCAATCCTATATCTATCACTAGTGCCCTAACAATGACTCATGCCCACTATCCAAGATAATCCTTAATCATTATCTTTCAAATGATATTAAATTACCTCAAGACAATGCCAATCATCACTTAGAGACACAAGTGATCTCAAGTCAGAGGGAATATGCCACTTGCTTGCATATAAGGATTATTCACATTGTGACAAACAATTGAATATCCTAAATAGGGTCAGTCCAGTACATCCAATGCACCTATGTGTCTAAATCTTATTCCATGCTCGAAGCATCCTACAAGAACAGAACACATATTAGTCTCAATCATATCAAGGCTGTCTCATGTTCACCGAGATATCTCGACTAAGGACAATACTTAATGTCAGCTAAGCTGAACATCATTGAGACATTACTCAGATGTATACATACAGCAGTAGATAATGTAACAATCTGAATAACAACAATTGCCTTTATAAAACATATAGATTATACACGATACTGTAAATAATCTAAGGCCTCAAACATTAGCCTTAAGAGCATACCCCAACAAAAGGTGGCTGATCAGAGGAGAACGACATCGAACAGTGATATGAGGCGGAGACTAACGTGGAAGCTGTGGTGTCACCAAAAATCTCCCGATTCTGGCGATCTGGCCGGCGGATGGGGTGATCCTTCTAGTTGTGGGTTCAATCTAAAAGGGAGGATGGGTGGCCGGAGCTTGAGGGCGATCCATCGGTTGAATCGTCACCGGCATCGAGTTGAAGTGAGAGCCCAGAGCTGGACTCAGCAGGAAAGCAGGGGATGGCTTGCGACAACGGTGGAAGAGCGTATAAACTTGGTTGGGAGCAAGGCATGGATGGCGACAGCGATGGAAGCTTGGCTGGAGGTGGAAGATGATTGTTGAAGACTGGAGAAGATGGAGAGAAGTCAGTGGTGACACAAGCGCCGGAGAAGGAGAAGAGACACCCAATAGAGGAGGAACATCACACTATTTCCATTCAGTTTGATTCAAAAATCTTACAAATACTTGAGAAGATACAATGTTATAGGCTAAGCATGTAGCCGTTGGAGGTCTTCACGCTAGCTGCAACGTTCAGCTCTTCCTCCACACGCAAACTGCAACGAGCAGTCCTCTACACTCCAAACAGCTGCTAGACATTTATTTCTTCTCTTGGGCAACTGCAGTTTGTCATCTTTGCTTTCAAAACCAAGTTACTACATTTGTTGTAACTTTTCCTTTGAGCTGGGCACTTTCTTCTTCCATATGCTAGCTGAGAGCTACAATTCCTTTCCTCTTCAAGTAAGCTACAACGGGTGCAACGATAGATCATCTTCTTGGGGTCTTGGAGGAGATCTTTGGCTACAATTTGGGCCCTTTTATGATTCTTGCTTTGAGTTTGAGTTAGGCTTGATGTGTGTATCCATTTGACTTGATCTCATATTGATTACATGGCAAACAAAAGAATAAGGATTAGTGCCTCATTAAAATTTAGGATCGCATTCCAATCAAAGTCAAAATTTAGACATAAATATTGACTAGGTCTACGTTCAATCAAGGTCTACAATAATTATGCAAATTTTGACTAAGTCAAAATTAAGTCTAATATCATGTTGATATGCTCCCGCATCAAAACGTGAAGAGATATTTTCACTAGGTGATTACACAAGCAGTTCCACATCAAACCTTTGAGGATTCGTTTGTTCCTTCATCTTTAGATTTCATCCTTATTAATTGTATTTTCCTTAGAATTCGAGACAATTGTGCTAAAAAGTTTTATCATGGTTGCTTAAGCCTTTTTATTCAAGATTAGGGGTGTAGTTCTTTTGGGAAACCCCGGACAATTTAAAATTTAAAAACATAGTGGAAGCAAGCCCGAAATGAGTTTCCTAATTCAACAAGGACTAGTCTTACGAGGGAACCACTGGATGTGATAGAGCATGTACCTTTATAATCAGTTTAGAAGCTATCAGGGACGATGTTGAGATGCGTAAGGGAGCATCTGAAAGTTCCCTAAAGGGGGGCGAAACCCTAAAGCATGCGCATTAAAACTTTTCTAGGGTTTCATGAGGATCGAATAGTATGAACATATGATCAACTTAAGATTGAAAGCATAGAGATGCGTTACCATTGCCATTTCTTGGATGGCGTCTTGGAATCAAAGAATCGAATGCTTCTTCTCCAAAGGCAACGCACACAAGGTGAAGATGGCTTTCTCCTTGTCGTCCTTTGTGCTAGCAAAGATCTTCAAGTGTCCTTGTCGCGTGAAGGAGTTTTTTTAGAGAATGACCTCTTGCTTGCCGAATGGTTTTTCTCTCTTGGCCTGAAGACAACCCAAGTCGAGAGAGGAAGAGGCGATGCGTTGAGGCGTTGTGGAGTTGTGGCATTACATGACTTCCAAAAATAGAAAGTCATGAAGCCATGCGCCCACGCCATGATAACCAACCTAAACGCCTTCATATTGAACCATGCGTTCACACATGTGAACCGGTTCAAACCAATTCGGTTCAATTGCATTTGGTTCAAAGACCAAATCAAACCAGCATTGGTTCAGATCTTATCAAACCAAATGGTTTAAGATCTAACCGTTCATCTCTTGATGCTCTTGATCTCACTGATCTAGCATCTACTCTCGATCGAAGCTTACCGATCTCAAGCCCTAATCAATCAAACATGATCAGACCAGATCTCACTTACAATCAGAGTTTAAATTCCTTTAAACTGAACCAAAACAATTCAGTCCACACGATCTGACATAAGAAAGCCATATCATCAAATTGTGCGACCCTAAGGGTTTCCTTTAAATGTCGGTAACGATAACTTACGTTATCATAATCAGTGAGGGGTATCTAGCAACACATCACTGTCTCCCGATATAAAGGAAAGAGTCTTCCAAGACTACACCCAAACCACAGCACAAGTGTGAACCCAAGTCACTTGACATATGTGTTTCCTTTGCCACTGGACGTTCTTATTGGACAAGCGTGTCAAGCCTGTAATTCCAATATGATGAGAATGATTAGATCAGATGATCATAGTCATCTGGGTATGGCCATACACTTTCTCAATCATCTCATCCAGGGGTCCCCTATAGAACATCACACTCCAATCAAGGAGACGGCAATCCTATATCTATCACTAGTGCCCTAACATGACTCATGCTCATTATCCAAGATAGTCTATAACCATTATGTTTCAAATGATATTGAACTACCTCAAAACAATGCCAATCATCATTTAGAAACACAAGTGATCTCAAGTCAGAGGAAATATGCCACTTGTTTGCATACAAGGATTATTCACATTGTGACAAGCAATCGAATATCCTAAGTAGGGTCTGTCCAGTACATCCAATGTACCCATGAGTCTACATCTTATTCCATGCTCGAAGCATCCTATAAGATTAGAACACATATTAGTCTCAATCATATCAAGGCTATCTCATGTTCACCAAGATATCTCGACTAAGGACAAAACTGCATGTCAGCCAAGCTGAACAGCATTGAGACATTATTCAGAAGTATACATATTGCAGCAGATGATGTAACAACCTGAATAACAACCATTGCCTTTATAAAAATAGAGTTTATACATGATACTGAAATAATCCCAAGGCCTCAAACATTAGCCTTAAGGGCATACCCCAACAATCTCCCACTTGCACTTAATCTAATGGTTGAGAAATCTCAAACCCATATTATTACAGTGCTTCTCATGCTTCTGCTGCGCCAGAGGCTTGGTAAGCGGGTCAGCTAGATTGTCATCTGTATGAACCTTGCAGACTTTGATCTCGCCACGATCAATGATCTCCCAGATCAAGTGAAACCTTCTCTGTATGTGCTTGGACTTCTGGTGCGACCGTGGTTCCTTTGCTTGTGCTATTGCTCCAGTGTTATCACAGAAGATAACCAAAGGATCTGCACTCGAAGGAACAACACCAAGTTCCTGAACGAACTTACGAATCCACACTGCCTCCTTGGATGCTTCTGAGGCTGCAACATACTCGGCTTCTGTTGTGGAATCAGCAACAATTGACTGTTTGAAACTTTTCCACACCACTGCACCTCCATTCAAGCTAAAAACATAGCCTGATTGCGATCGGAAATCATCCTGGTCAGATTAGAATGAGGCGTCAGTATATCCTTCAATACTGAGTTCTTCCTGACCTCCATATATCAAGAACATATCTTTGGTCCTCCGAATATATTTCAAAATGTTCTTGACTGCAATCCAGTGTGCCTTCCCTGGATTACTTTGGAATCGACTGGTCACGCTTAACCCATAAGCAACGTCTGGGCGAGTACACAACATCGCATACATAATGGACCCAATAGCCGAAGCATAAGGCGTATTGTCCATTTCATCTTTCTCAGTCAGTGTTTGTGGACACTGACTCTTTGAAAGATTCAGACCATGTCTGACTGGAAGATATCCTCTTTTAGAATTTTCTAAATGGAATCTCTCCAGGACTTTATCGATGTAAGTACTCTGGCACAGCCCGAGAAGCCTCTTTGATCTATCTCTGTAGATCTTCACACCTAATACATAGGCTGCTTCTCCTAAATCTTTCATCTGGAAACATTTTCTTAACCATGCCTTAACCGCATGTAGTTCAGGAATATCGTTTCCAATGATTAAGATATCATTGACGTAGAGGACTAGGAAAGTAATCACGCTCCCACTAAACCTCTTATATACACACGGGTCATCTTCATTCTTGATGAAACCAAATTCACAGATTGATTCATCAAAACGAATATTCCAGCTTCTTGATGCTTGTTTAAGTCCATAAATGGACTTCTTTAATTTGCATATTTTATGACGATCTGATGGATTAGTGAAACCTTCAGGTTGTGTCATATACACATCCTCTTCTAGTTTTCCATTAAGGAAAGCGGTCTTCACGTCCATTTGCCAGATCTCATAATCATAATATGCCGCTATCGCAAGAATAATCCGAATAGACTTGAACATGGCTACAGGAGAGAAAGTTTCATCATAATCTATCCCGTAGATTTGTTTGAAACCTTTCGCAACTAGCCTGCCTTTATAGGTAACCACGTTACCATCCATGTCAATCTTCTTCTTGAAGATCCATTTACAGCCTATAGGGATTACTCCCGGAGGCGGATCAACCAAATCCCAAACTTGGTTATCTGACATGGAGTCCATCTCGGCTCGCATAGCTTCAAGCCATCTCGCTGATTCCGGTCCACTGACCGCATCCGCATAAGTGAGGGGTTCATCATCAATGATGTAGACTCTGTCATAGCGCTCAGGCTGTCGACGGATCCTTCCCGATCTTCGCGGTTCCCGTGATATCTGAGCCTCAGGTTGTTCAGTAACCTGATCTACTGGCTCAGGCTCATCCAACTGTGCTTGACTACTTTGTCCTTCTTCTGGATTCTCATCCAGCTTTATTTCTCTCCCACTGGCTTCTTGCAGAAGAAATTCTTTCTCAAGAAAAATAGCCGTCCGAGCAACAAATACTTTGTTCTCTTTGGGATCGTAGAAATAATAACCCTTAGTTTCCTTAGGGTAACCGACAAAGATACATTTCTCAGATCTGCTCTCTAGTTTTCTAGAGGTGAGCTTTTTGACATAAGCCTCGCAACCCCAGATCTTAATAAATGTCAAGCTCGGCTGTTTCCCATACCATAACTCATATGGAGTCTTTGAAATGGCCTTGGATGGCACTCGGTTTAGTACCTTTACAGCTGTTTCCAATGCAAATCCCCAAAAGGAGTAAGGTAGAGTAGCCTGACTCATCATAGAACGAACCATATCCAGTAAGGTTCTATTTCTCCTCTCGGACACACCATTCCATTGCGGTGTTCCTGGCGGAGTGAGCTGTGAGATAATCCCACACTCCTTCAGATAGTCAGTAAACTCATGACTCAAGTATTCTCCACCTCGATCTGAACGAAGTGCCTTGATATTTCGGCCTAACTGATTTTGTACTTCATTTTTGAATTCTTTGAACTTGTCAAAGGATTCACTCTTATGTCTCATTAGATAGACATAACCATACCTACTGAAATCATCAGTAAAGGTAATGAAGTATGAATAGCCACCTCTGGCATGTTTACTAAATGGCCCACACACATCACTGTGAATGAGGTCAAGTAAACCTGAAGCCCTTTGACCTTTGTTGGAAAAAGGAGACTTCGTCATTTTACCCATTAAACAAGCTTTGCATGTATCAAGCTCCTCATAGGAGAATGATCCCAGCAGTCCATGATCATGCAACCGCTTAATGCGCTTCTTGTTAATATGGCCTAAACGACTATGCCATAGCAAGGTGCTGTCTTCAGCATACTTGGCTTTCTTAATATCAATCTGCTGTATAGAACATTCCATGTCCAACATGAATAACCCATTGTTAATCGACCCAGTAGCATAAACAATATTATCAAAAGAAATATAACACTTTGAAATCTTGCATTCAAAGGAAAACCCTTTCCTGACAAGAGCAGGAATAGAGATAATATTCTTAGTTATGCTCGGTACAAAATAACAATTGTCCAGTTCTAATACAAGACCAGATGGTAAAGAGATGTGATAAACTCCTACAGTTACAACAGCAACCCGTGCCCCGTTTCCTACTCGTAGGTCCACCTCATGCTGTCCCACCTGTCTTCTTCTCTTGAGTTCCTGTACATTTGAACAAATGTGAACTCCACATGCAGTGTCTAACACCCATGAAATAGAAGAAGATAACATGACTTCAGTCACGTAAATACCTGAGCCAGAAGCGAAAGAGTTGCTTCCCTTCTTCTCTCCTTGGAGCGCTTTACAGTCCTTTTTCCAGTGACCCAGCTGGCCACAATGGAAACATCTGTATTCCTTTGACCGCTTGAGCTTTTGTTTCAGTGCCTTGTTGTAGCGCTTGACAGGGGCTTTGCCCTTCTTCCCCTTCTTCTTGTTCCTAGAAGGAAACATTAGGACAGAGGATGAAGGCGTTCCCTTCTCACGAGACTGAGTCTGCTCTGTAGTCAAGAGCATGTTCAGTAACTCTGCTGGGGTACAGTCGATCTTGTTCATATTAAAATTAATGATGAACGGATCGAAAGAGGCCGGGAGAGACTGCAAAATGATATCTACAACAAGCTCCTGATTGATGGTGTGTCCCAGTTTCTCTAGAGCCTCCTTGTACCCAATCATCTTGAGCACGTGAGCTCCCACTGGACTCCCTTCAGTCAGTTTGCTCTGAAAGAAAAGTTTCGTCAAATTATAGCGTTCAGTCCTTGCCTGTGCAGCATACAGCAGCTTGAGGTTTGCTATAATTTCTATAGCTGATAAATCCTCATGCTGACGCTGCAGCTGTGGCGTCATAGACGCTAGCATAAGGCAAGCGACGTCAATGCTATCATTGACATGCTTTTCATAAGCTTCCCGAACCGCCCTTGCGGCGTTCGCAGCGGGTTGAGGCGGTATAGCCGTCTCGAGGACATACAGTTTCCTCTCAGCCTTAAGAACAATCTTAAGGTGTCCGTACCAGTCTGAGAAGTTTGGCCCAGCAAACTTCTCCCTTTCCAGTAGGGATCGCACATTGAACGTTGTGGTGTTCGTTGCTGCAGTAATCTACAACAATGCAAGAACAGCAAGGTCAGTATCAATGTTAGAATCAATTCACGACTTAAGAATGATTCTTTTCTCACTATTTTATCTGACTGAAAAATCCAGCAAAACAGCCCGAAAGAGTAAAACTCTTTTAGTGAGATGGGATCCAGATTTCATACTTGGTCTCCGTGTCCCGCTCAGGCGAGATAAGATGCACAGAGAGTACAAGCACTAATTTCTGGTAGGCATTCCCTGCCAATCGCCAACCCGTGCGATTCCCCTTCATCTGGGCAATCCAGCAGACTGTGCCAACTGAGTTGGTACAACACAGTCTCTGATCCCACAGATGGCTGCCTCCATATGGCTACCATATGCTCAATATGTAGCCTACATGGTCAAGCTGACCCGACCTACTCCCTGGACCACCACGTGCTATGCTGAGCAACGAGAAGCGATAAATCCCTTCTCTATAACACGCAGGTGTAATCACACACCGTCTGAAGATAGATGGGCGTGCCCACTGAGTGGGTACAACACGGCCCCAACGATAGTCAGAACAGTGAGGTTTCGCGTCAGAAGGCTTACGTGCTTGATATTTAACGTTGGATTTTAACGGTCCTTTTATCTTCTTACTATCATTAAAATCCTATGGTGATAGCAGAAGAAAAGATCATGCAGTTACTAAATTACTTAAACAGTAAATTAAAAGCATGATGATCTTATGTGGTAAAAGCCCATTAAGCCTAAGTAAGACCTTAATTAACTTAAGTCTTCACTTGAGCTCTTCATGGGTCTTTAGCATTTCCTCTGGCCCAACCCGGGCACAAGCGCCCACTGCAGCTCAAATGCGCCCACCAGGTAAAATGCACCTGTCCTAGAGTCGAACCCTAGACCTCCCACTGGTGAAGCCACTTGCTGCATGCGCCTCTGCCATGTGTGCTATGAGCTCATGTCTGATTAAATTACACTTTAATCTATCTAGACATGAATGACACGCAGGTCAATTACACTTTATAAATTAATTAAAATGTGATGCGCAGATCACAATAATAATTTACAATTTAATCCAGGCACGCAGGCCCCAACACAGCACACATTAATTGGGCAGCCCACATAAGATGAAATAAACATTCAATACAAACAACATGTGATCCAATCAAGAAAATAAAATTTTCGAAAATCCCATTGGCATCAATTTTATTTCCTTATGTGCCCTACTACCTTACAACGGTCCATTAATAGGGATCCACTCATCAGACCTAGTCAGACCCACTGCCCTTGCATGCACCAAGTCATAACCGACTTGAGTCGACCTCATGGTCAACAATGCATGCGTGAAGGGCTGAACGTCCCTCATGAGTTTTGGCAAGCGGGTGTGACCCCGGGCCTAAATCATGAGCGTTCACTGGTTGTCTCAATCAGACATCGCTACACGCCCAGTATGCAGTCGACCTATAGCCACCTCATGCATGCGCATAGGTGCCATCTGGTCGACCCATCTAGGCTGTCAGATGGTCTGATCAGACTGTTGGGTCTAGACTGGATGATGATTTCAACCCTAATAACCCGTCTAAGGTTTTATAGCAGGTGCTCATAGATCTAGATGGAGCGCGCAAGATGTTAAGTTTTTACAAAAACACTTTAACATGCGCCAACAAGTAAAAACATACATCATGTAATTTCGCAAACTAACATGTAGTTGCGCAAGATGATAACTTCTAGATCTACATATCAAACGCAAACTAGGATCACTAATTAACACCAAGCAATCATATGATTCATACGATACCAGGCTCTGATACCAATTGAAAGTTCCCTAAAGGGGGGCGAAACCCTAAAGCATGCGCATTAAAACTTTTCTAGGGTTTCATGAGGATCGAATAGTATGAACATATGATCAACTTAAGATTGAAAGCATAGAGATGCGTTACCATTGCCATTTCTTGGATGGCGTCTTGGAATCAAAGAATCGAATGCTTCTTCTCCAAAGGCAACGCACACAAGGTGAAGATGGCTTTCTCCTTGTCGTCCTTTGTGCTAGCAAAGATCTTCAAGTGTCCTTGTCGCGTGAAGGAGTTTTTTTAGAGAATGACCTCTTGCTTGCCGAATGGTTTTTCTCTCTTGGCCTGAAGACAACCCAAGTCGAGAGAGGAAGAGGCGATGCGTTGAGGCGTTGTGGAGTTGTGGCGTTACATGACTTCCAAAAATAGAAAGTCATGAAGCCATGCGCCCACGCCATGATAACCAACCTAAACGCCTTCATATTGAACCATGCGTTCACACATGTGAACCGGTTCAAACCAATTCGGTTCAATTGCATTTGGTTCAAAGACCAAATCAAACCAGCATTGGTTCAGATCTTATCAAACCAAATGGTTTAAGATCTAACCGTTCATCTCTTGATGCTCTTGATCTCACTGATCTAGCATCAATACTCTCGATCGAAGCTTACCGATCTCAAGCCCTAATCAATCAAACATGATCAGACCAGATCTCACTTACAATCAGAGTTTAAATTCCTTTAAACTGAACCAAAACAATTCAGTCCACACGATCTGACATAAGAAAGCCATATCATCAAATTGTGCGACCCTAAGGGTTTCCTTTAAATGTCGGTAACGATAACTTACGTTATCACAATCAGTGAGGGGTATCTAGCAACACATCACTGTCTCCCGATATAAAGGAAAGAGTCTTCCAAGACTACACCCAAACCACAGCACAAGTGTGAACCCAAGTCACTTAACATATGTGTTTCCTTTGCCACTGGACATTCTTATTGGACAAGCGTGTCAAGCCTGTAATTCCAATATGATGAGAATGATTAGATCAGATGATCATAGTCATCTGGGTATGGCCATACACTTTCTCAATCATCTCATCCAGGGGGCCCCTATAGAACATCACACTCCAATCAAGGAGATGGCAATCCTATATCTATCACTAGTGCCCTAACATGACTCATGCTCATTATCCAAGATAGTCTATAACCATTATGTTTCAAATGATATTGAACTACCTCAAAACAATGCCAATCATCATTTAGAAACACAAGTGATCTCAAGTCAGAGGAAATATGCCACTTGTTTGCATACAAGGATTATTCACATTGTGACAAGCAATCAAATATCCTAAGTAGGGTATGTCCAGTACATCCAATGTACCCATGAGTCTACATCTTATTCCATGCTCGAAGCATCCTATAAGATTAGAACACATATTAGTCTCAATCATATCAAGGCTGTCTCATGTTCACCAAGATATCTCGACTAAGGACAAAACTGCATGTCAGCCAAGCTGAATAGCATTGAGACATTATTCAGAAGTATACATATTGCAGCAGATGATGTAACAACCTGAATAACAACCATCGCCTTTATAAACATAGAGTTTATACATGATACTGAAATAATCCCAAGGCCTCAAACATTAGCCTTAAGGGCATACCCCAACAGCATCCTCTACACTCGTGCACACACGGGCTCCTCGAGATCCCTCTTTCTCCATGCTTGGTGCTAGCTTGGGAGGAGAAGAGATCCATGCCTCTGCGTTTCATCACCTTGTTTGCGCCTCCTTTGAGGAAGATGCGCCAAGGTATGATGTTGGAGTCACTTCTTCCAAGTTGTGCTTCCAAGAGGATGCGCCAATATGGAAGAATGGCCTTTCCCAAATTGTGACACCACCAAGTGATGCACCAATGGTGAAGAGGGGAGGACCTAGGTAGCTAGGGTTATCAATATGAGTGAACACCCTGTATGCACCCGCCCCTAGCCCTATATATTTATATAGTTTAATCGTGGCCCCCACAACTTAAGTCATGAATTAGTTTATTCAATTAATTCCTTTTATCTAAATATTAATATTCACATATGTGACTAGAGTTATGGGCTAATCTAGATCAAGTAATTAAGCCACCGAAATATTTTAATGCTAACCCAAGTTTTGACTCATCGACTAGGACCTAGTCAATCGAAGTCAAAAGTTGTAACCCAAAAGTCAACCAGAGTCAACTTGATCACAAAATGTCACTAAAGTCTATAAGACATCTCCCAACTCAAAACATGCATCCGCGATGGATAAGACTCTCAAATAGATCCGAATCATCAATAGATTTGATTTGAGGCTACCCGATCTTTATGGGATCTTGAGTGTCTAGGTGTGCGACCATATAGGTTCCTTTGACGCTAGCAATGATGACCTTATCATCACAGTAGTGAGTGGCACCTCGCACTACATCGCTGCTACCCAAGTCATCGGAATGGATGTCATCACCGACAACCCCTAAACCGTAACAGAGTACTTGTGCATTTTAGTCCTATTGCCAAGCTGACATCCATATTGGACAAGTGTATCACACTTGTTTAATTCAATTAAATGGTCATGACTAAATCAGGCTATACCTGGGTGTGGCAACACACTTTTAGTCATGCATCCATATGAGGGCCCAAGGACATCAAGCTTCTACTTAAGGAAGGGGAAAATCCTCTATTGGCAAGATGCATCTCTCATATGACTTATAATGTGCCTAATGACAACCGTTATGACCTCCCTACTATGGTGAGGCATTAGGTTGTATCAAAGCATATCCGTCATCATATAGGATACAATCTCCCTCAAGTCAAAGGACAAATACACCTTTGTCACTGTGAATTTTAACTTGAGACACCAAGTTAAAACTTCATAGAGGGTCGGTCTAGTATATCTACCTTGATATATACCCATATACCTACGTTTAGCACCTCGTGCTTAACCAACGCATAAACTAGTCTCACGTGCACCATAGTTGTCCCCTATCTACTATGGCACTCAACTAGGGACATAACATTTGAGATATAAAATATCTCCAAGGACATCATCATGCAAACATACATATGTTCAAATGTATCAAAAAAGCATGATAACAACAATGCCAGGATATATATAAATATTAAAAACCATAAATGTGGTACCAATATCTAGACCAACAATAGGTCCTAGAGCATACACACTAGCAATCTCCCACTTGCACTACGACCTAGTTGTTGAGGAATCTCAACCCCATGTCACTAGTATGACTATCATGCTTCTACTATGCTAAAGCCTTGGTCAATGGGTCTGCTAGACTGTTCTCTATGTTGACTCTACATATCTTCACATCACCTCTATATATGATCTCCCGTATCAGGTGAAAGCGCCTAAGTATGTGCTTGCATCTATGATGAGACCTTGGTTCCTTGGCTTGTGCTATTGCTCTATTGTTATCACATAGGAGCTCAATAGGATCTACAGCATTGGGAACCACTTGAAGCTCAATGATGAACTTCTTGATCCAAACTGCTTCTTTAGCTGCCTCAGAAGCTACTGCATACTCTACCTCTATTGTAGAATCTACTATAATAGACTGCTTGAAGTTTTTCTAACATACAACACCTCCATTCAACATGAACACATAGTTGGACTGCGATCTAAAGTCATTTGGATCTGATTGGAAAGAAGCATCAATATATCCTTGGACACTAAGCTTTTCTTGTCCACCATAGACTAAGAACAGGTCTTTAGTCTTCCTCAGATACTTTAAGTTATTTTTCATCGATGTCCAATGTTGGACTTCTAGGTTGGATTGGTATCGACTGCTTATGCTCACAGCATAAGCCACATCTAGTCTGGTGCAAAACATTGTATACATGATCGATCCCACTACAGTGACATAAGGGACTCGACTCATCTCCTCTGTCTCAGCCTGTGTAGAGGGACAATGGCTCTTGGAAAGAGTAATATCATGCCTCATGGGAAGGTAACCTTTCTTGGAATTCTCTAAGCGAAACCTTTCTAGCAACTTATCGATGTAAGTACTCTAACTCAAGGCAAGGAACTTCTTGGATCTATTCCTGTAAATCCTCACGCCCAGAATATAGATGGCCACCCCTAAGTACTTCATCTCGAAACACTTACCCAACCAAGTCTTCACAGCGTGAAGAGAAGGGACGTCATTACCCATAAGCAGCAAATCATTGACATACACGACCAGAAATGTTACCAAGCTCCCACTGAATTTCTTGTACACACAGGCATCATCTTCATCCTTGATAAAGCCATAATCTCTCATGGCTTAGTCAAAATGAAGTTTCCAACTTCGAGAGGCTTGCTTCAATCCATAGATGGATTTCTTCAGCCTGCATACCTTATGAGCCTCTACCGGGTGGATAAACCCCTCAGGTTGTGTCATACACACATCCTCTGACAGGTTTCCATTAAGGAAAGCTATCTTCATGTCCATTTGCCAGATCTCATAATCATAGAATGCAGCTAAAGCAAGCATGATCCAAATGGATTTAAACATAACAACCGGCGAGTAAGTTTCATCATAGTCCACCCTGTAAACTTGCCTGAAACCCATAGCTACTAATCGACCTTTGAAGATAACTATATTGTCATCCATGTCTGTCTTCTTCTTGAAGACCCATGTACACCCTATGAGTTTTACCCAATTAAGCGGCTCAACCAAAACCCAATTTTGGTTAATAGACATGGAATCTATCTCGATCCTCATAGTTGATATGTCCACAAGTGCACAGATATATCGAAGTAATAAAAGATATCGAACCCACATGGACCTATGTGTTAAGTACCAAATAATCGAGTTCTCACTAGCTAAGTAGATGATATGTGATAAAATAGGATGAAAGAAAATAATTGAAATCTGTTGTAAATTTCAGAGAGAGATATGGGACTAAGGTTTCATCCTCCTTAATTTCTATGACTAGACATAAATAAGTTTTTGTCAGTTAATCTTATCATGATAAAGATAAAAATTTACTTGTAAAGAAATTGCCTCCTCTCGGACTAACAATTTACACTGAAGAAGTCTTCACTCTCGTGACTTACTGTTTATTGTTTAATAAAAGTAATCTAACCGAAAATCAAACCTATTCTCATAAATTTAATTTCCAAGTTAAAATATCAAGTAAAATTAAATACTCTCGTATCTTAATTTTACAAGTTTTACTTTAGGAGTTCCAACAATCAAATTTACCCCTCGGTTCTTATTATCATCTCTGAAACAATAAAATTTCTAGGTCAAAATTTTAACATGTAAATATCCTTCAAAAATTAGGGTTTTTAGAATAAATCTATTCTCATAGCCTAAGTTCTTAAAAACACAATTTAAGAGCTCCGAGTTCGTAAATCACCTCTCAGTCCATATTACAAACTCTGTGACATGCTAATATTTCATAACTAGAAAGTTTAAAGACAATAGTCACAAGTGTAAAATTATCATTCTAAGAATAACTTGACAAATAATGATTATCCAGTCAGTTCAGAAATTAAGGGAGATTACTCCCTCTGTCCCAAAAGGTTTTTACGCTACCAGGGTGGAAGTAATACAATAATAAATCATCTCAGAAAAAATTAAAATTCGAAAAGGAGTAAAAATAATAGTTTACTGATTTCACAGGTGTGCAAAAAATTACATAGTGTCTCTCGGTGTTAATTAAATTCACGATGAATCCTTGCCAAAAAGTTCTGATAATTGCTCCAAAGCTTTCTTATATACTTCTCCATCCTTAGAATAGGTTTTCCCCAGAATCTGGAGTGAAATAGAATCAAATCGAAGGAAAATCCAAATCAAACTCGAATCTGGCAGTTAGAATTATGGTTGTGATAATTATCACGGCAATGCCGTAATTTGTTATGTGTACTTTTCTAGGATAATTACGGCCATGATAATAATTACAGTAATGCCGTAATTTTCTCTGTGTTACATGTCCAAGAAATCACAGTCGGGGAAATAATCACGATAGTGCCGTGATTCTTTCTGTAAATTCCAAGAAAACCACGGCCGTGATAATAATTACGACAGTGCCATAATTTTCTCTATGTTAAATATCCAAGAAATCATAGTCGGGAAAATAATCAGGGTAGTGCCGTGATTCCTACTGTAAATTTCAAATAAAACCACGGCCATGAAAATAATCACGGCAGTACCGTAATTTCTCCTTAAACTCTGATTTGCTTGAAAATTGACAGGTAATTTCCTCTTGATGTTTGGATTTCATTCATACATTTTGATCATTCATAAATCCATCAAAATTTAGTCATTTCTACTGGAATATGTCAAAACAAAATAAAGGTAAACATTCCAAACAAACACAGTGTTTTAAGTCTAATTCAGTTAAAATATGCTCAAAATAGGAGAGATTATGCATAAAAATCATAGTAAAAATACTATGTAAATACGATACATCAAAATACATAAGACTCAAACTTTGCTTGTCTCAAGCAAATAAAGAGGATAAAGATTAATGTTGAGTATGGAAATATAATTCCCTTATGAAAAAATAAATTTCTAAAATATAATCCCCCATGAAAAATTCCCACCACATGCTACATAAAACTCTAGATAAATACACCATCCTTAGAATTTAATTCTCAAGATTCACAACCTTAATCGAATAAAATTTCACAACTTGTATAATAAATAGAATCTGAATATCATGAATTCACCTAAGTTTCAGTTTAAATCTATAATACTTTTGTTTACAGGAATAGGATCAATAAAATCTTTTTTCACTCAAAATTCTCTTTTTCTCTTTTTATTTATTTATTTTTTTTGCTTTTGACATTCTCTAAATCGATTACCACCTTTTTTCTGGTGACGAATTTAGAGTACACCGACCACATAGCCAATGTAAGAGAACTCGTATCTTTTTGGCAAGAAGAATCATAGCCTAAGACAGCAGAGCTAATGTCAAATGGCTTTTCCTTGGCATGTGTCCACATAGACACATACTTTTTATTTGGACTTCAACTCATAACTTCGGTACCCGCTACCAATTTTTCGCAGTGCCAAGTAGATGAGTCATATAACTCTCTTCTTTTTTTTATTTTTGGATTTTGGATTCTTTCTTCCCAACAAATAGTATAATTAATCAAACATCAACTAGGCTAATCAATCAATATAAACTTGATAAACTATACTCATATGGTCATTTTATTTGAAAAAGATGCATCACTCTCAAATTACATTCATCGAGCATCATACCTATCCAAAATCTCATGCATCAATTAAGGAAAAATTACAATGAGAGGATATATATTGAAGAAATAAATTTAACACAAGAAGCATATCTTGATTCACAGACATTGATATGTATAAACAATCATCACCACAATCAAAAAGAACATATTATCACAACAATGCATCCATTCAAATTCCAAGAAAAAATAAAACCGCATAACATCATAGAAAATTCCACACATCTAAGGAAAACACACATCATTAGGTCATGAGTTATACAATCCATTAATTCTATCATCAAGATGCACCTACACATGGTGCCAAATCACATCACATCAACAAGCCAAAAGTGTAATAAAGTAAAACAATCCCATCTAAAACAACACACAAATTCGAAGAGACAAAAAGATAACAGACATGAACATGGAGGTCCATCTTTCCCTACAAAAGAGAATGCATCATTCTTAATGTAATAAGGCAAAGAATAAGCAAGAAGGTTAAGGGATACTCATAAAGCACTAATTGTTGGTATCGTAATTAGTCTCCTCATCTTCTTCTTCATCTGGAGTAGCTTCTCCCATAAGCTCATCTTGATCATTCTCCTGACCTCCTTCCTCATCCTCAATGCCAAATCAGTGCCACATAAATCCCTTCACATCTTGGATATCATCATACACATACTGAAAAGCATCAAGCACTTTCTCCATGAGACGCCCCTGACGGTATACCTCTGCAGATAATGCCTAAATACTGGCATCCTAAGCTGTGGACCAACCTCTCTGAGGCTGTGTCGTACCATGAGAAGAAGAACCCTGTCTGGGTGCAGAAGAATGCATACCCATACCAAATGGGCCGCTACTACCTCCCCAAGTAGGTGGTGGCAATACAGAATCAAGTGGGGTAGGGGTAGCATCGGCAGCTAAACTTGGAGAAAGTTTCTAGTTCATTTGATTTTGGACCATGGTTCTTTCCTTATTTGGCAATGGTAAAGTTGGGGAATTAGGTTCAAGAATTAAACAATAAGTGTCACCATCTCTAACAATCATTTCATGGCAACACATGATTCCAAATCTATTCTAGCACTACCCCTTGCAGTTTCAGTCCCATATGGGTCCACGTTCAAAGAAAGTGCAATAGAAGTAATAAAACCTCCTGATAGAATGGCACCTCTCTTTGCATGTGCAACCTTGTCAAATTGCTTTAGCAGAAAATAGGCAAAATCTACATGAAATCCATGTAGTATGCACCAAAGAAAGTAGAGTTTAGTTTGACATACCATACTGTCGCTCTCACCTCATCAAAAAATGGTATGTGCGAGCACTCTATGTACGTATCGAATACACAGGTTGGAGATGCTTGTTGCTCTGGCAGCTGAAGGTGAAAAGCTTGACTCTGGAGTAATTTGATTCCAAAACGCATTTTCAATGAAGCTTCGTGGTGGATATGTCATTCCTCCTCCTGGTATATGGAAAATAGCTCTTATATCTTGGAGCGTGAGGCTCCTTTTGTTGTTCGCAAGGCAAAAGGTGAGATGACTTCGCGTCTTGTTCATGGTACTCGTGGGGTTCAACTTCTAGACTGCTAAAAAATTCCAAGAACATGGGAAGAAAAGTCTGCGGGTGAATCTAGAAGAATTTCTTGGCTAGTATCTGATCAAACATCCAAAATACATCTTCATGAAGCCCGAGGATTTCCAAAGTGTGTTTGTCAGCGTATTTCGTGTTGATAATGCGTCTGGTAAGTAGCATGTTGTATCTTTCTTCCTGTGCTGCATTTCTGAATACAATACCATAGGGATTTTGAGGAGCAGGTGGTGTTGAAGAAGTGGTTGGAGCCTTTCTCTTCCCCTTGAATACATCTTGTTTCTTCTTCGATGCCATTTCAATCCAAGTAGTGGAATGTAATTTGAAACAAAATTGGGAACAGGATGCGTTATCGGTGCTGAAACAGGGCTGAGAATAGAATCCAAAAGCAGCTCATAAATCTGGTGCAACTTGTTGAAATCAGTCTTCAAATCCTTCAAGGGAAAGATTCTCTTGCTGAATCAAAGCTTCAAAATAGAAAGGGAAGCTCCGACGAAGCTTGAATGACAAGAAATGAACTCCGGCGGAAATCAGCACTCCGGACAAAATTGACGCTTCGAATCACCGAGATGTCGCTCGAAGATGATTAGAAAGTGGTCGAAGAGAATTGCCGAATGATCTGGAAAACAAGAGTTAGCTCGATTCGAAGAGTCAGCGCGAAATCAAGAAAATCACGGGTGAAAACCATAAAATACGGCAGAGGGGTTTATATATACGAGCTCAGAATTACAGCGGTAAAATTTCTTGGGAAACCCCGGGGATTTTAAAACAAGCACAGCGGAAACAATCCCCGGATCAGGCCAGTCCCAAAAACCCAGAAGATCGAGTCTTGCGAATGTATTGACACGGTGAGTAGGAGATGATACCTTGCAGCGTAGATAAAGGATGCGATTCAGGCACCCAAATGTTCGCCCTCTGCAGTCTAACACACAGCCGACGCTCGAGTTCCCTTCTTCCTCGCCCGGTGCTAGCCTCGGGAAGAAGATCCACGCTTCAGTGAGTCCTCAAGAACTTGCGCCACCCTCTAAGAGAAGACGCCAAGGAGAGGTGATGGAAAATTTGCCAAGGTCCAACCTTGCGAATGCCAAGAGGAGAGGGAAGAAGGGAGTAGGCGCCAAGGAGAAAAATCTCTTCCCAAGAGAATTTTCACGCCAACTCTAAACCCCTATCCTCCTCCTATAGAAATCATAGCAACCCTTTGCATTCTAAATTAAATTCAGAATTAATGTCTGTAATAAATTCATCATTAATTGTAGAATTAAATTCAGAATTAATTATAGAATTAAACTCTGAATTAAAGTCTCATAATGACTCATTAAAACCTTGAAATAAAGTCTCATAATGATCATTAATGATGTGACTCTTTAAATTCAGAATTAAATTCATCATTAAACTCAGAATTAATTACAGAATTAAATACAGAATTAATTCCTAGAATTAAATGCAGTATTTAATTTACCATGAGGTCTATTGGGCCAGGCAACTTATTGTCATGGCCCAACCATTAGGCCTGACGGCCCATTAGGCCTCAAGGCCCATTAAGCCTCACGCCCAAACTAGGCTTCACTCCCATTGGGTTTAAAGGCACATTGGTCCATGCACCAAGCTTAGACTTCATTTGCCCATTTGGCCCAAATGGCCTATTGGGCCCATTTACCGTTTGTCCCATTTGGCCTATTGGGCCCATCTGGCCCAAAAATGAAGTTAGCTCCAATAAGTCCCTTCCATCTCATCAGGCACAATGGCGCTGATGGATTCTCCCAAACAAATTTGAGTTATCCAATAACGTGATCAATAGGCTATCCGATCAATACGAGAACCCGAGCTTTAAGTTGTGTGACCCTGTAGGTTCCTCTGACGTTGGCAGTGATGAACTCAGGTCATCACAAGTAGTGAGTGGCACCTAGCAGTGCATCGCTGCTACCCAAGTCTTCGGAATGGATATCAGCATCGACATCCCCATCATCGCAACAAGATACCGATGCATTACAGTCCCTTTGCCAGACTGATATCCTATTGGACAAAGTGTGTCACCACTTTGTTTTCACCCAATCTCATGGTCATGACTAAATCAGGCTTTCACCTGGTGATGGCTATACACTTTTAGTCATGCAACCATAGGGGGGCCCCGTGGATATCAAGCTTCCCGCAGGAAGGGGCAAAACCTATGTCTGTCCATTGATCTTCTCATATGGGTTGTGACATACCCAATGACAACCGTTATTACCTCCCTGCTACAGCGAGGTGTTAGGTTGTATCAAAGCATGTCCCTAACCATACAAAAGAGTCAATGACCATAAGTCAAGGGATCAATGCATCTCCTGTCGCTTGTGAGCTTAACTCATGACACCAAGTTAGAGCCTCATAGCGGGTCCGACCAGTATATCCACCACTGATATACCCATAATCCTGCATTAGCACCCCGTGCCTAACCAGCTAATATACTAGTCTTACATGTACCAGAGCTGTCCCTTATCCACTCAGGTACTCAACTAGGGACACACCGTTTGAGCACAGATACAATCTGTCTCCAGGGACATTATTATCCATGTACACAATCGCAGATGTAAACATAGCATAATAACAACAATGCCAGAATGATATATTAAATATCAATGTCAAGTAGTACAAGATGGATCAACAACGGGTCCAAGGGCATAAACACCAACAAAATTAATTACGGCATCACCGTAAAACATTTTGTAAAACTTCAAAATAAAATTACGACCATAAAATTAATTACGGCACTATCATAAAACATTATGTATAGAAAATGTATGAAATTATGGGCGTAAAATAAATTACGGTACCACTATAAATGTTTTTTCAAAATAAAATTACGGGTGTGAAATATTTCACACCCCCTACCATGAAATCTTCTGTAGAGAATCATCTAAAAATTATGGGCGAAAAAATAATTATGGCAGTGCCGTGAAACATTTTGGCTAATAATAATGCAAAATTACGGCCGTAATAATAATTACGGTGCTATCGTAATGTTTAAAAATCATGTTTTCGTTATAAAAAATTTCAGACTCACCTACAAAAAAAGGAAAAAGATAAATTAGTATACATATATATATATATATATGTAAAAATTGTCAAATAAAATAGAAAAAGCTAAAGTAAGAGTGCTTGGGTTGCCTCCCAAGAAGCACTAATTTTTAGGTCACTAGCTTGATTGTTCTTCACCCAAATCTGATCGAGTCTCTTTAAGTTGCCTTTCATCCTTTCTTCGTTCTGTTCCTCTTTGTAATAATGTTTTAACCTCTGACCATTGACCTTGAATTCCCCTGCCTTTTCACTCCATATGTCCACAGCTCCATAGGGATAAGTTTTTCATACCTGAAAAGGGCTGGACCATCGAGACATAAGTTTACCAGGAAAAAGTTTTAATCTTGAATTAAATAAAAGAACAAAGTCTCCTGGTTGAAATTCCTTTCTGAAAATATGTCAATATGCCACCTTCTTGTCCTCTCTTTATAAATCTTCGTGTTTTCATAAGCGGAGAGTCTAATCTAGTCTAGCTCGTTTAATTGTAATCTTCATTTTTTCCCCCGTGCTCTTCAAGTCAAAAATTAATGCTTTGATCGCCCAGAATGCCTTGTGCTCAAGCTCTACAGGTAGATGACATGATTTACCATAAATTAACTAAAAAGGAGACATACCTATCGGTGTTTTGTAAGCAGTTTTGTATGCCCAGAGTACATTGTCAAGTTTAAAAGCCCAATCCGTTCTTGTTCGTGACATAATTTTCTGTAAAATCCCCTTAATCTCTCTATTTGATACTTCCACCTACCCACTTGTCTAGGGATGACAAGGTGTTGCAACTCTATGATTAATGCCATATTTTCTAAGTAAGGCTAAAAATCTATATTCCATAAAGTGTGAGCCTCCATCACTAATCATAACTCTTAGCGTTCCAAACCGTGGAAAAATAATCTTTTGGAACAACTTCACAACTACCCTAGAATCATTAGTGGGAGAAGCAAGAGCCTCGACCCACTTAGAAACATAATCTACTACCACAAGAATAAATTTATTGCCTCCAAATGGTGGGAACGGCCCCATAAAATCTATCCCCCAAACATCAAAAATCTCAACCTCAAGTATGCTAGTAAGTGGCATCTCATTTCTTTTGTTAATGTTTCCTGTCTTTTGGCATCTATCACAAGATAATAAAAAATTTCTAGCATCCTTAAAAATCGAGAGCCAATAAAATCCAGATTATAAAACCTTAAAAGTAGTCTTTTGAGTACTAGCATGCCCTCCATAAGATGATGCATAACACTAAAAAAGGATATCCATTATTTCCTCCTCGGGTACACATCTCCTAAAAATCCCATCTGAACATCTTCGAAAAACATAAGTCTCATCCCAAAAATAGTGTTTCGCCTCAGCCAAAAATTTCATCTTTCCTTGATAATTCAAATCAAGTGGAAAAATATCAACAAATAAATAATTCACTATATCAGCATACCATGGAGCCTTGATCTATTGATGACACCAAAATATATAGTAAATTTTGCGCCATTTGATAGACTTTTTTGTATCATATTTATGCTATTTTGCTTGTTTTTAAGCCTTATTTGTCGAATATTACAGAATCTACACCATTTCTTGTTTTTGATGATTTTCTAGCAAAAAGGGCCATATTTTGATAGATTTTGAAAGATTTGAGCACACTAATGAATTCCAGACGTCGAGACGAAGCTACCCGTCAAATTTCATGAAAAATAGAGCTTCAGACCAAAATACAGTAGGGCCGTAATCTAAAGTACGGTACCGTATTTTCACTGCACCTACAGAACAAAACACGGCACTGCCATAATTTTTGAGCACTGCCATATTTTGGGACGATCCTGTACATAAAGTTTTGCAAGAATTATGGCACTATCGTAATGGATATCACGGGCCGTATTTCGAGTCAATTTTTCATCTGAGAAATTTGAAGAAAATACGGCACTGCTGTAAAGAAATTCACTGTACCGTAATTCCGGATGATTTCTGTACCAAGAACTTCTGCTAATATTACGGCACTGCCGTAACTGTTTTCACGGCCGTAATTGCAACCAGGACGCACGATTCTTTCGAACTTTTTGAAGCCCAAATCTTGCGCAGATGATTTTGGATGATCCAGACCACCAAATTGAGATTTGTAAAAAGGAGAATCTTCTATATAACGAGGAGAACATGGACACACAAAAAGCGCAAATTTTTATCCACTGTCCAAAGAGAAATCAACGAATGCGTCCTTAGGGTTTGGCCTCACGCCGAGAGGCGTAGAGGCCACCTCAGGCCGCAATTTTCACAAGAAAGCTTCGCCTAGAGAAGGAGATGATATCCCAGAAGTTTCAGAGCGAAAGGAGATCGATCGGAGGAGAAATCAATGAAAGAACTGGCGCTGGCACTATTCACTACGTTTTCTGGATGAAAATTATGGCTGTAATTTCCATTACAGCAGTGCTGTAAAGTTGATTTTCCCTTTCTTTTTGATTTCTGATCATTCTAAACTATGATTTATTGTAATTCCTCTACCATGCTAGCTTAGACACTTTATGGGACATGGGGTGTAATCCCCTTAATTTCATAATGACTTGATGATCCTTATTTCGTCATGATATTCTTGTTTTGATAATTTTACTTATGTGATGAATGTCTTTAATTCTCCGAAGATTCATATTGTTAGCATGTTTTAGAGTTTTCGCGATATGGACCGAACGGTGATTTGCTTGAGAACTTGGAACCCTAAAATTGAATGTTAGGAACTCATCATAAGAAATTAGGTTTGTTCTTATTTCTCGATTTTAGAAGTATATGTTGGGAAACCTCGGGGATATTTTACAAATTTTGGCATTACAGAGATTACATATGCAGCGAAAGAATATCCCCGAAACGGGCCGGTCCCAAAAACCCAGTGAAGATCGTCCAGCAAGGGGGGTCAACACGATGTGATAGAAAGTACCTAGAGCAAGCGAGGAGGTGGATGTCGAGGTAGGCGCCCAAGTGTTCGCCCTCTGCAGTCTCACACACACGGATGCCTCGAGCTCTCTTCTTCCTCGCCCGGTGCTAGCCTCGGGAAGAAGATCCAAGCCTTAGGTCACCTTCTTCAAAGCTTGCGCCACCTTCAAGGGGAGATGCGCCAAGAGAAGAAGGAGAGGAGATGAAGAAGATGCCGCCAAGCCTTCCAACTTGTTGCGCCAAGAGGAGGAACCAAAGAGGAAGCTTGCGGCTTGATAGAAGAAGGATGCGCCACCCTTGATGCTCTCGCGCCCTTGCCCTTGCTCACGCCTTCAAGAAGTTGTATCACAAGAGGGGCAACAAGGGGTCTCTTTTATAAGAGCAAGAGGCGGTTTGGCATGGGCTTAGATCATGACAAGTCTGCAGCTAGGATAAGGGGTTGACAATTAGGGTTTGAGGTAAGGAAAGTCTCCAAGACTTTACCATAAACCTCTCCCATTAATCCATATGCGCACCAAGAGTTTCCTTAGAGGCTCTCAAGCCATATCAGCCCCAAGACTTGCCTTAGAGGCAAGCATACCATCAAAGGCACAAGGGCTAGGCACATAATGTTTCCTAATGAAGCAAAAGGTGCCTCCCTTACCCCATTATACCCCTTAGGCGCCAATGGGGATGATTTCTCCCCATTATACCCTTTTAGCCCATTACTTCTTCATGACAACTAGTTATTGGGCCTCATTGGGTAATGAGCAAGCCCAAACTTCATTGCATAGGTTGATTAAGCCATTGGACCCAATCCAATGCAACCCTAATCCAAATGTGACTAGTCTTGGTCGATTTTGGGTCAACCTACCAAAAATGAAGTTTGGCTCCAATAACTCTCTTCCATCTCATCAGGCCCATTGGCGCTAATGAAATCTCCAAAATAGATCCGAGCTATCCAATAACTCGATCATAAGGCTTCCCGATCAATACGAGAACTCAAGTATCTTGGTGTGCGACCCTGTAGGTTCCTTTGACGTTGGCAGTGCTGACCTAAGGTTACCACAAGCAGAGAGTGGCACCTAGCAGTGCATCGCTGCTACCCAAGTCATCGGAATGGATATCGACATCGACATCCCCATCATCGCAAATAGGTACAGATATATTACAGTCGCTTTGCCGAACTGATATCCGATTGGACAAGTGTGTCATCACTTGTTTTTCACCCAATCACATGGTCATGACTAAAATAGGTTTTCACCTGGGTATGGCCATACACTTTCAATCATAGAACCATATAGGAGCTCCATGGATATCATGCTTCCCTTAGGAAGGGGCAAATCCTTTTGTCTGTACATTGATCTTCTAATATGGGTCGTGACATACTCAATGACAACCGTTATAACCTCCCAATTACGGCGAGGTGTTAGGTTGCATCAAAGTATATCCCTAATCATACAGAAGAGTCAATGACCTCAAGTCTAAGGATCAATGCATCTCCTATCACTTGTGAGGGTAACTCATGACACTAAGTCATTGCCTCACAGCGGGTCAATCTAGCATATCTATCACTGATATGCCCATATGTCTACGCTAGCACCTAGTGCCTAACCAGCACATATATCAGTCTCACAAGTACCAGAGCTGTCCCATATCCACTCAGGTACATTGACTGGGGACAATCATTTGAGCACAGATCCAATCTGTCTCTAGGGACATTATCATGTAAGCACATAATCATAGATGTAAACAAACAATGATAACGACAATGCCAGAATGATATATAAATATCAATGTCAAGTAGTACAAAGGTTGACCAAATATAGGTCTCAGGGCATATACACCAACAGTATATTGTCATGTTAATAATTTGAAGCTAGGACTGAGTTAATTTGATAAACGTGAAGATACTACAAGAAATTGAGTATTGGATCATTGGAGAACCATAAGTAGAACCTGTGTTGAGATTCGGATGCACGAAAGTGATCCTTGAGTTTCCACTTGAGATAATTGACTTAGAATTCGGATGCACAAAAGTGATCCTTGAGTTCTTTGTTGATGGTTTACTTATTTTCAACATTGAATAAATCCTGCATGAAAGTGAGGATTGGTTTTTTGTAAATTGTCTGTGCGAAAGCGAGATGATTACTTTATGAAGTAAATTATGTCTTCATCATGATAAAATTTCATTAACAAACATCTATTCATATCTAGTCATAGAAGTTAAGGTGGATGAAAACCTAGTCCCAATTTTCTCTTAGATATTTCGTGCACTTTCCTATCGTTTACTTACATCATATTAAATTTGCTTAGCTAGTGAGAAAACAACTACTTGGTACTTAACACGTATGTCTCTGTGATTCGATATCTTTTATTACTTCGAAGTATCTATGCACTTGCAAACACAACAAGTTTTTGGCGCCGTTGCCGGGGACCTTAGTTTTGTTAATATCAAAATAGTTGTTAGTAATGCAAGACTAAGTTTTATTTGTTTTTAGATTTAACTTTGTTTTCTATTTTTGCAGGTTTTGGATATTCACAAGTTGTGACAGAACTGTGATTTCTGAAATTTTTGCTTGTGTTTTGTATTTTTTATATATTTTGACCAAAATAAAAAAAACATAAAAAATAAAAAAAAATTATTTTTGATTGATTGGTGTTGGATAATCTTTCTGTTCTTGATAGATTTGAAGATATGCCTTTCAATCACAACTCATGGGCAACTGAAAGAGGTGAGGTATATATGCCACAAGGTAAGTATGAAAATGATTTATTGTGCACTCTTGAAGATAAGTTAGACTCTTATATGCACCCTGTTAGGACATCTTATTCTTCTATTAGATGTGATATTTGTGGATGTTTTGATCATTATACATCTGATTGCCAAATTTTAATTTCTTAAAATCCCAATTCACCATGGTATCAAGATGATCAATATTATTCTAGATGGGAAAATCAAACTTCTTTTTATGATGATTGCTCAAATTATATTTCTGAACCATACTTTGAGGATACTGAAAAATCTAGCTTAGAGTTGATGTTTGAAAAGTTCATGAAACAAAGTGAGGAGTCACATGAGACCTTTAAACGTATAAATTCTAGGATGGATAATATGAGTGCTCATTCTGAAATGCTAGAAACCCATATAGCACAACAAGCTTGTATATTTGAGTTTGATTTGGAAACTGAGAAAATTGATTTAGAAAAGTCCCCCTCTGATTTTGATTATTTTGAAATTGAGCCTTATGTGAACATTAATGAATCTCACTCTGATTTTGATAATTTTGAAATTGATTCATCTGATAAATTATTTGTGGAAAGGTTTGAGGAAATTGATTTTGAAAAATTCCCTTTTGATTCTAGTGATAGTTATGAAATTGATTCTTTTGATGATATATTATTTGTGGTTAAATCTGATGAAGGATATGAGGAAGCTAATTTAGAAAAATCTCACTCTGAATTTGATTGTAATTTTGAAATTGATAAATTATTTGATTGTGGGCATGAGGAACTTGAAAAGGATTTGAATATTACAAATCTTGATGAATCTCACTCTGATGTTTTGCCCATATCTACTGTTCAACTTTTTGATTTATTTAAAAAAATTATGCTTTATTGAGGAATCTAATGTGAGACAGAAAGACTATTTTGATGATCCAATACTTGAATCTTTTGATGGAAGTCCTACTCTTATTGCAATTGAAGATATAATTTTGAAGAAAGGACTAATGATTTTGTTTACTAACAAATTTAGGAAGATTATTAAATACCCTTTGAGTGCAATTGAAAATTTTGATTTTGATTTCTGCATATTTAAGAAAGCCATGTCGATTGTGATTTACATGAAATTTTGGATGTTTGGATTAGTGGCTAAACTTTTAGGACAACGGAAATGCATAAAATTGTATGCTATTTACTATGGTACTGATCCACCTGCTTCACCATGATATTTGGGGTTCTGGTCAAGCTAGTGACCTAAAATTAGCGCTTCTTGGGAGGCAACCCAAGCACTCTTACTTAGCTTAGTTTCTTTTATTTTAGTTTACTTTTAGAATTAATTTTTCTTCTCTTTTTGCAGGGAAAATCAAATTTTATGCAAAATACGGCACTACCGTAATAGATATTACAGGCCGTAATTTTGGTCCAATTTCATCCCGAGAGTTTTGAGTCTTTTACGCCACTGCTGTATTTTTTTCTACGTGCCGTAATTTAGTCTATTTTTCGATCAGAAACTTTTGAGATTTTTACGGCACTACCGAATGCATTTTTACGGCACTACCGTATGCATTTTCACAGTACCGTATTTTGGGGTGATTTTCGACCAGAAAGTTTTCTGAGATTTGGTGCTTTTTACGGTACTACCATAATGAATATCATGGGCCATAATTTTGAGTTTTTCTTACATTAGAGTTTTCCAAAATTTTGTGAAAAATATGACGGTACCGTAACCATTTTCACGATACCGTAATTTCAGTCGATTTTTAACCCGAAGGTTTTTTGAGTTTTACGGTAGTACCGTAATCCTTTTTACGGTGTCGTAATTTAAAATCTGCATTCTGCTTATTTGATTAGGTGTTTTCTCGAAGTGATTTTAAGAAAATGGAGCAGCAAAATTTTTAATCTTTGGCACAACAAGGAACGAGTCATCTTTTACTATTATTTGGATATTTTTATTGAATTTTAAAGTCCATAAATCATCCTATAACATATAGCATCTTTTAGTAACAGATTAATTTCTGCAGCAGTTTTTTTTTACTAATCTGATTAGTGTTTTTTCCTGCAGGTATTTAAGATGCTTTAATGAGTTGTAACCCCGATCTTTCACTTGAAATTGGAAGAACATGTTTCGTTCTATCTCTTGGATTAGTTGTTTTCATTAAAATATTTTCTAACAATTCTAGGAAGTATGGCAACTTTTGAAATCTGATTAACTTCTGTGCAGTTTTTGATTTAGTAATCTGATAGCCTTCTTTCTGTTGATACCCTAAATTCATGACAGATTTTGATCCTTTAATTTTCATACGCCCGAAAAGAACAAGTTTTATTCTACTACATGGTTCTATCTATTTTCTTTATGGATCATTAAATCTCTTTTTTGGGTATAGCTACTTTCTGTAACTGAATTAGTAGGCTGCTCTGCTATCCTTGGACACCTACAGCTTCTTCTCCAGATTCGCAGTGCCTCTGATTACAAGCCTCTGCCGCTAGCACTCTGATTTCATCCAGCTAGCACATTATTCTTTCAACTGCCATCAGCCTCTTACTTCTTCTGCTGCCTCTGTTTCCATTGATTTTATTTTTGCAGCAGAATCTTCATTTAGTGACTTTGATTTTTTTTATCTGTGCAGCATCATCTCTCGCCGACGACTTTGCCTCCAGGAGTGTAGGCTTCAGCAGGCCACTGAAGACTACTCATCATCACCTTACTGTCAACACCATCATCTTCATTCCTAGCAGCTCTTCAGCTAGCATCTGTTCCACCTCTGCTTCTCACCTATATTAGCTCTTTCCCCTGGCACCCTCTTCAGACCACTAACGATATCTCTAATTTTTTTTAGCTAAAGGATGATACTGTTTTTGATCTGGGCCTTATGAATTTAGAATTGTGCGGGAAAATTTTCAGAAGGCGCATCTATGGAGCCGGCCGCATCTAGCCCGATGCTACAACCCAGATGACTATTGAGCTTACTATATAGTTTTGTGAGTATTGTTTGCACTTTTCTAGTGATCTTATTCGATATGATTGTAGGGTAATGTTACCATATTTCTTCTGCTATTTTCTATGGTTGTATCACTTACTGAGATTTCTATTCGATGTGGTTGCTTGAATCTGTCATTTTACACTTTTGACTATGAGTTTAATGCTTCACACCTTTTGCATTGATTTTGACATTTTAAATGTTTAAAAAAAAATTTATGACTTGAATCCTTGTGATGACACCTTTTGCATTGATCTATTCAATGGCTAAGAGTTGATCATTTGGAAAGGATTCGTTAATGATGACACCTTTATCTTCTTCTGCAATTATCGTTGAAAGGTTATCTACAATAAAATTTTCTGCTCCTTTCTTGTCCTTATCTCTATATCAAACTCTTGCAAAAGTAAAATCCATTGAAGAAGGCACGGTTTACTATCTTTTTTCTGCACTAAATACTTTACCGCTGCATAATCTATATACACCACAACCTTGGAATTAATCAAATATGACCTGAATTTATCAAAAGCAAAAACAATAGCTAAGAGTTCTTTTTAAGTGGTGGTGTAATTTCTCTGTGCTTCATCTATGGTTCAGCTGGCATAGTAGATGACATAGGGTTTCTTTTTCTTTTCTCTGACCGAGCACTGCTCCTACTGCATAGTCACTAGCATCACACATAATCTCAAAAGGTAAACTCCAGTCTGGCGGCTGCATGATGGGCGTAGATATTAGAGCCTTCTTCAAACCCTGAAAAGCAAATAAACATTCTTCATCAAAAGAAAATTTAACATCCTTACAAAGCAAATTAGTAAGTGGTCTAGCAAGTTTAGAAAAATCCTTAATGAAATGCCGGTAGAATCCTGCATGTCCCAAAAAACATCTAATTTCCTTGACTGTCGTGGGCAGCATCAACTTCTAAATCACTTCAATTTTGGCTTTATCAACCTCTATCCCTCTTTCTGAGACTAAGTGTCCCAAAACTATTCCCTACCTAACCATGAAATGACATTTTTCCCAATTAAGCACTAGATTAGTTTCTTCATGATGACTCTAAATTTCATAGCATATTTCTAGCTTATTCCATCATCCTCTCGAGTCATATTCATGCTCCTTTGCTTATTTTATGCCTTTTTTATCAAATATTTTGGAATCTACACTTTTCTTGGTTTTTGATCAATTTCAGGTAAAAAGGCATCATTTTGATGGGTTTTCAAGCAAATCCAACACATTGGCAGATTCTTATCATAAAGAGGAACAACACATCAAATTTCAAGTCAAACCAAGCTTTCTAGTGAAATTACGGCAGTACCATAATAATTTTTATGGCTGTAATTAGCAATTATGGCACTACCGTAACGATTTTCATGGTGGCTTAATTCTGGATTTTTTTTGGCAAATTACGTCAGTGTCGTAAAATTATTCACGGTACCGTAATTTCAGAAAAAAATTTTACCAAGACTTCAGAGATTTCAGAGGCAATTACGGCACTACCGTAATATACCTTATGGTGCCATAATTTTCACCCAGATGCCTAATTCTTCCGCCAGAAACTTAAATTTACGATTTCTCAGGCTTTAGGGCACCAATTGGAGATCGGAAAGAAAGGGAACGCTTAGCATTAGCAGGAGAATGTTTTCGAAAGTGAAGGAACAATTTTTATCAGGGATCCACGGAGAATTTGGGAGAATTGTCGCCGCTCTAGGGTTCATCGATTCTCAGCCTACAGACCACGTCCGGCCACGAAATTTGAATGGAAGCTTCGCCTGAGGGAGGAGAACACACCCCAGAAGTTTCAGAGCGAGAGGAGTCTGATCGAGGGAGAAATCAACGAAATAGTGGGCACCGCCACTATTCATTGCGTCCAGTGCATGTTACGGTGCACCCTGTTTTGTAATTTTTCTCTCCTTTTTGATTTCTGATCATCTGAAATTATGGTTTACTGTAATCTTTCCATCATGCTAGCTTAATTTTCTTATGGGACATGGGGGTGTTATCCCCTTTATTTCTTAATGACTAGACATTGTTAATTTCGTCAAGATGGTTTTGTTATGGTAATTCTACTTATGTGATGATTGCTTATAATTCTCCTTAGTCTCATATTTTCAGCATGTTTTAGAATTTTTTGAAATAGACTGAGAAGTTGATTGCAAAATTTGGAACCCTAGAATCATTGACTTTAGAACTTATCATAAGAGATTAGGTATTGTTCTTAATTCTGATTTTTAGTAGTTTTATTGCCATGTTGATTTTCTGATCTTTGGATTGAGTTATTGTGTTAGACTTGATTTGATAGTGTAAGAGATTAAATATCTGATCGTCGGAGAACCTTAAGTAGAACCTAAGAAATTATGGTATGATAATACATAGTTTCTCTTGAGAAGTTTGACTTAGAATTCGGATGCACGAGAGTGATCCTTGAGTTCTTTGTCAATAATTTACTTATCTTCAGCATTGAATAGATTCTGCACGAGAGTGAGAATTGGTTCTTTGTATAATTATCTGTGCGAGAGCGAGATAATTCCTTTATGAAGTAAATTATATATTTATCATAATGAAATTTGACTGACAATACTTTATTTCCTTCTAGTCATTAAAATTAAGGTAGATGAACCCCTAGTCCCAGTCTTCTTCTCTGATATTTTTCTGTGCGCATTTCAATCGTTTGCTTCGTCGTATTCGGAATGCCTAGCTAGTGAGAAATCGATTATTCAGTACTTGGCAAACAAAGTCTCTATGGTTCGATATCTTTTTATTACTTCGAGCATCCGTGCACTTGCGGAATACAACAAGTTTTTGGAGTTGTTGCCGGGGACTTTGGTTTTTGTCAATATTGAAGATATTGAAACTATTGCTAGACTAGGTTTTATTTATTTTATGTTTTTCTATTCTTTTTACTTGCAATTATTTGATCTATCTACTTTGCATGTGCAGGAACCTTAGATCAGGACCTCTAGTTCCTTTTGATCCTGAGATAAATAAAACTCTTAGACTGTGCAGGAAGCTTAGATTTGAGGAGAGTCAACAAGTAGAAGAAGTGACCATGGCAGAACCGAAATCACTTAGGGACTATGCAGCCCCTAACCCACGGGAGATACACTCTAGCATTGCTAGACCGGTCATAGAGGCTAACAATTTTGAAATCAAGCCTGCTTTCTTGTCTATGATTCAACAGAACCAGTTTGGAGGATCTCCACTTGAAGATCCTAACCAACACCTTGCTTTGTTTCTTGAATTATGTGATACTATCAAGATAAATGGTGTTTCTAACGATGCATTAAAACTGATATTGTTTCCTTTTTCTCTTAGGGACCGAGCACGCTCTTGGCTTCAAGCTCAACCTACTGGTACCTTCACCACATGGGAACAATTGTCCAATGCTTTCTTGATGAAATACTTTCCACCAAGCAAGATCATCCAATTGAGAAACCAGATCACAAGTTTTGCACAGAGAGATGGTGAATCTTTTAGGGAGGCATGGGAGCGTTTCAACGATTTACAACGGAAGTGTCCTCACCATGGCCTTGAAAATTGGGTTTTAATTTATACTTTTTACAATAGTTTGTTATATAATACCAGACTAACTGTTGATGCTGCTGCAGGAGGAGCTCTCATGAGCAAGACCATTGAAGATGCCTTCAAGTTGCTTGAGGAGCTGGCTTTAAATCCCAATCAGTGGACTTCTGAGAGAGGAGTGTTGTATCGACCTTCTCAAGGTAAGAATGAAAGTGATGGTTAGCGCACCTTGGCATAAAAGGTAGATTCTTTGTGCAATAGATTTGATTCTTTTAAAATGCAAATTGTTGTAGTTTCTTCATCTATTGTTTGTGATATCTATGGAAATAATGGTCATGTTTCTGAAGATTATAAAGTCATTGCTGATCAGGGTAGTGAACAAGTTAATGCATTCGGGAATTTAAATCAAAGTAGAAACAATGATCCCTATTCTAGTACCTACAACCCTGGATGGAGGAATCACCCCAACTTATCTTGGAAAAATAATAACAATGTAGGGGGACAAACTAAAAATAGAGGATACCAACAAAAGCCCAACCAAAATCAAAATCAAAACCAAAACTCAAATGTTGAATCCATGTTAGAAAAGTTTATGGCTAATCAAAATCAATTCATGCAAAATCAAAACAAATAAATTGAAGATATTAAGGGAATGGTTAGTCAACTTGCATCTCAAGTAGGATCTCTAGCAGCCCACAATAAAATATTAGAAAATCAAATAGCACAACAAGCAAGCACTTCTTACAGACCCCCAGGAAAATTACCTACTAAACCTGAGCCAAACCCTAGGGAGCACTGTAATGCTATTATCACTAGAAGTGGGAGGCAATTAGAGGAACCTAAAAAGAAATCTGAAAATAATGAAAAAGAGCCTAGTAATGAACATGATCAAGAGTTAGATTTGGAAAAATCTTCTGAGCATGAGCAGTCCCAAACTAGTTTGCCACCTCACCAAGGTGATGTGTCATGTCAGACAGATAATTCTAAACCTAATTCTCCTTCACCTTATAGGCCACCTATACCCTTTCCCCCAAAGGTTAGTGCAAGCAAAACTTGAGAAACAATTTGGCAAATTTCTTGAAGTCTTGAAAAAGCTTTACATTAACATTCCATTCACTGAAGCTTTATCTTAAATGCCTTCATATACAAAATTATTGAATTCATAGACTCAACTATTTCAAACTCAATTATGTTTTCACCAATATTAAGAGTGAGTTTACCATTCTTTACATTGATGATTGCACTTGCTGTAGCTAAGAACAGTCTTCCAAGAATTATGGGAATTTTAGAATCTTCCTCCATCTCTAATACCACAAAGTCTGCTGGAATGAAATACTTACCTACTTGAATTGGAATATCCTCTAAAATTCCAACATGATACTTAACCAAGTGATCAGCGAGCTGTAGGAAAATAGAAGTCGGCTTTGGCTCTCCCATGTCAAGTTTTCTACAAACAGATAAAAGCATTAGACTCATGCTGGCTCCAAGATCACATAAGGCTCAGTCAAAAGCCATCTCTCAAATTAAGCAAGGTATAGAGAAGCTACCTAGATCCTTTAATTTCGGTGGCAATTTGTTTTGAATAATAGCACTACACCCTTCAGTCAATGCCACAATACCGTAGTCCTCTATTTTTCTTTTATTCGACAGAAACTCTTTCAAAAATTTTGCATAAGTGGGCATTTGAGATAAAGCATCAGTAAATAGAATATTTATATAAAGCTTTTTAAAGACATCTAAAAATTTCCCAAACTGCATAAGTCGGCTCCAAGGTCCTCCTCACCATGGTTTAGCTCTCAAACCCTAGAGGTACCCCTAGGGAAACTCTAGAAGCAACCCTATAGGTTCGGCCAATGCCATGGTGCCTCCTCCAAGCACATTGCGCCACTTGCAAGCAACAAGATATATAGCTCACAAGCCCTAAGGCTTGGTCAATTCATCTTACGCCCCCATGCAAGGATGTGCCACATAGGATGAAGAGGGTTGCGCCACCAAGCAAGGTGCACAAGCAAGCATGCGCCAATGCCAAGACTTCATGTGCCCCTAATCTTCTTCCTAAACAATTACAAAACAAAAGAAAAAGGGTGGCATGCAAGCCGCACAAGAATACAACACAGGCATGCTAGAGGCTTAACATATGATCACAACATCATACACAAAACAAGGCACAATCTCATGCAATTCTATATGCTCATCAAAAGCATAAAATCTGAAATTTTACTTTTTCATTAAAATATATCTCTCTTCCTTCACCTCTTATCACAAATCTTTGATTCTTTGATTCTTTGTTTCTCTCAGGAGTCTACAAGAGGCATACCCATTGCCCTCCTTGCAATCCCTAACCTACTGAAATTAGGGCAATCACCCAGTCCATGCCCTGCTTAATCTCAACAAGTCTCTCATGATGGGTCTATGGCATGTGAGCATATGAAAAGCATAGAAACATCATTCGAGACTCATAAGCTGCTCTGATACCACTGTTGGGAAACCCCAGAGATATTTAAAATTTTACAATATATTACAGATACAGCGGAAGCATATCCCCAAAATAGGCCTGTCCAAAAAACCCAATAGATCTTATTCTTGCGAGGGAGTCGACACGATGAGAGAATAAAGTACCTATGAGCAATGTAGAGCGATGCCGATGCAGGCGCCCAAGCGTGCACCCTCTGCAGTCTCACACACACGAATGCCTTGAGTCCTCTTCTTCCATGCCCGGTGCTAGCCTCGGGAAGAAGATCCAAGCCTCTTGGGAGTCCTCTACACAACTTGCGCCACCTTCTAGGGAACATACGCCAAGGTGAAGGAGGTTGGGAGATGTTGCCGCCAAGATTCAGCCCCACTTCTATACTTGCGCCACCTTCAAAGAAGATGCGCCAAGAGAGGAAGAAAAGGGGATGAAGACACCAAGCTTTATCCCTCCTTGCACCAAAGGGAGAAGGAGAGGAGACTTGCGGCAAGGTAGATGGAAGAGAGGGGTTTCGCCAATGCCTTTACTATTTGCTTGCTCTCGCCATTAGATGTTCACGCCAATCACATGGAACCTTGCTCTCACATATATGTGTATATGTTAGCAAGGTCGCAGCTAGGCAAGAGGTATAGGCGCAACTACAATGAAGGGGGCACCTAGGGTTAAGGGGAGGGAACAATTAGAGTTGGGGTTATGGCAAGACTCCAAGCCATTTCCATAAACCCCTTCTAATCAACCATATGCGCCTAGGACTTTCCTAACAAGTCCATGCAGCCATATGTGCCCCAAGACTTGCCTAAGAGGCAAGCTTTGCATCCAAGAAACAAAGGGGGAGGCGCCAATTGCTTCCTAATGAAGCATTAGGCACCAATAACTTCCTAATGAAGCACTAGGCGCCAACTCCTCCCCATTATACCCATATGTGCCAATGGGGTTAATTTCTCCCCATTATACCCTTTGTGCCATGATATCTATTCATGACAACTTGTTATTGGGCCTCATTGGGTAACGAGCTAGCCAAAACTTCATTGCACAAGTTGATTAAGCCATTGGATCCAATCCAATGCAACCCTAACTCAAATGTGACCAACCATGGTCAATTTCGGGTCAACCTGCCAAAAATAAAGTTTGACTCCAATAACTCTCTTCCATCTCATTAGGCCCATTGGCACTGATGAAATCTCCCAAATAGATCCGAGCTATCCAATAACTCGATCATAAGGCTTCCTGATCAATACGAGAATTCGAGTTTCAAGGTGTGCGACCCTATGGTTCTTCTAACATTGGCAATGTTGACCTACGGTCACCACAAACAGTGAGTAGCACCTAGCAGTGCATCGCTGCTACCCAAGTCATCGGAATGGATATCGACATCGACATCCCCATCATCGCAATTAGGTACTGATGCATTACAGTCTCTTTGCCAAACTGATATCCGATTGGACAAGTGTGTCACCACTTGTTTTTACCCAATCTCATGGTCATGACTAAATCAGGTTTCCACCTGGGTATGGTTATACACTTTCAGTCATAGAACCATAGGGGGGCCCATGGATATCAAGCTTCCCTCAAGAAGGGGCAAATCATTTGTCTGTACATTGACCCTCTCATATGGCTCGTGACATACTCAATGACAACCTTTATGACCTCCCAACTACAGTGAGGTGTTAGGTTGCATCAAAGCATGTCCCTTATCATATAGAAGAGTCAATGACCTCAAGTCAAGGGATCAATGCATCTCCTATCATTTGTGAGGATAACTCATGACACTAAGTCATTGCCTCACAGCGGGTCGGTCCAGTATATCTACCACTGATATGGCTGTATGTCTGTATTAGCACCTCGTGCCTAACCAGCCCATATACCAGTCACACATGTACCAGTGTTGTCCCATATCCACTAAGGTACATTGACTGGGGACAAGAGTTTGAGCACAGATACAATCTCCAGGGACATTATCATGTAGGAACATAATCGCAGATGTAAACTAAGCATGATAACGACAATGCCAGAATGATATATAAGATGTGTTAGCTTGTTGTGCTATTTGGGTTTCTTGCATTTTGGTATGGGCACTCATGTTTTCCATCCTAGAATTCATGTTATCCATCCTAGAGTTAATTTGCTTGAGGGTCTCATTCACATCTTCATTTTGTTTCATTTGGGTGCTCATGAATTTTTCAAACATTGCCTCTAAGCTAGATTTGGTTGGTAGATTAGAATTGGTATTCCTAGGTTGGAAATGAGATTGAGATCTGGAAGCTGCTTGTGCCCCTTGATTACTTTTCCAAGACAAGTTTGGATGATTCCTCCATCAAGGGTTATATGTGCTATAATAGGGATCATTATTTCTACCTTGATTGTACCCCCCCCTACAACATTAACTTGTTCAACCCCCTGTTCAGCAATAACCTTACATTCTTCAGAACTATGCCCTTGATTACCACAAATGTCATAGATAACAGATGATGCAATAATAGTTTGCATATGAAAAGAATCTAATTTACTAGCCAAAGAGTCTACCTTTTCTGCCAGGGTATGCCATGCATTATTTTCATTCTTACCATGTGGTGGTCGATATAACACTTCTCTTTCTGTGGTCCACTGGTTATGGTTGACAGACATCTCTCCAATCAATGTGTAAGCATCATCAATGCTCTTATTCATAAGAGCGCCACCTGCAGTAGCACCAACAGTGAGACGAGTACTATAAAGAAGGCCATTATAAAAAGTACGAATTAAAACCCATTTTCCTAAGCCATGGTGAGGACACTTCTGCTGCAATTCATTAAAACGCTCCCATGCTTCACTCAGTGACTCGCCATCCCTTTGTGCAAAACTGGTAATCTGGTTTCTCAACTAGATCGTCTTACTTGGTGGGAACTACATTGATAAGAAAGCATTTGAAACTTGATCCCATGTGGTGAATGTTCCAGTCGGCTGGGATTGTAGCTGATGACTCCAAATTTCATAGTGAATTTCATGCTTATTCTATCAAGTTTTTGAGTCATATTCATGCTTCATTGCTTATTTTATGCCTTTTTAATCAAATATTTTAGAATCTACACTCTTTTTGGATTTTGATCATTTTCAAGCAAAAAGGCAATGTTTTCAATGGTCTTCAAGCAAATCCAACACATGGGCATGATCCTAACATCAAGAGGAGACTACACATCAAATTTCAAGCCAAACGAACTTTCTGGCAAAATTATGGTAGTGCCGTAAGTATTTTTATGGCCGTAATTTTGGATTAAGGCACTACCGTAATGATTTTCACGGCAGCTTCATCTGGGAAATTTTTTGAGAATTACGGCACTACCGTAATTTTAGTCTGATTTCGACCCGAGACTTCAGAGGCTTCAGAGGAAAATTACGGCACTACCGTAAAATTCTTTACGGTGCCGTAATTTGGTCAGACTTCATACAGCGAGTTCAGTGGATAATTACGGTACTACCGTAATTCCCATTACGGTACCGTAATTCCTACCCAGACGCCCAATTCTTCTGCTAGAAAATTGATTTCGCGATTTCTAGAGATTTAGGGCACCAAATTGAGATCTGTAAAAGGCGGTGCACTCAGGATTAAAAGGGGAATCGATCCCGACCAGGAAAAAGAAACCACTGATCCACGGCGAATTTGAGAGAAGAGCAGCCACACTAGGGTTCATCGGTTCTCAGCCTACAGACCACCTCCGGCCACGATTTTTGATAGAGAGCTTTGCCTGGTGAAGGAGAACACACAGCTGAAGTTTTAGAGCGTTTAGAGTCTGATCAAGGGAGAAATCAGTAGAACAGTAGTGACAGCATTGTTGATATCAAAATTACAGGCTGTAATTCAATTACAGCCCTATTTTGTTACCTTTCTTCCCTCTCTTCGATTTCTTATCACACTGAAACATGTTTTATTGTAATTCCTTCATCATGGTAGCTTAATCTTTCTTTGGGACATGGGGGTGTAATCTCTTTGTTTCTTAATGACTAGAAAATCCTAATCTTGTCAATTGATTTTATTGTGATAATTTTACTTTTGTGATTGACTGTTCTTTAATTCTCCTTTGTTTCTTAATATCATCATGTTTTAGAATTTTACAAAATAGACTGAGAAGTTGATTGTGAAATTCGGAATCCTAGGAATTATCGAGTTTGGAACTATCGTAAGAGATTAGGTTGTTCTTCGAATTCTAATTTTTAGAGAATTTTAATGCTTTGTTGATTTTATGATTCTTTGGGTTGAGTTAATATTTTAGACTTGATTAGAAATTGTAAGAGATTAAATTTCTAATCGTCAGAGAATCTTGAGTAAAACTTGTGTTGAGACTCGGATGCACGAGAGTGATCTTTGAGTTTCCACTTGAGGTTATCAACTTAGAATTCAGATGCACGAGAGTGATCCTTGAGTTCTTAGTTGATGGTTTACTTATTTTCAGCATTGAATAGATCTTGCACGAGAGTGAAGATCGGTTCTTTGTACGATTGTTTGCGCGAGAGCGAGACAATTTATTTATGAGGTAAGTTATACCTTTATCATGATAAAATTAGATTGACAGACACTTAACTTAACCTAGCCATTAGAAATTAAAGTAGATGAACCCCTAGTCCCGATTTCTTCTCTAATATTTTCTCCATGTTCTTTTCGATAGTTTCATTCACTATTTTTCGATTGTCTAGCTAGCGAGAAATCGATTATTCATTACTTGGCAACAAAGTCTCTGTGGTTCGATATTTTTATTACTTCAAGTATCCGTGCACTTGCGGACACCAACAAGTTTTTGGCGCCGTTCCGGGGATTAGTCCAAGGTACACGCCAAACAACTTGGGATACAACAAGTTTTTGGCGCCATTGCCGGGGATTAGTCCAAGGTACACGCCAAACAACTTGGGATACAACAAGTTTTTGGCGCCGTTGCCGGGGACCTTGGTTTTGTCAATATTAAAGATATTGAGAGTATTTCTAGACTAGGTTTTTTTGTTTTTATTTTTATTTACTGTTTTAGGTATTTTTATTTTCCTGTTTTTGAAGTTTAGATTAATTCTTTTTTTTCCTTTATTATTCTGAATATTTTGAACTTTTTAATCTGTTTACTTGTGTATGCACAGAAATTTAAGATCAGGACCTCTAGTTCCTCTAGACCCTGAAATTAACAAAACTCTTAGATTGCGCAGGAAGCTTAGATTTGCAGAGGTAATAGAAGAAGAAGTGATCATGGCCGAGAGAAGATCCTTGCGCGACTATGCTGCCCCTAATCCACAGGGAGTTCACTCTAGTGTCACCAGACCGGCCATTGATGCGAACAATTTCGAGATCAAACCAGCGTTTCTATCTATGCTTCAACAAAATCAGTTTGGAGGATCTCCACTAGAGGATCCTAATATTCATCTTTCTCTTTTTCATGAATTGTGTGATACAATTAAAATTAATGGAGTTTCTGATGATGCACTAAAATTGCGATTATTTCCTTTTTCTCTCAGGAACCGAGCACGTGGTTGGCTACACTCTCAACCTTCTAGAACGTTCATAACTTGGGAGAAGTTGTCTAATGCTTTTCTGATGAAATACTTCCCTCCCAGTAAGACGATTCATTTAAGAAACCAGATCACGGGATTTGCTTAGAAGGAAGGAGAGTCTCTTAGCAAAGCATGGGAGAGATACAATGAATTGCAAAGGAAGTGCCCTCATCATGGCTTGGAGAGATGGGTTTTAATTGAAACATTTTATTATGCTTTGCTCAATAACACACGCCTCACAGTTGATGCTGTTGCAGGAGGAGCTTTCATCAGCAAGACATTGGAGGAAGCCTATCAACTGATTGAGGAGATGGTTTTGAACAATGATCAAAATTCTAGAGAAAGAGGAGTGATATATCGACCTCCTCATGGTAAGAATGATGGTAATGATTTTCGCACTCTAGCTGAGAAAGTTGAATCTTTGTGCAATCATTTTGATACGTTTAAAATGCAAACTCATGCTGTTTCTTCTTCTATTACTTGTGAGATTTGTGGGAATAATGGGCATAATGCTGAAGAGTGCAAAATAATTGTTGATAGGGGTGAGGAACAAGTTAATGCTTTGGGGGTTACAATCAAAGTAGGTCTAATGACCCCTACTCTAATACCTACAACCCTGGATGGAGGAGCCACCCTAATTTGTCCTCAAAAAGCAATAATCATGCTAGTGAGCAAAATGAACATAGGGGGTTTCAACAAAGAACACAAAATAAGAGTCAACCCCAGAAACCCAGCTTAGAAGAGATGTTTACTCAATTTATGGGGTTCTAGAAAAAACAGAATGATGATGTGAATGAGAGTCTGAAACAGATCAATTCTAGGATAGATGGTATTGTTGCTCACAATAAAATGTTAGAATCACAAATTGCACAGCAAGCTAACACTTCATACAAACCCCTAGGAAAGTTACCTGCCAAACCAAAACCAAACCCTAGGGAGCAATATAATGCTGTCATAACTAGAAGTGGAAAACAATTGGATGATCCAAGGGGATCTTTAGATCATGATAAGGTAGAGCCCTGCATTAAGACTAGCAGTGAACCTGTGCTGGAATCACAACCTGCACATGAGTAGTCCCAAACTAGTTTGTCACCTCACAAGGGTGATGAACCTAAAGGTGATTTGCCATGTAAGGTTGATGATTCTAAACCTAGTTCACCACCACCCTATAGGCCACCTATTCCCTTTCCCCAGAGGATTGTTCAATCAAAACTAGATAAACAATTTGGGCAATTTTTAGATGTTCTTAAAAAGCTTTACATTAACATACCTTTTACTGAAGCTTTAAGTCAAATGCCATCTTATGCAAAATTTTTGAAAGAAATTCTGTCTAACAAGAGAAAGATTGACGATTAGCTACATCTGGTGCATTAATTGATGTTAGAAAAGGAAAATTGACTTTTGATATTTGTGGTGATATAATTGAATTTGATTTGATTGATTCTTTAAAAAAGGCATCACATTCAGGAACATGTTGTAGGATAGAAATAATTGATGATTAGGTTGTTTGTGACATGCATAGTTTATTTGATGAACCTTCTGATTTTGAAACTGATACATCTTTTGAGAGTGCTAATAAAGAATTTCAGGAAAGAGCAGCGAAGAAGAAGAGGAAGAGACGAAAGAGGACAGGAAAATCAAATTTGCTTGAGAAAGGAAAAAGGCTCATAAGTAAATTTGGACACTGTTTAGGTCTGAGTCTTATGTTCTTGAGAGCCCTGAATGAGACATATAGAAATCAGGATGGCGACCAAAGACACAATCATGATCAAATCTGAGTGTCGAGCGGTCAAGCTAATGACCGAAAATTAGCACTTCTTGGGAGGCAACCCAAGCATTCTTTTATTTTTGTTTTCTTTTTGTTCTTATTTTTACTTTTATCTTAGTTATTTGCTTACTAACTTTTATTTTTCTCTTTGTAGGTAGATCCATACTGAATTTTTAAGTTAAACGGCAAATTCTGAAAATTTTCATGAATTACGGCAGTACCGTAATTTATTTATGGTGCCGTATTTTTGGCCGATTTTTGAACAGAGAGTTTTGAGTTTTTTTGTAAATTACGGCAGTGCCGTAACATTTTTTACGGTACCATAATCACTATACGGTACCGCCGTAATGTTTTTCACGCTGCTGTATTTTTGGGTCTTTTCGTACAGTAACTTTCATATTTTTTGTGCAAATTACGGTAGTGCCGTATTTTTCGTCACGATATCGTAATTCTGGTTAGTTTTCCACCCATGAGTTTTCAAGTATTTGACCAAATTATGGCACTACCGTAAAAATTATCACAGGACCATAATTTCGAGCATTTTTCGACCCGAGAATTTCTGGGTTTTTATCCAAATTACGGCAGTGCCGTATTTTTTGTCACGGTACCGTAATTTTGGAGTTTTTACTTGTCGCGAGTTCGAGTGCAAATTACGGCACTACCGTAATCACATTACGGTACCGTAATTCCGCCCGACCCCACACTTTTACGCTGCCGTATTTAGGGTTTTTCAGCGCTGAGTTAGGTATTTTTGTGATTTATTGCTCGATCCAGCACCGTTCTTTACGAAATCACTTCCAAAACCCTCGTTAAACCTTTCCTGATCGATTCGCCTCAGATCTTGTGATTTTTGAGCTCGAATGAGCTCTGCTGCAGTTCATCCACCGACTGTTCGCCCTTCTCGATTTCTTCTTGTTTGAGCATCAATTCAACTTGCATCTGCTTCTCAGATCTTCTCTAGAGGTAGAGGAAGCTTCCTCAAGGCGATTTGCAGCTCAAAACCAGCCCAGAAATCCAGATCGAGCTCGATTTTTTTTTTCAGCCCTATTCTTCCTTGCAACTGCACTGTTCACAGTGCTTGGTAACAATTACTTTCAGCTTCTGATTTTTCAGTTCAAGTTCTTGCATACACATATTTTCTTGCATTCTATTATGGCTCAAAGAATCAAAAGGATGGGTACCAAGAAGGCTAGTAAGAGGCCAGCTGAGTCCTCTGCTCCACTGGCACCACCGAACCCCTACGGCATTATTTTTAGAGATGAGGCACAGGAAAAATGATACAACCAACTTTTGACCAGACACATTGTGAAGACAAAATACGCTGATATGAGAGCATTGGAACTCTTAGGACTCAAGGATGATGCGATGTGGATGTTTGAGCAGATATCTACAAAGAGATTTTTCTCTATGGATCCAAAGACGTACCTCCCACTTGTTCTTGAGGTACTGAGCAGCTTTGAATTTGACTATGATGAATACAACCACGGGCCAGCCAAAGGGGAAATCAAGTTTAGGATGGCCAATCAAGAGAAGAAGCTCACTTTGAGGAAAGTCAAACACATATTTCACTTACCAAGTGACGGGAATACTGAGGCTCCTATTGGTTTTATTGAGAATGTATTTTGGAGTCAGATTACCACAAAGACCATATTTTCCCCCACCTCTGCTAGAGCTTCCAGAATTTCGAACCCCTGCATCCGATATGTTCATAGGGTTCTTGCGCACACTGTCTTCAGGCGAGGAGACAGCGATGGTATGGTCTGTTACACCGAGCTTTTCTTTCTTTGGGGCATGTTACATGGCTACTTCGTAGACATTGCATTCTTTTTTATGAAACACATAGAGAAAGTAGCTAAGGCACAGAAGGGCACTATAGTGATAGGAGGATTTTTCACTCCTATTGCTCTCTTTCTAGGCATTGAGCCGTATGGTATTGAGGTTGCTAGAGGCAACTCACGATTGGATATTGAGTCTTGTATTGCGATGAAGATGATCATCAGAGATGGCGATACCAATTGTTTAGTGCTTCAGCCTGGTCTTCCCACCTTACCTTTGCCGAATCCGGGAAAGACTTCAGTCCAAAATCCAGAGAATTGGAAGCTCTCACCCACCGCAGCTTCTTATGCCACTCTAGCACCAGAGACTTCTATTCCACCACCACCCGCTGCTTGGGGCGGTGATGATCCTTATAATTTGGGTGAGGAGTCTTCACCTCCCAGAGCTTCAGAGCCGTCACCCCACCACGCCCCAGGATCCTCTTCTCGGCGAGCTACCCCTGCTCAGAGTGGATGGCAGAGTCATCTCGATCCAGGATTTCAGTCCCTTCAGGCTGATGTTCATCGGATTACTTCTATTTTGGGGCGAGTTTTCGATTGCGTGGTCCATATTCACGATGACATGGAGGAGATTAAGGGCTACCTTCATATTCCGCGGCAAGATGGCGCAGGAGGGAGCAGCAGAGGTGATGATCCCATGGATACCACCGCACCAGCAGAGGGCGATGATGAGGCTACAGATTCTGATCATTAGTAGGCTTTGTGAGTATCTCCTTCCCTACCTTTCTTTATTTGTGCTTTATTTGATACATGATAGTTTTATTCTCTTGTAGGGAAGGATGACGTTGTCATGCTTCTTGTGCCCGCATGCCACAGATCCTCGCCTTTTGATTTTATTGATAGATATTTCGATTTGGTTATATTGACATATTATGATGCTGATGTTTGGATTTTATTTCGATGTGGTTTTACTAAACTTTAATATTCTGATGATTTTCGATGTGGTTGTATTTGAAAATGTGATGCTAATATTGTGAGATTTTATGAATTGTTTGCATGTAGTGAGTGATATGATGCTCCTTGATTTGAATGAAGATATTTTTGTATGATGTTGAATTTTGCAATGATGTGTAGTAGGGATTTTTTTTTTTGAAAAATACAGCAGATACGATGCCAAAATTTTTAGGAGCTTTCATGCATATCAATTTCTGAAAGTTGGAAATAGATTTAATATGTTGAATTTATTTCTCTGATATAATCTATTTGTTGGAATTTTTTTTCATTAATTGATGTATGAAATTCTAGATAAATGCATTGTTTAATGAATGCAATCTTGAAGTGAAATAATTCTTTTGAATAAAGTGAGCATATTTGCATATGTTTTTGAGTTGATATCAATTGATTAATCTAGTTAATCTTTATAATCTTGTATGTTATTTGTTGGGAAAAAGAAATCCAAATCCATGAAAAAGAATGACTCCCCTAGCACTGTGCAAAATTGACAGTGAAACCTTAAGACATGGGTTGAAGTCCACAAAAAGAAAAAAGAATAACTCCTTTTCTTGGCATTGTGTTTACAATGGTACCTAAGACAAGAGTTAAAGTTTCAATGAAAAAGTGTGTATCTGTGTGGATACATGCCAAGAGAGAGTTCCTTTGACATTGACTCCTCTGTCTCAAGAAAGTTCTTTCTACTTATGAGACATGAGTTCTATTATGTGTGGTTATGTGACCAACATACTCTAAATTCGTCACCGGAAAAAGGGTGGTAATCGATTTAGAGAATGTCAAGGACAAATGAAAAAAGAGAGAGGGAGAGAGAGAGAGAGAGAGAGAGAGAGAGAGAGAGAGAGAGAGAGAGAGAGAGAGAGAGAGAAAGAGAGAAAAAAAAATTGAGTAGAAAAAGATTTGGAGATCCTATTTCTGTAAACAAAAACATATTAGATGAAAATCTTAAAAACGAGATTAATTCATGAGATTGAAATTCTATTACTATGCATATTGCGAAATTTTATTTGATTGAGTTTTTGAGACTTAAAGATTAATTTCAGAAGATGATGTATTACTTGGAAATTTTGTGTAGGATTAATGAAATTTTCTATGGATGATTATATTTTAGAAATTTATTCGTCATGTGAAAGTTTATTTTTCAATACTCAGTATTGATTTATTTTATTTGCTTGAGGACAAGCAAAGTTTGAGCCTTATGTATTTGATGACTCCAAATTTCATAGTGAATTTCATGCTTATTCCATCAAGTTTTTGAGTCATATTCATGCTTCTTTGCTTATTTTATGTCTTTTTTATCAAATATTTCAGAATCTACACTCCTTTTGGATTTTGATCATTTTCAGGCAAAAAGGCAACGTTTTCAATGGTTTTCAAGCAAATCCAACACATGGGCATGATCCTAACATCAAGAGGAGACTACACATCAAATTTTAAGCCAAAACGAACTTTCTGGCAAAATTACGGTAGTGCCGTAAGTATATTTACTGCTGTAATTTTGGATTAAGGCACTACCGTAATGATTTTCACGGCAGCTTTATCTGGGAAATTTTTTGAGAATTACGACACTATCGTAATTTTCATTACAGTACCGTAATTTTAGTCTGATTTCGACCCGAGACTTCAGAGGCTTCAGAGGAAAATTACGGCACTACCGTAGAATTCTTTACAGTGCATAATTTGGTCAGACTTCATACAACGAGTTCAGTGGATAATTACGGTACTATCGTAATTCCCATTACAGTACCGTAATTCCTACCCAGACGCCCAATTCTTTCGCTAGAAAATTAATTTCACAATTTCTCGAGATTTAGGGCACCAAATTGAGATCTGTAAAAGGCAGTGCACTCGGGATTAAAAGGGGAATCGATCCCAACCAGAAAAAAAGAAATTTTTACCACCGATCCATGGCGAATTTGAGAGAAGAGCGGCTGCACTAGGGTTCATCGGTTCTCAGCCTACAGACTACCTCCGGCCACGATTTTTGACAGAGAGCTTCGCCTGGTGAAGGAGAACACATAGCTGAAGTTTTAGAGTGTTTGGAGTCCGATCGAGGGCAAAATTAGCAGAACAGTGGTGATAGCAT